>CM070671.1:16063480-17263480 GCA_036346575.1 Dendrocalamus sinicus
GTAACCCTTGATTCATTAATCAATTCATTGCGTGATTTCTCCAAAACACTACTTGTTTTCATGGTATCAGACACGATCGCTCTTGTGAGCGCACGTTTCCACAAACCCTAGCCCTCAGCCTTCTTCTTTCGGCCGATCTATCCCTCTCTCCTATGGTCGGCTCCATCGACATCTCTACCAACCAGGTGGCTCAGACCCAGCAGGCTGCTTTGGCCGCCCACGCAGCTCAGACCGAAGCTGCTGCCGCTGAGGACCGTCAAGTTTAGGCCATCATCGCAGTTGCCCTCGATCGCGCGCGCAGGAGGTGCACACCACGATCACTATCGAGTGCCAGCAGGCCCTAGCTGCTGACGTCACCCACGGCATCGGCAACCAATCGGACTATGCCATCGCCGCCCTTCACGCCCAAGCTGTTGGCATCCTCAATATCAAGGCCCTCATCCCGGTCACCCTCGATTTCTCCTTCAGTAACTACGGCAAGTGGCATGGCCTCTTCCTCGTTATGCTCGGCAAGTACGCCTTAACAAACAACATCCTCTCCGACGATGCCCCCTTCCTAATCGGGCGGATTGGGTACGCATGGACTGTGTGGTCTTGTATTGGCATTACAACACCATTGCTGTGGACCCCTTAGAGATCATCATGTCCCCCACCACTACTGCCCACATTGTGTGGACGAACCTCGAGCACTAATTCCTTGGCAGCAAGGAGACTCGTGCTCTATACATGGAGGAGGACTTCCACAAATTCATTCAAGGTGATTTATCAATCTATGATTTTTGCCGCAAACTTAAGAGTATGGCAAATGATCTTGGCAATCTCGGTGAACCTATCTCCGACTGAACACTCATGTTGTCTGTCCTTCGTGGCCTCAATGAGAAGTTCACTCATATGGTTCCAATCCTCAAGATGCAATGACTATTTCCTGCATTTGTGGAGACTCGCTAACATATTCTCCTCGAAAAGATCACCAAGAACTCTAGACCGACCACGCCACTCTCTGTTTTCCTCGTTGATGGACAGCAGGGCTTCCGCCCTCTGAGCCCACGTGGGGGTGGAGGCGGGAATGGCGGCTACGAGAAGAACAACAGCCACAACCGCCGCCGTAACAAGGGCACCGGTGGCAATGGTACAGAGGCTTGGGCGGGACTAGCGGGGTACCCGCCACCGGCGTCAGCTGAGGCGGCCATGCGGCTAGCCAAGCCGGGCAAATGAGGTGGCCCTCCTTTTTTTAACTCATGGACCAGGACTGTTCAGGTGTGGCCACACCGCGTCGATGGAGTCCTCGGTCCTTGGCCCAATGAGCCAACTCCACCGTCACACTCGACACCCCATGTTCTCACCGTCACACCCCCTCCTGGCCATCCCGGTGTCCAGTTTAGTGCGTCAGCCCCTCCTGGAAACATCGGTGGTTTTGATGGCCCTCCACAGCCGCTCAAGCGTTACCGTGGACTCCCATGTCCGGTGTTAGCTCCTGGGAGCAACAACACCTCACCAACGCTTTCAGTACAATCACGCTTACACCACCTTCCTCCACCACCGAGTGGTATATGGATTCAGGTGTATCTTTGCACATGACTTTAGATGCTGGTTCTCTCTATGCTTTTCACCCCCTCCACGTCTACTCCTTCTAGCATCATGTTGGTAATGGGTCAATGCTACCTGTTACCTCCACCAGCTTGTTCTCGTTCCCCACCACCCATACCCTCTCTCTATGTCATGTTCTTGTCACTCCACAGATAATCAAAAATCTTATTTCCATTTGTCAGTTCACAATTGATAATAATTGTTCTGTTTAATTTGATCCGTATGATTTTTCTGTGAAGGATCTTCGTACCAAGAGCGTGATCGCCAGGTGCAATAGTTTCGGAGACTTATATCCGTTTCACCAATCCTCCGCCAACCCCCATGCTCTTGTCGCCACCTTCTCCTTCATGTTGTGTCACCATCATCTTGGGCACCTTGGTCATGAAACTTTGTCTAAGCTCGCCAGTTCTACTGTTTTTCCATATAATAAAACTACGTACGAACCTCTCTGTCATGCATGTCAACTTGGACACCACGTGCATTTGCCGTTCAGCACTTCCTCCTCTCGGGCTAGTCATAATTTTGATTTAATACATTGTGATCTTTGGACCTCTCCTGTTGCCAGTGTGTTCGGTTACAAGTATTATCTTGTTATTACTGATGATTGCTCACATTTTCTTTGGACCTTTCCTTTGCATCTTATGTCTGACACCTTCACTCACATTTCTCATTTTTTTCACTTATGTTCACACCCAGTTTGGTGCCACCATAAAGAATGTACAGTGTGACAATTGCCGTGAGTTCGACAATTCCACCGCTTGTACTTTTTTTCTCACCCACGACATTGCACTCCACCTGTCGTGTCCCTATACTTCTCAGCAAAATGGGAGAGCTGAATGCATCATTCACACCACTAATGACATCATGTGATCGCTCATGTTTCAGGCTAGCATCCCTCCCACTTTTTGAGTTGAAGCCCTCCACACTGGCACCTATCTCCTTAATTGCCACCCCACCAAAACTCTTAATTTTCTACTCCCTTCTTTTCCCTCTATGGTGTTACCCCCGCCTACTCGCATCTTCATGTCTTCAAATGCAAGTACTACCCCAAACTAACCTCCATGGCCCCAAACAAGCTTTCACCACGTTCCACCTTGTGTGTCTTTCTTAGCTATCCATCTGACCACAAGATTACCAGTGTCTTGATCTTTTGTTCAATAGAATCATCATCTCCCGTCATGTCTCTTTTGATGAGTCCTCCTTCCCCTTTGCTGAAGCATCTCCTACGCCTCCCTCTAACCTTGATTTTTTATCTGATTGTGGCACTTCACCTTTGCCAATTGGATCACAAGTTGTTGCAGGACCAAGTACCGGTGGATTCCCCCCAAGCGTCGGCCGGGCCTCACTAGCTACTATCGATCGGCCCTCGCCCAGTGGCGCTGGTGCCCCAACATCTACCCCAGTGGTGCTAGCCCTCGTCAACCTACTCCGCCACACTAGGCTGTGGTCGCGCTCAACCGGCTCGCTGGCTCCTCCTGGCACGACGATCACCAGCTCACCTAGTGTCGATTGTGTGTTGCCCTCGGCACCCGCGCTCTCATCTACCACTACGAGTGACTTTGCCAGCCCTGCTGCCCCTAATGGCTCCACACCTCAGGTTGATGCTAGCGAAGCCAGCGTCGTCTCTCGCCCGCCGATAGCCATCCCTATTACACTGGCAACCAATGATCATCACATGGTTATGCACAGAAAGTCAGGATTTCATCTTCCAGTTCAATGGCTTAATCTTTAGGCCATAGTGCTCTCCCCTGTGCTCAAAACACATTGGGATGCCTTGGCTTATACTAATTGGCGCCACGCTATGACCTTTGGAATACAATGCTCTTTAAGCCAACATCACCTGGGACCACATTCCTTGTCCACTTGGAGTTAATGTGGTGACAAGACAATGGATTTTTCAGCACAAATTTCTCTCGGATGGTTCTCTTGATTGGTACAAGGCTCGTTGGGTTCTTCATGGTTTCACACAGCGCCCTGGCATTGATTTAGATAAAACCTTCAGTCCTGTGATTAAGCTTGCTACAATCCGCACTGTGCTCAACTTGGCATTATCTCGAGACTGGCTAATTCATCAGCTTGATGTCAAGAACACCTTTCTGCATGGCACTCTATTTGAGACAGTCTATTGTGTGCAACCCTTTGGATTTGTTGACCTTGCTCAACTTGACCATGTTTGTCGGCTCAAGAAATCTCTCTACGGCTTGAAGCAAGCTCCTCGGTATGGTACAGTCGCTTTGCCTCTTGTCTTCTATCCCTTAGTTTTGTGGAGGCCAAGTCAGATACATCACTCTTTGTGTTCCACCAGGGTGTTGACATGATGTACTTACTGCTTTATATGGATGACATATTCTTGGCTGCCTCCTCTGATGGTCTTCTTCACTAGACGATCTTAGTTCTCCAGCAAGAATTTCTCATGAAGGATCTCAGTCAACTTCACCATTTTTTAGGGATGTCATTCCACCGTCAGGAAGGTGCTCTCTTTCTTTCCCAGCACCAGTATATTTTAGACATCCTAGAGCGCTTCGGGATGTTTGCTTGCAAGCCTTGCAACATGCCTATTGACACGCACTCCAAGCTCTCTGGCGCAGGCACTCCAATTGATGATCTGACTCACTACTGCAGTCTTGCCAGTGCTTTGCAGTACTTGACTTTCACTCGCCCTGATATTGTCTACACTGTGCAACAAATGTGTCTTTACATGCATGATCTACGTGAGCCACATCTTGCTTTGTTGACGTGCATCCTGTGATACCTTCAGGGGACTCTTGAGCATGGTATGTTCAATCACCACATTTCACTTCTCGAACTAGTTGTATACTCCGATGTTAATTGGGCGGGCTGTTCCGGCACACACAAGTTCACCTTAGCCTACGGCGTCTTCCACAGGCGGACCTACAGTGATTCATGGGTATTCAGCTGAATATCCAAATTTTTGGCCAAACAACTAGTGTATATAAGGTATAATGCATATATGTATTAGTAGTTGGGTCAAATTCGGCCTGTTTATACGCAGCAAGCCCAAAATAGCGATCTATTTGGCCCATTGCCCCTCGGTCCCTCTCGGCACACGGACACAGACGCTCCCAGTGACCTTGGCCCAGCCCACGCTGCCTAGGGTTGAAGCCATGCCAAGTCGCCAAGAGCGGCTCCATCTCCATCGCCATTCGATTCGCAAGTTCGCCCCTAAGATGACCCTAGCCACCAGCTGCTCCTTACTCCTCACTAACCCCTCCGGGCTCTGGCGCCTCCTGTTCCCAGGTTTGAGACATCGTAGTACACGGATATCTTCATCAAAGGTCTGCCCATGTCCATCTTCACCAAGTTTTGATCCAGTTTGAACGTTCGTTCTTCTACCGTTTTGATTGCGAGGGAATGTTAGATACCTGCATATGACCATCGACCACGTCAGGTGTACAGTAAACCGGTCATATCTACAATGAACCGGTCGTAGGGTTCGTGGTCAATCTACCATGGTCGACCTGCCGTAGTCGATCTGCCATGATCCATCTACCGTGGTCGTTATTTGCCACGGAACACGCGTATCTTTTCATATCTCTTTCTTCCTTATCTCTTGAGTATTGTTTCTATAAACTGGTTGTTCAGATATAGAATGAAGAGGCCTATATATGTAACATTTGATTCATTAATCCATTGTGTGATTTTTCCAAAACACTACACGATTTCACTTTGCCATGTTTTGTAGTGTTGCTAGCATGTCTGGCTACTATGCTCCCCTACAACTACCATGCCATCAACTCGCATGGGCTAAGTAAGATAGTCGCGGATGTCTGACAGCCAGGTTCTACAAGGTGCACCAGGAGGATCAGCCATATTGCCAGGGTAGGCGAGGAACTGTAGAGTTGACAGGAGAGGAGATGTAGGAAGACCTGAACTGAACAATATAGAGTATTCATGTCAGCAAGCTAATGACCTGATTGCCAGTATTCATTAGTTTTGCAAAATAAACATGATGTTTAAGTACGTTTGTCTCATATATATGTACGTCTGAACCTCGTGCAATCAGTTGTAGTCACAGTTACTTGTTCTTAGGCTGATCTCTGTGGCTCTTAAGTTGCTCGTGAGTCGTGTAGTCATATGAGCCTAGCCAAAAGGACTAAAGGACGATATGGGAATGGGATTACTGGTCTCTAATGGTAACAGCAATCCCTTTGGTTCATGCATAACATAAGTACATAACTATTTCGGTGATGCCAAACCAGTTATTTTTCAACCAAAAATCATGCCAAGAGATTATGTAATTAACACAGCGGTTTATAGCACAAACGTTTGTATTTGGAAATCTCAATCTACAAGAAATACTGACAGTATCACCAAGAAGCACTAGTTCTGCGCTCTGTGTTCATTATTATTACATAGAAGCAAACGGAATGCAGTATATTAATGGCCAACACACCAGATATATTCGATTAAAAAAACAAACCATAGTATACAAAGGAAGACAAATGCATGAATGCAGGATAATCGAGGAGTCCCTGACACAAACTGCAGAAACCTTCGACTCGTGCACGCATCAAGGTTGAGCTACAACCAGAGGATTGTCATTTTCTTTTCATCTGCATAAAGCATACAAGAGTTGCTCGGGAGTGTAGGCAGTGGAAAGCTCATGCTTTATTCCAAATTCATCACAAAAATCTTTAATTTTAGTGTTTTTGAACTCGGAGCCATTGTCACTTCTAATTTTCTTTATTTGAAAATCAAATTCATTTTGGGCCCCTTTTGAAAAACTTTTGAAAATACCCGAGGCTTCGCTTTTGTCATTTAAGAAGAATACTATGTATATCTTGAGTAATCATCTATAATGACTAGACAATAACTATTGCCTCCGATGCTCTTATAGGTTATTGGCCCAAATAAATCCATGTGTAAGAGCTCCAATGGCCTAGAAGTTGACATGATACTTTTAGAAGGATGAGAGTATGCAACTTGCTTACCGGCTTGGCAAGCACTACAAAGTCTATTTTTCTCAAACTTCACATCTTTCAAGTCAACAACTAAGTCATGTTTGAAAAGCTTTTTAAGTTGAATCATACCCACATGACCTAGCCTTCTACGCCATAGCCAACCCTAGGACGTTTTTGTCATTAAACAAGTTTTTAAACAAGAATCACTAGAAGAGAAATCTACTAAATAAATATTTTCAAATCTAAAACCTTTGAAAACAAGTTTATTTCTATTTTCTTTTGAAATAGTTACATCTTCTTTAGAGAAGGAGCAAATTAAGCCTAAATCACACAATTGAGCAATGGATAGCAAATTAAAATTTAGTGTTTCTACTAGAGATATATTTGAAATGGAAAGGTCATTTGACATAGTTATTTTACCAAACCAAGTACCTTTCCTTTGCTATTGTCCCCAAATGTGATTCTTTCATTGCTCCCGCTTTCAAATGTAGTGAACATCTTTCGGTCTCCGGTCATGTGTTGAGTGCACCCACTATCAAGTACCCAATGCCGTCCTCTGGTTTTGTAGTTCACCTACAAAAGGAATCAAGTCCTTTTAGGTACCCAAATTTGTTTGGATCCTTGGAGATTATTAACCAAAGCTTTGGGCACCCAATGACATTCTTTTAGCACCTAAAATTAAGGTGCCAATAAATATAGCAATAACTTTACCATTGTTAGACTTTTTAAGCATGTAATGTGAATCATATAAGCCAATGGATTGAATCTTACCTTTAGGAAAATTTTGTTGTTCATGTCCTACTTCCCGGCATTGTGTACAATACCTATCATTTTTCCTCACAAATCTTGTGGGCTTGCTTGCCGGTTTCTTACCTCTTTTGGATACGTATCCAAGTCCTTCTTTGTTGAATGAACACCTTTGATCACTCAATAACTTATCAAGGGTAGACTTACCTTTAAAACATCTTTCCAAACTTTTGTTTAATTTTGTTACTTGTTCTTTTAGATCTTTGTTTTCATTAACAAGCTTATCGTCACAAGACATGGCTATTCTATTTAGAGAATTAACATTTGAAGAGCATGGCATAGCAAGTAAATCATCGCGTGAAGTAGATATGCTAAACTTTGAAATTTCTACACTAGGCTTTTCATTTAGAATATCACAAGTAATGCCAACGCTAGTGCAAGATTTATTTAAATTTTCTTGGATAAGCAAGTCATGAGCTTCCTTTAGCTCCTCATAAGATTCTTTTAGAGAAATATGCTCTTTCTTCAAGACTTTAAAATTTGTCTTCTCTTTTCCAAGAAATTCATTTAGTTCTACAATTATATGCATAAGATCATCATAGGAAGGCTTATCATTATCGATAATTTTTACCTTTCTCCTTTTGCCATAAGGCATGTTGGAGATGAGAAGAGCAATGAAGCCTCCTTAATGGCAATGCCAATGAACCCCTTTTTCTTGGGAGACTCATCTTTGCTTGACTCCTCATCGGAATCCCACTTTCTAATGTGGGCTTCATTCTTGCCATTCTTTTGAAGCTTCTTGAAAAGCTTCTTCTTACCATTGGAATTCTTCTTTTTGGATGACTTCTCCTTGTCAACCTTCTTTGTAGGACATTAAGAGGCGATATGCCCCTTCTCATCACATTCATAGCAACAAATGTTGCTATAGCCCTTGTTGGAGGTGTAAGACTGTCCCTTCTTTCCTTTTTCATGATTGGCGCTTTGGTTTGAGCGCCTTCTCATGAACTTATTCATTCTTCTTACTAGAAGAGCCAACTCTTCCTCTGAATCCTCCTCCTCCTCCTCAGATTCCTTACTTGACACCGCTTTAGCTTTGAAAGAGGTGATCTTCTTGCCCTTGGAGGAGAATTGCTCCAAGAGTTCCTCCTTATCTTTCTTGTACAACTCATTTGTGATGAGATTGCCCAAGAGCTGTGTTGGTGCCATTCTTGTCAACTCGAGTGAGTTGAGAAAAAGAGTCACCAACGTTTCATATTTTTTTGGTAACTCCCTAAGCATTTTCCTTACAACATCAACATCGGAAAGGTTAGTACCGAGGCCCTTGAATTCATTTATGATGTTGTTGAGTCGTGAGTACATTTCATTCATGTTCTCATGAGGCAACATTGTAAATGTCTCATATTTAATCCGAAGCCTATGCAATTTGGCTTCTTTAACCGTAGACGTCCCTTCATGAATTTCAGAGAGGGTTGTCCAAATAGCATGAGCAGTTTCTAGGTTGCTCACCCTATTGAACTCGTCTGCATTTAAAGCTCCAAATAAAGCATTCATGGCTTAGGCATCCAAATGAGAGTTACGCCCGTCTTGTTCCGTAGGGTGCACTGGATCAAGTGGCATGACAGAGCCCTCAGTTATGATTTTCCAAATATTTAGACTCATGGCATTAAGATATATTGACATTCTAATTTTCCAATAAGAATAATTTGATCCATCAAAGAAAGGTGCCTTTCCTATATCAAACCCCTCACTAGCCATTCTTTCTCTCTAAACGGTTAAGTCTAATAATGAGAGACCAAGCTCTGATATCATTTGTAGGATCAAGGATAACCGACTAGAGGGGGTGAATTGGAGGTTTTTAAATTTTCTTGCCTCTTAATTAATTCTTTGCAATTTTAATGTGCCAAGAGTATAATGCACTTGTGACCTACACAATTCTAGTCAAGTTGAGAATCTACAATAGCACTAGCACAAATAAATAATCACAAAGAGTTAAATAAACAAGTACTTAAAGAGGACAAGAGAGAAATAAGTACACTCGATGTTTTACCGTGGTGTTCGGAAACTTGCTGGTTTCCCCTAGTCCATGTTGAGGTTAGCCCAAACGAATTGGACTAGCTCCACAAATTAAGCCTTCCACCTCAAATCACTAGTGATAACTCTTCTCCGCTCTGGGTAGGTGAGCTCCAACCTTTACACACGCCGGGTTTACTAACAAGCTTCTTGAGAAGATCACCGGACAATCTCCACCAAGTCGTCCAGGTGCCGGCAAACACCAAGAGTAACAGATCTCAAGTTTCACTTGATCACAATTAAGTGCCAAAGGATCAAACTATTGGATGTAATGCACTTTTTGACTCAACCACCTCAATGAATGTACAAGGAGTAAATGAGGTGTGGAGTGAGTGCTTAATGCTCAAGGATGTTCAATAAGGTCTCTTCTAACTGTCCTTGAGCAGAGGTATATGTATTTATACCCTTACCAACCAAATCTAGCCGTTAGAGAGAAATTTTAGAAAAAAAATCAGGGCGAGCGGAAGTACCACAGGCCAAAGGCCGGTACTTCCGCTTCGGCTCTGACGCGACAATAACGGCTATGTCAGAGCTTCAGAACTAACCGTTTAAAGTCGGCGTGGAACTACCACCGATATAAATCTAGTACTTCCATTCTACGGTAGTTCCAGGAAGTCGGCGTGGTCTACCGCTTGGGCCGGAACCAAAAGATGGCGCTCTCTGGAAAAAAGGTTCCGCCCTTGCCTCCGGAGCTTCCGTGCTCCGGAAGTACCGCTTCAGACTTTGGAACTACCGCTCGAACAGTAGTTCTGGCATTAAAACTCTGGTACTTCCAGATTTTGTAAATTCTAAAAACACCTGGAGGGTGCTCTCTGGAAAAAAGGCTCTGCTCAACTGGCCCTCTGGTCTACTCACTGCACAAAGCTGCTCCATGGGCTATAAAGTGTAAGCCCCATGCTCCGAAAGTAGGAGCACTTGCATAGTGTGTTAACTTTGATGGCAAGTGTTGCACCTTAAAATCAACAGGTGGATAAATGATTTAGACTGGGGTGATTGAAACAACTCTGTGATCATGCTATGTAAAACCTTTATGAATCATTGTATAGTTAGTGAATTGGGTAGTATCGTCCTAGTCAGTTAAGGACTTAATTTTGTGTGCCATTGAACTGAGCCCCATTATACAGCCATATGATATGTATTACCTTGTTTTGGTATTGACTCCTTAGATGGTAACTTAAGTTGTGTGCCATAGTGGAGGGTGCGAACTCATCTATGGATTTACATCATATGAATGATTTATCATTTACAAATCCAACTTTGAGTTCTAGGACTACCTGCATGTGTTGGGGTGAGGCTGTTAGGTTCAAACTCAATGGGAGGGGTCGGTGGTAGGGCGAAGTCTTTGAAAAGGTTTGTTATGATCATCTTTGTCGTACGGCTAAGGAAGCGTGTCTTTGGCCGACAATATAAGTTGATGACATCATGTGGTTAAAATTGTACAACCTCTACAGAGTGTTAATCTATCTATCTGAATAGCCATGTCCATGATCATGGACATGCTCAAGGATTTCACATGAGGTTTTGGTTTTCACAAAAAAAAAAATCGTGAACGAAAAGCTATGTCCAAACTTGGAAAGAGCTATGTGTGACAATGTTTACTTCTAAAATTTATTATTGTTTTTAAATTATGCTTTTAATCTATTTCTTATATTTATAGGTCAAATTAGCTTTCTACAAAACAAGCCAAGATAGCCACTTTCTTTGTAATAAGCCTTGTGTCTCTACATTATATGTGCACAATTGTTGAGTACTACTTGTACTCACCCTTGTTTCCATCACAACTCAGTTGCTGGAGAAGAATCACATCGCCGCTCTTTGAGGAGTTTTAAGAGGAAGGTTGATCACTAGGTCGAGTACTCTAGTCGATTACCTATGGCATGAGATGGGTTTTCCACTAGAGTTATCTTTATCATGTTGCAGTTTATTTCCTTAGTGTCTAAGCACTACGAGGCTAAATAAATGTAAACTCAACCATAATGTCAAAACAACTATTTCTTGTTAAAACTCATTATTTAGTTATTTATTGTTGTGTATGGATGATATTACATTGGTGTTACCACTGTGTGCACTAGTGTGATCCTAGATTAGTGCACTATATACTGTTCGGATTTGCATATTTGAGTCTCAATTGGGATGGTATCAAAGCCATATCAACTATAGGGCTTTACTGTACTTAGAATGGCCATCTATAGAAAATTTTCAAAAGCTATTTTGTAAAATAAAAAGTAACTTGCAAGAGTAAATCGTTTCTCTTCTCATCTTGTCTTTCCTGGTCTTGTCTTAATGCTGAAAATTCTTTCTTCTCCCCTAAAGTTTAAAATAGAATATCAACCTTTTCACCTTCTGTAAATAAATACTGATGCTTCACACCTATGAAAGAGCTTCGCGCTATCTATATGACTAGAAAAGACAAACCAAAGAAAGGGTTGTAGGCTTGGAGGAAGCCTTAGAAGGCGAAATCATGTTTGAGTAGGAGCCAGAGGAAGAGGAGGATCCCGAAGAAGTGGAGTGTGAACCTAAAGAGCAAAAAGAGGAAGCGTTGCCGCTACCATCACCCACTCCACCTTCTGTCGAAGTTCCACCTGAGTCATTTCATCATGACAAGTTCGTGCCAGTGCCAATGCTGTCTCATTCCTATGTGTTTCATAAGGAGTAGTACCACCTAGGCTATGGAGGTTACCTTAGTGAGTGAGCTAGTGCCAGTGCTAGCAGAGCTAGTCAGTTGGGACACTTGGTGTGAGGAGTCACATCCTAGTAATGTAAGGTTTAAGAGTTTGAACCCGTAGACATTAGTCTTCGCAGTAGGTTTTGTTCTCTATTTCCGATGTGTGCAGTATGAGCTGCAAGAGCATTTAGGCACTTGTTTGCCATCATGCTAAGACCTACCTAAGTAATAAAGTGGTTTTTGTTTTAAAGCTTATGGCTTTTGTTCCTTGTTTGTTGGGTTTAACCTTTGCCCTGCCTTAGTTCTATTTTCTTATCTTCTGCTTTTCCATCTTGTCTAAATCCCTTGGAGCAACCAATAGATGGTGCAAACCAAAACTAGCAATAGCAATAGTGGCAACAATGGAACTGATGAGAACAATGGAGCTAACTTGCCACCACCATTGCAACCACCTGAACCTCCACTAGTAGACCCTCAGAACTTGGGAGACTTTCTCACTCCTCTAACCCAGATGATGCAACATATGTAGAACATGGTCAACAATCAGCCAAGCAACCAGCAAACTACCATCCCTACCCCTCATGTTACACACCCTAGACCAGACTTGTAGAGTTCATGAGGACTAGACCACCTACCTTCTTTGGGAATGTTCCACCAGTGAAGGCTGATGATTGGCTTTGTGTGGTTGAAAGGAAGTTGAGTATCACCCAGTGTGATGACAATGAGAAAGTTTTGTATGCTTTCCACTAATTAGAAGTTGATGCCAATAGTGGAGGAACTATCGTGCTGCACATGAGGCACCACAGACTATTACTTGGGAGGAATTCTTCACTACTTTTCGCCAGTTTCATGTTCTAGAAGGAATCATGGACATAAAGGAGGAATTCCATGCTCTTGAGCAAGTTGGCATGTTAGTGTCTGACTATCTCAATAAGTTTACTCATCTTGCCCATTATGCTCTTGAAGACATGATAACTGATAAGGCCAAACACAGTTGCTTTCTGAAGGGAATGAATTCAGGACTTCAAGTTGGCCTAATCACTCACACTTTCCCTGATTTCCAAGTGTTAGTGAATAAGGAACTTGTTCTAGACAAGCGTAACAAGTTTTAGGACAACCATAAGTGTAGAATGGCATAAAAGGGAGGTCATCAGCGCTAGCAGAGAGCTAGAGTGGTTTCCCAGTAGTTCTCTTTTATCCTTGTTAGAGTTCGTTCAAGACTCCATTCCCTGTACCCCACCTTGCCAACCGAAATTTCTGCATTACCGCTCCAGTCAACACCAATCAAGCAAGCAATACCCCTACACAGACCAAGGTTTGAATAGCTGTAGAGAGCCAGGACATTTTCCAACAATTGTCCTTAGAAGGGAACTGTTATGTTAGTTTACTTCAATCTTGGATCAACCCTTGCTGCCTTACTGGCACTAGGAAGTAATTGAGGAGAGCCTTAAGCTTGACAATCTAGAGGCGCGTAGCAATTAGTGATGCACGGCCGCGTGAACCACATCACTACTGAAAGAGCACAAGGAGTGCTAGACGTTGTACTAGGTAAATTCCTAGTTAACTAAGTACCTGCTACAGTTTTATTTGACTCTGGAGCTTCGCATTCGTTTGTTTCTCAGTTTTTGTAGGCAAAAACCAATTGTATTCAATGCTCCTCAAGCATACCCTATTAGTTCAATCACCAGGTTCAAAATTGAAAGCTACGATGGGTTGTCAAGGTGTTAAGTTGTAAATAAACTGAGTAAATTTTCTAGCCAACCTAATCATCTTGGATATCTGGACATTGGATGATATTCTTAGTATGGATTGGTTGATAAGACATAAAGCTATGTTAGACTGTTCTAACATCTTGATTTTTAGTGCCTTTTTAAAGTTTTTAAAATAAAATAACCATTTCAATTAACTAAAGATTAATATGAACTTTCTAAAAGTAAAAATATTTAATATGAATAAATTTTAATTAAATCAAAACCTATTTTATTTGGATTCCTTGTGTTACAAGAAATTTTTTGTATTTTCTTGGATTTTTGCAGAGTTCGTTTGCTATTTAATAGAGCTCAATTTAATTTATCCCATTTTTGGAATGATGAAATTCCTAAATTCAAAAATTAAAATTTCAAAAATTCAAATATCTAGAAAAATGTCTATTCTATTTTTCTGGGTCCAACCTATCTTTTTCTTGGCCCATCTTTTCTTTTCCTTCATTTTCTTTTTCTTTTTCCTTTCTTTCTGTGTGCATTTTCTCTCACCTACCATGGTACGTTCACATGCGGGTGCTGTTCACGTGCAGGTACTATTCATCTTCTCCAACTAAGCTGAACCAGTAGATCAATAGAAAGAAATGGAGTAGTGGAGCTTGCCTCCCAAGCCAACTCTCAAACCACACATTATATCGACATCTTGCTAACATGAATGTTGTTCCAAATCATGCAAGGAATCAATTCCTTCTGGTCCCTCTGCGATTTGTTCATCCATTTGCCTTTTATCCCATCCTTTCCCAAACTGATTCAATACCGAATCCAACAAATTTGAGTCCGTTTCTATCTCTTTCGACCCCATGATCCCTCTTAACCCTTTCCAACCCCTACCAAGAATACTCAAACCCTAGAACACCATCATCATCGAGAGCTCTTTGTTTCCAAAATTATTTGTCGCTCTAACCCACATTTTGAGTACTTCGGTGAATTTCTTGAATTCCTTTCATTACTTTGTGTTTCCGAGTATCTTGCACCCTCATGTAAAGTTGATTTGATTTTCATGCAGCCATTTGACAAAAATCGAGTTTTTCCTTAAACCAATCTACTACATCCTTTATCATTGATTCGTTGCCTCTGGTGAGCCAAAACCCAATTCTTTACTACTACTTGATCACCATCACACCCTCAACGTATTGCATACCTCCGTTTGTCCAATACATCCCTGAGGAAGTCCTACTCTGAAGCACCACATTGTTTTCATGGATGTCGCTGTGGCTAGGCCAATCCATCCATCCCCCGGCTGAATTGATCACACCATCGTGTTCCTTGGGCTGAAGCCATACCCATGCTCACCTTGTTTGCCCGCGTTCCATGCTTGGGTGTTGTTTCCCTTGTCAACCCATGTTGTCACCATTCTTGCCACCACCGCCACCGCTGTGGGCCCCGCCATCCAAAGCCATTGCCGGCCAGCCATCCTATGGTGATTTGTAGACCCGTTTTGCCCTTTGGCTGGCCTCCTTGGCTTCTCCTTTACCGGCAAGCTATGCCACCATGGCCATGGCCATGGCCAAATGCCATGCGCTGCTTGTGTTCATTCTAGCAAAGCCTCTGTAGTTCTTCATTTGTTTTGCTTAGAGCCCATGGTAAGTGGGCCCCACTTGCCATACTCACTTAATTATAAGAAAATCCGGCAAAAAGAAGATGTCAAGGAATATTCTCTCCTTTATAAATTTCCAAGAATTAATTTCTGATCAATATTCCAAGAGCCCGTTCTCCTCCGTCCAAACTCTGATTGACCTATTTCTTCTTTCTAAATTTATCTAAAATTAAGCTCTATCTTTTGGTTGTAGTTTTGTTATTTTTGTATTTTATTTGTATTTATTTGTGTTCATTCGCTCATTAGATAATGTCTTCGAAGGAGTAGAAGAAGGAACTGAAGACCAAGAAGTGATAACTGGGCAAAGCCAATGTAAGTCATAACCTTTGATCTTGTTGAACCTATTATTTCAAATATATTTATTATTGCTTTGCTTTAACTTATCATGCATTTCAAATTTCATACAAGCCTTTGTACTTGCTAGTTATCAACCAATTTGATTAATCCCTCCTTTGATAATTTAAATGCCATAATTCCATTATCACTATAGGATAGTTAACTATCTAGTGATGCAATACTAGTATTCACTTGGGTTGTACACTTGTACATCTAGCATGCTTAGCCATGCTTATAGTTACATTGATTTCATCATTATATATTGATCAATTAATTAATTTTAACTTAATAAGATATTGAATTATAGTGGTAGCCATATTTATAAAATTTGTGTACCATAGCATGGTAGTGTCCTTGGTGTTGGTTAAACAAAATGGTTTTCACTTAGGCGAGTGATCATGCAGTAAAGGGGTGTGTTGTAGCACGTTGGGATGTAGATATCTCACTTGGGTAATGATTAAAACTTAACTTTGTGCGCCATTGATATGAACCTAACCATGTAACTACATGTCCAGTATGGGATAGACTTGGGTAACTAATTTATGATGTTTCAACTTTAAATCTACCATTGAGATGAATGTGGGTGTGGTTGTAGCCATGAATTCACATTGGCACAAGAGGGGACTTTTGATTGGGTAGATTTGACCCATTCAGTGGTGGAATGTTAGCGGGTGGAATTAGGTTGAGGTTGACCATTGTAAAGGCCTTATCATGATCCTCTCCCGTACACCAAAGGAAGTATGTTAATCTAGTGGCAATATGAGATGAATATGTCTTGTGGGTAAAGTTGTGCAATATCTGCAGAGTGTAAAACTATTCGAATAATCATGTCCCTGGTTACGGACAATGCTCGGTGATTTCGCACGAGTGGTAGAATTTCATAAAACCTGGTTGGATTAAGTTTGGGAAGTGAATTGTTAGTTCACTAGTGGTTTATTACATGAATGGTTAGTTCACTAGTGGTTCATTGAGTGAATGGTCAGTTCACTTATGTTTTACTCAATTTCTTTGATTACTTATTTATTAACCATTTTCAAAGTTTGCTTTCAATCTATTTATTGTATTTACTTTAAGCTATTGTTTCTGCAAAATAACCACTCAACTATCCTTTGATAAGTATTACATCATTATATTGCATCTTGTTACAAATGGCTTGTTGAGTACCCTGTGTGCTCACGATTTTATGCCCTTGTTGCTCAGTTGCTGAAGAAGAACTATACCATCCAGAGGTAATAGAGGAGGAGTACTTCGATGTCTTCATGGATTAGGACTTCGCTCCTTAGTCGATTGCTTGTGAGTATATCGAATGGCCATTGTGTTTATCTTTGTTTTCCGCTGCTAGATTTTTCTAAGCCCTTCAGGCTACAGTAAGTTTGACCATAAGGTTGCTACCTGATAATTAGTAATATTTGCATATTTCTTAGTTAATCATGATCATGGTTGATATTTCATCTATGTTTCCACTGTGTGCACTAGCGTAATTCTGGACTAGTGTAGAATACACAGGAGAGTCATGGTTTGCATATTCGGGTCTCGACAACTATGGCCAGAGAGCCATGACAACAAAAAATGATAAGGGAGTAAAAGTTGGATTCCAAGCCACCGCTTTGCATGATGTGCGACTTATGGTTAATAGTCTCAAGACCGTTGCTTTGGAGGATGTACCCATAGTAAGAGAATACTCTGATGTATTTCTAGAGGAATTGCGCGAAATGCAACTAAACATAGATATTTAGTTCATCATTGATTTAATACCTAGTACAGCCCTAATCTTTGAGAGGCTATATCAGATGCCAGCTAATGAGTTAGCGAAAATGAAGAAGCAGATTAAGGAGTTACAGGATAAATTCTTTGTGAGACCTAGTTTGTCACCATGGAGAGTCCCTGTTCTGTTTGTTAAAAGGAAAGATGGTAGTATGAGACTCTCTCAATGAAGTGAGCATCAAGAATAAGTATTCGTTGCCCAGGATTGATGATCTTTTTGATGAACTCAAAGGACTAGGAGTTTTCTCTAAGATCTATTTGCGATCAGGGTAACATTAGTCAAAGATTCATTCAGAAGATGTGCTTTCTCTACTCAGTATGGACTGTACGAGTTCACGGTCTTATCATTTAGATTGACCAGTACCCTTGCTTATTTCATGAACAAGGTAAATAAGGTATTCATGGAATATTTGGACAAGTTTGTGGTTGTGTTCATTTATGATGTTCTTATCTACTCTAAGAATAAAGATGAACATGCTGAGCATTTGAGGTTGATAGTTGAGAAGCTTAGAGAGCATAAGTAGTATGCCAAGTTCAGCAAGTGTGATTTCTAGATGAAGGAAATTGATTTCCTTGGACATGTAATGTCTACAAAAGGAGTAGAAGTTGACTAAAGTAAGGTTAAGTCTATTTTGCATTGGAGCAGTCGAAGTCAGTGCCACAGGTTCACAATTTCCTTGGAATGGCAAGTTATTACCATCACTTTATTGAAAGATTTTCTAAGATAGCCAAACCGCTCACCCAGTTGTTGAAACAAGAGAAAAAGTTTACCTGGACCACAGAGTATGAGCAGAGTTTGTAAGAGTTGAGGAAGCGTTTGACTTCTGCACTAATGCTAGTATTACTAGATGTTTTTTGTCAAGGACTTGGTTGTGTGCTTATGCAAGAAGGCAAAGTTGTCGCATATTCTTCACGACAATTCAAGTCACATGAAGAAAGCTATCCTACCCATGACATGGAATTAGTTGCCTTAGGGCATGCTTTAAAGATATGGAGTCATTATATCATGGGTAATTACTGTGAAGTCTATACAAATCATAAGAGCCTAAAGTACAGTTTTACTTAGTCAAATTTGAATATGAGGTAGAGAAGATGGCTTAAATTAATCAAGGATTATGATATTGGAGTTTATTACCATCCCGTCAAAGCTAATATTGTGGTAGATGCTCTAAGTATGAAGATCTATTGCAATAATCTGATGATTAAGGATAACAGACCAAAACTTCAAGAGGAATTCCAGAAGTTAAAATTGGAATTAGTCCCTCAAGGATTCTTGACTAGTGTGGAAGTGAGACCCACATTGGAGGATCAAATTCAAGAAGCATAGAAAGGTGACTTGAATGTTACGAAAATCAAGCTTAACATGAAACATGGTAAAGCTCAGTGTTTCATGGAAGATAAACAAGGAACAATGTGGTTCATGGACCGAATTTGTGTGCCTAACCAGGAAGAGTTAAAGAAGTTGATACTAGAGGAGGCTCACAATTCAAAGTACTCAATTCATCTAGGAAGTACTAAGATGTACCAGGATCTCAAGGACAAATTTTGGTGGCCTAGTACGGAGCATGAAATCACTGAGTACGTTGCATTGTGTGATGTGTGCTGAAGAGTAAAGAGGCAAAACATTAGCGACCAGCAGATTTGCTGCAACCTCTGAAGATCCCTTAGTGGAAGTGGGATGAAATTGGTATTGATTTTATCACCTGTTTACCTAGAATTCAATCGGGTTATGATTTTAGTTGGGTAATTTTAGATTGATTGACCAAAGTTGTTCACTTCATTCCAGTGAAGTCCACCTACACTAAAGATCACTTGACAAAGTTGTGTATGTCAAGAATAGTCATGCATTGAGTGCCAAAGAAGATTGTATCAGATAAAGAAACTCTGTTTATGTAACACCCCAGGACCCACATTACCCTGGGATGCCACTAAAACCACTCCACAATTAACCAAATTCAAGATAAAATAATCTGGCAACAATTCCTATAACAAGATAAGATAAGCGGAAGCATAATCAACTAAGGGAAACAGGATAGTGACAACAATTCAATATTTAGAACAACCTCCAACATTTTAACCTAAAACATAGTTCACAAATCTAACATTATTAAGTTAATGTAAACAAAGCTAGGCAAAGGTCTAGAATCCCTTTGTCTTTATTACAGCATAAATCTATGATCCAAGTGCATTAAGGTGGTGCCGCTCTACCCTTCCCATGCATGCTCAATGATCACCTGTAAGGGGGGAAAACAAGGGTGAGATAAAATCTCAGCAAACAAACTGTTTAACAGGCTAATTAAACTACAACAGTTTAATCATCAACATTTAATTTCCACAATGACCACATTTATATCCTCAACCTCAAATCACCACCAACAAGGTAAAACCATAGCAAATGAATTTTGTTTGACTACTTTAAAACCTCAACCACTAACACTACCAAAGACAATAAAGCATATGTATGTTTTACTTCACTACTTTATTGTTTCTCACATCCACAACTGCTATCAACAATTACTACAAGAGAAAAGAATCTCATGCCACAATCACAACCCCCACCAAACCACAAGGGACGAACCCCATTCCATGACCACATCCACATTCCTCATACCACAAGTAGCTCACATGAGCCAATTCTACATCACAACTATGAAGTTGTACACTCCACATTACAACTATGAAGTTGTACATTCCACATTACAACTATGAAGTTGTATATTCCACATTACAACTATGAAGTTGTATATTCCCCCTTACAACTATGAAGTTGTATTTGCCTGCAAAATAACTTCACCACAATACATTGCATAGGTATGCAAATGATCTTTCCACAATGCAATCCATATGAATGCGTATGCTCCATAGCACCCTTACCCAACAAGGTAAGAGTGTGCATCGTATTACGGCAATATACGATGCTGTACCGGTACGGTCGCGGCTAAGTGCGGTGACATCCACATATGCAAATGTTATGATATGATATGAATGATATGATATTCATAAACCACATGAATTCCAACCACAAAGGAGCATCAACATGCTCACAACATATCCACCACCACATATTTGTTTTCTTATTCCGCATTAGCACACTAAACAAATTTCCACATGATTACGAGCAATTTATCCAAACATATCAATTGATCAATAATTGCTACCATCACAACCACAAGTATTCACTAAGAATACTACCACTTAGACCACAATATACTCGTAAAGTTCTCTACCCCACAACTATATTGATTCATCAAGATCAATTCCGCATATCCACAATTAAACCATCAAGATCATAAACAATTGAATTCTTAAAAATATTACCATCTGGTCCACATTAAGGAAGCATGTAAAAATGACATAGCACCTCAATTTAAGAGAATTAATTAATGTGAATGTAGAATAATTAACGAGTTAAACAGTAGCACATCCGCTACGTTTACTTGCCTCTACCGTTGAAGCGAAGCAAATCACGTGCGTTTAGGAGTAAAACCACCTGTCCAAAAGGAACCACTCAGCACAAAACAACAGCAAGGAAAACGTGTCTTAAGAAGTAAAGACGTCGCTAGAACCCTGAACCCACACATCAACCTCTACGCTTAACGATTCTTCAATCTACCCACTACAGCAGCGCTGATTAATATTTTTGTATCTTTAACAATACTAAGACAATTACATAAAATGATATATATCTGGATTCCTCACTTAAATGCCTTCATTTTTCATGTAGATCACATATTTGTATTTTGATCATAGCTAGATGTAACTTAATGCACAAAACAGAGGAAATTCTCTGTTCTGGCAATCTGAACAGCAATAATCTAACGCGTCCCAACCACAATACAAGGATCCAAAAATTCTGATTTTTATACAAAAGTTATATTACTGAATTCCCTACATTTTTATCAATTGCAACCAAAATCATAAAAATCATTTACTACCCCTAAATCACACTTGAACAGCGGTCTGTCCCAATCTGCACCCCTGACAGACAGCGGTACTACCGACCCTGTTACGCCCATATCCCGTGGCCAAAAATTCTGAAAAAAATATAGGAGATGTGTTCCGAAGTCCTCTACAATTTTCCTTTTGGAAAGATCCGCAGAAAAAATCGTTTCATGGGCCTATCTGCGCAAACAGACGCGCTGCGCGAATTAATCTACAGGCAGACAGCAGGTAATTTCTAATCGGCAAACAATCTGCTAATTCCCTTCAAATTCCGTGCCAAGAACCCTAAATTCATCAATAACAGAGAAATTTGAGATGAGGGAGAGTTACCTAGGGGATCCCTTGGGATCACCCCTCTTCCTTCCTTCTTTTCTTCTTCTCCTCCTCTTCTTCTTCCTTCTCTTCTCTTCCCTTTCTTCTTCTTCCTTCTCTTTCTCCTTTGCACCCATGGACAGCAGCTGTGTGGGGGAGGTGGGGGCGCCAGCCAGGGACGGGGGGTGCAGCCAGGAGGGTGGGAAAGGGGGTGGCGTCTAGAGGGAGGAGGGGGAAGTGGCTAGGGTTTTTAGGGAGGGAGAGGGGAGGGTGCGGCCACCCCTTGGGCCTTTGGCCCAAGGCGGTCGGCCCACTCTCCAGGCAGCCCACTCAGAGTTTATTTATTTATTATTTTATTTATTTTATTAATTTTACGCTATTCCACAGTTTTTATTTTTCCCTTCCCGCGATTTACCGAAAAACCGGCGACTACGCGATTACGTTAAAAAAACCTACGCCGTAACGACGATCAGGATATTACAGTTTATATCATAATTTTGGTGGAGTCTGCATGAAACCATGGGCACTCATCTAAACTTTAGTACTTCTTATCACCCCCAGACCGATGGATAGACCAAAAAAATAAACCAAATTTTAGAGGATATATTGAGAGCTTGTGCTTTAGCTCATAGCACCAGTTGGGCAAGTGTTTGCCCTATGCAAAATTTTCTTACAACATCAGTTATTAGGCGAGTCTGCATATGTCACTGTTTGAAGCTTTGTATGGACAATCATGCAGAACCCCTCTTAATTGGAAGGAAACTAGAGAAAACCATGTGTTTGGACCTGATGTTATCTAGGAAGCTGAAGACCAAGTGTCTATTATCAGAGAGAGGCTAAAAATAGCTCAATCTAGGTAGAAGAACTATGCAGACAATCGTCGATGAGAGTTAAATTTTGAGTACAAGGATTATATGTATCTTAGGAAAACACCACTTAAGAGTGTCAAAAGGTTCCAGTCTAAAGGAATGCTTGCTCCCAAATATGTTGGACCATTCAAGATTTTACAGTGATGTGCAAATATTGCTTATCAGTTGGTGTTGCCAGAGTCCATGGCAGGAGTACACAATGTGTTTCATGTTTCTTAGCTTAAGAAGTGTCTTCGAGTGCCAACAGAGTAGACATCATCGGTGGCCACTGAACTTCAGGAGGATCTCACTTATAAGGAGCAGCCCATTAAGATTTTGGATGAGGTAGAGTGCTTAACCAGGAGGAAGGCCATCCATTTTTGCTAAGTTCAATGGAGCCATCACTCCAAGAGTGAAGCAACCTGCGGGGGGAGAAGAGGACTTGAAGGCCGAGTTCCCTAACCATTTGTCTAGTTAGTCCGAATCTTGGGGTCAAGATTCCCTTTTAGGGGGAGGTTCATAACATCCCAAATTTTGAGTGTTCCTAGTTTTTGGCTTAACAAAATTTTTTAAAATTTAATCTTATTTATTTGAATTAATTAAAGCTTAATTGGAAATTTTAGAAATTGAAAATGATTTAGTATGAATAAAATAAATATCAAATTAACTCCAAAGTTTTTATTTAAGTTTCTGGTGTGCGAATCTAGTTTCTAGAATTTTCTTAAAATTTTGTAAGTTCATTTTTTATTTTCCATAGCTTATTCGACTTTCGTGCTATTTTCTAAAAATAAAACCTAAATAAAATTATTGGAAATCCTTTAGGTTAAATTCTTGCTAGCCATGCCCAACTAGTTGCCTGCACCATGCTTGTGTGCGCCACGCGTCCCAATCACCGCACTACCGCTGACAACTTGGCCCCACCTGTTAGCGTCATCATTTCTAACCTGGACTCATTTCCGCCATCGTGCCAACCTTGCAATCCACCTTCGTACAGCCTTCCCTATGTATAAATAGCACCATGCAACCCTTGACTTCCACAACCCAAGCCATTGCACACCCAAAACCCTAAGCTGCCACCCGGATTTTATGCCGATTCACTGGATTCGAGCTCAAGCCTCGTCGTTGTCACCATCAACTGACCATACCGTTGTGATCGCCTCACTGAGAACTTCTTTCTTGCCGTGCCTCGGACATCATCAGAGTAGCTCACCGTAAAAAATCCTAGATCCACCACTACTTTTTCCTTCTCATTGGTCGTCCCGATGACCATCGTTTCCCGTGCGTATCTCGCTGCATTCGCTATCGCATGCTCCACCAAATCTAGTAGCTAGTGTCGCATGAAACCCCTCTATTCACCATTGGGCCCCTCACCAGAGCCAGCACTGGAGATTGCCGGAACCCTAAGTTCCCGAGTGCCGCCGCCATTGCCGTGTCCACATAAGTAGTTGAGTCAGCCACCACCTCAGGGGTAGCCACGTCAATAGCCATGTTAGCATCCAATCAGCGTCCACACAAGCCACCGTGTCATCATTGCTTGCTTGTGTGTCAGCCATGTGTCTATCCACATCAGTGCTAACCTAGATTGGTTTGGTGCATCGAGTTCATCGTGGACCGAGTTTATGACATGTGAACCCCACATGTCAGTCTCAGCTATTTTAGAAATTCTAGAAAAGGAAAGATTGTGGAATATTTCCTGGCCCCACATGTCAGTGACAATACTCTCTCTGCCTTTTCCTTTTCTGATTTTTCTAGACAATGAGCCCTTACAAGTCTCTAAATTCATATAAATGAAGCCCTATTTTCTAGTAATTTGTAAATAAAATTTGGAGCTTGTTTGTGCTCTATTTTAGTGTTTATTTGTGTTTTCACTCCTGTTGCACGTAGACTTCGACACATCGGAAGCTTTCAGAGAAGGAGTAGCTCAAGATCAAGAATTTATCGAAGGGAAGTTGTGTTACCTTGATCATGTTGAACCCAGTTTTTACAAAACTACTTTGCATTTTAAATTATTATTCATTGCTATGTTGATGCAATAATTTTTTTACCGAGCAATAGTAATGAACCCTAGTTATTATTTATCAACCTAGCTCAGTTGTATGTCATGATCCTTTGTCTCCCTAGGATGGTTTATGCTAGTTGGTCAATATTGTAGCACCAACGTGAGTTGGTTTAGACTTGCTTAGCCATGTTGGGCTATTGCTATCATTTTGGAATATCTAATTACAACTGATTAATGATATATGGAATTGCTTTGTGAATAACTAGGTGCATTTTGTGTTATCTTTGATGGCATGTGTTGCACCTTAAAATCAGCTAGTAGATAAATGATTTAGGGCTATACTTTTTGGTTTTAGCTTATGGCTTTTAGCTGCAGTTTATGGCTTTTGGGCTGTTTTTGTGAGAGAGTACGGAGTAACATAAACTCACACACAGTTTTAGCTGATATAAATAGAGTCAGTGTACTACAATACATATATAGACCACACATTAAACAAACACTCCATTTGAAAGCTAATTAATGTAGAAAAGCCAAAAATTAGCTTTTAAAAGCTGAAAAGCAGAGGCCCTTAGACTAGGGCTATTGAAACAACTATGTGATCATACTATGTACAACCTTTATGAATCACTGTATAGTTAATAAATTGGCTAGTATAATCCTTGTCAGTTAAGGATTTAGCTTTGTGTACCATTGAACTGAGCTCTATCGTACAATCACATGCACTATGGGAAGGGCCTAGCTTAGTAAGTTGCTTAGTTTTGTTATTGACTCCTCACGTGGTAGGTTAAGGTGTGTGCCAGGTTGGCGGGTGTGAACTCATTTGAGGAGTTACACATCATATGGACGGTTTATCATTTACAAATCCAACGTTGAGTTTTGGGCCTACTTGCATGTGTTGGGGTGAGGATGGCATATTCAAACTCAATAAGAAGGGTCAGTACTAGGGAAAAGTCTCTAAAAAGCTTTGTTATGTTCATCTTCGTTGTATGCCTAAGGAAGCGTGTCATTGGTCGACAATATAAGTTGATCATATCCTGTGGTTAAAGTTGTACAACCTCTACAGAGTGTTCAAATAGCCATATCCATAGTCATGGACATGCTCAAAGATTTTTGTGTGTACAACTTATTGAGTACCCCCTATACTCATAACTCAGTTGCTGGAGAAGAAGAATCATGATTGCTCTTTGAGGAGTACTATGAGAAAGGTTGTTTGCTAGGTTGAGCACCCCTGTCGATTGCCTGTGGCATGAGATGGGTTTTCCTCTAGAGTTATCTTTTGTTCCGCTGTAGTTTATTTGTTTAGTGTGTAAGCCTTGTGTTGCCAAATAATTATAAACTTGACCATAAGATCAAAACCGTTATTTCTTATCAAAACCTGTTATTTAGTTATTTATCGATGTGTATGGATGATGTTATATTGATGTTTTCACTATGTACACTAGTGTGATCTTGAACTAGTTGTAACAACCCAGCTATTTATTTCAAAATTTTTAGTAAAAATTAATTTAAATTAAAAACAACTGTTATTTGGTTGCTTGAATTTTAGAAATTTTATTTGCTTGTTTTCAGCTTTTAAAAATGTCTTTTCATAAAAATTAATTTAATTAAAAACATAAAAATATTATTAAAAAAGGTATTTTGAATTTTTACAAAATCCTATTTCAAATTAATTATTTTAAAGTATTTGGCTTTTATCTAGATTTTCTATGAATTTCCTCGAATTTTAAAATCAATTTCGAAGCTAAAAAGTAATTTGTAAAAATTTAAAGACCAACTTTAAGTTGGAAATATTTTCCTAAGTCCAAACTACATTCAGGAATTTCTATGAACTTTCTAAATTTTTCAGACTTTATTTGCTATTTTCTAAGTATTTTTTAAGCTTCCAATTTTTTTTGAAAATTAAAAAGGAAAATTTGAACACAACTCTCTCCCAGGCTGACACGTGTCTGGCCCAGATCAACCCCATCACAATGCGGGCACACCTCATGCGTCCATCCTCACTTATCCGCATCAACGACTGTGATTTCCTTCTTTGGCAACGTGTTGTTGATCTACCACCCCTCTCCCTATTTCCCCTACCTACTCACTGACTGGTGGGGCGTGCAGCCATTTTCTTCCCGTTCATTCTAGCACTGCCAGCCACCATTGATGCCATGGCCAAGCCTTTAAAGCTTCAGTTTCTATCTCGTTTAATCATGAGCACATGCACAATCCTCCACCGAGCTCCCTTGCCATCGAAGCACCGCCACACCGAAGACTCGACGCTGACCACTGCCAATCCTCACCGTCGGCAGCCTCAGCACCCCACCGGAGGCTGCCACTAGGTGAGGCAAACTCCCCGCTATCTCCTCTCTCCCTCTCCTTGCTGAACCCCACCGCGCCACGGTTTGCTGGTGTCCTTCGGGAACCGAGCGCCGCCTAGACTGGCTAGGCCACGGCAGCGGCCAAGACGATGTGGCGGCCCTTTGGCAGCCACGTGGCATGCCACTTCAAGCCCAATTGACCTATTAGCCATCACTCACCACATCATCAATTCTAATTAGCTGAAAATCCTAAAATCCTAAAAATAATTATAGGAAAACATCTTTTTTCTTTTTCATTAGATCCAAACTTTCGGAAGCCTGTATTTTTTCATCCTAACTCTGATTGGACCTATTCAAATTTATAAATTCATCTAAAATCCTAAACTATCCATTTATGTACTCTTTTTGAATTTTTAGAGTTTATTTGAGTTTGGTTGATTATTTTCGCATGTAGACTATGATGATTCCGAGGAGTTCTTCAACGACAATTCTCACCCATTCATTGAGCAAGGTAAGTTACTGTAACATCCCAAATTTTTTTTTGCCTTTTATTGATTTTCTGGAGTTTATTTGGATTTATCTGGATTTTATTTAAAAATCTAAAGCAAGAAAATGTATTTAAAATATTTTATTAAAGCAAAAAAAAGAGTTTATTTTATTTTTTTTCTTTTTCTTTTCTTTTCTTAACCCTCCCTAAGTTTTGATTAACTCTTGAGAATTTACTTCTGGAAATTAAAAAAAAAGAAATTTAGAAGTTTCCTTCTTCCCTTCTTCCCCAACCGTAGGCCTCCATTAACACCCCATCCGAGCTTTAAAAGCTTGGTTACTCCTTCCTCGTCCGCAAACGAAGCCATTATTGGCCCTTAAGCTCGCGCGCTAGTAACCGCCCACCTCCGTCCGTTTTGCGCCGGCTTAAAGCCTCTCGCCGTTATGCGATTGTTTCTAAAGTCCTTAACTCCGCGAGCCCGGTACCTCCGTCCCTGCCCTATAAAGCTCCTTCCCGAGCCCGTTATCCCTCCTTCGCCTTCCGTGCGCGCCACCTCTTTCCTCCGCCTGAACCGATCGGCCCGACTGTGCTTCCTCGTCGCCGCCGCGGCGAGCCCGGCGAGGAATTGGCGCCGCCTGGTCTCTTCCGCCGCGCCGCCGACGCGCCGTGATCCCCAAGTGCCGGCGACCACCATTCCCCTCTCCGCCGAGCGACGCCGCCACCGGAGCCCCGTTGTTGCCGAAGACTCGAGCGCCGCCGCTTCTTCTCGTCAACCGACCGTCTCCACTCGTAACCGAACCTCTACGACCATCCGTCGTCTCCGGCCACTCTGCCTGATTCCCTCCGACCACCCCGCGGCCAACCAGTTTCCGAAGGTAGCACCCTTCCGTGTGGTCGTAGATCCGTGTAGTCGTAAGTCTTAGCTGTAGCCGTAGCTGCCTGAGTAGTCGTAGCGACTATGTGGTCGTAAATGACGAGGTAGCCGTTAACCTGTTTGAGTGGTCGTATTCGGCCTCGAAGTCGTAAGTTCTCTGTGTAGTCGAAGTCGTAGGTTTTCTGTGTAGTCGAAGTCGTAAGTTCTCTGGTAGTCGAAGTCGTAAGTTTTCTGTGTAGTCGTAGTTGTAAGTTCTCTGGTAGTCGAAGTCGTAGGTTCTCTGGTAGTCGAAGTCGTAGGTTCTCAGTGTAGTCGTAGTCGTAGATTGGTCTGTGGCCGTAGTCGTAATTTTCCCTGAGTAGTCGTAAACCTTCCGTGTGGTCATATGTCGACTGCGTGGTCGTAAACCTTCCATATGGTCGTAAGTCGACTACGTGGTCGTAGCTCCGCCCGATCGCATTTGACGTGGTCGTAGCTCCGCCCGATCACGTTTGCCGTGGTCGTGAGAACTTCCGAAGGCCATAACTTCTTCGTTTTAACTCCGATTTAACTCGTTCAAATTTCTAAATTTTTCTAAAATCCTAAACTATCCATTTCTGGACTCTTTTTGAATTTTTGGATTTTATTTGAATTTTGTTTGAATTTCTTTTGGTTCTTTGCGTATAGATTACACGAATCCGAGAGTATTTCTTCAACGAATCGCAGCAAGACTTGAGCAAGGCAAGTTACACCTTTGACCATGTTGATCCCAGTAATTTAAATTATTTATGTTGTTTTTAAATTAATATGCATGCATACTTTTATTCAAATTAGTTCAAATGTGCTTAAAACTTTAGTTACACCCAATTCCCTTTGTATGGCCAATCTCGAATTTGAACGAACATACCTTGTCACCATAGATGAAAGCCTAGTTGGTACATTAGTATTAACTATAACATTTTATAGAATTGCTTAGCCATGCTTAGATTAATTTAGGTGGGAAGATTGGTTTCACACGAAATGTTGGTTTATAAAATCTATACTTGACTTTGGTGAGTCAAGAAGGTCTATAAAATTTTGATAAAATAAAATGGATAAAACCTGTTTTAGACTTAGGCATTGGTATGGTGGTGGGTGCTTTGGCATGCGTCGTAGTTTGTTGACTCGATGTTGTTGCCAGCACAAGGGGTATGCGGGTAGGCCTAAGTCAAATTAAGGACCGGACTGTGAACTACTATTACAAAGTCACACCGTACTACCACAAGTCCGGTATGGGACAGATCGGCTAAGTAATTTGTGAAGTTCCATTTTAGTTTCGCTATAGGCTGAATGTGAGCGTGGCGTGAGGCCATGAGAAGTCTCACATGGCACAAGAGGGGCTCCAACATGTGGATTCATGTTGTGGTGAAACCTTAGTGGCGGCGTAGCTAATTTGGTAATGGAACATTGGAACAGCCTTATCATGATCTCCTCGGCCGCACACCTAAGGAAGTGTGTAATCCGGTGGCAAAACAGAGAACATGTCTTGTGGGTAAAGTTGTACACCTCTGCAGAGTAACAAACTATCACGGATAGCCGTGTCCACGGTCAAGGACATGCTTAGTATGGTTTTTCACGGATTAGATTTTGGTTTTAATAAAATTTGGTTTATGGAAATTTGTGAAACTTTTGGAAAGATGGTCCGGTGGGATACCCGTGGTTAGGTTAGTGTTAGGTTGTTGCTGCACTAACGTTATTATTTTGTTAAATCTTGTTTTTATATATTGTATCAACTTCAGCTTTTGCACTTACGTTATTGTATTTAAATCAATAATGTTGTTTATGCAAATGAACCACATTATGCCTTTCTTTGTAACCCCTTATGCATGCATCAAATCATTATATCTCTGGTGTAACTTGTGGAGTACTTTATGTGCTCACCTTGCTATAAACAATGTTGCGGAGGACGGCGATGTCAACTATGTTGAGGATCGCGACGAATAGGCCACGTCTTACAGTCAATTCGCCTTGTGGGAAGGCGGGATGGGCTGCTCCTCTTATTTACCTTCCGCTGTTTATTTCATGTTTGGCCATGAAGCCACCTTATTGTAATCTTGGCCATAAGGCCCGTACTTTTGCTTTATAATAAAGTTTGGTTATCATGCATGATATGTATCACTGTTCAATCTGTGTGCACTAGCTTTTCCTGGGATAGTGCGAATAACACAGAGGGTTCTGGAGTTGTTGCTCCGGGTCCCGACAGTTACACACTTTGATCATGTTAAACCCTATTTGTAAATAAAATTATGTTGTTTTAATTTATTCTGCATGCATATTTTTATTCGACGTATTTCAATTAGGTTTTAAATTTAGTTGTTACCTACATGTTAATACCTTCTTTGATATTGATTTTCGGATACCTTGTCACCCTAGAATAAAACTTTGATTAGTACACCAGTATGTACTAGAGAATTTTGTATCAAATGCGTAAACCTGCATAGACATAATTTTTGGTTTCGGATAACTTTTTACATAAAATGGTAAGCTTTTCAAATGTACTCTTGACTTTAGTGAGTCGAGAAAGGCAATGTATTATTTCAAAACAAAATATAAAATTTAGTTTAAACTTAGGCTAATTGTTAGGTGGTGGGTGCTGGCATGCTGAGAGACCATGTGGTTATGACCCCATGTTTGTGATGAGTAATTGACATCGATTTAGGAAAGTCGAGTTTGGTTTGTGCGGTTCGGACCATGTCGTTGCGTGGTGCAATCGGTTTCGGTCGGACTTGGTCAAACTTGGTCAAAGTGATTAGGATGCATATTCTCTTGATTTGACAGGTTGGGCTCTTTCATGCGTAAGTTGGTTCATTGATGCTATTTATGCTTACATGTGTCGAGCGGTGCTATTTGATGTGTTTCTTGTCTGTGATGGCTGCAGGTTGTCGAGGTGGAGTCGTGGCGAGACACGAGGTGACTGGACTAGACACAGGCGGTGTCGAGGTCAGAACGGTCGGATGTGTCGAAGACGGCGGAGACTTGAGGTGGTTGCGAGGCTTGGACGACAAGGAACACGAAAGCTTCCCGGAAGGTGCAGGAGGGGCGTTTCGGTAAAAGTGCAAAGCTGCACAGGTGGAAGCGGTTCCGTTCAGGATTTAGCAGGCATAACGGGTTGGTGACCCGTTAGCCAAAGGCTATAAATAGGAGAGGGTTTCTCAAGTGCATGCAAGCCTTGTGAGTGGGAGTGCATGGTTGTTAGGGTTTGCTTTAGTCAAAATGACCTTTGGAGAGCTTGTTTTTGCTTTAGAGCTTTAGTGGTTGAGGGAGGCAGAGTTGTGTTGGAAGGGTGTCTCCTTCGTTGTTTTCTCCTAAGTGTGGTCTCCTCTCCAAGCATGTAGTGCTCTTGTGTTCTTGAGTTTTGGGAGAGGGAGAGGAGGAGTTGATGCCTATGTAATCCTTCCCTTGAATGTACATGCGTATGGGGACGTCTCTATGATCCTCAATATCAATATGAGATGGCTTTGGTTGAATTTGATTAAGTCTCTGGCTCTCTGTTGGTTTTTGCCTTCGATGCTTCCTATGCTTGATTCTTGACTTTTTGTGTTTTGAGTTGATTTTTGCTGAGGAGTGGAAAAATGGGTTGCTCTATGATGGAATTGAATTTCTAGACCCTTTGGTCATCTAGTTCCATGAGCAATTTGATCGATTTGTAAGAATCACTTTTTTCCTTTGCTTGTGTTCTTGTTTCCTCTGCAGTTCTTTTCTAGGGTTTGAGGTTTTTTTTCCTTTTCCCTTGAAAGAGTGTGCCCAATTTTGAGTCTCAGAGTCCCAAGGCTATGTGCTAGCTATTCTTTGAGTTTCATGATCAAAGAATCAAAGATGAGATGGGAATTTGAGATTTAGTGCAGCTCTTGATGAATTTTCAGTTTTTAGGGAATCTCCTCAATCCTTGGTTTTGAGATGGATTCTCTTGGTTCCTAGGCTCCCCTTGCTATTGTGGTTATTTTCTTGCAGTTCTGGGCCAAAAGGTTCAAGGGAAAACCTTGAATTGCTCTGTGTTTAAAGTCTGCCAAGTTTGCATTTTGCTGTCTGCCTTCAGATTTCAGCCAGCTCTGAAAACCCGAGGGAGCGGTCAGACCGGCATGTAGCTGGCGGTCTAACTGGCGGCAAGGGACCGGTCAGACCGGCCTGGCTATAGCGGTCTGACTGCCCAGAGCTTTAAAGTCAAACCAGCCTGCACCAATTTAGCCCTGTAGCTTTCAGTGTCATGTTCTTTCGCTGTCTTCGCTTGTCCAGTCTTTCTCCTCTGTGTTTTGCAAGATTTCTAGAGAGTTTGAGCTTTCCCCTTCTTAGCTTATAGTAGCTATTGGAGAGGTAAATCTCTTGGGGATCTTGAGGGCATGTTTTCAAGAGCGACATTCACCCCCCTCTGTCGCCATTTCGGTCCAACAATTGGTATCAGAGCCGGTTAGCTCTTCTTCATAGATCTTAATCGGTCTCTAGAGCCATGGCAACAGACAAGTACTCGACCAAGCCCCCGGTCTTCGATGGGATCGATTATCCCTTCTGGAAGAGCCGGATGGAGACCTACATCCAGGCTCAGGGCTACGCCATCTGGCGTAAGGTCAAAGTACGATATGTTGTTCCTACCGATGAGAACATCAACGCTGGAAACATGCTTGATGTTGAGGCGAATGCGAAGGCAAGGAAAATCATAATCCAGGGGTTGAGCAGAAGCGAGTTCGATCGCATCTCTCATCTGTCGTCGGCCTTCGATATCTGGGAGACTCTCGATGCATACCATGAGGGCACCACCCAGATTAAGACGGTTCGACAGGACCAGTTCAAGCGAGATTACAACAAGTTTGAAATGCTCGCTGGCGAGTCCCTCGATGAGTGTTTTGCGCGTTTCCACAAGATCTTGAGCAACCTCCGAGCGGTCGGTCTCACATACCCAGACTCGGACAACGCTCACCAAATGCTTTCTACTCTTGATTTGCGTGTTTGGGAGATGAAGGTGACCACGATTAAAGACACGACCGACCTCTCGACCTTGACTCTTGACGCGTTGTACTCACGCCTCAAGATTCACGAGATTGACCCAAACTGGAGAAGGGAAAGGGAGACTACGGCGGTGTGAGCAAGAACGACTACATCAACAAGAACCGCAACAAGAAGCCCTCAGCTCATGCCCAAGGCAAGAAGAAGTTCCGCGGCCTAGGCAAAGCCAAGAAGCTCTTCCACCGCGTCCTTACCACCTTCGACGACCTCGACCTCAGCGAGGTGGAGGGGTGGAACGATGACGATGGGATGGACGAGCAAGATCCCAAGGGCGGCGACGACTTCTCCAGCATGTGCTTCATGGCCCTTGAGGGCGAGGTCAGCAACAGCGAGCTCTATTCCGACTCCAATGAGATATACCCTTCCTATGACCAGCTTAATGATGCTTTTCTTAAGCTAGGTAAATTCCATGCTAGATCTAGAGCTAGGGTTAGTGAGTTGGAGAAGGAAGTAGAGAGCTTGTCACGAGAGCTTACTTCACTTAGATCTGCTCCCTTCCGTGACGATTGTGATGTATGTTCTGCTTTGCTGGATGACATGGAGAAGCCAAGGACCTTGCATGATAGTGTGTTCTCTGAGCTAGACATGATTAAGGTGGAGAATATTAGTCTTCTTGCTGAGATAGAAATGAGTAGGGTTGCACCCCTTTCATCTGTTGTTGAGACTACTTCTTGCACCTCATGTGAGGATAAGGACAATGCTTTTAGAGGTCTTTATACTATGCTCCTTGATTTGCCCGAGTCTTATGAAAATTGCAATAATCTGAGGATGAATCTAAAAAGGGCAGATCACAAAATTGCTGAACTACAAGCTTCATTACTTGAGCCGATTGTATCTTGCACCAACTGTCCAAAGTTAACACTTGAGCTTGAGTCTGTTTCTAAGCAATTCCAAGAGATGATTGATCATAACAACAAGTTGGCTCAGTATGCTTCTAAGGACCCTGTTAGCTCACCATGCAAAAATTGTGATAAACTAACATCTGACTTGATAGCTTTGGATGATAAGTGTGTGAAGCTAACTAAGGACTTACTAGAGAAGCCACAATCTTGTTGTGATGTATGTGCTTGTGTGGGGAAGGAGCCCAAGGGTAAGGTAGGGACGCCTAGCGACGTAAACCACTTGACTAGCAGTAGGACTGTCCCTTCTGAGTCGGCTGAGCGTGCTCAAGCCATTCGTTCCTTTACTGTTGGTTCTTCTTCTGCTCCCTTACCTTCTGCTGTCTCTTCTTCCCCCTGCTCTTCTTGCACCTCTCTCTTTCGGGAGTGCCAGTATCTTATGAACACTCTCGAGAGGTTTGTAGGAGGCAAGAAGAAGCTAAATCTTATTCTAGACCAGTCCAAGATTTGCGAATTCAATCAAGGTCTAGGATATGATTTTTCTGAGGATATGAGAAAGCATCCAATTGCTGTGCTCAGACCCATAGCCGCAGGTGTGATCGAGGTCAAGCCCAGAACTGAGAAAGTTCAATTCAAGTCTGCGGGCTTTGTCCAAGGGATTTCTGACAGCACGGTGATTCCACCTGCTGCTTCGGCCTCTCAGAAGGCGAAGCCTCATCATGCTACTTCTACCTCTCAGAAGGTGAAGTATCATTGCACCTTCTGTCAGAAGGATGGGCATTTGATCAATCGATGCTTCAGGCGCGCCAAGATCGCATGAAGAGACCGTGTCGAATCTCTTAGGCGTATTCAGGGTTAGCCCCAGACCTTGAGTGCACCTAAGACCAACATAAGGTTTATGCTTGCTTCTATTGATGGGTTTGGGCCGCATCGACGACTTGGTCTTTCTGAGTTTTCTGGTTTCATCCTCATGCTCCCTTTGGTTGTGACTTCCGCCGTTATGAGGGTAGATCTCGCTTTCTCCGTTGAGATGGTTACCCACGGCGAGATCAGCATGTTGCCGGTGCTCCGACTCGCTCCCTCATAGCAGTCGGACCCAGCAACAGCTTCAGGTTTACACATAGACCTTCTGCTGTCTTGAGCGACAGAGAGCGTATGGTAGATAGAGGTCAGTCGTGTGTGGCTACTTCTTCTACTCGACGTGTTACTCAGTATTGGGTGCCAAAATCACTCTTGATGTATCCCAGTACTAAGACTTTACTCTCTGTCTGACTCAGGTTCGCCGGGCAGGGAAGGGAAAGGTTTGGCTCGTAGACTCCGGGTGTTCACGACACATGACCGGAGACTCCCGTTGGTTTTCTTCCCTTGCCCGTGCTCCAGGTGATGAGACGATCACCTTCGGAGACGCTTCATCTGGGCGCGTCATCGCCAAAGGTACAGTGCACATTAATGATTCTTTTATTTTCAAAGATGTTGCCTTGGTTAGTAAGCTGCAGTATAATTTGCTTTCAGTCTCTCAGCTTACTGATGACGGTTATGAGGTGAGCTTTAAGAAAAACACCTGCAAAATTCTTGATTCTTCGGGTAGTCTGGTTTGCGGGATTTCTCGTTATGGGAGGATCTTTCGTGCTGATTTTTCTGAGTCTTTTGATGATCCTCTCCGGTGTTTGGATGCTTCTGAGTCCCGTGACCTTACTTTCTGGCATAGGAGACTTGGTCATATTGGATTTGACCATTTGACCAGAGTTAGCGGCCACGATCTCATTCGTGATCTGCCGAAACTCAAGATGGTCAAAGATCTAGTTTGCGCTCTATGCCGGCACGGCAAGATGGTTGCCGCTTCTCATCCTCCGGTCAAAGTGACTATGACCAATGCACCAGGACAGCTGCTTCATATGGACACAGTTGTACCAGCTCGAGTGCAGTTAGCAGGAGGGAAGTGGTATGTTCTTGTCATGGTCGATGACTTCTCGAGGTACTCTTGGGTGTTTTTCTTAGCCTCGAAGGATGAGACGTTTACACATTTTTGAGGTCTTGTTAGTAGGCTTTCTGTTGAGCTCCCGGGTGCCTTACGAGCGATCCGTAGTGACAATGGTACGGAGTTCAAGAATTTCTACTTTGAGAGGTTCTACGATGAGACAGGTGTAGAGCACCAGTTCTCTTCTCCGCATGTCCCACAGCAGAATGGCGTCGTGGAGAGGAAGAATCGTATCTTGGTCGAGATGGCCAGGAAGATGCTTGATGAGTATTCTGCACCTAGGAAGTTTTGGGCTGAGGCTATTGCGACCGCGTGCCATGTTTCGAACAGAGTTTTTCTTCGGGCACACTTGCATTGCACTTCTTATGAGTTGAGATATGGGCAAAAGCCCAGTGTCTCGCATTTTCGTGTGTTTGGTTGCAAGTGTTTTATTCTAAAGTCCGGGAACCTAGACAAGTTTGAGTCACGTTCTTGTGATGATATCTTTCTAGGTTACTCTACTTCTTCGCGGGCGTATAGGGTTTGGAACTGCGAGTCTAATAAGTTGGTAGAGACCTGTGAGGTGGCCTTTGACGAGGCCAGTCCGGGGACTAGGCCTGATATCTCAGGTTATTTAGAGCAGTCCGAGCCCATCTTTGTGGATGATGAGGACGATGAAGATGAGGGTTGTCTACCTGATCCAGTTCCTTATCCTCCCCTTGAGGTGCCTTCCTCCACTGCACCTCCAGGTGATCAGCCCATGCCTTTTGCTTCCTCTGGAGCTAGTGGCTCTGTTCCTACCTATTCAGCTCATGAGGTAGAGGCCATTTCTTCTTCTCACCCAGGACCTCCCAGACATATCCAGAAAGACCATCCTTCTGAGCAGATGATTGGAGACCTCAAAGTCTGGCATGTCACACGCTCAAAGTCTGGCATGTCACATTTCTGTCTCCATTCTGCCTTTGTTGCCTCATTTGAGCCCAAGGACGTGTGTCATGCTCTTTCTGATGAGTCTTGGGTCAATGCCATGCATGAGGAGCTGGAGAATTTCGAAAGAAACACGGTCTGGTCGCTTGTTGAGCCCCCTCGAGGTCACAATGTCATAGGGACTAAGTGGATGTTCAAGAACAAGCAGAGTGAGGATGGGGTTGTCATTCGGAACAAGGCTAGACTGGTAGCTCAGGGCTTCTCCTAGGTTGAGGGTCTAGATTTTGAGGAGACCTTTGCCCCTGTAGCTAGACTTGAGGCCATTAGAATCCTACTTGCTTTTGCAGCTTCTAAGGATTTCAAGCTTTACCAGATGGATGTCAAGAGTGCCTTCCTCAATGGCTTTATTGAGGAAGAGATCTATGTGAAAGGCCTAAACCATGTCTTCAAGCTTTTCAAAGCGTTGTATGGACTTAAGCAGGCCCCTAGAGCTTGGTATGAGAGGCTTAAGTCCTACCTGTTGAGTCATGGGTTTGAGATGGGTAAGGTGGATAAGACCTTGTTCATTCGTAGGCATGGCACAGGCCTTCTGCTCGTCTAGATTTATGTAGATGACATCATCTTTGGCGGGTCTTCTCATACTCTTGTTTCACAATTCTCGGATGTCATGAGCACCGAGTTTGAGATGAGTATGATGGGTGAGATGACCTTCTTCCTTGGCTTCCAGATCAAGCAGACTCGGGAGGGTACCTTCTTGCATCAGGGCAAGTACACTCGTGACCTCTTGAGATGCTTTGACATGAGTGATGGTAAGCCCGTGTCGACTCCCATGGCATCCTCCGCCACACTTGACCCAGATGAGGGCGGCGAGCCAGTTGATCAAAAGGAGTATCGCAGCATGATTGGCTCCCTCTTGTACCTCACTGCCTCGAGACCGGACATACACTTCGCCGTATGTCTTTGTGCTCGGTTTCAGGCTTCTCCTCGCGTATCTCACCGCCATGTGGTGAAGCGCATTCTTCAGTACCTTCGAGCTACCATTGACTATGATATCTGGTACTCTTCCTCGTCCTGCCTTTCCTTGAGAGCCTACTCAGATGCAGACTTTGCTGGCTGTAGGATAGATAGGAAGAGCACTTCTGGCACCTGCCAATTCATTGGCACATCTCTCGTTTCTTGGTCTTCGAGGAAGCAGTCCAGTGTTGCATAGTCCACCGCAGAGGCCGAGTACGTTGCTGCAGCCAGTTGCTATAGCCGGGTGCTTTGGATGGTCTCGACCCTGTGGGACTTTGGGTTAGTTATCGACAATGTTCCACTCTTTTGTGATAACACTTCTGCAATTAACATTGCTAAGAACCCAGTGCAGCATTCTCGGACCAAGCACATTGATATCAGATATCACTTCCTTTGAGACCATGTGGAGAAGGGTGACATAGTGCTCTAGTTTGTGGAGAGTGACCACCAGTTGGCTGACATCTTTACCAAGCCTTTGGATAGCTCTAGGTTTTCAGCCTTACGGGGAGAGCTTGGGGTGGTGTGTCCTTATGGACTGTTGTGAGGGGGAGTTTTGTGCTTCATGCTTTATCATGTTTATTATGCTCTTACTCCTATCTGTTGCATTGCATACGGGTGCATTGGGATAGTCCTTCCAGTGTTTATCTCTCTCCAATGCTTTGTGTGATCTTGTGATTTTTTTTCTTGGGCTAACAATTGGTATCAGAGTCCTACATGCATGTATGAGTAGGCGTTGAGCTAGTCACACTCGTGATCCAGTTATTGCAGCTAAGTGGCGCACGTAGAGTAATGGACTCATTAGCTCGTGTGTCTTTAAATACCAACTCTGTAATCAGTTTGCTTGAGTGAGCAGTGAACAAAGAAGGTATTTTGCTAACAAAGCAAATGTTCCCTTCTTTGTTCACTGCTCACTCAAGCAAACTGATTACAGAGTTGTATTTAAAGACACACGAGCTAATGAGTCCATTACTCTACGTGCGCCACTTAGCTGCAATAACTGGATCACGAGTGTGACTAGCTCAACGCCTACTCATACATGCATGCAGGACTCCCTAATCAACTGACCAATGCATGCATGCAAACCTGGACCATTTCCTGCATGCGCACAATGCCTTCTACATGCAAGCTAGACTTATTCCTTAACTAACTTCACCACTAATGCATGCACTCCTACGACAGGTAAAAACATGCAACACATACATGCAACAAAACTCATGCCAGATTAGAGTACAAGAATACTAATGACAAGATTATTTTCCAACAATCACCCCCTAATCTTGTAATGTGTTATTTGAGCACCTCCTTAATGTTATTGCTTAGAGCAGCGCTGGTTCTTCGCCGGCATCTGCCTCGATGAGATATGCCTGCGCTTTCTCCCTCTTATTTGGCTTTCTAGCAATCTGAAGCAAAGTGCCCATAATCATTACAATTAAAACACCTTACTTTTGCCTTGTCAATTCGTCGGTATCGACGTCCACCATCGCCACCAAAACCACCTGAGGAGCCTTCACCTTCACGCTTCGATGATCGGGCCTCCCACTCTGCGCGCGTCAGGAGCAAGTGCTCCTCGTCTCCGTCGTTGTTGCCGTAGCGACGTTCTCCCTCTTCCTGCGTCTTCAAGCACCCGATTAGCTCTTCGATCGACATATTTTTTATGTCACCGAATTGCTTAATTGTGGTGACGACGGGAGAGAACTTCTTAGGCACTGCACGAAGAAACTTCCGCACGATGTAGACCTCTTCCATCTTTTCGCCTAGACATCGTATCTTGCTGACGATTGTCGTCAACCTCATCGCGAAGTCATCGATCATTCGGTGTCCCTGCGCGCAAGTTTTCAAACTCGCTTTTGAGGTTTTGTACACGGGCCTCCTTGACGCGATCGGCACCGAGATGCATCACCTTCAGGTGTTCCAGCGTCCTTTGCGGTCTCCTTCTCAGCTAGGAGCAGCAGCACGTCTTCCGCACGCGAGGAAGATTGCCGCGGCGCCATTTGATCTTGCCGCTCATTCACCTCTTCATCCACGATTGCGTTCCACACGCCCGAGCGCGCATGAACACCTTCATCTTCACGGCCCATGTCGTGTAGTTGCTCCTCGTGAGCATGGGATATGGGAGGAATATCGCCTCGCGGCCGACGCCTTCGCACGCTCCCATCGCCGATCTTCGAACGCCCCACTACTACGAAAACCACATAACGAGCGGTTCAGAACGTCATCACGCACGGTTTTCAACCGTCTGAATTTATGGGTCGTTGATAATCCAAGGTTATCACGAGCGGTTTTAAAACCGTCGTGATTATCAGATATCATGCACGGTTTTACTTAAAACCGTCGTGATATTCCTTCCTCAAATTCTAAATCTATTTACGTTTATTGGCTAGCCTCGGAAATGCTAGCCATGCCCTCTCGAAACAAGCGGATAATCACGGACATAAAACATACAATTCACACATCTCATTTCATTTCAGATACATTTCACATCTCAATTCATTTCACAGACATAAAACATCCAATTGACAACGCACTTCATTTGATCACAAACATAAAGCATCCATTTCGCAAATCAATTAATTGAATTGAAATAAAATATCCATTAACAAACACACAATTACAAAAGATCTACACTGCATTTGCACTTAAAAAAGGTTCGTTGATTATGTATCTATGGTGCGGAGTGGAACCGGCCTTCTGGCTTTATGACTTGAGTCAGCAAAAAGTACGCCAACTCTGCTCGAATCCGTCCAAGATCAGGCTATTTCAATGGAGTTGACGAGATGTACGCAGTCTGTCGATAGGAATATCAATGTGTGTATATATGTAACGTGATAAGTATGAAGTAATTATGGGAAGATTGACAAACCTTGGAATTGGTGATCCTCGAGGAATCGAGGAGTAGTTCCATATGTTGGCAAACGTAGTATCCACATGTGTTGCCCGGCTATTGCTGGTGGCAGTGCAAAAAATGGAATGTGTTAGTTCAAGAGGCTGTTTTATAGGATTAATTAATGTGAAATAGCGAATATCTTAAAATCTCGAGCATGTGTCAGCAGGCCTTTGGCCCCGCGCTTCGAGTCACCTCCCATTTCAATGTACATCGCGAACGCCCTACATGATTCAAAAAAGTTAACCTTAGTCATTCGGAAGGAAAGAAAGAGTACAATATAGGTATGTATGGAGAATATGTACTTACCTATCGATTACTTGGCTGACAACTGTGAAGTCCATTTTATTCCTACTTAGGGAATCAAGGTAATATACCTTGTTCCATTTTGGTACAATTACTATTAAAATCCAATGAAAATTCTGATGGAAGGGCATAAGTACATATTCCTTTTTGAGGCAACACATCAGTCCTGCTGCAATGTACCTCTCGACGAGGGCTGTATCCCGGTCGATGGTATCCTTGGCGACTAAGTGTGGGTCCAAGAAACTAGCCGATGAGTTGGATAATCTAGCTTTAGTCAGCATGTATCTATATATATACACACGAAAGCAACAAATTAGATATGACATTTATCGGTATGACATGAATGGAGACTGTGATTGTACACACTTACAACGTCCATCATTGAATGATTGAGATGTCGAGAGCGTTGAGCGTGAACAGATCGAATAAATCCTCAAAGGCGACCACGAACATACACTCTTGAAGACTGTGGTGGAAATCATCCGACGTGAATTTGACAGTGATACTTGAGGTCCGTTCTATATGCTAGGCTAGGACTGCTGCATATACCACGTGTGCAATTGTATGCAACTATATGCTAGGCGTTCGAGGGCTTTTTGCTCGAGCAACGGCTCGCCAAGCACGAATTTGCGGGCCAAAGATAGGTACGGTATATCATCATTGGTCTTCTTTGCTTTGCCCTTGCTGGCCTTGCTGCCTCGGCTATATTTCAACTTCACGGTAGTCGACTTTGAAGGTAGCAGCGATGCAAGTTGCTCTGGCGAGAATAGCACCCGTGGAGATAGCACCGGTGCAGTTTCGGGTGGTTGAACCGATTGGTCTTGTAATGGAGATGGCACCGGTGCAGTTACCGGTGGTGGAACCGACTGGTCTTGTAATGGAGATGGCACCAGTGCATGTTGCTCAGTCACGCCACCGTGAAGAAGCCTCCAGGGAGATGTCGCTTTTGGGCCACTGGATGAATGTTCCAATGGCCTGTCCTAGAGTCACAATCTCGTCCTTGGGGGGCTTCGGTAGCGGGACCACCTCAAAATTGACATGCACACCATCCACATTAACTTTTGCGAAGCCTGGCGCTAAAGCTTGACCGTGCACCATGACCCCGATAGCAGACGAATATGCGCCCGTGCAGCGTACAAGGAATGGAGCCATATCTCACTTGGAGCACGCGCCGTGGCTCCTACATAATGATACAAAATTAGCTACTCGAATAGGCCTATCAATGGAGCAAGCATTCAGAGGTAATAATTATTACCAGGATGTCGTCCACAGGAAATTTGGCCTGGGTTTGCATCGGATTGGACGCGCAGCTACTCGGACGGTTGTGCGGGCTAGCTAGCACAGGAGCGGCGGTAGCAGCCTGCTGACTTTCTGTTTGTTTCCGCACCTCATCTCTGATTACATAAGCCAGCTCACCCATTAGCTCTTCTCTAAGAGATTCCTTGATCTCTTCTCGTAGCTGTGCGTCACGCTCGGCTTTGTTTCTCTTTCTACGCCGATACATTCCGGAGTCATCTTGGAAACCATGTTTCCAAGGAACGTAAAGCCCAAGGCCTCTCGTACGACCCGGGTGCTCCTTGTTTCCCAGGGCCACGGAGAGTATATCATTCTCCCTTGTTCCCTGGAATGATCCCAAGGTAGATTCAAAACTCAGCTCTTCCTGCAAGAGCACGACATGTCATTTCAATTCGTACGAAGTTGTGCAGTAATTACAAGCTACGTAGTTCGATCGATATCTTACCAGGCGCTGGGACACTTGCTGGTCTGCAGGGTTTCAAAAGGAGATGTCCCCCGATGTCGTTGTAGATGACCTTGCTCTAATCCAATTTCGAGCGCGGTCATCCAGGATATTGGAAAATGGCGGGGCGATGTCCTGTGCAGCTGCCAGGTCATCCTCCTTCCTCCACTGCGGTATTTTACCCACATACCCAGCTGTGCCAAGTCTGTGGGGGTGTGTGTGTTTTGCCTGGAGGGCCTTGTGCGTCGTACTTGTACTTTTGAAATCCTCGGACGTCTTCATCGCCTTGAACTCTTCCCATTGTGGTTCCAGGAATGGGTATTTATTAAAAGGCGTTTCGTCCGTCTCCACGTATTTCCTGACAAGCGTGCTCTTGAAGTTCTTCCATGCTTTGCATGCCGCTAGGTAGGTTTGTCGTTGCACAGCGTATAGGTGTTCTTCTGGGAACTCGAACGATGCCAAAATTTCAGTCCACAGCTCACGTTTCCGAGTGTCAGGCACGTTCTTCCACGAATTGTATGTGATCTCAATTCATTCTCATGCAACTATTCCGACCATGCTTCGAATCGTTATCGCTACGAGGAAGGATAGGGACCCCAGATGCATCCACCGCTGTGATGGTCTGTCGGCCCTCGGGCTTCTTCGATAGCCCTCTTCCTTGGCGTCTTGATGTCGGAGCGGACGCCTCCGGCGATGGTGTTGAAGAATGCGCGGGTGACATGTTGCTCATTTTGTGGGTCTATTGGGATAAGATGAGAAAGTGCCATACCATAAGATAAGAAAGTGCAATATCTATCTATTTCGCTCAATATTGGCGATATATACATATATAATGGTAGCAATATGAAGCAACAAGCATCAATAATAGAATCAATAACAGCAATATGAAGCAACAAGCAATATGAAGCAACTAGCAATATGAAGCAATATGAAGCAACAAGCTCTCAAAGTTTGAATTGATTAATTTGTGCTCTCAAATTGTAGGGTTGCACAAGATTAATCTTGGCCGTCCCGCTACTGAATCATATACTCTTCCTTGATTGGTTATGCCAAATAATGAATTCAGTCATTTGAGCTCAGATACAAACTCTACAATCTCAAGATCAATATATCCAGCATGTATATATTCAGACAGCAGTATGTAATAAAGCAAATCCATGCAAATACAAGTTAACTTTCACTCAATGAAATAGTCTTTAACTTGTCAAAATTAATTCCTAACAGATCAGTATATGGATTTGGTATAATATGAAAACAGCAAGAACCGAATGGCACAAGAACAATATATCAATGTCTAGAGAATGTCTTCCAGAGTACAAACTTAATTGTGATAACAGAGTTGACAGTAATTAGAGCTCAAAGACTAATTCAACCAATCTCAGTATATGATTTATATCATCATCGAGCAACAACCGATCCCACAAGCAATCTATGGAAGATTAACAGACTTGCACGACGACGGGGGGCTCGGGGAGGTGGCCGGCGAGGAGTAGAGGGAAGAGAGGAGAGGAGTAGAGGGAAGGGGGAGAAGGGAGAGAGGAGAGGAGTAGAGGGAAGGGGGAGAAGGGAGGGGGTGATGTGGACAGAGAGAGGGGTTATGTGCCTATACTATATACTATATACTATATACTATATACTATATACTAACACAACAAGCAATGTAATATGTACCAATGTAAACTAAGCAACTGCAGTAAACAATGTACCAATGTAGTATGTACCAAATAGCAAATTAAACTAAGCAACTGCAGTAAACAATGTACCAATGTAGTATGTACCAAATAGCAAATTAAACTAAGCAACTGCAGTAAACAATGTACCAATGTAGTATGTACCAAATAGCAAATTAAACTAAGCTACTGCAGTAAACAATGTACCAATGTAGTATGTACCAAATAGCAAATTAAACTAAGCTACTGCAGTAAATAATGTACCAATGTAGTATGTACCAAATAGCAAATTAAACTAAGCTATTGTAGTAAACAATGTACCAATGTAGTATGTACCAACTAGCAAATTAAACTAAGCTACTGCAGTAAACAATGTACCAATGTAATATGTACCAAATAGCAAACTAATTAAGCTACTGCAGTAAACAATGCTCACAATGCTCAAAACCCTAGTCCATCACAGAAACTGCTCACAATACTCAAAACCCTAGTCCATCACAGAAAGTGCTCACAATGCAGATGGTAATCGAGGGGAGGTGGCCGACGAGGGGCTCGACGAGGGGCTAGGGGAGGCGGCCGCGACGGCTCGACGAGGGCTTGGGGGAGGCGGACGGCGACGGCTCGACGAGGGGCTCGGGGGAGGCGGACGGCGACGGGCTCGACGAGGGGCTTGGGGGAGGCGGACGGCGACGGGCTCGGGGGAGGCGGCGGCGACGGCTCGACGGAGGCAGCCGGCGACGGGCTCGGGGACGGCGGCGGCGACGGGCTCAGGGAGGCAGCCGGCGAGGGCTCGGGGAGGCGGAGGCGATGACGAGCTCGGGATTTAATTAGATCCAGATCGAATAACTGCGCAGCGCACACGGAAAACCCTAGCCAATGGGTATATATAGGGAGGTTATCACAGACGGTTCTAAAATTAGAACCGTCTGTGATATTGATATCACAGATGATTCTAAGTTCAGAACCGTCTGTAATAAGCCTTTGCGACTGTAGTTATTAAGACAACACCAATAACCATATCTGCATTCATATCAACCACCAAACAGCTGCATTCATATACAACACCAACCAGCTGCATTCACACAGTGTATTTCTTGATACATTTTGTCATTCTCAAATACATCACACTGCAGCATTGTTCTATACATAAATGCATGCCAATTCACATGTACATCACACATATACATCACATATACATAAATGCCAATACACATATACATTTTCACATATGCATTTTGTCACACATTTTCACATATACATCTCAAAATTGACTAGATCACACATTTTCACATATACATCTCAAAATTGACTACATCAGACATTTTCACATATACATCTCAAAATTGTCACACATTTTCACATATTGAGAGACCATGTGGTCGTGACTCCATGTGAGTTATGAGTAATTGACAAAGGTTTAGGATAGTCGAGTTTGGATTGTGTGGTCGGACCATGTCGTTGCGCGGTGCAACGGGCTCGGTCGGACTTGGTCAAACTTGGTCGTATGGGATTAGGATGCATATTCCGATGATTCGACAGGTTTGGACTTCATCATGGGTAAGCATGATGTGCTTATGATATTTACGCTTTCATGTATCGAGCGGTGGTATTTGATGTGTTTCTTGTCTGTGTGACTGCAGGACGTCGAGGCGGAGTCGTGGCGAGACACGTGGACCGGACTAGGCGCAGGTGGCGCTGAGGTCAGAACGGTCGGGATGTGTCGAAGACGACGTGGACTCGAGGTGGTTGCGAGGCTTGGACAACAAGGAGCGCGGAAGCTTCCTGGAAGGTGCAGGAGGGGCGAAACGGGAATTCGCAAGGCTGCACAGGCGGGAGCGGGCTCCGTTGGACTTAGCGGGTGTAACGGGGCGGAGACCCGTTAGCCAAGGCTATATAAAGGATTGGAGGGGCTGCATGCCTCCTCATGGATTTTAGAGAGAATTAGGGTTTCATTTGAGTCAAAAGAGGCTTTGGAGGTTGTTTTCTCCTTTGCTCTTTAGTGGGTGAGAGTGGTTGGAGAGGCAGAGAGTGTCCCCTGGTTGTCTTCTTGTAGTGTTCTGAGTGTGTGTTCCTCCCAAGAACCATGTAGTTCTTGGTGTTCTTGAGGATTGAGAGGGAGAGGAGGAGCTATGTCTACTTGTAATCATTCCTCATGTCCTAATGTCCATGCGTATTGGGACTCCTTGTAATCCTTTTGCTTCAATGATTGAAATCTGAAATTTCCTCTCATGCTCTTTTCTGTTCTTCGTTTCTCTTGTGAGTGATTTCTTGATTTTCTGTGTTTTGAGTTCTTGATTTTTGGGAAGGCCCAAAATGGGTTTCTCTTTGATGGGATAGTGCCTCAAGATCATTTGATCAAGTTTCCCTAGAGCAAACCTCTTTTAATCTCAGATTTGGTGTCTTGCCTTCCTCTGTTCTTCTTTTGCATTTCTAGGGTTTTGAGGCTTGTTGTGTTTCCCTTGAGGAAATGGCCTGAAATTTGATCTGAAGAGTCCTATGGCTACTGCTAACTTATCCGCAAAATCTCTTGGCCATAGGATCAAAGGTTGGGAAGCAATTTGATTTTTGGCTCGGGTCGTGCAAGATTTCAGATTTTTACCCATAATCTGAAATTCTTGTTTCTTGGTTTGATTCTCTTGTTTCCCAAGGTCTCCTTACTATTTAGCATATGGTAGTAAGGTCTTGGTTCAAAAAGATTGAGAGCAAACCTTCAATTTAGCCAAAAACCCGAAATCTCAAAGTTTCAGCCTGAATTTTCTGCTGGCTGTCCCTGTCGTGCGGTACTACCGTTCAGTTCCCCGGTACTACCGCCCCAGCGGTACTACCGTGGATAGCACTCCGGTACTACCGCTTGAGGCCAAATTTTTCCGATTTGATTTTTTTCGCTTGCTGGTCTCTGTATTTGTGTTTTTCCTGCTGCTGGGGTGTCTTGTGAGCACTAGTCTTCTACCTTCATAGCTCCCATAGCTATTGGAGAAGAACATACTTGTTGGGGGCGATTTTTAAAGATCGACATTCACCCCCCTCTGTCGCCATTTTGGTCCTACACATATACATTCTTGTTGTACTTGCTTATTTTCTTTAAAATTAGCCCTTCATCATGATCAATGCGTACGTAACAAGTTTCGTCACGTTGTTCATCGTCGACCCTTATGCCATTTCCAAAAGGAGGTAACTCATCAAAATGATTGTATTCCTCCTCGTCCACTACATTCTCCACTCCAACAATTCTCCTTTTTCCATGAAGAACTACATGGCGTTTCTTATTTGCCGGGTCGGTTACATAGAAAACTTGAACAACTTGATTGGCGAGTACGAATGGTTCATCTTTGTACCCGACACATTGGAGGTCCACGGTCGTGACACCGTACTTGTCAACCTTCACATGTGGGAGATGCACCCAACGGCAGCGAAATAAGGGGATCTTGAAAACCACATAGTCGAGCTCCCAAATCTCTTCTATGAAGCCATAGTACGAGTTTCTCGACCCATCGGTGCTGAATGCATCTATGCGGATACCGCTGTTCTGGTTAGTACTCTTGACATCCTGAGACTGCCTATAGAATGTGTACCCATTTATGTCATATCCTTGCCATGTCACAACTGTAAATGTCGGCCCTTTTGCCAACCATGTCAGCGTCTCACTCGGCGAGCTCCTAGCGATTTGCTCCTTCAACCATTGGTTGAACCGACGGTTGTGTTGCCTCATGATCCAAATATCCGCCGCCCGGATTCATTGTCAAGCACATCCTTGTGCTGGTCCACATAAGGCGCCACTTCAGTCATGTGTTGCAATACCGTGAAATGGGCTTAAGTATACGTGTCCATATCTGGAGTGATTGCTTTCCTTCCGATAGTTCCGAGACCCTTCAGCCTCCCCTCATGACGACATTGAGGGACACCTATCGGTTGAATCTGAGCCATATAATCGACACAAAACTCAATGACCTCTTCGCTTGCATAACCTTCGACGATGCTGCCCTCCGGCAGAGAACGATTCCGTACGTAGGACTTGAGAATTCCTATGAACCTCTCAAATGGGTACATGCTACGTAGAAATACGGGCCCGCACATTTTTATCTCCCACACAACGTGAACAATGAGATGGACCATGATATCGAAAAACGAAGGAGGGAAATACATTTCAAGGTGACATAGAGTCATCACCACCTCGTCCTGCAGAGCATCTAGTCCTTCGGGATCAATAACCTTCTGAGCAATTGTGTTAAAGAAATAACATAGCCTCATGATTGTCTCTCGGACTTTGATCGACAAAATATTTCTAATTGCAATAGGGAGCATCTGTGTCATCAGCACATGACAATCATGAGACTTCATGCCATTTAACTTCAAATCTTGCATCGAAACAAGTTTCTTCACGTTACCGGAGTAACCAGACGGAACTTTGACACCATGCAAGCACTAGCACAGTTCTATTTTCTCAGCCTTGGACAGAGTGTAACACGCAGGGGGAAGGTACATTCGTCCATTATCAGTGCTTGTCGGTGCTAACTCAGGCCTGATGTCCATGTCAGCCAAGTCAAGCCGTGCATTGACGCCGTCCTTTGTTTTATCACGGATGTTCAGTAAGAGACCAATCAAGCTGTCGCATACATTCTTTTCTACGTGCATGACGTCGATGCAGTGTCGAACATCTAGGTACTCCCAATAAGGTAAGTCCCAAAATATTGATCTCTTCTTCCAGGTGTTCTTCTCATGAGCCCTCAATTTACGTCCCTTTCCGAGGACAACATCTAAATCCTTAACCATATCATAAACCTCGTGTCCCCTTAAATGCCTTGGAGCTGAACCGTCTTCCTTCTCTCCATCAAATTGTTTCTTCATCTTGCGGTATGGGTGAGCCCTCCGAAGGAACCGGCGGTGACGCATGTAGACGATTTTGCATGAGTGGTTCAGCCACACACTCTCGGTACAATCTAAAAGTGAGTACAAGCTTTGGCATCTTTTGTACTATGGCCCGATAGGTTACCAAGGGCAGGATAATCATTTATGGTGCAGAACAATAAGGAGCGCAGAGTGAAGTTCTCTCGTGTGTATGCATCCCATACCTGTACCCCTTCGTTCCATAGTACTTTTAGATCTTCCACCAACGGTGCTAGGAACACATCAATATCATTCCCAGGTTGTTTTGGCCCTTGGATAAGTATCGACAGCAAAATATACTTTCGCTTCATACACAACCAAGGAGGAAGGTTATAGATGCAGAGAGTCACGGGCCATGTGCTATGTTGACTGCTCATGCTACTGAAAGGATTCATTCCATCTGTACTCAGTCCAAACCTTATATTCCTTGGTTCTGCACCGAAGTCTGCAAAACTCCTATCGATGTTTCTCCACTGCGCGGAATCAGCAAGGTGTCTTAGCATTCCATCCTTCTTGCGCTCCTCCGAGTGCCAACGTAGTAGTTTTGCCTCCTTTGGATTTGCAAAAAACCTTTTCAAATGGGGAATTATAAGAAAATACCATGCCACCTTAGCAGGAGGTCCTTTCTTCGCCTCTGTTCCCTCGCCATCATCTGATTGATGGTTACGTTTGTATCGGGATGCGTTGCACACCGGACATACATGCATGTTTGCATACTCTTTACGGTAGAGGATACAGTCGTTCGGGCATGCATGTATTCTTTCTACTTCCATTCCCAACGGACAAAGAACCTTCTTGGCTTTATACGTGGTTTTAGGCAACTCATTTCCCTCCGGAAGCATATCCGCTAAAAGACCTAGCAGCGCCGTGAAACTCTTGTCGGACCAACCGTTGCTTGCCTTCAATTTCAACAGTTCAAGCACGGTCGACAACCTCATGTACTTGCAGCCCGTGTACAAAGGTTTCTCCGAGTCCTCCATCAAGCCCCAGAATTTAACATACTCTCTCTCATCATAGTTCTCTTCTACATCGCGAAGCATCTGATCCAGATTACCATCGTGCAACCTATCCGAATCCAAATGACAATCGACATCATCTGGCGGCATGTCATTTACTTCGCCGGTGATGTCATCCGGCGGCATATCATTCACTTCACCGGCGATGTCATTTGGCGGCATATGATCATTCACTTCACCATGACTGGTCCAACACGTATAATCCTTTTTGAAACCCCTCCGAATCAAGTGCGCTTCAATTTGCCCTCGGTTCTTAAACATCTTCAAATTCTCGCAGTCATTGCATGGACAGCACATATATTCCACCCCCTTATTCAACATATCCTCCTCGGCGGCTCTTATAAAAGCAGACACGCCATTAATGTACTCTTCACTCGCACGGCTCGCGGCATACATCCAGCTTCGGTCCTACGTTACGTACATATATAACAACTTAGTATTAAAATTTAGATTAACTAATTATTACTACATATATACCGGCCACATTTATTATATTGAGACTTAATTTGCTAGCTCAATTCATATTATAAACACAACAGCTATTATATAACCAACAATTTTGCAAATTAACCATCTTCAATAACACTCATGGATTACTTAGACCAAAATTGTAATGCAATTAAAGAAAAAAAATTTTATTACTAACCATATCTAGAGCAACCAGGAAAGTATGAATCTTCAAAGCTCAATCTCTGCCTCTTTCCACCAAATTAACTGGCTTGAAATCGCCTAGCTTCCTCCCGAGTGAAAAAGTGCGCAGCAGTGGCTAGATCTGGATCGAAATGAAGACAGATGCGGTCTGAGCAGCGCAATAAATGCCTTAGTGCCATTATCACAGACAGTTTTTAATTAAAAACCGTCTGTGAATTATCACAGACGATTTTTAATTAAGAACCGTCTGTGATAACCAGCTTATCACAGATGGTTTTTTTTATTAAAAACCGTCTATGATAATCTAGAATTATCATAGATGGTTCTTAATATAGACCGACCGTCTGTGATACTCCTTTTTCCCACCACAAATACCACAGACAGCCTCCAAATTACAACCGTCTGTAATAGTGTTCATCACAGATGGTTTCACAAAACCGTCTGTGATGAGGCGTCTACTATGATGCTTTCTGTAGTAGTGCCCCATCGGTGGTGACATTTCTCGACGAGCTCGAAGACGACATGGATGAAGGTGTACACAAACACAAGCTCTGATACCAAATGTTAGCCCAGAAAAATGAACAAGCAAAAACAATACACACGCGAGAAGAAATGGAGGATCTACAAAAGATAGACTCAACGCTCTATGTGGATTGAACTAAATGTTAGAAGCAACACAACAGAGAGGAGAAAATCAGTTTCGGTGCCCACTGCTCCACCTTGTATTCAGAACTTTGTTATTGCCTCTCTGATACACGCATACATGGAGCACACAGAAAAGACTGAGGTATCAGAGCACTACCTCTACTACTTGCTGCTGTGTACTACTTCTTAAGGGTACAAACGAGCACTTATTTATAGCCAGAGAGCAGACTAAATATCGACATGAACTGCCGATCCTATCTCTACGCCAACCCGTTGATGACTCTATCAAACGAAGAAATATTCTACTGCATTGCCCGGTTCAACCGGAGCTAACGGACATGGCATGCATCTTGATTATTCCTAACAATTGCTTACTTTCTCATTTGTCGTGTGAGCTTTGCCATGTCTTCACACCGACAGCAGACACCAGCTCAGTGCATCAACAGTTGCAACGTTTAGTACTCTCGAGAAAAGCGATTCGATCTATTACTTCCTCGATTTGTTTGGGTGTCTCTCTCTAGCAGGAAGCAAGACACTAGGCGGCGCATCACAAGAGACAATAGAGAGCAGAAGTCCTGCTACATCCAATCCATGGCCTTGAGGTCCAGGTTGCGCATCACGTGGAGAAGACTTCCTGAAGTTCCATCGCGTCAACAGCCGCTGGGACCCACGGAGGGTCATGTTGGTGGAGAACTTGTAGGAGGGCGCATTCAGGAGGAGACGTTCTTCGATTTGCTATAGTACCAGACAAATTTTTTTTCTTTCTTTCTTTTCCTTTGCTGTCTCTTTGTGTTTGTTTTGCTGTGTTTACAGGTTTGGACAATTAGAAGACAATATGTTTTGAGGAAAAAGCTTTCGCTATGGATTACAATCATTCACCTCTCTCTTATTGTAATCAACGATCCTACAAGTGGTATCAAAGCAAGTTGCAATGGTATTAGATTAAGATCGTTTTTCAGGTAAGCCACCGTTTTTTAATGGATCAGATTACGTCTATTGGAAAACATGCGTGAGGGTTTTTTTTACAAGCACAAGATAATGCTATTTAGCAAAAAGTTGAAAATCCATATTTAGTGTCTCCTGTTGTTACTACTGAAAATACCGCTGATGTTGAAGCTAATGCTCAAGTTAGAAATATTTTTTGTAAGGTTTAAGAAAAAAGTTTGTTAGAATTGCTCATATTAAATCTGTTAATAAAATTTGGACTAATCTAGCTGATTATCATAAAGGTTCTAAATCTATTAAATGTGTTCGTTAGAACCAATTTAAAAAGAAGTACTCTAAATTTAAGATGAAACCTAGAGAATTAGTAGATGCACTTTTTGATTACTTTAATAAAATTGTTAGTGATTTACAATTTGTTGATGTCATATATTCTGATTCTGATATGCTCGCCAGATCTTAATTGCTTTTGATATGTCTATTTGGAATGTGTTAGTCACTACAATTTATCATTCTGTTAACATGAAAACACTCACTTTGAATGATCTTTATTCCAAGATGAAAACACATGTGATTGATGTTTTGACCATTATAAACAAATCTAATTCTTTGAGTTTAGTGACTAACCAAGAAAATCTAAATATGATTCAAAACAAGACAAAAATAAGTGTTAAAAACACTATTCTATGGTTTAACGTTGTTAATTATGCTAAGAATACTCCACCTAAGGTTGTTAAGATCTTTGAAGTGGGTAATTGAAACAAAAGGTAAGTCTCATAAAAATGTGTTTAGATCTATTGATTTTGTGCAAAGTTCATTGAATAATGTTGTAGGCGGTAGCTCATCATCTCAAAAGAATTTTAATTATATTAAATTTTATTGTACCTACTATGGAAAAAAATGAGCACTTGCATGAATTTTATTTTAGGCGTGGTATGAAAGAGAAGAAGGAAAGATTAAATGCTTTAAGATAAAAATGTGCAAATTCTTTTGTTCCTAGAATTAATGCGAAAGCTAGGTTTTTAGAGAACTTTTATGATGACTATAAATCTGCTTCACGTGCTGGATTAGGATATAGTTCAAATAATCCACATTCTTTTTGGCCTTCTGATTGCCCATATACTCATGATTTTTGTTCTAGTTTTATTACTGTTTCTCCATGTCACGTGTCATAGTACTGGATTTATAGATCTTATTTCACTAACTCCAGTAGTGTGACACCGATGTTTTCTGTAATGTAGGTGCAACTGATGACCAAGGTGAATATGTGTGGTTAGTGGATTCAGGTTGTTCCAGGTATATAACCAGTGATTTAAGATGGTTCTCCTCCCTCACTAAGATATCCAATGATGAGTTGATCTCTAAAGCAATAGTGTACGTTAATGGTAAATTCATTCTCAAGGATGTTACTTTGATTGCTGATATTCTCACTAAGCCGCTTGATACTTCTCGGTTTGTTCGTTTGCGGAGTGGGTTTGGGGGTATGACATCTAATGGGATTGTTCTGAGGGGTGTTCTTTTTTATATCATTGTGAAGGCTTGTTTTTATTCTTTTATTTTTGAGAACTTGAATTATTATTTAAGCTAATAATTATGAAACAAGTCATGATGTGTATTTTGAGCTTTCTTGATTATGATTTTACATGTGTAGCTTAGCAAGACCATAATTAGCTATTTATTAAAATTTGTCAACTTGAACAAACAACATTGCAAGACTAAATTATTTGGCTAAGTTTTGATTAGACTAATTATTTCTTGAGATGTGTCATGTTTAAATACCTAGTTAAATCCTAGTTCTAGGTCAAGTCTAAGTTTGAACTATTCTATTTCCTTCTTGAATAACTTTTAGCGTTTCTAGAAATAAATGTGGCAAATTATGGTGAAATTGCTAATTATGTATGCATCTCAATAATTCTTTTCCATGAGATAGCTTGTCATTGTACTAGGCATAAACTTGGGGGAGTTTTGTATGAACGAGATCATAGAACTTTAAACTTTTTTTGGCTTGGTATGATTGAAAAATAAGGCTTGGGAGAGTCCAGAATGATTTTTTGTAGTAGTGAAGAGCATTTTGTAGAAAAGACATACTGATCTGGAAATAAAAATTAGAACTATTCAGAAAAAAAAATGGACGGCGGCGCATCTCGTCCCTTGCTTTCTCGTTCGCCGTGCGAGCTTAGCCGTGTCTTCACACCGAGAAGCATTTGGTGCTCCCTAGAAAAGCAATTCGATCCATTAGAGCATCTCCAACAATGTCCTCTAAATCTCATCCCCTAAATCACTTTTTAGAAGACACAATCTAGAATATAGAAGACTAAAAATATGTAACCTCCAACAAGTCCTCTAAATATGGCCCCCTAAATTAAAATCTGGGTCCACAAAAACTACCAACCAAAGAATTTAGGGGATCGGACGGCGCAGGAGCGTTGGAACCGATTTAGGGGATGGTGTGCGTCCTCCATATATAGGGGACGAAAAATCAAGGATGGAGTACTCTATATTTTTGGGTACCACTTAGGGAATCTGTTGGAGCCCTTTTTTACCTTTTCTTCTAAAATATAGGGCATATGAGTACTTTAGAAGATTTGTTGGAGATACTCTTACTTCCTTGGTTTGTTTAGGTGTCTCTAGCAGGAAGCAAGACACCAGGCAGTACGTCACGGGAGACAATAGAGAGTAAACTCAATAAAGAGTAAAGTCCTGCTACATCCAGTCCGCCACGATGAAGTCCAGGCTACGCATCGCGTGGAGATGACTTCTTGATGTTCCATCGCGTCAATAGCCGCCGGGACCCACGGAGGCTCACGTTGGTGGAGAACTTGCAGGAGGGTGCATTTAGGAGATGTTCTTCGATTTGCTGTAATACCGAGTACTGTTTGCTACAGCAAACGTCCTGGTTTGCTACAGTACTAGAGTAAAAATTTCGCTTTGTGTTTTTGGTAGTAGACCGGAACATGGTATGATTAGATTGGCCGGATCATGGCATGAATAGTTACCATGTATCTGTTTCTTTCCATGTATTTGTCTCCTTTGTGTATAAATAGCAGAAGAAAAAAATCTAAAAAGTCACAGAGTTTGCACGACACAAAATATCTGTATATTCTCATTGCCGATTGTGTGCTGTATATTTGTGTTCGTGTTGAGTCTTTATCGGCTTAGTGCCAACAATTGGTATCAGAGTGGTCCAAGAAAATCCTATGGCGATGCCTTGAGGCGCGAGGTCTGTATCTCCTACGTCAACCCAAACCTTCGACGACAGTGGCCATCGTTGGGAGGCTTCTAGTAGTGGCGATGGCTGGGAAGTGATGGCACAGCCGCACAGGTGATGCCAAAGGAGACTGGGGTGGCATTGCAATACCCCATCCTCACACAAATGAACTACACCGAATGGGCTCTTCTCATGAGGGTCAATCTCCAGGCTCAGGGAGTCGGGAGGCAATTGAGCTGGGGCTCATGGAGTATCGGCACGAGAGAATGGCACTAGCGGCCATACTCCAAGCGGTGCCGCTAGAGATGTTGGCAACACTGGCGGTGAAAGATAGCACCAAACAGGCCTAGGACACCGTGAAATCCATGCGCATGGGCGTGGAATGTGTCTGGGAGGTGAAGGCATAGGCCCCGCTTAGGGAGTTCGATGGGATCTGCATGAAGAGCAACGAGATGGTGGATCACTTCGCCATGCATCTAACCGGTCTCGTCAATAACATTCGCACTCTCAGTGAAACTTTGGAGGACATAAAGTGATCAAAAAATTTCTTTGTGTTGTTCCTCTAGAGTTCATGCAGGTGGTGATCTCCATCGAGCAGCTGATCGATCCACGAACCTTGTCTGTAGAAGAGTTGGTGGGTCGGCTCAAGTTGTGGAGGAGTGGTATGATGTGGACATGACGGCTGACGATGGTGGCCGCGATGCTAGCGGTCATCTTCTTCTCACGGAGGAGTGGCTGGCACGCATCAAGAAGTGAGAGCAGGGCGACTCCTCTTCGGGTGGAGGTAGGAACGGCGGCAAGCGAGGCCGTGGCCATGGCAAACAAGGTGGGCAAGGTGCTGCCCACGACGACAAGGAGACCGCTGGGTTTGTTAGCAACTGCGACAAGTCCAAGCTGAAGTGTTACAATTGCGGGAATTTTTGGCACTTCTCTCAAGACTGTCGTAAGCCAGGACGAGTGTGTAAGGAATAGGCGCATCTCGTTCAGGTGCAAGACGACGAACCCATGCTGCTAATGGCCCAGGTGTGTACACTGGAGGAAGCCATGCATAGCATGCCCATTGATGTTGCACTAGACAAGGTGCATGCATGTGGCGTGCCCACTGATGTTGCGCTGGATGAGGCGCATGCGCAATTGCACCTTGCCCGGGAGGAGGATGAGCACGATGGTACCTGATACTTGGACATGGGAGCGTCCAACACATGACCAGGTGCAAGGCTACATTCGTCGAGCTGGACATCAGCGTCAAGGAAACCATGAAGTTTGGTGATAGCTCCATCATCGATATATGTGGGCAAGGAATCGTGTTGTTCACATGCCACACCAAAGAGCATTGCGTGCTCACCAGGGTGTACTACATCCCATGACTACGAAGCAATATTATCAGCATTGGATAGCCTGACGTGAACGGTTGTCAAACATTGATTAAGAATGGCATGCTATGGCTTCGTGATCAGCAACAGCACTTGCCAGCTAAGGTAAAATGCTCAAGGAACCACCTGTATGTGTTCGATCTGAATTTAGCACAGCCAGCGTGTCTGGTGGTGAGTTACAGTGAAGAAGCGTGGCACTGGCACGCGCGCTATGGCCATCTAACATTTTTAGTCCCTAAAATGGCTCACGCATGATGAGATGGTCTGTGGACTACCACATATCGATCAGGTGGATCAAGTATGTGATGCATGCCTAGTCGAGAAGCAACGGCATGCTTTGTTCCCACGGGAGGTGAGTTACTGCGCCCAGGATCAGCTTGAGTTGGTGCATAGTGATTTGTGCGGACCCATCACATCAATGACACCAGGAGGGAAATGGTACTTTCTTCACCTGGTGGATGATTTCAGTCGCTACATGTGGCTAAGGCTGCTAGCATCAAAAGATAAGGTGCCGACAGCCATCAAGTGCTTCCAAGCTCGCGTTGAACTGGAGGTCGCACGCAAGATGCGTGCACTACGTACTGATCATGGTGGTGAATTCATGTCTATGGAATTTGGCGAGTACTGTGTGAACCTTGGCATTAAGCGACAGCTCACGGCGCCGTACTCACCTCAATAGAACAGCATCGTGGAACGTCGAAACCAAATAGTGGTCGGCATGGCTGGGGTCGGCATTGGTAAAAGATGTACTAGCAAGGTTTTGGGGCGAGGCTGTCAAGATGGTAGTCTACCTCCTCAACCGTGCACCAACGCAGAGTGTGCACAGCAAGACGCCATATGAGGCATGGTACGAGTGGCGCCCAATCATGCACTATTTTCACACATTTTTGTGTGTGGTGCACATGAAGGTGGTGAAGCCGAACCTAAAGAAACTTGACGACAGAAGTGTGCCCATAGTGTTCTTTGGCTATGAACTGGGGTCCAAGGCATACCGGCTCTATGATCCCGTGGGCAAGCATGTTCACGTATTATGCGATGTAGTGTTCGACAAAGAAGTGAAGCGGGATTGAGGCACACCAGAAGCTGACGATCCACTACATGCTTCTGATGAAATATTCTCCATGGAATACATTTATTCTCTGGTGACAGGTCATGGATGAACAAGTGCATTGGAGCTTGGTGGTGACATCGTAGGGACGTCGACTACTTTGGGGCTAATGCCCAGCCCAGAGTCACCGACGATGGCCTCTTCTTCGGCTACACCAGCTCTTGCCGCACCTATCAGAGTGGGGTTTTTGTCACCACCCACTGACATGACACAGCTGTCAGATGAAGCCCCACACAGGTATCGCACCATGGCGGATCTTTACGACAACACCGATGAGGTTATGGCCGAGTACAGTAGACTATGTCTCCTAGCCATAGAGGAGCCAGGGACCTTTGCCGAAGCTGAGTAGCACAAGTGTTGGCGCCTAGCCATGTTAGAGGACATGAGATCCATTGTTGATAACAGCACATGGGAGCTGTGCAACCTACCTTCTGGACATCGGCCGATTGGTCTCAAGTGGGTGTATAATGTTAAGAAGGACTCACAGGGAACTGTGGTGAAGCACATGGCGTGCCTTGTCACCAAAGGGTATGTGCAGCACCAAGGTGTTCACTACGAGGAAGTCATTGCGCCTATCACCCGGATGGAGTTTGTGAGTCTGCTGATTGCACTTGCGGCTCATAAGGGTTGGCAGGTGCACCACATGGATGTTAAAACGACGTTCCTCAATGGCGACCTCAACGAGGAGGTGTACATCATGTAGCCACTGGGTTTCGTTCATGACGATAATGAGCACAAGGTGCTTAGGCTCCGAAAAGCTCTAAACGGTCTTGGTCAGGCACCAAGATCGTAGAACACGAAACTCGACAACAGCTTGCAATCCTTCGGGTTTGAGCTAAGCTCTTCAGAGCATGCTATGTACACCTGAGGAGCCTGTTCATCGCATCTGCTCATGGGTGTATACATGGATGACCTCATCATCATCGGCTCACATCCTCTAGAGATCACCAAGTACAAGGAGGAAATGATGAAGGTGTTCAAGATGAGTAGTCTGTGATTACTCAGCTATTACCATAGAATCGAGGTATACCAGGACAACGGTGGCACCACATTGAGCTGGCTTCCTATGCGCTCAGGATCCTGGAAAAGAGCATAATGATGGGCTACAATCCATGTCAGGTGCTGATGGAGACATGACTCAAGCTGAGCAAGACTGGTGGTGTTCTCCTATGGACATCACTTTCTATCGGAGCATCGTGGGGAGCCTCCGGTATTTGGTTCGTACTAGACCAGATATCTCTTATGCTGTGGGTTACATCAGCAGGTTCATAGAGGTACCAACCACCGAACATTTTCAGAGCAGTGAAGCATTTGCTCTGGTATATTGCTGGGACACTCAACTATAGTTTTCTACACAAGGGGCAGCAAGGAGCTACAGCTGACGGGGTATAGCGACTCCAACATGGTGGGAGATGTGGATGATCGTAAGAGCACTACAGGGGTGTTGTTCTTTCTTGGTCAAAGCCCGGTCAACTGGCAGTCGCAAAAACAGAAAGTGATGGCCCTATCCTCGTGCGAGGTTGAGTACATCGCAGCCACCACTGTAGCGTGTCAAGTTATATGGCTCGGATGTTAGCTCGGTGATCTGATGAACAAGGAGCCTAGCGTCCAAGTCTCAAGGTGGATAACAAGTCAGTAATCTCCCTTTGTAAAAATCCCATCTTCAATGATTGAAGTAAGCATATTGACACACGTTATCACTTCATTTGTAAGTGTATGGAAGTAGGGAAGATCGAGGTCGAGTACATCAACACGAACGATCAACTCACTGACATTCTTACAAAGCCACTGGGGTGCGTCAAGTTCTAGGAGTTACGAACCAAGATTGGCCTAGTCCAAGTCAAGGAGGAGTCACAAGATTACACTACTACAAAAAGGCGTATATTAGACGTCACATTACATACGGTTCCCTAAAACTATCTGTATTAAATACAATCACAGATGGTTTTAGTTTAGAGATTGTCTTTGTTGTTGACAGCCCTAAAAACTATCTGTGAAGAGGAAATATCACAGACAGTTCATAGTTAAAACCGTCTTTGAAGTATCACATACGGTTATTACCAAGAACCATCTGTCATATTTCCAAAAATCACAGTTAGTTTTTTATTTGAACCGTCTATGATACTTCATAGACGGTTTGTATTAAAAACTGTCTGTGATAATTAAGTTATCACAGACGGTTTGTATAAAAATTGTCTGTGATAATTCCACTATATTAATTGCGCATAGACCCATCAACTCTCTATCTTAAATTCTAGATCTATGTTGCTGCTTTGACATGGAGGTAGGGCTTTGATGTGATTTGGTGAAAGGAGACTATTTGGCAAGAGTAATTATAGATCCACTAAGTTTTTGACTATCTATGGTTAGTAATTTGTTCCTAATTACATTATAATTTACATTTATAGCTTTTGGTGAAAGGAGAATTGAAGATGGTTGATCTAGGTAGCTTGATGTAAAGAGAAGATTATTTTACATCTAGTATGGTTTAGGGTTTTGTTAATTCATAGTCTATTTCTACTTAATTCAATTTAATTAATTATTGTTGCTACATATAGCTACTTAATTTAGATCGTATATATATAGTATAGTAATTAATATTTTGAATATGTTATACTAAATTACTATATGTGTAACGTAGGACCGAAGTTGGATGTACATTGGGAACCATGTGAGTGAAGAGTACATTAATGGTGTTTCTGCTTTTACAAGAGCTGTCGAGGAGGATATATTGATAATGGGTGGAATATATGCACTGTCCATGCATTGGTTGCAAGAATCTAAAGATGTTTAAGAGTTGAGTGCAGATTGAAGTGCACTTGATTCAAAGTGATTTCAAAAAAGGGTATACATATTGAACTAGTCATTGTGAAGAGTAGATTACACAAGAAGATAGTACCAATGACATCACTGATGAAGTTAATGATATACCGCTGGATGATCATGTCAATTGTGGTTCTGATTCAGATAGGCTGAATGGTGATAATTTGGATCAGATGCTTCGCGATGTAGAGGAGAACTGTGATGAGATAGATTAAGTTAAATTCTTAGGCTTGATGACTCACAGAAATCTTTGTTCACATGCTGCAAGTCAGAATACACGAGGTTGTCAGCCGTACTTGAACTGCTGAAATTAAAAGTAAGCAACGGTTGGTCTGACAAGAGTTTTACAGCACTGTTATGTCTTTTAGCAGACATACTTCCGGAGGGAAACACCTGCGTTGGCAATTAGAAGAGCGTAAGAAGGATGGAATGCTAAAACACATTACTGATTCAGTCCAGTGGAGAAACATCGATAGGAGGTTTGCGAACTTTGGTACAGAACCGAGAAATAAGGTTTGGATTAAGTATATATGGAATGAATCCTTTCGGTAACATGAGCAGCTGACATAGCATTTAGCCCATGAATCTTTGCATCTACAACCTTCCTCTTTGGTTGTGTATGAAGCGGAAGTATATTTTGCTGTCGATACTTATCCATGGGCTAAAGTAACTTGGAAATGATATTGATGTGTACCTAGCACCGTTGGTAGAAGAACTAAAAGTATTGTGGATCGAAGGGGTATAGGTATGGGATGCGTACAAACGAGAGAACTTCACTTTACGCTCATTGTTGTTCTGCACCATAAATGATTATGCTGCCCTTGCTAACCTGTCGAGCTAGAGTGCAAAAGGGGCCAAAACCTGTACTTACTGCTTAGATGATGCCGAGAGTATGTGGCTGAAGCACTCACGTAAAACCGTGTACATGTGTCACCGTAGATTCCTTCGGAGGGCTCACCCATACCGCAGGATGAAGAAACAATTTGACGGAGAGAATGATGATAGTTCAGCTCCAAGGCATTTAAGCAGAAAAGAGATCTATGATGTTATTAATGATTTAAATGTTGTGCTCGAAAAGAGATGTAAATCGACGATCCATGAGAAGAACGTGTGGAAGAAGAGATCAATATTTTGGGACTACTTTATTGGAAGCACATAGAAGTTCAACACTACATCAACGTCATGCACGTAGAGAAGAATATATGTGACAGCTTGATTGGTCTCTTAGTAAACATTCGTAATAAAATAAAGGACGGTGTCAACGCACGGCTTTACTTGATTGATATGGACATCAAACCTAAGTTAACACCGACAAAGACCAATAAAGGACGAACTTACCTTCCCCCTGCTTATTGCACTCTATTCAAGGCCAAAAGAACTAAACTGTGTTAGTGTTTGTATAGTGTGAAAGTTCCATATAGTTACTCCGCCAACATAAAAAAACTTGTTTTGATAAAAGATTTGAAGTTAATTGACATGAAATCTCATGATAGTGACATCACAAGGCTAGCTGATAAGAGTATTCTTCATCAAACACTAATTAATTGTCAATGATCACACTGGTGTTGTGCTGGTTGGTGGCGTTTCACTGTCCTTTGAGACTTGCTTGGTTCCTCCTTCATTGGACAGTGGCTTTCTTTTTCTTCTGGCTCCTACGCCACCCCCTTTATTATCATCAATCGGCAGGGACAACTCGAGCGAGGCATTTCACCTGCAGCAAACAAGTATATAGTGCAGAATCTGGTACTAATTGGAGAGAGAGAGAGAGAGAGAGAGAGAGAGAGAGAGAGAGAGCATGGGCAGCTCGTCAGGGCTTGTGGACTGGAGGGGGAGGCCGGTTAATACCAAGAAGCATGGAGGAGTGAGAGCTTCAATCTTCATTCACAGTAAGCTAGCTAGTGATGCTTGCATGTTGCTGGTTTTTCTTCGAATTCTCCTCTCCTTTGCTCACTACTCAGTTCTTAGCTCCTGGGTTTACCTTCTAGATAGAATGAATACATCGATTAGTCAACAAAGATATGCTTTTTTAGTTGGTATGTTGGGTGCAGTGGTCCTTTACATGGAGAACAGTTCCAAAGTAATTGCTTGTTAAGTAAACTTACCGGACAAATCATATGTACAAACAAGTTATTTAGATTTTTTTCATTGTCTTAGATTTTTTTCATTGGCATATGTACAAAAAAAAATGTTAAGCCTAGTTCGATCGATATGGCAACCCTTTTCTACACCGTGCTAGCTAGGTGACTAGTTCGATCGATATGGCAACCCTTTTCTACACCGTGCTAGCTACTCTGACCTTCCTTTTCTACACCGTGCTAGCTAAGCTACTCTCACCTTCCCTTTCTGCACCGTGCTACCTTACTTCGTTTTCTTTGTTAGTGTATATTTTTCCACAAATCGGACTGACCAGAAAGATTAATTCTTCTCTCTTGACGTTGGCATTCATGCTTGATCTCAGCCATGGATCTTTCGATCAGACGGTGCATGTGATACCCTTTTCATGCTGTTCATTATTCATTTTCTCTGCAAACCTTCCCCCTGCATGCAGCCCTGGTGCTGCTCAGCAACGCGGCCAACATAGCCAACATCATGAACCTGGTGAGCTACCTGCGCGGCAAGATGCACTTGGACGTGGCGGAGGCCTCGACGACGGCGAGCAACTTCTTCGCTGCGCTGCAGATGTTCTCCATACCGGCGGCGTTCCTCGCCGACTCGTACGTCAAGCGATTTTACACCGTCCTCATCTTCGGACCCATTGAGATACTGGTATATATGTTCTAAATTTCTAACTACATTTTCCAGTGTGTGGGGTTTTTTTTTGTTAAATTTTTTCATGAAAGGAGCGTTTTGGAAGAGAAAATAATCTTCTTGCAAGGTCGCTTATGTTGTACACTTGATATGCTTCTAACGGCAACTTTAGTATGATTTGTGTAGTGATGACACTTGTGTTGTCCCTTTCGCCTTTTATGCAAATAAAAATACAGCAATTTGGATTAAAAATACATATAGTGATGATTTACATATCTAGCACTTTTAAAGGGAAACAGTAGACGGTAGGAACAAGTCACATGCTATTTTCATTTTGGATTTCACTAACAATCGGCTAACTGTTTTCTACCAAAAAAATTAGTCAAGTTTTGAGCCACTAAATTATACCTTGAGATTCATGCACGGTTAGATCTTTTGGTGATTCATCGAGCACCCAACCAAAGAATTAGGGTGGTTGGCAGTAACGTGGGGTTTGAGAGCCCTCCGTTTCTAAAAAAGAAAAGGCCAAACTTTAAATCCTTAACTATTGCCTAAGTCCAAAAAATAATATGCAACTCTAAAACCGTCTAAAACACTACCCTCAACTAACAATACTAGGTCACATGACCGCTTTGGCCAACTTGTGCCCGGTTTTGCGCTATGTGGCCACCACGTTGGACATGAGGTGGCAAGTTTCACAAAAGAAAAAACATCTAGATGATCTTGAGACGTCACCTTCCTTTTCTCACAACTTTGCACATTTCTATTGCCTTTTGATTTAATATTTCGATTGCTTCAGTTAGAAGTTGATGCCAACCAAATCACTCATAAATAGTGTGTGTGTGTGGGGTGGGGGGGGGGGGGGATCGTCGTAGCTCATAATTGATTGGCAAGCAACATGGTCAGAACAGGAAGAAAACAAGTTGAGAAGGAGGGTAAGAACTACCAAGAAAAATATCCTGTTTGTGTTTGGCGAGGGGTCAGCTTACTCCAAGAGATGCCTAATAAATTCACACCCTAAATCTCTTTTTACAGATCCTAATCAAGATATAAGGTCCCAAAATAATCATTCCCTCCAACAGATACCCTAAACCAGAAAAATAGTATTGGGAGCCTAGATCATCCTCTATAAGTAGAGAGCGAGAGCCTATTTTTTGGGTGTGTTCTATTTTTGGAGTCTATTTGGGAATCTGTTGGAGCTACTTTTTACCCTTCAACTCTAAAATTTAAATATTAAGAGCCATATAGAGTATTTCTTGGAGATGCTCTAACAAATCCATGCACAGGAACCAAAGTTAAATAATTGTGTCTATATATAACGCATAGGTTAGGGATTTAATATTCTAATAAAGGTACAATTTTTTTTAAAAAAATTAGATTTAATAGAATGTTCTGGTACAGCTAACTTATAAAATTCCTCCTTTCTTCAGATGATCTATGGGTACTTACGCTGTCAGTTTCCCAATTTATCCCTGTTTTTTTCTTTGAAGTGTTGCACTGCAAATGTAAAAGACTATTTTTTTTCATGAAAGAAGCTTTTAGTTGTTGTAGTCACTGGATCAAATTCTAAAAAATCCTCAAGAAGGCTACCGAACATGTAGTTAGTGTAACTTGGACCGTGGTTGTTAGCCACGAGACAAGGATGCCAATACCGGTTGAACTAGCCAATACTTGATCAAATGTCTAGTATGCTGTCACGTCAACTTTTCAAAATTCTACATTACAATGGTTTTTGATGTGGCAAAACTCGACATTCAGTAACTGTAATCTCACAAACAGCAATAGATGTAATGGCAATGTTCCCGTCTGTGACGTTCCAGATAAATCTTCAAAACTCTACGTCGCAACGGATTCGTTATGCGGCAAACTCTGAACCAGATAATTGTAATTTGACAACTGGTAATGGGTGAAACAATCTGTTCGGCATGTGTACAAGTCTCAGATTACTCCTGATCGATTTTCGTGGACTGTGTTTGCAGGGATACATCCTGCTAGCCGTCCAAGCGCACGTCCCCTCCCTTCACCCGCCACCGTGCGGTCCCAATGGCAACACCTGCGAGCCGGTCCGCGGCTCCAACCTCAGCCTGTTAATGCTGGGCCTGTACCTTATCCCCATCGGCGACGGCGCGGCGCGGGCGTGCCTGCCGGCGCTGGGCGGGGACCAGTTCGACACGGCCGACCCCGTCGAGCAGCGGCAGGAGACGAGCTTCTTCAACTGGTACACCTTCGCCGTGTCCACCGGCGGGTTCGTCGGGCTCGTGTTCATCGTGTGGGTGCAGAACAGCAGAGGATGGGACCTGGGCTTCGCCGTGTGCGCGCTGTCTGTGCTGCTGGGGATGCTAATATGGATCGCCGGGTTCCCGTTTTACAGGAACCAGCTGCCGAGTGGAAGCCCAATCACAAGAATCTTGCAAGTAATGTACAAATTCTGTTCTTGCAATATAGAACATGTATTTATGTTCAGATTCTTCTATCATTTCAAAAGATTTTGTTTACTTTCTCCATAATTGTGTTTTAATACGCTCAAATTCTGCACATTAGGTTCTGGTGGTGGCATTCAAGAACAGAAACGCTCAGTTACCGGATAACCCCAGTGAATTGAAGCAAGTCAACCAAGATGATGACAATGTCCTCGAAGTGCTCCAAAGAACAGAGGGCTTTCAGTAAGTACAAATCTGAACATTGTACAGATTCCTCTGAAAACTGACAAAATGCAAACGCTGAAACATGTTTCATTTCTTTCAGGTGCCTAGAGAAAGCAGCCGTAGACACCGGAAAGACCGGATCATGGTCGCTGTGCAACATAACCCAGGTGGAGGAGACGAAGATCGTCCTCCGCATGGTGCCCATCTTCCTCAGCTCCATCCTCGGCTACATCCCGGTGCCGCTGATCCTCAACTTCACCGTGCAGCAGGGCAACACCATGGACACCAAGCTCGGCGCGATCCACATCTCCCCCGCGACGCTCTTCGTCATCCCGACCGTCTTCCAGATGGTGATCCTGATCCTCTACGACCGGTTCATCGTCCCCTCCCTGCGCAGGATCACCGGGTACGTCGGCGGCGTCACGCACCTCCAGCGCATCGGCGTCGGGTTCCTCTCCGCCACCGTGGCCACCGGCGTCGCCGCGTTGGTGGAGACCAAGAGGAAGAGGGTGGCAGAGGAGAACGGCCTCATGGACGCGACCACCGGGATCCCGATCTCGGTGTTCTGGCTGACGGTGCAGTTCTTCCTCCTAGGGGTGGTGGACGTCACCTCCTTCGTGGGGCTCCTCGAGTTCTTCTACAGCGAGGCGTCCATGGGGATGAAGTCCATTGGGAGCTCCATCTTCTACTGCATCCTCGGGGTGTCGGCTTGGCTGGGCAGCCTGCTGATCCAGGTGGCGAACCGGGTTACGAGGCGCGACGACGGGACGGGAGGGTGGCTCGATGGGACGAACTTGAACAGGGGCAAGCTTGATAGGTTCTATGGGCTGCTTGCGATTCTCGAGCTGGTGTCCTTCTTGATCTACATGTTCTTCGCGAGGAGGTATGTGTATAGGAATAACCAAAGGGTTGTGGATGGAGGAGATAGGAAGGCTCAATTGGATGGTAGCACGGGTGATCTGATGATCTAGATGTATGTAGTTGCGTGTGTGAAGATGGTAGAACACTTTTTATGTGCTCTTTTGTGGCGTGCAAATGGAAGTATTGTCATGCTATTGAATTGGAATTAGCATGTATCCTGTGTAAACCAGGACTATTGTGCCGATATTAGCGAGTACAGTGCACTAAAATGAAATGTGTATATATCCACTGAACCCTTGCGCTGCAGCACACACAGTTCCCTTTAAATCTAAACTAAGGGCCATTTTGCAGATGCTATGATGTGCTACGTTGTGGAATCTAATTAGTTACAAGAATATTTACTAGTTCAAAAAGACTTTACTGTTGTTTCTCAAAAAACAATATGCGTTCAACAAACTATTATGTCCTGAAGTAGAAACAAAAATGTACTTTTCAGAAGCCACCTTAATGCCCAGAGGCACTACGCTGCATTATGTAACCACGTTTGTTGTCACATATTTTGGTGTTGGGTAGTTGCTTTTTCTAAACCACTTTGCAAAAGGAGATGCTTTTGTGTTCTAAATAACAGAAGATACCGTAGTAGTTAGCTAAGAAAAAACTCAGCTGAGAGGAAATATAGAAGGATTAACAATTGGGTCACAAAATATGTTGTATAATCTGATTTGCCAAACTTGGTGCTAGATTTTTCACATTTTCTTATTGACAACATTTTTAAAAATAAACACAACTGTTATAGCCCAAAATTGTGCTCCCTGTTGAAAAATGCATTAAAATATTTTGGCATGATTTTGACTTTTTCGTGCATTTTGACATAATAAAAAAACTTTCCCTAAAATATGCAGTCAAGAATGATTTTTTAATAGCAGAAAGCTGATAAAATAGTGGCGTTTAATTTTAATAAAAACTAGATAAGATCAGGAGCCTCCACAAAAAAAATTATAATTTTTTGAGCTTGTTTGCTATATTAAAAAAAATTCCCAAAGTCTCAGCCTTGAAACCAAAATTCAAACCATAATTCTTTTCCTGCCCCGACTTGGGCCAAATCCAACCTCGGCCCAATCCTCTGTCGCTTAACCCATCGCTGCTTCGGCCCACCTACGGCCCACGTGTCATCCCCACCGAGAGCCGCCTCTGTCCTCTCTTCTTTCCACCTCCTCTACCGTGAAAGTACATTCTTCTGTTTTGCACCTTGTCTTATGCCGTCTCCCTCACTCTTGCTGACCGGTGGGCCTAGGACCCACCTGTTGGCACCATTCTTCCACTTCTCACCTATCTTGTTCACTACCATGGAGAGAAGCCTGCACTCGCTCTCCTCTACCACGCCGCCGTCTAGTGGACCCGTAGACCTGCGCCATAGACCTCGTCCGCCACCTTGCCACCCTTGGATCGCTCGCCCATGTCTATTTGCTGTTTGCCAAGCATAGCCGTCGCCATACGCTGTGGCTGCCACCGTTTTCAACCGAGCTGCCCATGGTTTTGCACAGTCATCACCTCACCTTCAACTCCCTACCTGAGGCATCGACCCGTTCCATAACTCTGACGCCCTAATGTCATCCTGTCTCCTCACCACCGGCGTGAAAGCCACTCCACCACATGCTCGTCTCATCGTAGTCAATTTGAGCACATCATCAATTCCTAGCTCACCACTGTCGTTAACCCTCAAAGGACCAGAGCATGTTGTTCCTTAGTTTTACAGGAAATTAAGTGAGCATTGCTCTCAATGGCTGTGAGCCCACCGTGAACTACCATTACTGTCAGTGAGCTTCCCTCCCCTCGAAACATGCATCATCTTCCTTCTTGGGCATAACCACCGTCATCGTCTTCCTCTCCGGTCGATGCACCCTTGTGCGCCACCAAGTTCCCCTAGCTCTGGTGAGTCTGGCTTCACCCCGCCCATGTTACATCATGTTTCATGCCCTATTATTGCATTCCTCTTGCTTAATTTCTTCATTCCCGCAGTGAGATCCCAACACCGCACATCTACTATTTTTCCAGTAGCCACCGCCATTTCTACCGTATCCCGTCGCTTGTTCTTGCAGTTTCTACCGAGGACCGCTGACGTTGTGAAGCCATCACCACCGCCCCTATTTGCCGTTTCTCTACCACCTCCGGCTATCCTCTGTCGCTGCTAACCTTCGTGGTGAGCTCCTAGTAGCCCTTAGATACTCACCCTCCAGTCAGATTTGAGTTTAGAGTAGTTTGTCTAGACTTCACCACAACCACTAATTGCATTGCCACTACTACATGTCACCGGCATTGCTCCGATGACCATTGGTCCCTATGCTAGGCCTGTTGTGTTTGTGGTAGTTTCTTAAGATTAGTGCACCCTATCCTTAAGCGAGAGCCAGCCCTTTTCGTAGTCTCCATCACACGCCCAAGCAACCTTGCCACCTCAAGCCATCACGCCACCATAATGGACCACCGAAGACATCGCCGTTGCTACCCTGAGCTTCTCCTAGTCCCACCAACCCATTTTGCCACAACCTGAGCCCGCACCGCCTCTGCCTTGCCACCGGTGAGCTCGACCATGGCCGAGTGCACCTTCCCTGTTTTCTCTCTCTGGAGAGTGGGCCCTACCGAGGAGACTATATTAGCACTAACTAATCTTAGTTAAGTTTAATAAGCCACTGACATGTGGACCCTACTAGATTAATTAGTTAAATTTATAATTAAAACCTCATAGAGTTCACCCAATTGGCGAGTGCATCCTGAGCGGCATCTTGAATTCCGGTGAAGGAGTCCCACGCCATTGGTGCGTTAAATGTGTGGAAGGCAATGCCATCTTCTAAGTTGGCATAAAGTAGAACCTGCATTCACCAACCCTCCTGTTTCCCAATGGTTGTCAGCAAACCCTGTTAAACTGGGTAGGCTTTAAACTTGAGTTGTTGCATCATTTTCCAGAGTCCGTCTGCCAAGTGGCCAGCACAAATACCATAGGAAATGGCTATAGGGTTACAACCATCTACAAGTGTTTTGAAAGGAGAGTTAGGAATGGAACATGGGTAAGTAAAAGAGTGGAAGAGAAAAGTTTTTAGGAGAAACTTTTCAAGAAAATTATTTTTCTAAATTATGTTCTTAGGGTATGTCCATTCTATCCATGCCACTACATAGAGTTGATATGGCTCTGATACACCCGAAAATAGCAACTCTGAATTTTCTATGTAAATCGCACTAATCCAATGTACACTGTGGTAACAAAAATAAATATAATCCATAAACATGTATTTATTAACATAACCAAGTACGGGCCTTATGACTGAAGTTCACATCACCAGCCTATAGACCAAATTTTATTATTATAGCAAAAAGGTAAAAGTCAAAGTAGTAGTGAGCCTAGTTGATCTACCACATGAAATCGATTGGGGTAACAGCTTTTTCGTCAAAGTCCTCACCATGGTCAAAGTGCCCTACCTCTAAACAACAAGTTATAAAACAAGGATGAGTACAAAATGTACTCCACAAGTTACACTAATAATAGAGTTAATGTATGCATGAATGTTAACAAAGAAAGTGTATGGCTATTCGAGCGTAAAGCAGTATCTAACAATTTAAATACACTATGTTTGAAAACATAAATCATATAGTAATGTGAAAACTGAATTTTAAACAAAGTAATAAAGCTAGTGCAGGCTGTAACCTAATACTAACTTAAATACGTGCTCCAACCTAGGGCTTCAACCCAATTTTTTTTTCATGGACTCCAATCCATCTTAAATCATTTTGTAAACCATTTTTGAAAATTCAAATCTAGTCCATGAAAAGCATCACTCGGCATGCCCATGACCGCGGACTTGACTATCCAAATAGTTTTACACTCTGTAGAAATGGTACAAGTTTACAGAAAATGATACAACTTTACACAAAAGATACGACCAACTTGTTGAGCGTTAAAGTGCGACCAAGATGATCATAGCAAGGCATTTACAAAGCATCTCCCCAAACCAGTTATGCCCACTAAGGTTTCACCAAAGCTACAACTAAGTGAAAGCCCCATCTTGCACCTTGTGGGCCTCCCCGTGGCTCTAACCACACCCACAATCCATCAAATGGCAAAACTGAAGTTGAAGCATTGCTAATTATTTGGCCAAGTCTGTCACATACCAAACTTATGGTAGCACAAAAAGGCTCTGCAAAAATAGTTTGCAAACCAATCCTTAATTGACTTTGTCAGTGTTTTAATACCGATCTTACGTATGATTTCTTAGATTCAGGAAAACCTCTTAAAGACCTGGACCATAATCACACAGAGGAAAGACATGGGATTTTTATACAGGTTTGGGCTTTCTTCTGAGAGAATAACAACTTTACTTCCTGTGTGATTATTGCTCAGAGAATTGATTACAATTGAGAGAGTAATGCGAAATGCCTTGCATTATGTCTTGCTTGGACCTTCCTCCCTCCCCTTCTCTCCAACATCAGCCTTTATATAGTTGGCAAAAAGGCAGCCATTGTCCCGCACCAAAAGATGCCTTAACGCTTCGGGAGATAAACGTCTGATGGGAGTTATTATCAGAGATATGTGATGGCCCGTTCATCATGCGGCGATTGTTGTTGGAGAGAGATCATGCGTGGTTAATAAGAATAAATGCACGTTCCAACCGCCTTATCAAACAGGCCCACGATGTAGTAGGTAATCGTAGATAAGCTAGTCGAACATAGACTGGTCGCAGGAAGATCTACAACCATGAGGTGCTCGCAGGACAACTTACGACTATATGATCGCAGAAAGATTTACGACTATGTGGTTATAGAAGAACTTACGACTAAGGAGTGGTCGTGGAAAAAGTTATGACTACCCTATGAAACCTCTCCCTTTTCAACAAGGGGTATACTCAAAGAATATAATGACATAATAATTTGATAACTATTATATCCTCGTCATCTAGCCCCCAACTTCAAGTGAAAGTAACTTACTTGGGAAAGAAAGGTGGTAGACGAATGATTATCAAAAGTAAAGGTTTTTTTATTCTTCTTGACCATAAGTGAGCTTGGTCAACTAGGTAATTTTGCTTGAGTTGTGAAGACAGACAGACTTCAAACAGAGGAATTAAAGAATTCCAATTAGTTTCCACTAATCTATCCACTGGAGTAGTTCCCTAGACAACCATTCAGTTTCCAAGATGGGTAATTGACTTATACGGTTATAAAAGCTTACCTCGAGGTAACTTTTGGTCTTATTACTTTCCCCTGCTACTCTGATCTGCTTCGAACTTTTTGTCGCCAAGCAAGTCATCTTCTTCCTTCAATCTCTTCCAAATCCAAACCAACCACTAGGGAAAATGACTAAGCCATCATCCAATTGGCTGGTATCAGAGATAAGTGATGCGAAATTGAGAGCATTGGAGGATGTTGAGAAGATTTTTTCATGAAAATTCATCAAATGGATTGAAGTTGTCGGGAAACATTAGCCAACGGGAGAAATTGGGTTAGTCCCGGTGTTCCAGGCATACTGTGAGTGTGGTCTTCATCTTCCAGCTTATCCCTTCCTTACAATCATACTCGAATACTTTAGTGTCAAATTAGTGAACTTGATTCCCAATTCAATTACCATGCTTAGTGTATTCATGTACTTGTGTGGGGCCTACCTAGGCATCCCTTCAGATCTCGAGCTCTTTCGGTACTACTATGAAATGAGCCAACAGACCGGAATTGTCGGGAGCCAGCTGCAGATAGAAACACTTCATGGAATTCGGTTCCCAAGGATCCTACTCGAATAGCCCCTTACATCTTAGCCATCAAAGAGCTGAAGGACAAAAGACTCACCGGCTGGCATGTGGTGAAGGACTTCATCACCCGTCGTATCAGCCCCCTGAAGCGATGAGTGCATCCCATGTGGATGCACTCAGGAGCCACTAATACGATCAGATACTACGAGAATGGAAAGTAGCAATCATACCCATAATTAGATTTAAAATTTTAGCACTATGTTCTAACCGCTTCACCTGCATGAACAGATCTTACTTTGGGGGAAATTGACTATCGGGTCAAGCTCATCTACGAGAAGACTTCATCACTCGAAGTGAAGGCTCCTCACATTCTAGTGGATGTATCCGCTAAAGAAAAAGGAGAACACCTAAAGGTAATTGAAAAATCAACTTCATCTTTAGGACTACGTAATCGTAGGGAATGATTAAATAGTATTCTTCTTTCTCGCAGAATGTAGGCATGAATAACCGTTAGAATGACCAAGGGGTCGAATTGATGATCATCGGAGAAGAGGCAGAGAAAGCCAAGGCTCCTCCAGCCAAGAAATGTCGGCTAACAAAAGTCGCTGACAAGAAAAAAGGGGAGCACAAGTGCTGCCATTGCCCTTGCTATCATTTCTCCCACTACTCTGACTAGCCACATCAAGCAATTCTTTGTGGATGTGACTGCTGTAGATCATCCAACAATACAGAAGCTCACGGGCCGTAGGGACGGAGGGGGCTCGGCAACATGGCTTCGGCCCGTGAAGCCCTTCACCATGAGAGGCTCCTGTTGTAGGGGTGGCCCCCACCTAAGCCCAGCCGGCCCGTTAGAAGATTGTAAGGCCCAAAATGGGACATGTATAATGACGTAGATACCCCTGAGAGGGATACTTGAGTGTAAGGGTATAATTGTAATGCACTCCCCATGTGGATATATATACGATACAGGCCATGGGGGAAACCCTAAGCATTACTCACCTAACTCTCCACTACCATACCTCTCTCTCTGTTTGGTCTGTAACCACAACAGTACCTCTTTAGAATGCTACATAGATCTCTCTGATGGACGCCTTAGCTCATCTTGTGTCGTTATGTAGGAGCCCATGCCTTGCATCCTTAGAGTCAGGCTTGTTGACTGTATTTCCGTTGACGCTGGGCCAGGGATGGCATATCCATTGTTGTCAGGGACGCTGGTGCACAGTGTACAAGTAGACACCGGTTTCATAAAGGTTTAGGTGGACATGATTAATGATGTTTTTAAGACAATCCCTCTTGAGAAGCCCCCAAATGAAGAGATTAAGACATTAGAGGATGCCATCCACACATTCATCTAGTGGCCCAAGAGGGACATCGCCCTCGACTTGTCCGTGCCACGATCTCCACATCCAATGGTCCAAGAGGGACATCGCCCTGGACCTGTTACATCGGCTCCGCCAGCTCCGTCGGCTCCACCTCCAGCTCTGGTTTCGAAGCCTGTTGCATCGGCTCCCGCGGAGACGCCACCGAAAACGTATTATAAGCGAGGCTCTAAGACTCAAGCAAAGAAAATTAAGTCGTGTCCTAGGCTATGGAAGTTCATTCTAGGAGTGTCGTTGGTCCCCGAGTCACAATTACCCCGGCTTGGTTTGGTTTGCAGTACATTCCATACCTGGTACATGCAGAGGTCCAACATGAAGCCAAACTAGCAGAGTGCATTCACTATGAGATATACTGAAGCGAATTTCCTCCACGACTCAGGCTACTTCGTTGTGACATTCGAAGACTTATTCTTACTATTCAATCTCGACGAACTCGACGCCTCACTTCTACGATGCTGGACACTGTAAGTGTACTGTACAATGAAATTCTACATTTCACATTATACCAATAAATGTCATTACTCTTTCCTTATGTATAGATACATGATCCAACAAGTCCAGCGATGGCGACAATCGGTGGGTTTCCTCGACCCACACTTGGTCTCCGAACAATCTATCAATGAAAATGCATCCTTCATGCAAGATTACATAATGAGGGGATTGATTGCTCACAGCGACAAGGAGTACATCATGGTACCCTTCAACCAAGGGTAAGTGCTTCACTAGTTGTCACACAAGTTTCATTTGTACTTTATATGTAGTATGAACTTAGAATTAATCACTATGGTGACACACATGACTAGGCCTCACTGGATTTTGATTGTGATTGTACCAAAGTGGAGCAAGATAATATACCTTGATTCCCTACTTAGGAGCAACCACGACTTTAGTCTTGTGCAACAAGCAATTAACAGGTAAACTCATTTCTTCTATACCTAACTTTATTGTAATCTTTCCTTCATTTGCAATGGCTGAGGCTAACTTTTTTGAATCACGTAGGTCATTTACCGCTTTGTTGCCCTAGGAGGGAGACACAACAAATCCAGTGACACGCTGCGACGCAACACGCGATTTTCGGTACCTGCTACAACACAACAGTCCTATATCACACTTTGTTATAATGCATCTAGAATTGAAAATACCTATGTATGTAATTCTATTTTTGCAGTGCCACCAGCAGCTACAGGGCAACGTATGTGGATTCTACGTTTGCCGCCATATGAAGGAAATCATGGACACCAAGATGAATGATCCATAGGTTTGTGAACCTTCCAATAATTATTAATTTTTGATTATATATGTATATATACACACACATGTTAATTAATGACTTAACATTGCTCCTAGCGACAGCGGGTGGACTTCGACGAAAGTGCATATGATCTCGACAAACTCGTTGAAATTCATGGACACCTTTCCAAATTCTTGCTATCAGAGGTCATAAACAAGACTGGAGAGTTCCACCCCGGCAATGGTGATAATTAGATGTTGAAACATTGGATTCAATTGTACAAATCACTCAATTGTGCTTAATCAAACAATTCATTCAATTTAATTCATTTTTCAGATCTGTGTAATGATTTTCATTATATATATATATGTGTGTGTGTGTGTGTGTGTGTGTGTGTGTGTGTGTGTGTGTGTGATCTGCTGGCCGTTTGTTTCATTCATCTGTGCTATATACGTGATATACCTTGTTTTCAGAGGGCATGACTTGATCCTAAGGCTAGCCGAAAAACAACAAATAAAATTGTTGTTAAAATAGCTATCACAGACGGCTTGGTATTGCAAACTGTCTGTGATATGAATCATATCACAGATGGTTAGTAACAAAAACCATTTGTGATAGTCGAGTATCACAGACAGTCTTTGTTATTAACCGTCTGTGATAGTCAACTAGCACAGACGATTTCTTTCTCAAAAACCGTCTGTAATGTAAGTTATCACAGACGGCTTGGGAGCCATCTGTAATAACCCAAGCCGTCTGTGATAACCACCTATTATCACTGACACATAAACACATACGATTCAGGAACCGTCTGTGATGACGGTTCCGAACCGTCTGTGATAGGACTTCTGTAGTAGTGCACGCCCGGAGCGGGGGTAGCCTAGTAGGTGCCCTGTAGCGGAGCTAGATATGCAAATTATGCCGAAGGGGTTAACAAAATTTCTCGGAGGCCACAAATGCCAAAATTTCGATAAATGGCATGTCTAAAGGTGGGACAGCCCCAAATAGCTTTTTTATTTCTCCGCACGAGACTTTCTTCCCCTTTGTCTCTTTGCTGCCCTCCTTAGAGTCTACAGTAGTCTGTCTCTAAAGATTGTTTTAACGAGAACTACATCTCACCGTTTCATAATAATTATTATCTTATCATTTTCACCGTAATTTTCTCCCTCACTCTCTGTCGTCATTGCGATGCTTTGCATTCGCACGTTGCCTCTTACTTAAGATATAGTATATTTTCTCTCCTTCAATAGGATTTAGATGACAGGATTTAGATGACGTGGTAGGGAAGAGACGGCTGATGTGGCATTGTGGCCACTGTTGAAGATGCCCTAAGGTTGTGTTTGGTTTAGGGACAAGGTGGGATGGGATGGTCCTGTCCCTGGTTTTGGGATGGGATGATCCCATTTTTTGTTTGGTTGGGGGGATAGAGTCATCCCTGTTTTTTGTTTGGTTGGAAGGATAAAGTGGGATGGAATAGTCCCATCCTTTGTTTGGATGGAAGGATGAAGGTGGGACATGTGTGGCATTTGAGTTTTTTTAAAAAAAAAAATTGAAGGCTATTGTTGATATATTTCTACACATAAGCCTTTGAGTTTTTTAAAAAAAAAAATTAAACAAAACAGTACTTAAAAAAATAAAGAGGTGGGATGACTCTATCCCATGTGGGATGACTCCGTCCTATGAAAAAAGAGGATTGCCTTGTCCCGGATCTACAAGGAATATTCCTAGTGGGATGTCCTTAACTCTGCTTGTCTTCCATCCAAACACCTACAAAAACAGATCCATCTCATCCTGTCCCACCTAGTCCTTGCAACCAAACACAGGGTAAGTTGCAACGCCCCGCTCACTGGATGCGGCTTCCATTTTCCGCATGCCGTGTTCCGATCCGTGGCATGCATCCGTTTCTTCACATTTCGTGGTGGGAGCCACATATTTACGTTCGAAGGCAAAAGATCAAAACGAAAAATGTTTAAAAGCAAAAAGTATAAGAAAAATTTTCTGCATTCTAAACGTAGTCTTGATGGTTTCCATTGCTATGTGCAGCTAGTCAGAGCCGGTCCTGCTCTTATTCAATTGGGGTTTAATTTCCGAACCGTCCGTCTAATGTCCGGCCGGGAGCTTGACTTGCCTGTCAGGCTGCCACTCACGGAAGAGCGACGTGTTGCCGTGTTAGACTCTGCATGCAGAGATATTTTATTAGGTAACGGTTACATCGAGTGGTTTGTATAGCAGTCCAATCAAAAGCTGGCACATGGCATGTATCACTATATTAAACACTGTTGAACACTGCAGCGAAACTGTAGCAACAGAAAAACACAGCGAAAACTGCAGTTTTTGCTACGGTGTTTTTTGGCTATAGTATTTGCTGCAGTGCTCAAGGTAGTGCTTGGAAGTCGAGAAGCGGCCTTGGAGGAGGCGCTTGGGCATGTTCTTTTATTCATTTTTGGTTTATGGATTTATTTACGATTTATAATTTTTTGCCTATTCGTAAAAGAGAATATAGCGTAAAAATTTGTGTGCAGTTTTAGTTAATATAAATGAAGTCGTTACAGTATGTACTATAATTAACTTGACCCCACCTTAAAGACACTTTGTTTGAAAGCTAGTTACTGTAGAGAAAAGTCGAAAAGTAGCTTTTGAGCTGTGTCTGGTAGCTTTTGGTTACGGTTGATGGATTTTGATTGTTCATGAGAAAGTATAGAGTAAGAGAAACTCGCGTATGGTTTTAGTCGATATAAATAAAGTTAATATAGTGTTTATTATAATCTATTTATAGACTTCGTCTTAAAAAGAAAATTCATTTGAAAATTAGTTACTGTAGAAAAATCTAAAACAGAAACTGAAAAGGAAAAGTCTCAGAAGCCAACCGATTCAACGAACGGCGCCAGAAGGAAACGTATGTACGTCGTGCTTGGAAGTCAAGTGCAAATTGACGTACATGCGTACATAATGTGTTTAAATATCGTAACCTTGTGGACTAGCTGACTGGCTGTCTTCTGGTATATATAGATTAGTACAGATCGAATAAGATACCCAGAGACAAGCTGGTTAGTCCTCTCGCTGGGGAAATCAAGCGGAACACGATCTTCCACCACTACCTCGTTTTCTGCTCGCATTTCTGCAGGTTTGTGCGTTCATATTACTCTAAAAAGGCTAATATGCGCGTTTTTCACGATGAATCTGCTCTTTCTTGGTATAGATGTAATTTTTATTTAGATTCTGAACTGTTAGCATACATGGAGAGCCTTTTCCCTCCGTCAATTTTACTCCAAAACTCCTTCTTTATTTTCTTTATACAAAAGACCAGTAAACTCTTTCCTTATCACCCACATGTTTTAGTTGTTCCTAATTTGTTCTATTACAATACAAACAGTGTGTTGGTTTGAGCTATCTAAGTTTGAGGTAGCATGATAAATGTTAACTCCCTGGCCTAATTAGTGGTGGTCCGAGTGGTTTATATGTGTAAAGAGTGGTGGGATTAGTTTCACATGGAGGAGAGTTTATATCTGCTAGCTTGGACAATACAACCCCACAAGAACCAAGCCAAGTGGAGAAAATTCATAGAATTTTTGAAGAAATTATATTGATTCCAACAAAATTCTTGTTCAATTAATGCGCTTCAAATAGGGCCTCGAAACTAGGAGAAAACCCAACAAGTTGTTAGCACATGCATATGGTTTTAAATGTGTTGAACCCAATACTGACGTCGACGAGAACTAGCCGCTCGGGAAAAACATTAGAGCTAGAAAATTCTTGTACTTATGTTAATTCAATTTATGTGTCTTGACGTTAAATTTGTGGTATTGGATGCATATCCTTCGTTGTAAAGGCTGTAAATTCTTTCATTACTCGCTCTCTTTTCTTTTTATTTGCTGTTTTAGGAGTGCAAAACTACTCGTTTTTTTTTTGGTGTTATAGGATTTGGAGAAGGGACATAAGTCCCTAAGATTAAAGATGGCCGGTTTAGGATACCAACGAATTTAATTAGAGGTAGATATAGACAAATTTAAAATGGAATCATTAATTTGTATGAGATAGTGCCTCTCTTTCTCGCTAACCCTATTCTCTATAGGAAAAATTACCTATAGAAACGAACACCAAGTTCAATTTCCTAGAGTCTTGGTCCAAAAAAGTTTGCTAGTCTTGATTTACAAATTTTGTATGCCCAATTTTAAAATCCCATACATTAGAATTTTAATTTTATAAATTAAAATTGACAAATTTTCAATCATTCATACTTTGGTCATGTTGAATTTTATAGTCAAATTTGGCATTTTATAGTTTTAAATTTTGGGGGTCTAACTAAAACTATTCCTGTAAAAAAATACTTAGTGAATGATCCATCTGCTATCGCTACGTAAATTTGTTCAGATTTAATTAGTTTATTAATTTAATTTGTATGTGCGGACACCACAATCTTTTTAGATTTTTATTTCAGAATTTCCATAAATTTGGACTCCACAATAGTTTTGGAATTTTTCGTTTTGGATTTGTATGTATTTGGAGTCTTTTTGAAATATTTAATTTAGAGCCCGTCCACATGATGGTAGAATTTGACTGTACTCGGCATGGTCTTTTCTGTTAATGTAGGCCATCACAAGGGCCTGTTTGGCATTTCTAGCTTGGTAGTATCTAGGGAGCACTGTAGTGTTTTTTAGGGTTGAGCATATTCAGATTTTTTGGGTGTTGGAACTCCATCCAACGCCCCAAATTCGGAGCACTCATATTTTTTGGAGCAGAGTGATATAGGGGATCCATTAAAAGGAGATCTAACGTCCCAAATTCATTTTTTTAGGGGGAGAGTAGGGGGATCTGTTGGATAGAGATCTAATATCTTAAAATCTGAGTGCTTCTAATTTAAAAAAAAACACTCAAATACTCTTAGCATTTCCCTTCTAACTTTAAGTTTCACCAGCCAGGGTTAAAGCCACACAGAGCACCCGGCTTCTCCACTTGGATTGTGGAGAAGGTAATAAATCGCGATTTTCGCGTCATGGTGGTAAGGTTTGAAAAAGGCTATAGCAGCTATCGCAGGAGCTATCCTACGCAGCTATTTTCATTTTTAAGTTTAATAAACATTATTAATTAGTGTTGTCCGAAACTAAGAAAGCTATCAGAAAATAAATACGCTAGTAACAAGCTTAGAAATTGGATATAATAATATCATTAGCCGTTGAATATTATGTAGATATTGAGTAGTCAGTTGAATCTCCTATGGCAAGGCTCTGGTAATCGGCCAATTATCGGAAATATCCGTGTATCGTCCTCGGGTAAAATTGCAAACCAGTTCCGAAAAACTTGTTTTGCATGAATTTTATCAAATATAGAAGAAATTGTTTGCAAAATTTATTTTCAAAAATGCCGATATTTTCAACCGATTATCGACAATTTTCGGCCGAAATTAGTTTCAAGTTCAACTTCTATTTGAAAATTTCAGCCCAAAATTCTTCGAAAATTTCCAATTATCACTAATTTTGCTTGTATCGGCCTCCTCCGGTTAAAAAGTTAAACCGGTATTGAAAACCCTCTCCTATGCCATCTCCATTTTAATTGAATTGAATTCGTTTGTAAAACCCGATATGTAATACAATCATGTTTTAAACTTAATTCTATATCACAAAGTGATAAAGAAAGAAAAAAGTACTTAAGATGCATGCTTGCGGCAGTTATTACAGCTACAATCTATTACTTCTGTAATGTTTCTAGTTTTTTTATGAAAGGTGTGCAGCAATGTTTCCATTACTTCTGTTGCTGCTCTTGGGATATGCGCTCCAACCAAGACCAAGTCTGTTTGCTCAAGCATCGACGGCACTATTGAGCAGCGAGGCTGTCAACGACAAAGATGCATTGCTGGAATTCAAGGCAAATCTACGCAGCCAGTCGGGTGCACTGGTATCATGGAACACTAGTGATTTCTGCCATTGGCCTGGTGTTACCTGCAGCCTTCGGCATAAGGGCAGGGTCTTGGCCCTAAACCTCTCGTCCGAGGGACTTGTCGGCACCATCGCTCCTTCCATTGGAAACCTAACATTCTTGAAAATTCTAGACCTTAGTTCGAATGCACTGCACGGTGAGATTCCATCGACAATTGGCCGCCTTCAACGGTTGCAGTATCTCAATTTTACGGGCAACTCACTTCATGGTGGAATCCCAGATGACCTAAGAAACTGCACTGGTCTTATAAACATCATGCTCGACTCTAACCAACTGACCGGGGAAATCCCCCCTTGGCTTGGGGGCTTCTCGGAGCTTGTCGCCTTGATCTTGTCAAAGAACAACCTCACGGGGATCATCCCGCCATCGCTCGGCAACCTCTCGTCGCTGGACGCGCTGTATGTCGACAACAACCAGATCGAGGGCACCATCCCTGAAGAACTTGGCAGGCTGAATAAGCTCCGGTGGTTGGCATTGTTTGCGAACCACCTCTCGGGCACCATCCCGGAAACTGTATTCAACCTTTCATCGGTGGCCGCATTCGGTGTAGATCAAAACGATCTGCACGGTACACTGCCGCCCAACTGGGGAACCAACCTACCAAAACTTAAGTTCGTCTTCCTTGCCATGAACCACTTCACAGGAAGTGTTCCGGCTTCTCTCGCCAATGCAACCATGATGTACACTCTAGATCTCGGTGTTAATAACTTCACCGGGAGATTTCCTTCAGAAGTCGGAAAACTTTGCCCGCGCATCCTCACCTTAGACATGAATCAAATCGAGGCAAGTAGCGTGGAGGACTGGGAGTTCGTCACGTTCTTGACAAACTGCACCCGCCTCCGCGTGCTTAGCTTCCAGGCCAACATGCTTGCAGGCGAGCTGCCAAGTTATGTTGCAAACCTATCGACGCAGCTCCAGGGGTTTTTTTGTGCATACAACAAGATCCACGGGAAGATACCACCTGATATCGGCAATCTTGTTGGCCTGCAGAAGCTGTACCTCAGTCACAGCCGTTTTGTCGGCGTCTTGCCCAGCTCGATTGGTCAACTGAAATGCTGCAAGGTTGGGGTTTAGAAGGCAACCTATTATCGGGGACCATTCCACATTGGCTTGGGAACCTAACACAGCTGCAGATGATTACTTTTGATAATAACAACTTTGAGGGACCTCTTCCTGTGAGTATCAGGAACCTGCAGAAGTTGGCTGTTGCATCGCTTTCACGCAATGCATTAACAGGTCCATTTCCTAGAGAGATATTTAACCTATCATCTTTGTCAAACATCCTTGATTTGTCCGACAACAATTTTGTTGGTCCTCTTCCATCTGAAGTTGGGAGCCTTACTAAGCTTTCATACTTGTACATCTCTCGAAACAACCTGTCCGGGTCACTATCCGATACACTAAGCGATTGCCAAAGCTTGGTCGAGCTCCATTTGGATGGTAACTCCTTTAGTGGTAGCCTCCCAGCATCTCTCAGCAAAATGCGTGGTTTGATGGTGCTAAATTTGACGAAGAATATCTTGTCGGGTGAGATTCCTCAAGAATTAGGGCGCATGAAGGGTCTGAACGAGTTAGATCTTGCACACAATAACCTTTCTGGGCAGATCCCGATGAGCTTCGAAAATATGAGTTCACTGTACCAGCTTGACATATCCTTCAACCATCTCAATGGCCAAGTTCCATTGCACGGTGTGTTTGCCAATTTAACCGGATTCTTGTTCATCGGCAATGCTGGCCTTTGTGGTGGTATCCAGGAGCTACATCTGCATGTGTGTCCAGAACAATCTGGGAAGCGCAGTGGAATGAAACACCAAGTTATTCTGAAATCAATGATCCCAATTGGGAGCCTTTTCTTCTTGATTTTGATGTTTCTCTTCTTCTATTCAAGAAAGAAATGGGGAGCTCATTCTACAACAATGGCAACAGGAGCTATCTCTTTGATGGATGATAAGTATCCTAAAGTTTCTTATGCTGAGCTGGTCCAAGGAACAGATGGCTTTGCTGCTACGAATTTGATTGGTAGAGGAAGATATGGGTCCGTATATAAGGGGAGTTTGTCACTCAAAAATGCAGAAACTGTAGTAGCTGTTAAGGTTTTTGATCTTCAGCAGTCTGGTTCTTCCAAAAGTTTTGTGGCTGAGTGTGACGCGCTTAGTAAGATTCGCCACCGTAACTTGATCAATGTCATAACCTGCTGCTCTAGCTCTGACTCAAGACAGAACGATTTCAAAGCCCTTGTGTTCGAGTTCATGCCAAACCAGAGCCTTGACAAGTGGATACATAACCTGCATCCAGGTTCAGATATATCGAGGCCTATATCAGGCCTGACACTATTGCAAAGACTAAACATTGCTGTTGATGTTGCCGATGCACTTGACTACTTGCATAACTACTGCCAACCAGCGATAGTTCACTGTGACTTGAAGCCAAGCAATATTCTTCTCAATGATGACTTTGTTGCCTGTGTTGGGGATTTTGGCCTTGCAAAGATTCTCTCCGATTCAGAAGGTGAGCAAATGATCAATTCGAAGAGCTTCACTGGGATAAGAGGAACAATTGGATACGTCGCTCCAGGTAACTCAAAATACCATCACTCCACCATTTTCCTATACTTGTTCAGAGCAACTGATGATGTTGTCTGTCCACTGTAGAATACGGGGAAGGCGGCCAGGTTTCTCCGTGCGGAGATGTATTCAGATTTGGAGTTGTACTCCTCGAGATGTTTACAGGAAAAGCACCCACTCATGGCATGTTTGTTGACGGATTAACCATACAGACCTATGTTGAGACAGCATTTCCAGAGAGGCTGATGGAGATTGTTGATCCGGTCCTGCTGTCCACCGACGAAACCTGTGCAAGTAATTCACAACACAGGACCAATGAAGGAGAAGAAATTAACAATGTCATCATCTCTGTAACTAGACTTGCACTGTCATGCAGCAAGCTGACGCCATCAGAGAGGATATGCATGCGAGACGCTGCAGCTGAGATGCGGAAAATAAGGGCCGGGTACCTTACAAAATTAACTAGGGGAAATGGTTCATGAATTACTGAAGTTTTCCAGGCACCATTTCCTGTTCTTGACTTTTAGCCAGCTTCCTCGAAAGGACTTGTCGACAGATATTAATTTCTTCCATGGAGAAAATACTGTTAGGAATCCAAACTTAGTATATTTGTCAAATATGCACACTATTAAATACACGTACTTCTTTTTCCATACCAGACTAGAGCTTATTTTCTCTTCCTTGATACCATTGCATCTCTCGTCTAGCCACTAGTATACTCATTTCGTGTTCAAAACTACAGTATTTGCGTAAAGAAACCAACCAGAAACGTTAACTTGAAGAAACAAATATATATGCACTGTACCATTTTGGTCACGACTCATAAGCAAACTTTGTAAAATAATCACAACTAAAGCATCACTGCTGTTTGGTCTACTAGGTTCTCATTCTGTTTCTTATTTAAAAGTTTACCGATGTTCTCCACATTTTGCTCAGGAAAATGCGTGGGAAGGCCAGGCATTTTCAATATAATAAAAAGATTGCAGTGTCCTTACTGAAAATGCAACTAAAGTTTGAAAGACCATGTGAGAAGATCAATAGATAATTAGTGATAAACAATTGGCACATTTGTGTAGTTGGATTTTAATTTTGCAAAAGTTGAAAAAATTCAGTGATGTTGTCAGTGTAACCAGTCAGACCGGTATGTCGGACTGGTCAGACCGCTAGATGTATGCGATCAAACAGGCCGTTGGTTGGCAGTCTGACCGGAGTTAAGTTGGGCAGTGTGACTGGCAATGGAGATATGATCACACCGGTTTTTTGTTACTGGGGAAGGTTTAAGTCAATTTGGGCTGGTCAAACCGGTCAATAGTTGATAGTTTAACCAGTGAGCAGTCTGACCGCCGTGAGGAGTGCGATCAGACTAGTTGCTATGGCCAGAGAATAGTGAGAGGTGTTTTTGAGTGGTTTGAGTGTGTGCACCATATGGGAGCTGTTGGTTGGTTCTGTTATGTTGCATGATATATTGTTTCGACTAACGTAAGTCAAGTGAATGGAACTTATACTTGAGATGATTGCTTGGTCTTTGGATGTACCGGTAGGTTGGAGAACATTAGCGGTCGACAGCAAGTGACTGGGATTATGTGGGAGAGCTGAGGTCTATGTGGTCAGGTAAGTCTTGATGAGGCTACGTGGCTCAAGCGGGAAGCACATGAAAGATAAGGATTGTGAAGAGACGAGTTGGTGCTTGTGGTGTGCTAAGTGACTTTGGCTGGTGCAAGTATAGACGATCCGGGGAGACCGGATGCGTGAAGACTTGACGACAAAGTCATTGGGTGCCACGGGCTATGTGTCAAAGCATGCAGAGATGTTTTCATGTGAAGATGAAGATGAAGTCAAGGGAAGGTACCCTAGAGTTTCATCTAGAGTATGTTGGGAGTTTACAAAAATACCGAGTTGAGCCTTGGACAAAACCACAGCACGGAGAGATGCAAAGGAGAACCGGTTTAGCAAAGATGGCTGAGTGGATCAATCACTAATAGTTTAGCAGGTTAAATCTTGTAAACGCTTTGAGAGGCATACGTGAGCATGTAAAACCTGTGTTGTGGGGTTGACATGTTTCCCTATGTGCTTAGCGGGTTGAGACCCACTAAGAGGTTTAGATTATATGAGGGAGAGGAGAAGGGAGAGCTAGGATTGAGGGAATTTTGGCCACGTGTTGAGTAGTTTCTTCTCTCCCTCCCTAAGGCTATGTGAGAAAACTTAAATGAGTAAGGGTAGTGCTTTGGTAGAACCTTGTAATCATTCATGTACTTGTGAATCACCTACTCTACTGGTAATAGATAAACTCTTTGATCCCTTCTTGGTATTTCACTTGTTCTTCTCTTGGTTTTCATATTCTTGAGCAAGAAATTTGAATCATGATCTAGGTGGTTTTAACCCGAATCCTTGACTAGATTATCTTGCTAGGACATCTGGGAGTAGATCTGAAAGATATCTTGTCTTAGTTCTCCATGAGCAAGAAGTAATTTGCAGTTTAGGGTTTCTAGTTGTTCTTAAGACCCCTTCAAATTGATGGAACCTTGTCTAGGAACCTTGTGTTTCTTACCTTGATCTAGTTTCTAGCATCCTAGATAAGGTGTATACAAAGTTTCAAGTCATTTGGAGTTAGGATAAAAAGTTACATCCATTTTTGGATTTAAAATTATGCTAATTTCCAGTTCTGTGCTTAGTGAGATGTAAGACTACACGGAGGTCAAACTGCCATCTAAGTAGTGACCAGATCACTTGGGCACATAAAACCTTGTTTGACTTGAGTTTTTCTTGGAGATTTGAGTGTTTAGGGCTTGCTATTCATAGTTTTCCTTAGTTATTGTAATCCAAGTGGTGGAGTAATTTGATCTTCTAGACTTTCATAGCCTTTGGAGTGAAAGATTAACAATATCTATTGGAAAAATTTAGAAACAATTATTCATCCCCTTCTGATTGCCTGCATCTATCTTACAAGTGGTATCAGAGTCCGATTAAGTTCTTCCTCATAGATCTTAATTGCTCTTAAGAGCCATGCCATCTAACAGGTATTCTACCAAGCCACTCATTTTCAATGGGGTCTGTTGTGGTTACAGACCAAACAGAGAGAGAAGTGGTAGTGGGGAGTGGGAAGTGTCCTTGCCTTCCTCCCCTCATCCTGTTATATATATTCATGTGGGGGGTGCTTTTACAATCATGCCCTTACATCCTGTATCCCCTAAGGGTATTTGAGTCATTACACATGTTCTACTGTCTTTGTAGTCTAACAGCCTCACGGGTTTAGGTGGGGCCACCCCTACAACAGAGCCTCTCATGGTGAAGGGCTTCACCGGGCCGGCCATGTTGCCGAGTCCTTGGCCCTCCATCCTCGCGCCCGTGAACTTCTCCGGTCTTGCATAATGTTAACGTGCTTCGAGCGCTCGCAGAGAAGCCGTGGTCGATGTCGGTGGTTACGCGCGCCGCTCCGCCCCTACCTTCAAACGGTGGCGCGAGCTGGCGCCAAGTCGGCGCAGAGGCGCGCGCTCCGCCCCTACCCTTCGAACGGGTGGCGCGAGCTGGCGCCAAGTCGGCAGAGAGGCGCGCGCGCCCGCCCCTACCTTTCAAACGGGTGGCGCGAGCCGGCGCCAAGTCGGCAGAGACGCGCGCGCCGCCCCTACCCTTCGAACGGGTGGCAGCAGAGAGTGGCGCCAAGTCGTAGTAGAGGCGCGCGCGCCCGCCCCTACCCTTCGAACGGGTGGCGCGAGCTGGCTCCCGAGTCAGCAGAGGCGCGCGCTCCGCCCCTACCTTCGAACGGGTGGTAGCAGAGCCGGCGCCCGGGCCGTAGTAGAGGCGCGCGCGCCCGCCCCTACCTTCGAACGGGTGGCGCCGAGCCGCGCCAAGTGGAAGTAGAGGCGCGCGCTCCGTCCCCTACCCTTCGAACGGGTGGCAGCGGAGCTGGCGCCCAAGTCGAAGCAGAGGCGCGCGCGCTCCGTCCTCTACCTTCGAACGGGTGGCGCGAGCCGGCGCCAAGTCGGCAGAGAGGCGCGCGCGCGTCCCCTACCCTTCGAACGGGTGGCGCGGAGTTGGCGCCAAGTCGGCAGAGGCGCGCGCCTCCGCCCCTACCCTTCGAACGGTGGCGCGAGCCGCGCCTGCCGGCCGAGGCGCGCGCTCCGCCCCTACCTTCGAACGGGTGGCGCGAGCTGCTCGAGACAAAGTAGAGGCGCACGCGCCCGCCCCTACCCTTCGAACGGGTGGCAGCAGAGGTGGCGCCAAGTCGTAGTAGAGGCGCAGCGCCGCGCCCCTACCTTCGAACGGGTGGCGCGAGCTGGCGCCAAGTTGAAGTAGAGGCGCGCGCTCCATCCCCTACCCTTCGAACGGGTGGCGCGAACCGCGCCAAGTCGGCGCAGAGGCGCGCGCCCGCCCCTACCCTTCGAACGGGTGGCGCGAGCTGGCGCCGTCGGCAGCAGCGCGCGCGCTCCGCCCCTACCTTCGAACGGTGGCGCCGAGCTGGCGCCAAGTCGGCGAGAGCGCGCGCGCTCCGCCCCTACGCCGCGACGGGCGGCGTGAGCTGGCGCCAAGTCAGCGAGGCGCGCGCTCGCCCCTACCTTCGAACGGTGGCGCGAGCCGCGCCTGCCGGTCGAGGCGCGCGCGCCCGCCCCTACCCTTCGAACGGGTGGCGCGAGTGGCGCCAAGTCTGGTGAGACACGCGCGCCCGCCCCTACCTTCGAACGGTGGCGCGAGCCGCGCCTGTTGAAATAGGCGCGCGCACGGTGGCGCGAGGTGGCGCCTGTTGAAGTAGAGAGCGCGCGCGCCGCTCGCCTTGCCGCTTTGGGGGCTACCGTGGCCACGTGGACGGATAGTGCGCTTTTAATGGCGGCTGGAATTGCGCCGACGCCTGTCCTGGCAGAGGTCGCAGTGCAGTCTGGCATGCCGTTGTGGGGCACGCGCCGACTCGCTATTGGTGCGTCGTGGGATGTGAGCGCTGCATGATCGCGATCGTCGCCTCTTCCCGTGAAAGCGGGACGCGTGTTGAGGGCGTGGTGGCGTCCGCGGCGTTGTCCGCCATCTACTGCATGCCCTCTAGGCCCCGCGACTTTTTTCCCAATCACGATTCGAACCGTTGTATGCTTGGCCCGCCTGCGTCAAACCGCAAGGGAGGCGAGCGGGCCTTATAAAGCGCCTTGTTGAGGTGGGCGCGCCTTCTGCCTATTACCTTGCTTTGCCTTTTTCGCGCGCCCGCGCGCCGCCGCTCATTTTGCTTCCTTCGCCGCAATTTGCAAGAGTAATGGCCGAGCTCGACGATGCCGCGCCAACCCCGGCGGTTCCTTGCCGGCCGGACGAGGAGTGCCACCCGCCTAAGGGGTATGCGCTGGCGCCGCGGTGAGCTCGTGCCAACAGTGGTGGAACGCCATGGAGCACTCGGGGCCGTTCTCCGTGTACTAGGGAGGAGCCGCAGAATCGAAGAGGTGCTGCGGTGACTTGAGCGGGAAGGGAAGATCCACGATCGCAATGGGGCCCGCCTACCCGACCGTGACGAGACAGAGCCGAAGCCCCGGGCAATGGAGGCGATTGTCTTCTTCGCTTCTCGACGCCGCTCGCGGATTCCCTCCACATTGTTTGTGGGCGGCGCTACGGGCCTACAAGTTGAGGTAGCCCACCGACGCCAAACGCCATAATCCGCTGCCGCTTATGCTTGGGCGTGCGGACGAAGGCGGCCCCGGTGCAAGCCTGTTCGCCACTCGCACGATGCACGTGCCGCCTCGGAAAGTTGAGGGGCGTGTCCAACTTTGGCAACGTGGACTTCGTGCTCCGCATCGTGTTCGACGCTGTTCCTCGCCGCAGCCTTCCCGGGAAACGGGAATCCGTGGACGCGGCGGTGGTTTTACTATCTTGTGACCGAGCGAGCGCCTACATTGCCAAGGCGGGCCGATCGCGTTCAACAGTCACGAGCTGAAGGCGGAGGTGGACGACACGCAAAGGCTAGAGAGCCTTGTCGGCGCCGCCGCCGGATGAGCATGCGTGATTTGGCCGAGGAGTTCACCATGTACGGGTGGCACCACTTCCAAGTGGAAGTATTTGGACGGGCGACGACCGTGAGGACGGGTTGAGCCCATCCATCTCCCGCCTGCTTCCGCCTTCCGCTCCTTGTAAGTCGCCGAGCGCATCTGTATGTACGCCCTTAAACCTGCGTGGTCCTCGCTGATCGCTTTGTTATCCTCTCTGCAAGTGACTCGGCCGAGGACGCCTTGCACGCGGTTGCGGGCTCCTCGCCGTACACGCTGAAAGAACACCAAGCTCGCGAGGCCACAGTCGCCGTGGCTAAGCAAGGGCGGGTAAACCGCACCTGCGAGGCTTTGGGCATTGCGGTGCCTGAACGCGCTATCCCGGCGGAGGCTTCCGCAGACACCCCGAGCCATCCCGGTGATGGCGATCGAGCGAGGACGCCGTCTTTGCGGCGGCGGACCGCCCGCGGCCCCATATCGCATCGCCAGCACGCCGACGGCAGCGCCGGCGGAAGAAGGGCGCTCCTCGACTCCTCCGGTAGCCTCGCCGCCGCCGGCGGACTGCGCCGACGGCTACTGTCGGATTAGAGCCCGCCAACCCGGGAGGACATCGCCGCCGCCGAGGGATCGTGGACAGCGGTTCGCATCGCCGCTACAATCGGCCAAGATGCACCTCCTGCGGCCGTTATTGCTGGTGCCACCGGGCCTACGCCTGGGAGCATCGCGGAAGAGTCGCCGACCGCCAGAGGCGGCGCTCGGATCCAGTCCATCGCCTCCCGGCGGGCCGATCTGGCGTTGCGGGTTCTCGCGGGATGACGCTGGCGCGGCCGAAGGGGCCCTCACGCCGGGCACCGAGGCAGTTGCACCACGACCTGCGATCGAGCCAGCGGTATCTCTCGCTGCGATGGGGGGCGTAGAAGGTAGGTGCGACTCCCTTTCTTCCCGCGACTTCGCGAAACTCTCCGATCCGCTCGCCATTCCATCGACCTCGGAGAGACTAGGTCTTCCGGACGCCGAAGGGTCGAGCAACGGGCGCGCGAAGTCCAAATCCTATGCGAGTGTCCCTTCGCGCTTGTCGCCGCCGAGGCGGCGGCGCGCGTTAGCGCTTCGACGCGGTGGGATCCGAGCCCGTTCTCTCGGACTTCCTCCCACGCTTGGAGGTACTTCGCGTCCTCACGGCGGCCGCGGAGCGTGCGAACAACGGTCTTGACCGACAGACGTTGTCCTCGTGCGAAGGAGACCACCTAGCACTCGCGCCGCAGCTTCGGAAATAAGGGTAAGTATGTGCGCCGTTGCTAGGTACTCGGCGCTTCTTCGAGTCGTTGTTCCTGTCGCCGCTTGCCATCACCGGCGTTTGACGAGGCCCGCATTCGGAGCGAGAGCTATGGAAGCCACCGCCGTGCGCGGACGACGCTTGCGCTGCGCGATGAAGAGCTGCGCGCCGGGGCGCCATGGAGGCCGTGCAACCGAGGCCGAGGAAGCGCGATCGAGACCGGCGATCAAGCGTGCGCGGCCGCGACGCGACTCCTTTGTGCAACAGATCGCCGCCCTAGAAGAGGAAAAGACCCAATTGGCGGAGTCTGTTGCAGCGAAGAGCGGCGCCTTAGGCAACTCGTCCGCGTCCGCATGGCGGGCCATGGATGGTCTGAACCAGGCCCTCCGAGATTTGTGCGTTAATGTACCGGACACTACGCGCGGTCCGAGGATCTCGACGAGACGCCGAGCCGATCCAAGAAGGGGCGAGCGTTGCTCTCCGTGGTGCCAGAACCTTTGGCGAGCACTGTGGTTATGTTGGCGCGTGCCTTGCCCTCGCCATGCTTCATACTCATGGGTGCCGACACACCCATGCACTGGTGAATCCGCAACTAGATCTTCCAGGCCGGCCGGAGGTGATGGTGGACGCTGTTCGCTTCGTCGGGCCTAGCCTGCAGAACTTCCATCAGCGGATCTGGGATCGCTTTGGGGAGGACGCGGCGAGGGCTGCCGTGTGGCAGACGCTGCATGGAGAAGAGGACCCTCTCCGCTGGCTTGAAGCGATGTTCCGCAGCCACAATGGCGGTACGAGCTCGCCGGGACCGCGCCAGGGTTGAGCGATCGGTCGGGGAGGTTGGGGGGGGACTGCTGCCCATGCTTGTAATCACGGAACCCCTTGTTTTCTTAGTGAATCAAAGCAATAGGTTGTTAGCTTATACTCCGGAGAATGCGTGGGGTCGACATCCACGTCTTTTTATACTCCGAAGAGTACGCACGGAGGCAACGTCCGTTGCGTGCACGATACTCGTGTCTTGTTTATACTCTGTAGAGTGCGCAGGGAAAACATCCGCGTCTTATTGCGCGTGAGGGCGTCCCCCCGCTGCGTCTTATTTATACTCTGTAGAGTGTGCGGAGGCGGACCTCGACGCTACGTCTTATTTAGAGTCCGTGGACTGGCGCATGCGGAGGCGACCTCGACGCTACGACTTCTTTATAGTCCGGAGACTCTCGCGTGCGGAGGCGACCTCGACGCTACATCTTATTTAGAGTCCGTGACTGGCGCGTGCGGAGGCGACCTCGACGCTACGACTTCTTTATAGTCCGGAGACTCTCGCATGCGGAGGCGACCTCGACGCTACGCCTTATTTAGAGTCCGTGGATCGGCGCGCGCGAGGCGACTCGACGCCACGACTTGGTTATAGTCCGAGACTCGCGTGCGAGGCGACTCGACGCCACGCCTTATTTAGAGTCCGTGGATCGCGCGCGCGGAGGTGACCTCGACGCTACGACTTCTTTATAGTCCGAGACTCGCGTGCGGAGGCGACTCGACGCCACGCCTTATTTAGAGTCCGTGGATGGCGCGCGCGAGGCGACTCGACACTACGCCTTATTTAGAGTTCGTGGACCGGCGCGCACGGAGGCGACTCGACGCCACGCCTTATTTAGAGTCCGTGGATCGGCGCGCGCGAGGCGACTCGACGCTACGACTTCTTTATAGTCCGGAGACTCTCGCGTGCGAGGCGACTCGACGCCACGCCTTATTTAGAGTCCGTGGATGGCGCGCGCGGAGGCGACTCGACGCCACGACTTCTTTATAGTCCGAGACTCGCGCGCGGAGGCGACCTCGACGCCACGCCTTATTTAGAGTCCGTGGATCGGCGGGTAAGCAACTTTAGGAACGGCAAGCTTTATTGAACTCCCGCTTGCGCGGGTGAGCACCATGCAACGTAAAATCGGCGCCGCTACACTTGCCGTGTTGTCGCTAGGCATAGTACCGCCGCAACTTGTCGGCATTCCATGTATGACGGAGAGTCTGTCCCTCGAGTGTGGCAAGGCGGTATGCCCCCTTCTGCAATGCTTCTAGGACAATGAAGGGACCTTCCCACTTATACTCCAGCTTGCCCACGGTCTCCGCGTGGAGCGCCACTCTGAGGACGAGGTCCCCGGGCTTGAACGTTCGTGGGTATACAGAGCGGTCCCGAGCACGCACTGTCTGTCTTGCATACTTCTCGGCATGTTGGGTCGCCCTCGCCCGCATACCGTCGAGGAGATCCAAGGACACACGGCGCTCTTCCTCCGGCGCTGGGACGAGGACCCTCCGCGAGCCAGCATTGATTTCTTCGGGCGTCACTGCTTCGTCGCCGAAGAGGAGCTTAAAGGGCGTGAACCCCGTCGGGTGTGTTGCCGTTGTGCGGAGGGACCAAAGGACGCTGTGGAGCTCGCTCGGCCACTTGCCTTTCGGCAGCCCGACCAGGCGCTCCTTGACAGCGGCCGAGATAGCGCCGTTCGCCCTCTCCACAGCTCCGTTGGACTTGGGGTGCCCCACTGAGGCGAATCAGAGCGTGATGCCCATGCCATCGCAATACTCTTTGAATAGGGTGGCGTCGAATTGTAGGCCATTGTCGACGGTGAGCTCCCTGGGCACGCCGAAGCGGCATATAATGTTTTGCCAGAGGAAGCGTTGCATGGCCACCGAGGTTATTTTAGCTAGGGCTACCGCCTCCAGCCATCTGGAGAAATACTCCAATGCGACCACGACAAATCGCAGGTCCCCCGGGGCTCGGGGAAGCGGTCCTACTATGTCGAGGCCCCAGCGTGCCAACGGCCACACTGGGGGGATGGGACTGAGGTGCGTCGGGGGCCTGCGGATGATGCGCCCCATCCACTGGCATCCTCGACACCGGCGCACGAGGTCCTGGGTGTCGGCGATGGCAGTTGGCCAGTAAAAGGCTTGCCTGAACGCCTTACCGACCAAAGACCTTGCTGCTAGGTGAGACCCGCACGCACCTGCGTGGATGTCCGCAAGGAGATTTCTCCCTTCCTCGACCGAGAGGCACCGCAAGAGTGGCGCATGCACTCCTTTTTGTAGAGTGTCTCTCAAACACTGAAGGACTCGCGCGGTCGTAAACGCCGTAACTTCGGCGGGGTCGCCTCGTTCGGTGATGCCCGTAGGAAGTTAAAGATGGGCTCCCACCACGCCTGTGGATGATGTGGTATACGATCGCCGCGTCCCGCTATCTTGCGCTATGGCGCTCGTGGCAACACTCGTAGAACGCCCGTCGGGAGGTGATTGTTGGTGGCCGCCGCGAGGGCGTCGGCTTGCTCATTCTCCGTCCGGGATGGCCTTGATCGTTATACCTGTGAAGTGCCGTTCCCTTGCTCTAACCGCTGCCAGTACTTGGCCAGCCCGGTCCTGGCTTGATAAGACTTGTCTACATGACCCGCCACCGACGCGAGTTCGTGCGAACGAGCACTCGCCGCGCCCCGATTGCCTTGAGCTTTGTCAGGCTGAAGAGCAGCGCCTCATACTCGGCTGTATTGTTGGTAGCCGGGAAAGCGAGGCGCGCCGAATACAGGAGGCGCTGCCCCTCGGGCGTGACAATTACCGCGCCTACACCCGCGCCCGCGACGCTGTAAGCTCCGTCGATGGTGAGCGTCCAGACCGGGTCGACGTTCTTCTGGACGATCTGAGCCGACGGAGTCCACTCTGCGAGAAAGTCGATGAGAACTTGGGACTTGATCGCTGTCCGTGAGGTGTAGGTTAGGGAGAACGGGGCAAGCTCAGCAGCCCATTTGCCAATACGCCCCGTGGACTCCTTGTTGTGTAACATCTCTGCCAAGGGAAAGGAGGAAGGCACCGTGATCGGATGGGCGTAAAATAGTGGTGGAGTTTTTCGAGGCCATGATCAGCGCGTAGGCGAGCTTCTCGAGCTCCGTGTACCTTGTCTTGGCACCTTGGAGGGCTTCAGAGACGAAGTATACGGGCCGCTGCGTGGCGCCTTCTTCTAGAACCAGACGGCACCGACCCAGAATCGCGATGCGGCTGTAAAGCAGGAGGGGAGCCTCTGGTTCTGGGGCGACCAGGGTAGGGAGACTTGCGAGATGCTTCTTAAGCTCGCTGAAAGCCTCCGCGCACTCGTTGTCCCAACGAAATCCGTCACATCCGCGGAGTGTCTTAAAGAACGGCAAGCCCCGCTCCGCCGCCTTAGACAGGAAGCGACTTAGGGCTGCCATGCGACCCGCCGACCTCCGACCTCCTCGTCGCCTTGGGTGGCTCCATACCCAAGATGGCGTCGACCTTGTCGGGTTCGCCCGATGCCGCGGCCGGATACGAGGAAACCCGTGAGTTTGCCCGCTTGCACGCCAAGACGCATTTGTCGGGTTGAGCTTGATGCCGCCTTTCTTAGGTTGTCGAAGGTCTCTTGGAGGTCCCGCCATGCAGCGAGGTGTCGAGTCTTGACTACCACGCCATCGACGTAAGCCTCCACATTCCTCCCGAGCCTGGACGGCCAAGGCCGCCGCGACGAGACGGGTGAAGGTAGCGCTGCGTTCTTCAAGCGAAGGGCATTCTGACGAAGCAGAAAGTCCCGATCGGCGTGATGAAACTGGTCTTCTCCTCGTCGTCTTCAGCCATGTAGACCTGATGATAGCCTGAATAGGCGTCCAGGAAACTCATTAGCTCGCACCCGGCGGTGGCATCGACGAGCTGATCGATGCGCGACAAAGGGTAATTATCCTTTGGGCACGCCTTGTTGAGCGCTGTGAAGTCGATGCACATACGCCAGGCCCCACTGGCCTTTTTGACTAATACTGGGTTAGCGAGCCACTCGGGTGGTGGACCTCGCGAACGACCCCGCCCGAGAAGCTCCACCTGCGCCTTGGCCGCTGCGCCGATCCATCGACATGCGCGCAGCCTTTACTTGACCGGCTTAGCGCCGGGCGGATCGCCAAGCGATGTTCGACACGCTCTATTAACGCCTTGAGGTCCTCGGAGACCATGCGAACATGTCCGCGTTGTTTTGAAGCACTTGGAGCAGATCTCGCTCGACTTCCGGAAGCCCTCGCCGATGGACACGAATCGTCCCTCCTCTGCGAGTGGCATCGTCTTGACTCCGCCGGCCGAGGCTGGCGCCCATCCGGAGCGGAGGGCCCTCTCTCGGGCGCCGAGAGGGCATGTACAAAGCGATGCGGGATCCGGTGGCGGCCTCCGTTCGCCTAGCCGTGTCCCGTCGCCGAAGACGATGATGACGTCCTCTCGACCCGGAGCTTCATACATAAAGGCAGGCGGCGCGCGACCTCGAAGGAGTTGATGGCGGTCGGCCCAATATGGCGTTGTACGAACGCGGGATGTCCACGACGCCGAAGAGGACATGCTCGGTCCGGATGTTGCCCTTGTTACCTTCTTGGCGAACGTGACCGGAGGGACACATGTCCTAACGCTGCCGCGGTTGGCCTCGAAGCCTTGGAGAGGAGCTCCGGCCGCTCTAGTCGGCCGCGAGGATTCCCATGCGATCGAGGGTCCTCGCGATCAAAACGTTCGCAGAGCTTCCCCGTCAACCAGATGCGCCTGACCTCACAATGTGCTATGTGGGCCTGGATGACCAGAGGGTCTTGGTGAGGGTACTCCACTCCACTGGCGTCATTCAGGCCGAAGGTGATACTACAGGGCGGCATCCACAGGTGCGGCCGCTACGAGGGGGCCCGAGGCAAGGACTCGCCGATGATGACGCTTACGGCGCGGCACCGTGTGTCCTCTCCGGCGGGTGCTCGCGGGGGATTGTCCCGCGAATAATGCTTCTGAGCTTCGGGAAGTGGCTGGGAGGGCGAGGCCTGGGGTTCGGCCATCGTGCGTCGCAGTGTCATGAGCGCAGTGCACGCCTCCGTGCGGTGGTCACCGTAACCGTGCACCTCGCACCAGCTACCATAATCCAAGGGCTCTTGTTGCACGCGGGGGCGCCCGCCAGACCCGGGTCTGGCTTCTCGTCCCCCGCTCCCTCCGCGTCGAATGGGGGTCGGTCCTCGAAGGATACTCCTGATGCCGAGGCCATGGTGGGCCCTTTGTTGCCTACGTTGGTGGCGCCGGGGCTTGTGCCTGCCTTCGAGCGTTTTATCCTGTTTTTTTGTGCCGCCGCTCCCAGGAGTATCCTCCCTAAGTTGTCGACCGTGGGCCCGCTCCAGGGAACCACGACCTTCCTCGAGCGGCAAGCCCTTGACGGGGGCAAGGTTGGGGGTGGGAGTACTGCGCCTCCACGCTTCTTCCTCAGCCCGCGCATGTTCCTCGATTGTGCCGAAGAGCTCCTCGATTGCCGCCTTGTACACGCGCGCGAAGTCCCCAGGGTCCGTCTCGCCTTTGCCCGGCTCAATGATATTGGGGAACTCGCAGTCTTCGGATCACCTCGCCCGCTGTAGCCTTGCCGAAAGCGGAGGCCCCAGGTCGGCGTGCTGCAGCGGCAGGTGGGTCGGTGTAAGAGCGCCGCGGCCGTCCGCCTTTTCCGGAGTGGACTCCGACGCGACCGCTGATGTGACTTGCTGGCTTCGAGCCTTCTGCATGTCTCGGACGGCTCCTCGGAGGTCCCCTATCTTCCGCTGGGATGCGTGGATGGTTGCCCGGAGAGCGCCTTCCGCCGCAGATGTCGTCGGGGTCGTCGGCGCGCCAGGCGGGTGGGTTGGCGCGAGCGTGATCGTGTCGCAAGGTCCCGCCCCGTCAGCTGCTCCGCCACGGTCTCCTGCGCTCCCTTGATCCGCGCAGCCGGTGAGCGTTACGACGAAGGTGGCCAGAGCAGTCGTCGTAGTCGCGGTGGCGGGGTTGGTTGTCGTCGTCGCGCGAACGTCGACGCTCGCAGCCGCGACAGCCGACGCCGAGGCCCTAGTGCTCACGCGCCGCTCCGTCCCGACCGTCTCCTTTTCCTTCGCCGCCGCCGATGAAGCTTTTTTGGGTGCCATCTTCTTCTTCGATCTTCAGGCTTGTCTCCGTCCTTCCCCACGGACGGCGCCAACTGTTGTGGTTACAGACCAAACAGAGAGAGAAGTGGTAGTGGGGAGTGGGAAGTGTCCTTGCCTTCCTCCTCATCCTCGTTATATATATTCATGTGGGGGTGCTTTTAAAATCATGCCCTTACATCTGTGTATCCCCCTAAGGGTATTTGAGTCATTACACATGTTCTACTCTGGTCTTTGTATTCTAACAGGCCTGCTGGGTTTAGGTGGGGGCCACCCCTACAACAGGGTCAACTTCCTATATTGCAAGGCGAGGATGACTACCTACATTTAGGCTCAAGGCTATTTAATCTAGGAAAAGGTCAAGAGTTACTATTTGTCCCTATCGACGATCAAATCACTCCTGTAAATCTTTAGGATGTGCAGACAAACAACAAATCTAGGTATCTTTTGATTCAATGTCTTGGTAGAAATGAGTTTGACCGTGTGTCTGATCTCACTTCAGTGCACAATATCTAGTAGACTCTCATTGATTACTATGAGGGCTCGATAGCTATCAAGGAGGTGTGTCAGAACCAATTCAAGAAAGAATAGCAGAAGTTTTGATATGAGACCCAGGGAGTCCTTGGATTAGTTTTTTTGCTGGCTTTCACAAGAACCTCAGTGACTTATGTGTTGTCGGTGTGGTCTATCCTAACTCTGAAAATGTATGTCAAGTTATTAGAGCCTTAGATATGGCCGTTTGGGAGATGAAAGTCATGCCTATCAATGACAACACTATCATGAGAGAACTCACAAGAACAAGCCGTAATCAATGGCACTTGTGACAGATCCCACCAAGGGTTCTTCCTCTTCTGCCTCTTTGGAGTCCGCCTCTTCTAGATTCTCCTCGTCTGCTTTGCATGCTCTCAGTGAGGATCAGCTTGAGCAGTTCTTTGAGGTTGACCTATCCCTCATATCCACCAAATTTATGAGAGCCCTAAACACTATAAGAATGAGAAAGAGAGGAGGAGGAGGTCAGATCCAAAGCTTCGAGTGTGGTGAGCTCAACAACATTTGGGCCAACTACCCTAAGCTCAAGGGTAAGGAGATGAAGGAGTACCACAAGTGTCCACCACCTCGGGAAGCCAAGCTAAACAAGCACAACAACTGCAAGGTAGTCCATCGGGTCCTTTCCACTCTCGAGTAGCTGGACTTGAGTGATTGGACTTGGGGACCGAGGAGGAGGACGAACCACAAGGCAAGAAGAAGGCGGACGACTTCACTGGCATGTGCTTCATGGTGAACACCAATGCCATCTCTAGCGAGGATAATCTCTACAATGACTTTGATGAGATAAAACCCTCATACGATGAGTTTTACCTTGTATGATGGGATGTTTCATGCCATAGTTCGCCTAGATCATGATGTTAGAAAATGCAAAAAGAAAATAAAGAATTATGACTTCTTGGTTGAGGGCTTGACTACTAAAATTGCCAGGCTTAGATCTTTAATTCCTAATGATGATAATTATGAATCTTACCTAGCCCTTCACTCTAAGTTAGACAAGCTAAGGACTATTCATTCTGATGTTGCTAGTCAGCTTAGAGTGGCAATTGATAAAATTGAGAAGATGGAAGCTTGCTTTTCTCTTGGCACTACGGTGCGTGCTTATGTTGTTGATGAATTGCTTATCACTAAGGATAATTTTACTAAAATAAAAGTTATTTTCCTTACTGGGTCCTTAGTATACTCATCTCATGCTAAACAACTAATACATGTAAATAATGAGTTTTCAACTCAAGTCTAGCAAACCTCTTGTGTTCTTAGAACATGGGGACATGAATGTTTTTGCTTTATCCTACTCTAAGTGTACTTTACTAGAGTTGAAGCTCGAGAGTGCCATGTGTAAAAATGATGAATTACTAAAATTATGCTTCACCATAGGACCCTCTCGTGTGAAAATTGTCCTAAGTTAACCGCTGAAATTAATGCATTAACTAGAACTCTAAATAACTCACTTTTAAGAAAAACTTGCTTCATTTCTCCATCAAAGAAATCCTATCCTATTGCATTTATTGCTTGTGCATTTTGTGTTGAGATAGGACATGATTTAGACAACATGCATGAAGCATTTAGAGTCAAATTTGATCAACAACTTACGAGAGTAAGAGAAGCCTCTTGTGTATCTTATGAGTCTTTTAAGCTTCAGGTGTTGTGCATAATGAAAGATATGCTAGGGCCATGAAAAAGAGTGAGTGCAATTCGTGTGTCACCCTAGGCAAGAAGACCTTAGAGTGATGCTCCAGTGGCAAAAAGAAACTCAACATAATTATAAACCAGTATAAGGTAAGTTTCAAGCATAAAAGTCTAGATTTCAATGTATTAGAATATTCCAAGAAAAATCCACCCAAGGTAGTGAGTGTTCTGAAGAATGACTTGTTTGAGTTAAGAGACTGAACCAAGTAAGACTATCTTCAAGTCTACTGGCCTTGTGCAATGTCCCCCTTGTGCAGTGGGTGCTTCTCCTTCAGTAGGCTGGACTCCTCATCGAGTCAATTACCATTGCACCTACTATACGAGGGATGGCCATCTAGTTCACTTTTGCTTCAGGCGAGCCAGCTAGGAGAAGAAAGATAGAGATATAGCCCTTAGAGCTAGATGTTTTCCTATTGCTTGGCGTATGGAGTGCGGACTTCGAGTTCAAGGCAGCGTCAATAGCATGAACAGGAGGAACTTTGGAGAAGATGAGGATTGCTCTGATATGCGAGCCGTGGTTGATGGAGAGGAATGGAGAGGGAAACGGAGGCGGCTAGTGGGTTGGGCCGAGATGGGCCATGTGGAGAAATAAAATAGCCAGAAAAAGAGAAGTGGGCCAAAGGAATAGGGAAATAAGCCTGATGGACTTTTTGGGATTCTTAGGAAAATCTAATTTCCAGAAATTGGAAGAATTCAAATTAAGCTCAAAGAAATCATAAATAAACTCTAAAAAATCCAAGAAAATATAAAAAAAATTCCTTGTAACAAAGGAACCCAACTAAAATTGATTTTGATTTAATTGATATTTATTTTATTCATGTTAAATCTTTTTTATTTCAAAAAATTCATATTAAGCTTAACTAATTCAAGAAAAATCTAAATGGTTATTTTTATTTTAAAAGCTTCAAAAAGACTCTAAAACACAAGGATGTTACTACTTTTTTATCTTTAGTTCCCGCTTCTGGTCCTTCAAAGACTCTAGCGAGATAGAAACAAGCGAAACATAAATAACTCAAAAGAAAATTATAATATAATCCAAAAACAACAAGGCTAGTTTCGAAAGATAGTGTTCAATTTTATATGAATTTAGAACGAAGAATCATGTCAATCGGAATTTGAATTGAGGAGAACAAACTCTGAAGATTTGCCAAGAAAATAAATTTCTAAAATTGAGAGAAAAAGGTATATTCTTTGATATATTCCCTAGAATCTTTTTACTGGCTGATTTTTGGAAGTGAGGTGGTGGATGACATGTGGGGCCATGGTGTCATAGACTCAAGACAAGAAATAGACATGCAATGCAGGTAGAAACAGGGGAACTAGCTAAGTAGTGGGCGGCGGCCATGGTGGATTGTGGTGCCGGCGAGGTAAGAGGCTGGAGGCATGGGGAAAGGGCAAAATAGGATGGTGAGGTCCCGAGGAGGGCATGGCCGATGGTGGAGAAGGCGGATGGGCATGGAGGTACCTCGGCGCGGCGACACGGGCGGCGGTTCGACGCGGGCCGGCACTCCAGCAATGGTTGATAAGGGAGAGCGTGACAAGGGCTAGAACTCGGCGCGGTGAAGATAGAGAGGTGGATGGAAAAACTCAGAACTCATCGGCGACGGCGCAATCGACTGTTGAAAGGCGACGGCAGCAGAAATCCTTCCCGAGCTCTGATCTATGCACACGAAGCACGAAACCTCAATCAAATTGGGGCACGGGTAGCTGAAGGGCTAGAACACATGGTGACGCGGTCAGCTCCGACAAAGAAGCTTCGTAGCGACGGTGCTCCAAGATTGCTCGTCGGCTCCAATGGTGGGGACTTTGGGCTTCCACGGTTTCAGTGATTTCGGCCAAGACGAAGAGCGAAAAGGTTTGGGACGGCTAGAGCGAAGGCTCATGGTCTCATTTTGTACTCCAATGCTGCGGCTTGGCGTACGGAGCGCGGACTCTTCAGTTCGGGGCGGCGTCGGCAGCGTGGATGGGAGGAGCTCTGGAGAAGATGAGGATTACTCTGGCATGTGGGCCCCAGTTGTCGGTGAGGAAGGGAGAGGGAAGGGAGGCGGCTGGCGCGCTGGGCCGAGATGGGCCGTGTGGAGAAACGGATCGGCCGGAAAAAGAGAAGTAGGCCGAAAGAATAGGGAATTTGGCCTGATGGACTTTTTGGGACTCTTAGGAATTCCTAATTTCCTGAAATTGGAAGAATTCAAATTGAGCTCAAAGAAATAGCAAACAAACTATGAAAAATCCCAAAAATAGAAAAATTCCTTTTAACACAAGCAACCTAGATAAAACTGATTTTGATTTAATTGTTGTTTATTTTCTTCATATTAAATCTTTTTAAATTCAACAAATTCATATTAAGCATAATTAATTCAAGAAAACTTCAAATTGTTATTTTTATTTTAAAAACATAAAAAAATACTCTTAAAACTAGAATTTTACAAACGTCCTCTCTTAAACGGAATCTTGACCCCAAAATATAGGCTCCTTAAGGAATAGACTACTAGGTGCGACATTGGAGAATTTTTTGTACGGATAATCCATTTTTTATTCGAAAATACATAGATATACCCACGGGAAATTTTTTTACAAAAATAGGCTCAAGTCGCCCCCCATTGGGCGACTCTCACCTTTCGCCCAACCGGGAGGCGACATTTAGGGAATGTGGGAACCATTGAGCGAATCAATACTATCGCCTGAGCGTTGGGCGACTTATTACAGTCGCTGTACGGTTGGGTGACTGGAATCTCAGTCGCCCAACGGTAGGGCGACAGGGGGGGTTTAATTTATTTCTGCACAGTCGGTCGTCCACTACCACCTCCAGTTTTCCCCCTCACTGCGCACAGAGAAGAAAGGAGAGAAGAAGAGGAGAGACGCACAGAGAAGAAGAGGAGAGACGCACAGAGAAGAAACGAGAGAAGAAGAGGAGAGGAAAAAGAGGAAAGGAGGAAGGGGAAGAAAAGGAGGGGGAGAAGAGAGGACGCAGGGGAAGAAAAGGAGGGGAGAAGAGAAGGAGAGAAAGACAGGGTTGGAGGAGGAGGTGAGGGAGGAAGGAGGAGTAGATGCTATTCCATCCAATTGGATCCAGGTATTTTTTTGATTATGTTGTATTTGCACTATTATTTAGATGAAATATTGGTAGTATACATTCTGTAGTATGGAACATTTTGTAGTATAGAAATTTTAGCACCCTTTTTAGTATAGAAAGTTTAGTTTAGTGTTGTACGATGGTATTTGATATGTCGTAAATTTCAATCATACATGCAGGCCTACATCATCAATGGCCACTACTACATTGAGAGTGTATTATGGTACTGGAATTATTCGTGAAGGTCCGAATGGTGTGGATTTGAGCGATTTTCCGCAAGTCACTCTCGTACTTCCGGATGACGAGAATGCTCGAATGATAGATGTGCAGCATTGGCTGACCCAGAGTTTTTCATTGGACCCCGAGGTGTGCAGCGTCGTTGTGCAAGGGCTTTGGAGCCGGTCTCTCACGGACATCAGATGGGAGTTTAAGACATTGGTGCGCTCTACTTCGTGGAAGGGCTTTGTGCAAGGGTGCCGGCGCCGTGGCTACGAGTGTGTTCTGCTTGTGCAACCGTGCTTACTACAAGCAGCTGCGCAAGCTCGTGCATCCGCCTATGCTTCGGGAGGTGCTAGCAGCTCGTGCGGGCCGAACGTTGGCGGAGCTAATGAAGTTGTTCGTCATGAAGGCAATGCGGTACATGGAGGAGAGTTACAGCCGTCAAGCTATAGAGAGGAAACTGGGCAAGCCGATGCGGTACATGGAGGAGAGTTACAGTCGTCAAGCTATAGAGAGGGAACTGGGCAAGCTGATGAAGGAGAGCATAATGAGTATATCGTGCAGCAGATGGAATGTGATGACCAGAGGGCATGGGATGAAGAGCAAGCTGTAGAGGACGAGGAGGAGGATAGTTCCGATGATGAAGAAGTTCCTATCCCCCAGGAATGGAACCGGTTTAATGCGGAGGGTGTTTCCGCACATGATGAGCATGAATCACCATGGGAGTACCATGACACAGAGGTTCGGTTGCATGCTATGTTTGCTGACAAGGAAGTGCTGCAGGATGCTATCAAGCTTTGGGCCCTTTCAATGCAGCGGACATTTCGCGTCGTGAAATCAAGCCAGGAGTAGTACACTGTGAAGTGCGAGCAGGATGGTTGTGCTTGGAGGGTGCACGCACGTAGACCCAAGTATGAGACTCACTGGATTGTGTCCAAGGTGGAGCCGCACTCCTGCATTCTAAACACTGTTTTGGCGAGGCATCGTAACCTGATGTCCAGATTTATAGCCAATTTGATGTATGGGGAGATAGTGGAGAAGAAAGATATTGCGGCCACGCATATTGTGGTAGCTATCGAGAATAAATTCAAGTATAAGATTAGCTACGCGAAGGCGTGGCGTGCCAAGCAAAAGGCGTTGGAAAAATGTTTTGGCACTTTCGAGGCGGCGTACGATAACCTTCCTCGTATGCTTAAGGTGTTGCAGCAAAGGAACCCGGGCACGTACATCGCCGTGCATGACAAGCCGTCCATAAGTCCACCGGGATTTGCAGTGTTGCAGAGAGTATTGTTTGCATTTGGTGCTAGCATTGAAGCATTCAGGCACATGCTGCTAGTGATCTCAGTAGATGGGACCTTCTTGACAGGCAAATACAAAGGGCAGCTCTTGACGGCCATAGGCGTTGACAGTAACAATCAAATATTGCCGCTGGCCATTGCATTTGTGGAGAGTGAGAATTATGAGAGCTGGCTATGGTTTCTCAGACATGTGAAGGCTGGAGTTGTAGGCACCTGTCCTGGTGTGTGCATAATCCATGATCGCCATGCCGGTATTATAAAGGCTATAAGAAAACTTCAAGAAGATCCTGAGGAGACCGTTCCTTGGCCGGATATGAGGAACCGGTGGTGCAGTCGTCACTTAGGGGCAAACTTTTTCAAGCAATTCCCGAAACAATCTTTGATGAAGCTATTCAAGAGGCTGGCCAGGCAGAACCAGCAGAGGAAATTTGATGCTTTATGGGGGTTGTTGGATGAGCACACTAGGAAGAACGTCGAAGAGAGGAGCAAGGGGCCGGTCACTCCTGGGGCGGCACAACCGGAATGCTTGCCAGCAATTGATGAGGCTAACCCAAGTGGTCCAAGAAGGCGGAGCTCACGAAACATCAAGTGCTTCTCGCAGTGGATCGAGGGGGAACCATTGGAGAAGTGGTCGCTGTTGCACGACACGGATGGCGCAAGGTATGGAATAATGACAACTAACCTTACCGAGGTCTACAATTGGGTCCTCAGGGGTCTACGTTCTCAGCCCCTTGTCGCCATCGTGGAAGGTGTTCTTCACAGCACAATTCGCTACTTCAGGGAGAGGCACGCGAGTGCCGCACTTCATGTGGCCAATCCCGGAGCCCTGTATTCATAAAAAATTATGGCGTACATGGAGACGAAGGCACATAAGGGTCAATTGCACACAGTGCATGTCATGGGCAACAGGGAGCATCGTTTCGAGGTGATACTCCGTGATAGAGCCAGATTTGGGATGGCTCGTTCACTTATTACTCACGAGGTATGCCTTGGAGATCATGCAAACGAACCTAGCTGCACATGCAATAAGCTTAAGTTGTTACACAAGCCATGCTCTCATGTCCTCGCTGCATGCGGGACCGTGGGCATGGATCCTTCCAACTTCATGTCCGAGTACTTCTTTAAGGAGAGAATACTGCAAGCTTGGTGTGGGGAGCTCCGGGGGTTCAGGGTGGTGGGAAACTTCACCACTTTGGACATTTCAGCGAGGACCTAGGTTTCGGATATTAGCATGCTGAAGGGTGGGAAGGGTCGGCGACAGAGCCGACGTATTAGAAATGACATGAACGAATCACAAGCTGGAACATCTGGTGCACGTTGTGGGCGATGCGGTCAGGAGGGGCACACAGCTAGACGATGCAACACATATCCTGATCAGTAGTTATTGGAGACTTCAGCTAAATTTCATGTACTATTTGTATAACTTGTATATTACATCCGTTTTCTGTAATGTAGTTGGTGTTGTGCTGGTAGCTTAGTATTGCTCTGTTTACTTAGTTACTACATGTATTTGCTTAGTATTTGCTGTATGGACTAGTATTTGCTGTATGGACTATTTGAACGTTATGGACTTGAGGCCGACACGTTTGCAATGACCGTAGCTTGTTGTTTCAGAAATTATGATTACTGGCCTCTGAGAAGGCAATGTTGTAGCACTTATTTCGTGGAACGTACTGTTTCCTGCAAACGACTGAAAAGGCTACGTTGTACCAAATACATTGAATGGTCCAAGCTCTGAATTTATTACGAGACTACAGGCTCTGAAAAGCCTTCATAGGGACATTTATTGCTACACTGGAATCCTGAAAAAGCGAAAAGATTCCCATGTCGTCCTCTCCATGGACTATGCCCACTGCACCAGATAACCTGCCTACATAAAGGCCTCCTATGTCTTCCATACCACATCTCCTCCTTTAGCCATCACAATACTACTACACAACAATGTCTTCCTGGAGGTCCGACCCATTTGGAGTGCCGGAGTGGCATGAGCGCCCGAAGTGCTGTTGCGGCTTTAGGACGATGTTGTGCGTCTGGACGGATCGAGTACAACGAGCCAACTACGGCCGTAGGTTCTTCAAGTGTCCAGACCTGGATGACGACTTCATGGTAACGGCGACAACTAAATCCTTTGTTTCTCATTATCGTTTTTCAACTTGATCCATGACATCTACCATGCCACACATAGCCTTGCGAGTTCATCGAATGGGTGGATCAGGTGCCACCGGCATGGCCACGGAACCGGCCAATGGAGGTGGAAAACAAAGGACAATACTTTGTCAAGATGATTCAGGCTCGCGAGGTGGAACGACAGATGCAGCTTGAGCAAGAGCGTCGTGTAAGGGTGGACCAAATCCGTCTGAAGGGCAAGGAGGATGAGCTGCAAAGGAGGTGGGAGCAGTTAAGTCTGCGTGAAGCAGCCATCAAGCGTCAGGAGGAAGAGCTTCAAGCTCGTGAGGCAGCTCTCAAGACCAAGAGTGACAGGAAGAATGATGCAGCAGAGCCATCTTCAGGGCGCGAGAAAAAGGGAAAATAACCACGCTACACCCAGTAGACAAAATGTAATAGACCCAGCAAGTTATATTCCCTAAGGCATGTTAGGACTAGTGGTGGAGTTCTAAACATTAGAAGTACAGAGTTCCACACATGCCACTTACCACTTTATGTATCGAATGTTCTACACTTAATCATTCTTAAAAAAAATTTCCCAAAATTTTTTATGCACCTACAACATCCAGTGAACATAAACTTTTATTACAACTATACCAAATTTTTTCCCGGTTTAAAACTACAAAATTGACAAAACTCTAAAAAAATCACGGGGGGAGAGTAAAGTTGCCCTCCTATTGGGCGACTGCATTATAAGTCGCCCATCCATTGGGCGACTGCATGATAGTCGCCCAATAGGAAGGCGACTAATTTCAGTCGCTCGAAGGTAGAGCGACACAAGTTTTGTCGCCTCCCGGTTGGGCGAAAGGTGAGAGTCGCCCAATGGGGGGTGACTTGAGCCTATTTTTGTAAAAAAATTTCCCGCGGGTATATTTATGTATTTTCGAATAAAAAATGGATTATCCGTACAAAAAATCCCGACATTGGAGATAATGTGGTTCAAATTTCCTCTTGCAATGCTTTGAGGTATTTAGCAACATTGAGGTAAAGGTGTTCCATGGCATGCTCCTGAGGAAAAGTATTGGTAGGGTTAATTACAAGATTGAACAGAATTGGCGTGAGTGCTTCACGCTTCTATGGACATTTCTGAGCGAAATGGCCTAACTCCTTGCAATTGAACACAAGTTCTTGAAGCTGTAGGGCTAGCATTTCCCAAAGGCTATGTTGATAGGGCACGGTCCTAAGGTATCCGGATAAGGCGCTAGAGATGGAGTCCTGCAACCTACCTACTGAGGCACACGTGCTAGCTTGTACGTGTTGAATCTGGCTCTCTACGACTGGTGCAACTAAGCTCTTTGGTGAATCATCCTCCTTATGTGAGATTCGCGTATCTCATGGCGAGACTACTTGTAAGTATGGTCTTGTCCATTATATTTAGGAAACTAGCATGATCGTTACCAACAACTTAAACCTTCAATACACGGTTAAGTCCTCTATTAAAGCGTTTATGATGTGCATCATCCGTGGCAACATCCTCCGAAATATAGTGAGCTAGTTGAGTGAACTTATTGAGATATTCACTTAATGACATGTTCCCCTACTGAATCTCGCAGGATATGGGCATGGCGAAAAGCTACGATGAATTCTTCCCAAGTGATGTTTTGTTGATCTTCATGAGCAACATAATAGTTCTCCCACAATTTTGCTGTAGTACCCTCAAGCTAATGAGCAGTGTAGCGAACTTTGTCTTGGTCTATACAATGAGCAAGGACTAGCTTCATTTTCTACACAACGAAGCCAATCATCTGCCTCAAAGGCTCCAATGAACCGGAATAGGTAGGTGGTCTAGTCCTTATGAATTTAGCAAATTTGGATGGTGGATAAGCTGGTTGAGGTGCAACGGCTACCTGATTTTGCTGATTCATCATGCTGTTCATATTTTGTATCATTGTATCCATGAGCTGAGTCTGAGCTACCATGAACCGACTCAAGGTTAGATCCAAATTGACTGGAACTGACTACTGACCCAGAGCCAAAAGATTTGCAGAACTACTACTAGGATCTGAATGCATTAGATTATAACTAGCTGAATTTCAAGTACCAACCATATGCTAAGTTGACACCACATGTTATAAAGGAAAGAGGGAAAAACAAAGATAAGAGGTAATCTCATCTAAGCGGAATAAATTAAGGACAAACCTAAACTAAAAATAGTCACTTAGCTGAAAAGGCTAGAAAAGAAGTATTAAACTCTACAAATAAAGATCTTTGACATGACTGCAACATGATGCCAGAAACAAAACTACAGCTCACATCACACACAACTGCAAAGCAAATGAAAAAATGATCTACACAATGCTAAAACTATAACAGGGTTCTAATCTAATAGCTCCCACTCTTTGTGGTAAAGTACAATCTTGTATTGAATCCAATGCATTGGTCCATTGCTTTCTCTTCTACCATGAATAAATTGTGTGCTACTTTCATCCAAAACTTCATAGCAAAGCTCAAAAAATTCTAGGCTAACTTCCACTTAAGTTATGGGAAGCTCGATACATCTATAGATATTATGGGGATAAGAAGTCACCGTAAGATTTGAAAACAATATTTTAAAGAAAGAAGGAATAAGAACATAAGAATAAGGAAAGAATAGAGAATTACTAGATATTCATTTGTTAATTTGATTTAGAATATAGCTTTTGAAAATTCTTGCTAAATCGGCCATTCTAACTATGGCTTTGTCATACAGTCGATATAGCTCTGATACCATCTCTATTAAGACCCAAATATGCAATCCAGATTCTCCTGTATATTCTGCACCAGTCTAGGATCATGCTAGTACACACAGTAGAAACATAGATGACATATCGACTATGATCAAGATTAACTATGAAAGAAGAAAATATTATTAATTATCAGAATGGCGGCCTTATGGCCAAGCTTACATTAGTAGCCTAAAAGGCCTAACAAAAACTAGTAGCAAAAAATAAAGATAAATGCAATGGTCATTCGACATGTCCATAGATAATCGACTGGGAAGCGAAGTCTTAATCCGTGAAGTCATTGAAGAATCCTTCCTCAGATATCCCTGCCTAACACGGTTCTTCTTTAGCAATTAAGCAACAACAGATATAGCCGTGAGTACATAGAGTACTCAGTAAGTTATTTTTAACCAGATGCAATATATAATGATGCAAGGCTTATCAAAGGATGGTTGAATAGTTATTTTGCAGAAAATAATAATTTAGAGTAAATACAATAAATTGATTGAAAGAGCACTTTCAAAATGATTAATAAGTAAATAAGTCAAAGGAATTGAATAAACCTCAAGTGAATTGTCATTCACTTCCCAACAAATCCAACCAAGGTTTTTGAAATTCTACCCCTCGTGTGAAATCACCGAGCATTGTCTATAATCAGGGGACACAACTATTCAAATAGTTTTATACTATATAAAGGTTGCACAACTTTATCCACAAGAGATAATCAACTCATAATGTCCGTCTGACATACTTTCAAAGGTATGCAACAAAGCGATTATCACAAGGCCTTTACAATATTCAATCGCAACCCAATTCCGCCCGATAAGGTTTCGCTTCCAAGTAGGCTAACCACCTAGTCGAAAAGGCCCCCTCCTATGCCAATGCTGGTCAATGGCTATGATCACAACTCACATTAATCCTAATGGTGAAACCAAATTAAGTTGAAACATCATAAATTAATTAGTCATGTCTATCCCATACTGGACATGTGATTGCACGATATAGCTCAGATTAATGGCTCACAAAGTTAAGTTCTCAATTAATACCCAAGCGAGACATCCACATTCCAAAGTGCTGACAAAACTTCACCTTTATTGCACGATCACTCGCCCATATAAAAACCATTTTGTATAAACAACACCAATGACATTATCTATGTCATGGTATATAAATTTTATAACAGTGGCTAAAACCACAATTCAATATGTCATCAAGTCAAAATTAATTAATTGATCAATATGTGATAATGATCCCAACGTAACAATAAGCATAGCTAAGCATACTGGACGTAACCCCCAACTGGATACTAGTATTGTATCACTTGATAATTAACCATTCTGGTGATAATGGAATCATGGCATTCAAATTATTAAGGAGGGAATTAATCACAATTGGTTGATAATACCAAGTACAAGGGTTTGTAATAAATTAGCAATGCAGAATAATTTGAAATAAAATAATAATACTTAGATTTGAAATAATATGTTCAACATGATCAAAGGTCACGACTTGCCTTAACTTTACTCAGTTACCATTTCTTAATCTTTAGTTCTTGTTTCTGCTCCTTCGAAGATATTATCTAATGAGAGAGAAAGCAAGCAAAACATAAATAAACTCAAAAGTCCAAATAAAATTAAAAAAACAACAAACCCAAAACGGAAAGATAGAGTTTAATTTTTGATCAATTTCGCAGATCTCATAATGCCTTTTGCCTCAACTGCGTCATGAAACTAATGTCAAAGCAACAAGAAAACATGTTCTAACAGGTGATACGACAATAGGAATATTTCTGTCTACAAGAAATAGCACCAAAATACTGAAGCAAGCATTGAGTTGAAACATAAGCTAATTTCTAAAAGAAACAACATTCCTTTGTCAGCATTTTGTACAACTGAGCATAAATTCCTAACAGGTTTAACATGGAACAAACAAGTGAGATTTCTGAGAGCACTGCAGCACAATGCCATTTCCAAGATATTTGGTGCCAAACAGGTTCACTTTATCTCTCTCTCTCTCTCTCTCTCTCTCTCTCTCTCTCTCTCTCTCTGTTTCTTAACTCAGATTGATCTTCTCATGTCAGACGGAGTCGGCCAACAACATATTTTGTCAGGCGGTTCAAGAGCCGATATCTCTAACAATTATCCTACGTGCACAACACAACTGCCTTTTCTTTATTTGTCCACTAAATTTATGGCAACATATGCCAAACCAAAATGATGGCAGGTATAAATTATCAGTTTGATTCCTAGTAATCTTCTCTTCGGGCTACAATTTCACAACCAAATTACTTACTGACTGGTAAGAATGATTCAGATCTCTAACTCATATAATTTAAAAAACACAAATATTGTATGACTAATACAAAACAAAATAATGCAGGCCATGGAACCATTCTAATTAGAAATGATAAAGCGAGGAGACACGGGCATAGTTACCTACACGCAAGAATTGCAAATACTCCCTTTTGTCACCTGTTAGAGTTAGTATTCTTGTTTTTAGTTTGGTGGTCGTGGTTGTGTACGAGTTGGTGGTCATAGTCATGTATGAGTTGGTGGTCGTAGTCATGTTCGAGTCGTGGTCATAGTCGTATTTGAGTTCGAGTTGGATTATTGAGTTCGTGTCATAGCCATAGTCGTAATCGAGTCCGCTTCTTAGTCGTAGAATTTCGGTATAAAAGGGCAGAGCAATGTAACAAGAGGGAAGCGAGGGAGCGATCGGGGTGATCGTAGTGATCAATGTGATCAAATGAGAGAAAGAAATAAAGAAAAGAAGAAAGAGTAGTTTGGCTCTGGAAAATTATCGAGTATCGAGTTCATCGTGATCGCATATGTGGTTGTAAACGATTTAAGACCACGGTGAGCGGAGGTGTCCGCAAGAGCAGCAGATGTGGTCGTAAGCGAGTTACGACCACGGTCACAGAGCAGAAGACGTAGTCGTAAGCATTACGACCACAGCGAGAAGACGTGGTCATAAAGCGTTATGACCACAGCAGTCGACAGAGCCTTCAACGTAGTCGTAAGTCACAGTGTGGTCGTAATCGAGTTATGACTATGGTGATCGACCGTGGTCGAAGGAGTGGTTACGAGGAGCACAGCGCAGCATCAACATAGTCGTAACTTTCTCAGCATAAGTTACGAGTACGCAGTCGAAGCTGGGAGGCATGGTTGGACCAGCTACAACGTGGTGTAGCCGACAGCAGAGCAGTCGTAATGGCTACCTGAGTGATTGTAGCTACAACAAGGTGGTCGTAGACTACAACAAGTGGTATCAGAGCCTGTTGATTTCAGTGATTTCTGAAGATCATGGGTGATAAGGTGAAGTCTTACCCTCCAGTACCCTCTCCTAACAACCGACAATTACTCGGTGTGGGCAATGAAGATGTAGGTGAACATGTGCGCCTAGGGAGTCTGGAGTGCAGTCGATCCAAAAGAGAAGGATAAGGAGGTGGACGACAAGGTGGATTAGGGGTGTGTTTGGTTGCCTGAATCTCCTTCGTCCTGGCTGGGTGGATCCGTATAATCTGAGAAAGAGCATGTTTGGTTGCCTGTATGAGTGGATGCAGCCTGTATGAGCGGATGCAAAAATACGCTCTCATCCTGGATGGGTGGATACGCTCAAAATGAGCTTCACCGCCATCTGGATGGGTTGATGCAGTGTATCTTATGCGGTCCCACGTGTCGACCTCTCGAGTTTGGTAGATCGCATCCGCTCATACTGAGCAACCAAACAACATCTCAGTTTTTTGCATCCGCTCATGCAACCTCACCAAACATCTTCTTTTTCTGAAATATGATTCCACTCAGCCTGCATCCACTCAGTCAGGATATACGATACAACCTCCATCCACGAACCAAACACACCCTAGGTGGCTTTGGCCATCATCTACCAGGCGGTGCTAGATAAGATGATGCATCAGCTCATCGGCAAGGAGATAGCACGAGAGGCGTGGGAGATACTATAGACGATGCATGAGGGAATTGATCGTGTGAAGGAAGTGCTGCTCTAGAATTTGCAGAGCAAGTTCAAGAATCTGAAGATGCGAGAGACACAGTTGGTAGACGAGTTCGCCGGCAAGCTGACTTCGTTATGCAAACAGATTAACTCTCTTGGCGACAAGATAGAGGAATCTGTGGTGGTGAAGAAGTACCTACGCGTACTTCTGGAGAAGTACATACCTACGTGATACGGGGTCGCCCGATCTTCTCGACGTAGGATCTGGATACTCACGTGGAATTGATGAATCGTAGTGATCCCCCGTTGCCAATGCAAGAGTTAGCACTCTATAATTCGCGCAATCACACGTGTTGAACTTCACGACCACCAGATGAAGTTCTATCGCGCTCCCAATTCCCAGCGGAAAGGTTGAACGATCTTGATTTTCGACTAACTCCCAATTCCTTCAATGTTGTTCGGCCAACAGAAAGAACAAGAGTATTTTTAATATCAAAAGTGGTTCCCCTTTACAATGGGGGTCTACCCCTTAATATATAGTCTCAAACTAAGACTACTCAACACTAAATTCTCCATGTGGTACTATTCACGCGCAAGCACTGTAGCACGGTACTGTAGCATGGGCACAGTGCATCGCTCACGCCCGCAAGCACCGTAGCACGGCATGCGTAGCATGGGCCAGTGCATCGTTCACGCATTGCACTATTTATGGGCTGATCATTGTTCATTCTGTGGGCTTGTGCTTCCTTGGATGACGGCCACATATCCTTGATCTCCATCCATCACTGACTCTTCGAACCTGAGCACAAGTAAAATATTATTTTTAGGTAGTGTAAAATTCTCATTAAAATTAATGACATATTCATTAAGGAGCAGGTTCACCTGAGATTGTAGTTTCTTGGCTCGTGCTCTTGTTATTGGTCCTGTTATTGAAGTCTCATTACTACTTTGACATTACTAGCGATGTCCTCCTCATCCTCCCCTTCTTGAAAAGGTGTCGACCTCGACTCTGTACAATCTTGTCCAAAGAAGGGTGATAGATCAGCAACATTAAATGTAGAACTTACCCCATAGTCATCACCGGGAAGCTCAATCTTGTATGCATTGTCATTGATCTTGGCAAGAACTTTAAAAGGTCCATCACCACGGGGCATCAATTTGGATCTACGCTTCTGCAGAAAGCGATCTTTGCGAAGGTGTACCCACACTAAATCGCCTGGTTCAAAAGGCATCTTCTTTCTAGATTTGTTAGCTTTGGAAGCATAAGCACGTACCTTGTTTTCAATTACCTCTTTAGTTGTGGCATGGAGCTTTTTCACAAAATCAGCACGTTTAGAAGCCTCCAACTTGAACGTTCTTGTAGTGGAAGTGGAAGTAAATCGAGAGGCGTAATTGGTTTGAATCCGTACACCACCTCGAATGGACTCAATTGAGTTGTAGAATTTACCGCTCTGTTATATGCAAACTCCACATGCGGTAGACAATCTTCCCACTCTTTCAAGTTCTTCTTTATCACGGTACGTAACAGCGTTGAAAGTGTGCAGTTCACCACCTCCGTTTGCCCATCTGTTTGTTGGTGACAAGTCATTGAAAACAACAACTTTGTCCCAAGCTTGGCCCACAAAGTCTTCCAAAAGTAGCTCATGAACTTGACATCGCGATCTGAAACAATGGTTCTTGGCATTCCATGCAATCTCACAATCTCCTTGAAAAACAAGTCAGCTACATGCGACGCATCGTCGCTCTTATGATAGGGAATAAAATGTGCCATTTTAGAGAACCGATCCACAACAACAAAGACTGAATCCCTCCCCCTCTTGGTCCTAGGCAGTCCTAACACAAAATCCATGCTAATATCTTCGCAAGGAGCACTAGGAACAGGAAGTGGAGTATACAAACCATGTGGGTGACTCCTCCTGCATGAGATTCCTGCAACAATAACAAACGCACAGAGGAATCCGGAACACATAGCTTATTCATGCGAAAGAGAAATCCATCATGAATGTGAAACTTATCCCACCCTTTCCCATCTTTGCAATTAGAATATGGTGCTGCAAATTCATGATCGGAAGCATATAAATCTTTCAAACTTTCCAACCCCAGTACCTTTACCTCCAACCGAGTTAAAGCACATGTTTTCTAGACAATGCATCAGCTACCACATTCTCTTTGCCTTTCTTATATTTGACAATGTATGGAAAGGTCTCAATGAATTCTACCCACTTAGCATGTCTACGATTCAATTTTGCTTGGCCCTTTAAGTATTTCAAAGATTCATGATCAGAATGTATTATGAATTCCTTAGGCCAAAGATAATGTTGCCAAGTTTCCAACACACGCACAAGAGCATATAGTTCTTTATCATAAACAGGATAATTCAATTGTGCACCATGAAGTTTCTCACTGAAATATGCAACATGTTTTCTTTCTTGCATCAAAACACCACCAAAACCTATTCCACTAGCATCACATTCAATCTCAAAAGTTTTTGTGAAATCAGGTAAAGCAAGCAATGGTGCTTCAGTCAAACATTTCTTCAATTCAGCAAAAGCTTTGTCTTGTTTTTCTCCCCACTCAAAAATCACTCCCTTTTTAGTTAATTCATTTAATGGGGCAGCAATGGTGCTAAAATCTTTCACAAATCGCCGATAGAAACTAGCAAGCCCATGGAAGCTACGAATCTGACTAACATTCACAGGAATTGGCCAATTTCTAATAGCTTCGATTTTAGATTCATGCACTTCAATGCCATGAGCTGAAACAACATAGCCTAGAAACACAACCTTACTAGTGCAAAAAGTACACTTCTCAAGATTGACATACAAGCATTCTTTCCTAAGCACTTCTAGCACTTGTTCGATGTGTTCAACATGATCATCCAAACAGCGGCTATATATCAGAATATCATCAAAGTAAACTACCACAAATTTTCCAATGAAGTGTCTCAAAACATGGTTCATTAAGCGCATGAATGTACTAGGAGCATTGGACAATCCAAAAGGCATCACTAACCATTCATACAAGCCAAATTTCGTTTTAAAAGTAGTTTTCCATTCATCACCATGTTTCATTCTTATTTGATGGTAGCCACTTCGCAAGTCAATCTTAGAAAAGATAGTAGAACCACTTAACTCATCAAGCATATCATCTAACCTAGGAATAGGATGACGATAGCGAACAGTTATGTTGTTAATAGCTCTACAGTCTATGCACATTCTCCAAGTACCATCTTTCTTAGGAACAAGAATAACAGGAATGGCACAAGGACTAAGACTCTCACGTACGTACCCTTTGTCCAAAAGTGCTTGCACTTGGCGCTGAATCTCCTTTGTTTCTTCTGGATTTGTGCGGTACGGCGGCCGGTTGGGAAGAGGGGCTCCCGGGACTAAGTCAATTTGATGCTCAATACCTCGAATAGGTGGTAGACCAGCGGGCACCTCCTCCGGAAACACGTCCTCATAAGCCTGCAAAACTTGAGAAACAGCACTAGGAAGAGATGTTAAGTCATTAGTAGAAAGCAATGCATCATTGTACAGCAATACAAGGTGCATCAAAGCGGGATCATCTTTCATCTCTCTTAGATCAGATTTGGTGGCTATCATGACTAAGTTTTTCTCTTCCTCACTCTTGCTTTTACCTCTCGGGTTTGGTTTGTGGCTCTCGCTCACCTTTTGTGGAATCACACTCTTTTGTTCTCTCCCTTTCTCACTCTCAACTTGCACTTCAATTTTTTTGCACATTATCATTTACAATTTGAGGAGTCAACGGTCGCAGCACCACTTGTTTGTTGTTCCACCAAAACTTGTATTGATTAGTTCTTCCATCATGAAGCACAGAACGATCATATTGCCATGGCCGTCCTAGCAGTAAGTGACATACATCCATAGGCACAACATCACACTCCACCGTATCACGATAGGTGCCAATTTCAAATTCAACATCCACGGTGTATCCCACATTCAACGAGCCTTTCTCATGCAACCACTGGATCTGATATGGATGTGGATGTTTCTTGTACTTCAAACCAAGTTTATTGCAAAGCTCCTTGCTAGCCAAATTATGACAACTCCCACCATCAATGATTACCTTGCAGAATTTGCCATCTTTACTAACTTGAGCTCTTGTGTGGAATAAATTGCAGCGCTGTTCATGGGAAGGCTTTGGTTGCACACTCAACACCGTTGGCGCACACACAAGTATAGGACCAACACCGGGATCACAATACTCTATGTCTTGCTCCTCCTCATGTGCATCATCATATGTCCCCAATCAGCATGGTGATCATTCTCTTCTTCACTTGCAGAATCATATTCCCCATTCTCTAATATCAACATTGTCTTGTTATTTGGGCAATCCTTTTGCATATGACCACGACCAAGGCACTTGAAGCATTGTATGCCGCTACTCTTCGCTGTAGAACCCACAGAAGAAACACCACTAGCTGCTGGATTTGATGGCTTCCTTGCACTTGGAGTGGCTTCTTCCTTCTTACTAGATGATGGGCGAAAACTTGAACCACCACTTGGAGCTGTTCTTTGGCTCATTTGTGATTTGGAACCATATCTTCCTCCACTGAACGGTGTACGGCCAGCAAAGGACGTTGATCTTGCAAACTTAGCATCCTCTTGCAATTGTCGTTCTGCCTTTGTAGCTTGATGCACTAACTCATAAAGATTGTTATAAGGCTGAAAATTGACAATTCTTTTGACTTGATGGTTCAAACCTGAGAGGAAGCGTGCCATGGTTTGCTCTTCTTGTTCTTGAACCTTGGCTCGAATCATGGCTAGCTCCATCTCCTTGTAGTACTTCTCCACAGAATGTGCTCCCTGTTTCATATTCTGCAATTTATCAAATAGATCACGCTTGTAATGATGAGGAACAAAACGGGCTCTCATTTCCCGCTTCATCTCTTGCCATGTTGCAACAGGGTTTTCTCCATTCTCAGCTCTTTGAGTAATGACTTGTTCCCACCAATCCAAAGCATAACCTTCAAACTCAAGTGATGCCAACTGTATCTTTCTCTCATCCGTATAGTGATGCATACGGAATATTTTGTCAACCTTCAGTTCCCAAGTGAGATACTCCTCGGGAATCAGTCCCACCTGCAAACTTGGGCATGAAAAACTTGAGCTTGCCCAATCCATCATCTTCATTGCGTGGACGACGATAATGGTCATTGTAATGTAACGCAAAATCACCATCCTCTTCCATCGCATGAGCAGCACCACCACGCCCACCACGGCCTCCACCTAGACCCTGGCCACGCCCTCCATGGGCTCCTCCTCGTCCTCCTAGCTGTGGTGGACGCACCACGTTGGCCGCCACCTGGTGTTGCGGTGCAGGAGGTACATGTGCAGCAGCTTCTCCTCCTTGAACACTTGCTTCATCGCCACCATTGCGAGCTTGTATGAGCCTAGTGAGGGCTCCAATGTCCTCCCGCAATTGGCGCACATTTTCATCAGCTTGTATCTCCATATTTTGCATATCCCTTGCAATTTGATCAGCAAAAGCATCATGTTTCTCATGGAGTTGATCGAGCCCTTGGCGTAGCTCACATTGGAAGTGTTCACGGAGTGCTCCAAATTGATATTGCTTGACGAATGCTTGAGTTTCATTTGTCTCACCACTCTCATCATGGTGTTCTCCTCCACCTGACATGGTTAGCTATGCAAGAAACCAATAGCTATGTGGAATAATCCTTTATGGAAATCACTCAATCTCACTGTTTTCTCTCCCAAGTAAAGTTCTTACCCTTTCGAAGTGAATTAAAGCCAATAAAAACTTACACCTGGTGGAAGTGACAACAGTACAGTGATGATCAAGCGAATTTAAGAGTGTTCACTACTTGCACAACAACGGTTATGTGGTGGAGCTTGGCATGAGAGTGTATATCCTAGCAATCTGAAATTCTTGATGTTGTAAAGTTAAGTAATAATACAAGCTAGAATACTTTGCCTAAGTGCTGATCCAAAAAGATTTAAGTGAAGTATATGAACGCACACGCAAAGATTAATGTGACTCGATGCAAACAAAGGAATGAGCTAACTAGAGGCAATCTGAAATTAAAGACTAGATAGCTCGTTTTGCACCAAGTATTAGGAGAGACGCTAGCCAATTGCAATGATATGAATGTATGGGCACAAGATTGCTCAAGAGATTAAATTAGACAATCTGAATTTATGGATTAAGAACTCACCCAAATTCGGCCAATGTTTTTTTTCTTTCTTTCTTTCCTCCACTGTTTTTTTTGCTCAACTTCTTTTTTTTCTTTCAAAGGCCAAACTAGGTTTAATTGTTCTTTTGGTTTTGCACAGGTCACAAATATTCAGCAAGGTGTAAAGTACTCAAGAGCAGCCCTAGATGAAATATTCAACAGCTAGTCTCAACTGATAAAAAGAATATCAGCAAGATTTTTTTTGGATTTTTGGATTGGACACAAAGATTAGGCTACGCAAATAAACACGAACGATCATCACCTAAATAAAAATTCTAATAGATCAAAACCTAACAAAACTCACAAAATTAACAGATGCAAAAACTAGGGTTTGGTTAATTTTTGTTGCAATTTTCAGTTTAATAGACTATAGAACAAAAATAAATAAATCTAAAAGTAAGGGTAAATAATCCAACCGAGTAAACCGCGCTCTGATACCAAGATGATACGGGGTCGCCCGATCTTCTCGACGTAGGATCTGGATACTCACGTGGAATTGATGAATCGTAGTGATCCCCCGTTGCCAATGCAAGAGTTAGCACTCTATAATTCGCCCAATCACACGTGTTGAACTTCACGACCACCAGATGAAGTTCTATCGCGCTCCCAATTCCCAGCGGAAAGGTTGAACGATCTTGATTTTTGACTAACTTCCAATTCCTTCAATATTGTTCGGCCAACAGAAAGAACAAGAGTATTTTTAATATCAAAAGTGGTTCCCCTTTACAATGGGGGTCTACCCCTTAATATATAGTCTCAAACTAAGACTACTCAACACTAAATTCTCCATGCGGTACTGTTCACGCGCAAGCAATCGTAGCACGGCATCGTAGCATGGGCCTGGCATCGTTCATGGCCCGCAAGCACCGTGAGCACGCATGCGTAGCATGGGCCAGTGCATCGTTCACGCATTGCACTATTTGTGGGCTGATCATTGTTCATCTTTGTGGGCTTGTGCTTCCTTGGATGACGGCCACATATCCTTGATCTCCATCCATCGTGACTCTTGAACTCGAGCACAAGTAAAACATTGTTTTTAGGTAGTGTAAAATTCTCATTAAAATTAATGACATATTCATTAAGGAGCAGGTTCACCTGAGATTGTAGTTTCTTGGCTCGTGCTCTTGTTATTGGTCCTGTTATTGAAGTCTCATTACTAGCTTTGACATTACTAGCGATGTCCTCATCACTACGCGTACTTCCGGAGAAGTACATACCTATTGTCACCACACTTATGTACTCCTCCGATTTGGACAAGAAGAGGATAGAGGACACCACCAGCTCTCTCAATACGTATGAGGAGTTAATGAAGGGGTTTTAGTCGTGTAACGAGCAGGGATCTCAGACTCGTAATGAGCAGGCATTGCTAGTAAAGGGAGATCCAAAGACAGTCATGGCTCATCAAACAACCGTGGGAAGTGGCGCGGTTGAGGTGGCCACAGTGGCCGAGGCGGCAGCGGTGGCTGTGGAGACAAGACTGGGCAAGGCGGTGGAGGCAGATCCCGTGATAAGTCACATGTCAAGTGCTTTGAATGTGTTGAATATGGGCACTACGCATCAGGATGCCGCAGCCATATAAAATGTTTCAACTGTAACGAGTACAAGCATTATGTTTCGAATTGCAAAAGCAAGAAGAAGGACGGGGAGGTGAAACTCGCTAAAGACGAAGAAGAAGATGACGAATTGCTAGTATTTTTCTCCTCATATGTTGAAAAGGCGCCGGTCATGGTGACACTAAATGAGGAGAACGTAGTTCGAAAACTACGCATGAAGGAAGGTAGCCACAATCACACAGATTAGTGGTACTTGGACAATGGAGCAAGCAACCACATAACGGGAGATCGCTCCATGTTTCATAAGCTCAACAAGAAGGTTTGGGACAAGGTCAAATTTGGCAACGGCTCCACGGTGGAGATAAAGGCAAAGGGACGATGATGTTGCAATGTAAGAACGGAGATAAGAAGTTGTTGACAGGGATTTACTATATACCAAGTATGTGCAATAACATACTTAGTCTCAGGTAGATGATAGAAAGAGGGTGCAGAGTGGTGATGCAAGATGAGTTCTTGCGAGTGTACAACAAGAACAGAGATTTATTGATGAAGGTGAAAAGATCTTCAAATCAGTTGTATAAGATTTCTTTGAAAACATGTAAATCGGTTTGTGTAAAGAGCGGTCTGGAGGAGCCAAAAGATAGTAAATTCACAAACACGTAACAAGCGGTGGCTTGGGCACACAAGATAGTGAGGCTCACAGACATGCAGTTGGGCAAGGAGGTGTGCGTGCATTTGACACGCAAGTAGATGGCTCGGGAGTCGGGAGAAAGGATGGGTGCAGTTGGCATGCATGCAGGGCAATGAGAGCATGTAGCTAGAGGCACGGCACCCCACATGCATAGAGTTGGCGGTGTGCATGCAGTTGTAATGAGCAGGGGCTCAGGAGGTCAAGCCATGCAGGGAGGTGGGCGCATCCCTGAAGTGTGGCAAGAGGCACATGCAGGCTGCAGTGGGCACTGGTTCGAGTGGTCTCACGTACATGCAAGGGCAGCGGAGTGCAGCAGGAGTGGTGTTCGAAAGCAAGATCACACACCAGAGGAAGATTTGGTGCTAATGGAGGAAGAGTGAGCAAGTGCTGCAGGTGGAAGACAACCAGACATGTAAACGATGCCGAAGAGACTGCTGTGGGAGCAGGTGCTCCAGCCCAGGCAGGCATGAAAAGAAGAAGCGGAAGCAAGAGAGAAGTTCGATGTGATCAACATGGAAAAACAAGATTAAGTAGGTTATTGTTAGAGTTAGTAATTTTATTTTCAGTTTGGTGGTCATGGTCATGTACGAGTTGGTAGTCATGGTCGTGTACGAGTTAGTGGTCGTAGTCATGTTCGAGTCATGGTTGTAGTCGTATTCGAGTTCGAGTCGGATTGTTGAGTTTGTGTTGTAGTCATAGTCGTTATTGAGTCCGCTTCTTAGTCATAGAATTTGGGTATAAAAGGGCGGAGCAATGTAATGAGAGGGAAGCGAGGAAGTGATCGGGGTTATCATAGTGATCGGTGTGATCGAACGAGAGAAAGAAATAAAGAAGAGAAGAAAGAGTGGTTTTGCTCTGGGAAATTATTGAGTATCAAGTTCATTGTGATCGCAGACGTGGTCGTAAATGATTTAAGACCACGGCGAGCGGAGGTGTCCGCAGGAGCAGCATATGTGGTCATAAATGTGTTACGACCATAGTTACAGAGTAGAAGACATGGTCGTAAGCGTTACGATCATAGCGAGAAGACGTGGTCGCAAGTATTATGACCATAGTGAAAAAACATGGTCATAAACGATCACAACGGGAAGACGTGGTCATAAAGCGTTACGACCACGGGAATCAACAAAGCCTTTAACGTGGTCGTAAGTCACAACATGGTCATAACCAAGTTATGACTACGGTGATCGACCGTGGTCGAAGGAGTGGTTACGAGGAGCGCAGTGCAGTGACAATGTAGTCGTAACTTTCACAGCAGAAGTTATGAGTATGCAGTCCGAGCTGGGAGGCGTGGTCGGAGCAGCTACAACATGGTCATAGCCGACAGCAGAGCGATCATAATGGCTGCTTGAGTGGTCATAGCTGCAACAAGGTGGCCGTAGACTGCAACATCACCGTTGTCTCCAATTCAGAGCACACGTTAACGTTCTTCTCCGCTGCAACCCTTCTCTACTATATGCTGGTTCTTCCCCAAGTTAGAGCACATGTTCTTCCCCAACTGCAACTGGTTCTTCCCTAGATCCAGAAAAGGCACAGATTCTACTCCACTCAACCCAACATATAAACAAATGAACATGAACATGAGTTTCAACAAATTTGTCAAAGAAAAGAACAAAGCAGGACAAAGAGCCAAGAATAACGGAAATGTTCGTATTGACTTTTGTTTTTTTAAATAGAAATCAGTAAGAATAGAGCCTAAATCAATCCGCCACTCAAGGTGGAACCACGGCCGATTAGTGTGTTTGGTGTTGAGGAACCGTCGCTGGCGACCAGTCCGATCGATTCCTCTGCTTAATAGAAACGAATCAATCGCAGAAGAAAGAATAATAGATTGAAAACACAAAGAGAAGTAGAGAGAACTCCTAGTCTTTCTTTATTGCTTTTGATTACATAAGTACAAATTTTGCCAGTACAGCTCCCTATTTATAGTCTACAATGAGGTGCCCACCATGGGCCTAGGCTTCTGGCCCAGACCTAGGTTTCCTAACACTCCCCCTTGCGCACTTATCTGACACGCTCATACCTTGTTAAAACTCCATAAAAATCCAATGGGAAAAATTTAGAGAAAGAGTACATGACACATGGTATGTTGCGATGCACGAATCGCCTCATTAAAAACCATGGTGGAAAAACTTCAGGAAAACTCGTCAAGGGAAAAAGAGTACAATTCACCCAATTTCATTCAGTCTTCAGGACTTATTCTTTTGGGTACTTGATCTTCATGATCAAGATTTACTAACGGGCTTGAGATAATTCTCCCCTTGAATTTTGCACTTCTCTAAGTCTCATCATTCCAATCCTCACACGCACCTTTCAAAGCTAGATGCAGGGAGTGATTTAGTGAACAAATCTGCCAGATTTTTACATGACTTAGTATGCAGTACTTTAATCTCATCCATCTTTTGCAATTCATGAGCATAGAAGAACTTGGGGGTTGATATGCTTTGTGAGATGACTCTTCACATAGCCCGTTTGCACTTGTGCAACGCAAGCTGCATTATCTTTATAGATAATTATGGGGGCTTGCACCATATTCATTGCACATGACTGCTAGATGTGGTGAATCATTCGTCGGAGCCAAGCGCAATCTCATGCGGCTTCATACAGTGCTATAATTTCTGAATGGTTCGTCGAAGTCGTTATGAGATTTTGCTTGGACGATTTCCAGAAAATTGCAGTTCCACCACACAGGAAAACATAGCCTATTTGTGACTTTGCGGTATGCGGGTTAGATAGGTACCCGGCATCTGCATAGCCAATCAAGTTCAGATCTTGATTCTTTCTGTAGAACAATCCAAGTTCCTTGCTTCCTTTCTCTTTGCGCTTTGTAATGAGCAGGTATTCCTTACCGTACTCTTCTTCAGTCTCAAAGTGGAAACCATTGGCTCGAATATCCTTAAACTTAGGAGAGTTCTAGTTGATTCTGGATACAATAAGGCTTTTTCAATTACCAAAGTTGTGCCCATTGGGAGTACAATTGTGGCTCTTCCTGAACCAATTATACATGCATCGCTTCCGGCAATTGTTGTAAGACTGCCAGCATTCTTACGAATCGACTGAAAATAGTTAGTCTCTCTTAAGATGGTATTCGTTGTGCCGCTGTCGGCTAAGCACACTTCCTCCATAGGGCACCACATGCGTTCTAATATAAGGTATTTTATTAATATGTATTAGAAGACATTCAACACATAAATAAAATACTTCAATATCAGAACACATCATGCCATTATAAACTGAATAAATGAATGAATTATTCAAAATCATTCAACCATCACGAGAAAACAAATGCTAAAATATCATCCATGCAAGTTCTAACTTGTCCTTTTAACACAAAATAAATGACAATTAAATGTAATGCATTCTATGCATCAGACTGAATCTACTGGAAAATCAAAGACTTCTTCAGCTATGTTCTCAGGAGTGATTTGCTCTTCGAGAGAAATCATGGCGGTGGCTGCCACTAAGTCGAAAGGGGGTGCTGCTGCCAGGATGGTCTCAACCTCCATCAACGCGGGCAGCTGCTCAGAGCTCTCTCCCCTCAACAGATGCAAAGTGGGCTTCAGGCTGCCCTTTGCCATCCTTCTTCTTCTGGGCTTGGAAGGCATCAATGACATGTTGCAGCTCCTTACAGATCCGCGACCAATGCCCCCACTTGCCACACTTGTAGCAACCTTGGTCCTGCTGGCCATAGATCTTGCCACTCCGCTTTGCCTTGCTCATCTTTTTCCCACTCGGAGCATCTGACTTGCCTTTCTGGGCAGCGGCCTTACCCTTCCTCCCTCTTCTCTTCATCAAGGGCTTTCGCACCTTGTAGCTCCCGGTGTTGGCCTCACGACCAGCGGAGCTCCCTAGTGGCTGAGTGATGTAATTCTTGCGGAGAAGTTCGTCTTGAGCCTCCGCAACCTGCATCATATCAATCAATTCAGCGTACTCCTTGTAGCTGTCTTGATGATAGTTGCGAGTGGATTGTACTACATTGGGGTGGAAGGTGGATAGGGTCTTCTCAATCTTCTGCTCATCTGTGATCTGCTTGCCACAGAGTTGAAGATTGATACAAATCCTGTGCATGGTAGAATTGTACTCCCTGACCATTTTAAACTCGGCAAACCTCAGTCTGATCCACTCTTGCTCTGCTTGCGGAAGAATGGTGTACTTTAGCCTCTCAAACCGCTTCTTGAGTGTGGTCCAGAGTGCTAGCGCGCTCTTCTCTACCATGTACTCATTCATGAGAGTGAGGCAGAGGTGGTTCCTGAGAAAATGAAGTGCCTGATCATTCTCCTCAGGAGTGGGTTGGGCGTCATGCGGTCCGCCAATCACATAGCCGCGCGGAGCTTCTTAGCTCCAAGCACTATCTCGACATCGGAAGACCACGTCAGATAGTTTTGGCCATGCTGGGCTAGCTCCTCGAACTCCCGGATCGTGATGCCAGTCACCTACATGTGTATGAAAGGAATAAATAAGTTTACTATTGGTAAACATGCACAAAATAAATTACTACGGGTAAATAAATGGTACAAAAGGTTCTCGTAATGTTCCATAATTTTTTATGAATTTTCTATAAATTTTACTGCTAATTTCAGATATTAAAAGCAATTTTAAACAATTACAATTAACCAAACTATAAATTAACACAGAAAATAATAATGGCAGAAATAAATATGCTTCAAATGTTAAAACTACTTCAAAATTCGGATTCCCGAGGCCCTTTTATGCTAGAATATGAATTTTCAGCGAATTCTGTAATTTTTTAGGATCTCTACGCAAATTTTCAGTTCAGAGAAAATTTGGCATAATTTCCTGATTTTCTGAGGGGTTTTTTTGCAAAATTTGGGACCCGTTCGTAAATCTGAGGACCTATTCATAATTTTCGGAGTTACAAAGGCCTTTCTGCAAAAATTGGGACCCATATGCAAAATCTGAGGGCTGATCAGTAATTTACAGAACTTCGGGGGTTTTCTGCAAAATGCTGACGCCTCTCCCAGGCCAGGCCTTCAGCCCATTTTCTCTCTCTGGCCGGCCGGCCTGCTTGGCTGGCATAAGACCCCGGGATAGGGTTTCCCTACCCCATCTACGGTGGCGGTGGCGGCCCGAGCGGCCAGCTCGGGCAGCACGCTCGGCGAGTCGGGGGGAGCGAGAGGCGGCTGCTGGCCGTCGGCCTTACGTTGATCGAGGCGAGTGCGGTCGAAGGTCCAGGACCAGAAGCCGAAAGGGCAGTCGGCCTTGCGGGGCGGTGCCGACGGCTTTGGGACCGGAATTCGAAGGGGCGATCGGCCATGTGGGGCAGCGCCGGTGGCCTCGAGACCAGAAGCAGACCTCGGGCAGCCACAGCTTCGGGCCGGGCGGTGCTAGGAAAAACTAGCGGCGAAGCCGAAGCGTCACGCGCATGCATGCGACTGCGGGCCGGCAGCGCGCACTCGGGCGCCAAAGCCGAGGCAACGCGCCAGCAGCGCGTCGCACCGGCCGACCGACGACGGCCAGCGGCGGCGGCCGAGGCGACGGCGACCACATGCAAGCAGTGAAGTGAAGGCGGCCGGACGACGCCCGGTTCGGACTGAGGTGGTGCACGGCGCGCCGGGCCGAGGCGCGCGCGGCGAGGCCGGATCGGGCGGCGGTCTTGGCGGCCGGTGCACATAGTGAGGGGCCAGACCAGCGGTGCACGTTCGAGCGGCGAGGCCGAGGTGCCGTGCGGGGCTGCGCCAACTACATGCCGGCTATCGGTGGCCGATCGGCGTCGGGCCGGCAGCCGACCGGCCACTGGCGACAAGCCGGCGGCTTCACGCATTGCGGCTGTACTGAGCCATCCGTGCGAATTTTTTCTTTTTTTCCTCTTTTTTCAATCTATAGTGCAATCAACATCTACTCTGTATGTAATCTACCGATCGTCATTGTGCCAGCAACTTCAGGTCTGCTCGTGAAAATCAATCTAGAACGCGAAAATTGCAAATTTAGAGCGAATTAGATAATTCAATCTATTAGAGCTTCGATGATTACCTTCGATTCACCGGAGCGAACTCATGCTGATAACGTGTTGAGGAACCATCGCTGGCGACCAGTTCGATCGATTGCTCTGCTTAATAGAAACAAATCAATCACAGACGACAGAATAATAGATTGAAAACACAGAGAAAAGTAGAGAGAACTCCTGGTCTCACCTGTACGCATAATTCATAAGGTCCCACATGTCATTCCACTTGCCGTTATAGAGTATAGCAGATTCGAACTCTACACACGTTCAATTTGAAAGGAATGAATGCTGAAGTTGTTTGCATATGACATTTTCTGTTCTCACTCGCATGAAAGGCCAAACACTGGTTTCACTTGCTTCCGGATGCTACTGTTGGAACATGTGTGGATACTCCTCTAGATTAGCCCGTTGGCCCGAGAAGCCTATTACCAGTTTTTGGTCTTATATTGTTTTAGAGAAAAACTATACAAAGCTATACTGTCACAGCTAATATCAATGGGAATAGACTGCCATCGTACGATCTAAAACGGATGGCATCGGCCACTTTGACCTCTCTCTCTCTCTCTTTGTCGGAACCCGGAGTAACGACTCCTGGATCCTCTGTGTAAATCGCACTAGTCCAGGATCAGCTAGTGCACACAGTACAACAAAGATAAATACCAAGCACAAATGACCAATTATATTAAATAAAAGGGTACAGCCTTATGGCCAAGTCTTACATCAACGCCCATTGGCAAAAGTAAATAAAACAAACAACTGCGGAAGCAAACTGATAAAAGCGAAGCCCAAGCCTGCCCACAGGCAAACGACGGTAAGATGCAGCCTATTCGTCCAGATCTTCACCGTAGTCGACATCATCTTCCTCTGTGTAGGGAGGGTGCAAGGTGAGTACAAACTTGTACTCCGCAAATCACACGGAGAAATGCAACATAATGATAAAGGCTTCAATGGAAGGCTTATAGGGTTAGTTTGCATAAAACAACATTTAATGAAATACAATAGATAGATTGAAATTTCTGAATTTATTACAATAAGTAAAAACAATATTTGCAATAGAATATAATACCGTTAGTGCAGGCTCCGACCAAACACCAACCTATTCACGGGCATCCCACCTGGGCCATCTTTTCCAAAAGCTCACGTATGGATTCCATCCATCCACACGCTTTCACTGCGCAACTCTGATGAATTCCATGCATTCACCAGATTTCATTCTCTCACGGATCCCATCCATCCGCAAGGTTTTCATCTCTCGTGGATTCCATCCATCCACAAGGTTTTCAAAAACATTTTGAAAAATAAAATCTAATCCATGAAAAACCTTTACCCAGCTTTCCCATGACCGTGGGCACGGCTATCCAGGATAGATTATACACTCTGCAGAGGTTGTACAACTTTACCCACAAGACACGATTATCCCATATTGCCACCGGGTTACACACTTCCTTAGGTGTGCGGCGAGTAGTCGTGACAAGGCCTTTACAATGCAAAGCCTTCAATCTGGTCGAGCCAACTCTAAGGTTTCACCCCAGTAAGGAATCCACCAGACCGGAACCCCCTCTTGAGCCTAGACGAGACTTCTCATGGCTTAACCACGCTCGCCCAAGTGAGACTTCATATGGCACCAACCACGCTTACTTTCAACCTACGACTTGACTCAGGTTGGGACTTCACAAATTATTCAGCCAGGGCTGTCCCATACCAGCCATGTGGTCGTACGTTAAGGCTTTGCAACAGTAGCTCACAGACCGGTCCTTAATCTAACTTAGTCCCAACCACATACCCCTGTGCACGACAATCAACCACTGCGGCTCCAACCAACAGGGCATGCCCGCACCCACCACTCTAACCAGTTTTATATTTGTTTTCAAAATAATTCATAAACCTCCTTGACTCACCAAAGTCAAGAGTACACTTAGGAAACTTATCATTTCATGTGAAAAGCTCATCATTTTATGTGAAAATGTATCCCCAAAACAAATATTACCACTAAGCAGGTTTAAACATTTGATATGAAATCTCTCTAGCCAATACTAATGTACTAACTAGAGTTTTATCCTAGGATGACAAGGTATAAGGATTTCAATATCAACGGAGGAATTAACAAGTAGGCAATAACTAAATTTAAAACTGAATTGAAATACGTTGAATAAAAATATGCATGCAATATAATTTAAATCAACATAATTTTATTTTGCAAACTAGGATCAACATGATCAAGGAGTGTGACTTGCCTTGCTCTTCAACTTGGTTCAAACCTTCGTCGTCGACTTTTCCCGAATCGTCAAAGTCTATACGTGAAAATAACCCACCAAATTCAAATAAATTCAAATTGACTTCAAAAATTTGAATTGAAGCCAAAAATGGATAGAGGGGAATTTTTGATGAATTTAGAAATTTGAATGGGTTAAATCAGAGTTAGGACGAAGAAGAACGGGCTTCGGGAAGTTTAAACAGAGAGAAAATGGAAAGTCATGATTTTTGGAATTATTTTTCTAAAGGAAAATCTGAATTATTGCGTCAGCAGGGAATTTCTTTTTGGCCAGAATTAATTTTCAACTGGAAAATCCGGTTTAATGCGCCAGCAGTGCGTCAGCCAGAGGTAGGCCGACTAGCAGGTGGGCCTGGGTCCATGTGAACCGAGTCCATGGACTCGGGGGAGTGGTGAGGTGGCACGAGTGGCGGGGCCGGGTTGGCGTGGCGCTGACGAGGAGCGGGGAGCCGACGCGACAATGAGGTGGCGGGGATGTGGTGCCACGTGGCGCCGAGGCGTCTGGCCGGCGCATGGGGACGGCGGCGGCGGCGGAGCTCGGCGGCGGCGGGCGGCGAGGCGAGGGGCGAGAGTAACGCAAGGGGTCTCGGGGGTGGCTCAGGGCTTACCGGGGAAGGCCGGGTTTGGGCCGGCGGCGAGCGGGCAGAGGCGGTGCGGCATGGGTCTCACGCGGCGGCGGGGCTCCGTCGGCGAGGAGGGGTGGCCGAGGGGCGGAGGAGATCGGGGGTGGCGCGGTGGAGCTGGAGGTGGTGTCAGCCGGGCGCGGGAGCGAACGGAGCGGCAGCGATTATTCGCCGAAGCTCGAGGCGGCGGCGGAGGCGACGGCACACGGCATCGGGGCTCTCGGGTGGCGGAGAAGGAGAATGGAGGGTGGCGGGAGGTGGAGTGGGAGGAGGCGGAGACGGTGGAGGTATTTATAGGGGGCGGAGGGGTGTAGGCCGGCGGATATTTCTCGCCGTGGTTGGCGGGCGGCGGCGGTTGCGGAGAGAAGGTGGGGCATGCGCGGAGAGGGCGGGGAAGGAGGTGGGCGCGTGGGCGCGGGTCGCGCGGGAGTAGGGGGAAGTGCTGGAGAAGGGGGAAGGTGGCCGGGAAATGCAGGGTGGCGCAACGACCGGCGGTGGCACTCGTGGGGGAGAAGGGGGCCGTCGGGGAAGACGGTCCTGACAAGCGGGCCCGGGCGGTCAGCGGAAGAGAGGGAGGCGCGGGCGGCTGACGAGCGGGGCCCGCGGGCAGAGAAGGGCGGAGGAAGGGAACAGGGGCGCCGACAGGTGGGGCCGGGCGGCCAGAGAGAGAGGGAAAGGAGAGGTGCGGGCGGCCGAGATGAGGGGAAAAGGGGAGATCGGGCGGCCGAGAGCAAGGAGGGGGGACGGGTGAATGGGCCGAGGCGCGCGGGGGCCAGAGGATCCGGGCCGGGCCTGTGGCAACCAGGGAGGGGAGGGAGGCGGGATCTGTCGGGTGACATGGGCCGATCCTGGCCGTCCACGCGGCGGCCGGAGGGAGAGTGGGAGGGATTTTATTTCCGGATTTTTGTTTTTGAATTTCAGAAAAGCCTAGGAAATTATTTAAGCCTCAGAAAAATATGAAATAGACTCCAAAAATTCCAGGAAAATTCACAGAAGCTCCTGGTGATATTTTGGACTTAATAAAAATATTTCCAACTAATGTTGGTATTTAATTTTCATACTTTAAAATACTTTTAAATTTCAAAAATACATTTTAAACTCCTGAAAGCTCAGAAATCCCAAATAAAATCCAAATAACTCCAAACAATTAATTTAAAGTAGGATTTTTATAGAAAACCAAAATATCCTTTTATTTAATAATATTTTTAGGTTTTCATTTAAAATACTTTTTAAATCCAGTTTTTTTTCAAAAACAGAAATTCAGGCCAAATTCAAATTAAAATTTTTGGCACAAAAATACTTGTTTTAATTTACATTTTTTATTCTAATTGGTTTTATTTATTTAATTATTTATTTTTATTTTCTGAAAAACCTGGGCTTTTACACTCATCTACTCAATCCTAATCTTATCCATCCAGCTGATGGGTTCCCCGATCCTCTCTCTCTCTTTGTTGCTTGCCATCTAGAGTGGCGGTGGCCTGGGCCATAAGCCTTAGCCCATGGTGGGCACCTCACCGGTAGATATATTTTGTACTCATGCAATCAAAAGTAATAAAGAAAGACTAGGAGTTATCTCTACCTCTCTGTGTTTTCAATCTATTATTCTGTCTTCTGTGATTGATCTCGTTTCATATTAAGCAGAGAAATCGATCGGATTGGTCGCCAGCGACAGTTCCTCAACACGTTATCAGAACGAGTTCACTCCGGTGAATCTAAGATGACTGGCATCATGAACCGGGAGTTTGAGGAGCCGGCCCAGCATGGCCAAAAGTATCTGACGTGGGCTTCCGATGTCAAGATAGTGCTTGGAGCTAAGAAGCTCCACGCAGCTACTGGGATTGGCGGACCGCATGACGCCCAACCCACACCTGAGGAGAATGATCAGGCACTTCATTTTCTCAGGCACCACCTCTGCCTTACTCTCAAGAATGAGTACATGGCAGGGAAGAGCGCGCTAGCACTCTGGACCGCACTCAAGAAGCGGTTTGAGAGGCTAAAGTACACCATTCTTCCTCAAGCAGAGCAAGAGTGGATCAGACTGAGGTTCGCCGACTTAAAGACGGTCGGAGAGTAAAATTCTGCCTTGCACAGGATTTGTACTAATCTTCAACTCTGTGGCAAGCAGATCACAGACGATCAAAAGATTGAGAAGACCCTATCCACCTTCCACCCCAATGCAGTACAATCCGCACGCAACTATCGTCAAGACAGCTACAAGGAGTATGCCGAATTGATTGATATGATGTAAGTTGCGGAAGCTTAGGACGAACTTCTCCGCAAGAATTACGTCACTCAGCCACCGAGGAGCTCTGCTAGCCACGAAGCCAACGCTGGGAGCTACAAGGTGTGAAAGCCCTTGATGAAGAGAAGGGGGAGGAAGGGTAAGGCCGTAACCCAGAAAAGCAAGTTAGATGCTCCAAGTGAGAAAAAGACAAACAAGACAAAGCGAAGTGGAAAAACCTATGGCCAACAGGACCAAGGTTGCTACAAGTGTGGCAAGTGGGGGCATTGGTCGCGGATCTGTTAGGAGCTGCAACATGTCATTGATGCCTTCCAAGCCTAGAAGAAGAAGGATGGCAAAGGACAGCCTGAAGCCCACTTTGCATCGGTTGAGGCGGAGAGTTCTGAGCAGCTGCCTGCGTTGATGGAGGTTGAGATCATCCCGGTAGCAGCACCCCTTTTCGACCTGGAGGCAGCCACCGCCATGATTTCTCTCGAAGAGCATATCACTCCCGGGAAAATAGCCGAAGAAGTCTCTGATTTTCTAGTAGATTCAGTCTGATGCACATAATGCATTAGATTTTAATTGTCATTTATTTTGTGTGAAAAGGATAAGTTAGAGTTTGCATTGATGGTACTTTAGCATTTATTTTCTCGTGATGGTTGGATGATTTTTGAATAATTCATTCATTTATTCAGTTTATAATGTCATGATATGTTTTGATATTGAAGTATTTTATTTATGTGTTGAATACCTTCTAATATATGTTAATAAAATACCTTATATTAGAACGCGTGTGGCGCCCTATGGAGGAAGTGTGCTTAGCCGACAGCAGCACAACAAATACCATTTTAAGAGAGACTAAGTATTTTCAGTCGATTCGTAACAATGCTGGCAGCCTTACGACAATCATCGGAAGCGATGCATGTATAATTGGTTCAGGAAGAGCACAATTGTACTCCCAATGGGCACAACTTTGGTCATTGAAGAAGCCTTATTGTACCCAGAATCGACTAGAACTCTCCTAAGTTTTAAGGATATTCATGCCAATGGTTTCCATGTTGAGACTGAAGAAGAGTACGGTAAGGAATACCTGCTCATCACGAAGCGCAAAGAGAATGAAAAAAGGGTATTAGAAAAACTTTCTTACTAGAAACTGGGCTATATTACACCAACATTAAGGCACCTGCAGCCTACACTGTCCTAAAGACGTATTTAGAAGCTCTAAACTCTTCTGCCTCTGGCATGACAGATTAGGCCACCCAGGTCTTAGAATGATGAGAAATATAATTAATAATTCCCAAGAGTATAATATTAATGTAAAGAATTTTTCGAATCACGAAGATTTTGTAAGCCCTGTATGTGCCACAGGGAAATTAATTACTAGACCCTCCACTCTGAAAGTGAATGATGAAGTCCCTGCATTCCTAGAACGTATCTAGGGAGACATTTGTGGTCCCATTCAGCCTCTTTTAGGGCCATTCAAGTATTTCATGGTGCTCATTGATGCTTCCTCGAAATGGTCATATGTAGGTTTCTTGTCCACAAGAAACCATGCTTTCGTAATGCTGATCTCGCGAATCATTCGCATCAGAAATGTCTTCCTTGATCATCACATCAAGTCCATCAGAATGGACAATGTCGGGGAATTTACTTCAAAGGTATTTGATGATTATTGCATGGTGATGGGGATAGCAGTTGAGCATTCTGTACCGCATGTCCACACCCAAAATGGTTTGACAGAGGCATTAATCAAGAGAATTAAATTTATTGCCCGACCTCTTTTGCAGAATTGTAATTTGCCTGCTACATGCAGCGAATCTCATCAACTTTAGACCATCAGCCTACAACATCCATTCACCTATGTAACTAGCGCAAGGGTCACCACCGAAAATTTCTCATCTCAGGAGGTTTGGATGCAAGGTTTATGTACCTATACCCCCTCCGCAGCATACTACAATGGGCCATCTCCGTAAGACTGGATATACGTTGGTTATGAGACTGCATCCATAATAAGGCATTTGGAACCCATGTCGGGAGATTTGCATACCGCCCGCTTCACTGATTGCATTTTTGATGAGGATAATTTCCCAACATTAGGGGGAGGAAATCAACCCATTGATGAAAAATGTCGGCAAATTACGTGGCAAGCCACGGGAATCTTTGCACATGACCCGCGCACTAGTGAAGCAGATAAAGAGGTCCAGAAGATCATTGACTTGCAAGCATTAGCAAACTAGTTGCCTAATCACTTTCGTGATTTAAAGAGCGTGACTAAGTCGCATGTGCCTACACGCAATGCACCAGAGAGGGTTGAAATACCAAAGAAAGCAGAAGGTATTCTAATCCCGTCCAATGGCCTCGAAACAAAAAGGATGAGAACTCCGACTCCTCGAATCCCATATAACCGGGGACGCCTGGCGAAGAAGGATGGACTTACCACAGCTGATGACTGAAGTCCCCCCGAATGAGAAGGGGAGCTAGTTAAGACCTGGCATGAGTATGACACCTTCAGAAAAGGGCATACCGGATCTGAATATCCCCATGGAAGAAGAAATTGGTATGTATGTGTGCATACACATCGGAGCTGAAAAACTAAAGGGACTTGCAACCACAATTGGAAGAAGCGATGTACAAGGAAAAGCTCCAGAAGAAGCAACTCATGATGAAATAACTATAAATTATGTGCATATGGGAGAGTCCGTAAATAGGACAACAGCCAATATTGATATCTACTTCGTAAAGAAAATTGCCACAATCATCGATCTTGATCCCGAGCCTGCAACGTTCACCGAATGTAAGAAAAGATCAGATTGGGAAGATTGGAAGGAGGCAATAGAAACTGAATTACTATCTCTGAACAAAAGAGAGGTGTTTGGGCCCGTATGCCGCACACCTCCCCATGTGCACCCTGTAGGGCATAAGTGGGTATTTGTTAGAAAGAGAAATGAAAGAAACGAAGTAGTGAGATACAAAGCAAGGCTAGTAGCACAAGGTTTTACTCAACATTCAGGAGTTGATTATGAAGAAACCTACTCCCCAGTCATGAGTGGAATTACCTTTAGATATTTGATCTCAATGGCAGTGAACTTGAATTTAGAAATAAAATTGATGGATGTAGTGACTACATACCTTTATGAAAACTTGGATTCAAAGATTTATATAAAGGTCCCTGAAGGAATCCCTCTCCTAAACCAAGACAGAGCAAATAGAAATCTGTATAGTGTGAAGCTCAAAAAGTCACTGTACAGATTGAAGCAATCTGGTAGAATGTGGTATAATCGCTTAAGCAACTTTCTCTACAAGAAAGGCTACAAGAACAATGAAGATTGTCTCTGTGTTTATACGACGATCCCAGAATGGATTCTGTATAATCTCAGTGTATGTAGATGATCTGAATATCATTGGGACAATGGAAGACATAAAAGAAGCAAGCTTCTACTTGGAGTCAGAATTTGAAACGAAAGATTGGGCAAGAACAAATTCTGCTTGTGCCTGCAGCTTGAGCATGTCCGCAGCTTGAGCATGTCCCTGAAGGAATATTAGTACATCAGTCGGCCTACACCCAGAAGGTGTTAGAAAGGTTTGGCTTTGGGAAGGCATAACCATCGAAAGTACCGATGAACAGGAGGTCTTTGCAGCAAGAAAAAGATCCTTTCCGACCTAGGGAAGAGGGGGAGGAAGTCCTATGACCGGAATTCCCATACTTAAGTGCAGTGGGAGCACTTATATATTTAGCAAACTGCACTAGACCAGATATTGCATTTGCCGTGAACCTGTTAGCAAGGTATAGTGCAGAACCTACCAAAAGGCATTGGCAGAGAATAAAGGACATCTTCAAATACCTCCAAGGAAGTAAGGACCTTGGATTGTTATACAGAAAGAATCAAGATCTGAACTTAATTGGCTATGCAGATGGTGGGACCTGTCAGACCCGCATACCGCAAGGTCACAAACAGGCTATGTATTCCTGTGTGGTGGAACTGCAATTTCCTGATAATCGTCTAAGCAAAGTTCTGTAACGACTTCGACGAACCACTCGAAAATTATAGCACTGTATGAAGCCGCACGAGAATGCGCTTGGTTCCGACGAATAATTCACCACATCCAGCAATCATGTGGGATGAATATTGAGCAAACCCCCACAATTATCTATGAAGATAATGCAGCTTTGCGTTGCACAAGTGCAGACGGGCTATGTGAAGAGTCATCTCACAAAGCACATCAACCCCAAGTTCTTCTATGCTCATGAATTGCAAAAGATGGACGAGATTAACGTACTGCATACTAAGTCATGTGAAAATCTGGTAGATTTGTTCATTAAATCACTCCGTGCATCTAGCTTTGAAAGGTGCGTACGAGGGATTAGAATGATGAACTCGTTTCATATTAAGCAGAGGAATCGATCGGACTGATCGCCAGCGACAGTTCCTCAACAGTTCGCATACGGCATTTTCTGTTCTCATCGCATGAAAGGCCAAACAGTGGTTTCACTTACTCCTGGATGCTACTGTTGGAACATGTGTGGATACTCCTCTAGATTGGCCCGAGAAGCCCGTTACCAGTTTTTGGTCTTATACTTTTAGAGAAAAACTATACAAATCTATACTGTCACGGCTAATATCAACGGGAATAGACTGCCATCGTGCGATCTAAAACGGATGGCATTGGCCACTTTGACCTCTCTCTCTCTCTCATCTACTCAATCCTAATCTTATCCATCCATCTGATGGGTTCCCCAATCCTCTCTCTCTGTTGCTTCCTATCTAGAGCGGCGGTGGCCGGCGTGCTAACGTAGCAAGCGGTCGTGACCGACGCAATGGCCAGCAGCAGCCAGTGAGAGGGCCCTTGGCGGCGGCAGGAGTAGGCAAGGCAAGAAGTGAGGAAGCTTGGGCGGCAGTGGGTGGGGGCGCACAATGACGATGAGTAGCGAGCAGGCTTGAAGATGACGTGAGGGGCAATGCCACGGAGAGCTCCTGTGGGATCAACCATGTGAGTGAGTGGCACGGCGGCGCTCACCCTTGACATAAAGTGGATACGGTTGTGGCTATCAAGCAGTGGTAGGTGGGAAGGCGGGTGGCCGTGACATCCCGATAGATGCGGAGCCTTGGACGACCTCCCTGGCAGGCGGGAAGGCCAATGGTCACGGCATCCCGGCAAACGCGGAGCTGTCACACGGACTAAGGTGAAGCGTGTTAGGATTTTTTTTTTGCTCTTATATTTGATTTTTTTAATCAAATCTGTTAGAACTTTTTGAAATTTAGTTCAAACCCATTGCAACTTATTAAAACCTGATTAAACTTTTGGTTGAAACTTGATGAATCCTGTTGAAGCTTCTTGAAACTCTCTAGCCAAAACTTATTGAAACCTACCGAAACTTCTTTGAAACTCCGTGGGTGAGTTCCAAAAACTAAAACTCGTTGAAAATTAGATTTCAAACTTTCTTATAATCTTCTAAAAAACTTTTAAAAATACGTAAAAACTCACTTAAACCTAAAACTTTTAAAATATTTTTATGAAACTTCATAAAACCTTTTGCTATACTATTAGAACAGTATATCGTTCTCTGACTGCTCCCATTGTTTTATTATCTATCAAGCAGACCACTGCGTCCTATATATATTGGGGTGGATGCCGATTATTTGTACATCCAATTATGAGAGTATTAATAAGGAGAGACGCTGTCAGGACTACATGTTTGTAGTCCATGTCTACTTATGTGAGTCTAAATATTTGATGGTCAGCAATGCGGCCACCCAATACACAACAATATCTTTATGAAATTTCCGTATCGAAATTCTACATGCTTGCAAGAAGCGCAAAAGGTCTTTTTTTTTGGCACAGATTGAAGGCATGCTCCCCTTGCAAGCTTTGCTAATCTGCATTTCAGATTAACCAAAGATAGAGATCCAAATTAAGTATGTTTTTCATATCACCAGCATGTCATTTTGAAGATTTACTTACAGTACATTAATTAACCACTTACAAGTTACAAATTATATATGCAGGCATATCTTCATCAAATCTCCACATCAGAATTCTACATGCTAGCAAAAAGCGCAAAATATTTTTTTCTGCAGATACATGAACATATTGAATGCACGCTCCCCTGACAAGCTTTGCTACAATAACAATAACAACAACAAAGCTTTTTGTTCTAAATAAGTTAAGGTAGGCTAGAAATAAAAACTCCTCAAGTTCAAAGAAATAAGAACTTTGTAATAAACCTACAAAGCTAAAATCTTAAACCCTACATCATGCCATCTGAACTGAGAGCCTAAAACACTGCCCCTAAACTTCTTCTTATGTCATAATTCCAGTACATGAATCGCTAACTTCCACGCTCTCCTATCTAAAGGCAACTCTTTGGATATATTTCAATCCCTCAAATATCTTTTAATTGCTTTATCCCACATTAGACTTGGTCGACCACTGTATCTTCTTATATTTTTGGTACTTTTTAAAATTCTATTATGTACCGATGCCTCAGAAGGTCTCTGTTGGAGATGTCCATACAATCTCAATTGATGTTGGACAAGTTTCTCTTTAATTGGTGCTATCACCACCCTATCACGTATATTACCATTGTGGATTTGATCCTATCTTATATGACCATAGATCCACTGTAGCATCCTCATCTCCGTTACACTCATCTTTTGTACATGTTGTCTTTTAATCACCAGCATCCCGCTCCATATAGTATCATAGTTTTGATTACCATCCTATATTTGATTACTGTCCTATAGAACTTACCCTTTAACTTTTGAGAATCTTTTTATAACACAAGACACCCAATACTTGGTGCCATTTCACCCACTCGGCTTTTATCCTATGACTCATGTCTTCATCAATCTTGTCATCGCACTATAGCATTGATTCCAAATATCGAAAAGTGTCCTTCTTAGACACTACTTGTTCGTCCAGACTAACATCTCTATCATCTGCCCTGGAACCGCTGAAATCGTACCTCATATACTCAGTTTTAGTCTTACTCTAAAGCCCTTCGATTCTAAAGTCTTCCTCCACAAGTCTAGTTTTCTATCGACACATATTCTACACTCATCAGCTAGCACTACATTATCAGTGAAAAGTATACACCAATAGATATCTCCTTGTATATTCTATGTGACCTCATCCATCACTAGGGCAAATAATGTATGTCTCCAACATTGATTGTTGGTGTAGTCCTATCTTAATAGAAAAGTCATTAGTATCACTATCACTACTACATACTCTGACATTAGTCACAACATCTTTGTACATATTCTTGATGATGGTAACATACTTCGTGGATTTTTTTCCTTTGGAACACCCCCCACACGGCCATTCTCTGCACTTTGTCATATGCTTTCTCCAAGTCGATAAACACCATATGAAGATCCTTCTTTTACTCCCTATACCTCTCCATCAACTATCGTATCAAGAAAATCTGGCAAGTTTTGCTAATCTCAGTTAATATCTTGCATTCCAGATTAACCAAAGATACGCCATTCATTTCACCAGCATATCAGTTTGAAGATTTAGGCCTCGCTCCAAACAGCTTTAGCTTCTGGCTTTTTTGGCTTTCTATTTATTTAAGTCAGAAGCTAGTTGAAACGTGTCGGCCTCTAATTTCGGCTTTTTTTTTTTGCTTTGGCTTATTTTGGTTATTTTTGCTTTTTTGCCTTTTTCTTTTTCCCTCTTATTCATTTGTATTATCTATGACGATATAACATATTTTTTTCTATTTTTCTTATAATTTTTATTTTTTAATTGATTGACTAAACAAAACTAGCAGCCCCTATAATATAATTTTAGCCCAAAGTCATCGGGCAAAGCTACAAGCCTCTTTATTTCCACATTAACCGCTTACTATATATGATCGATATGTATTGTTGGTAGCCAGTCACATCCACCAGAATTTAGTGCGTTTAGTACAATAATCTTAGCACGCGACAACTAGCACGTGAATTACTAATATTTAGAAACAATAAAATCCTGCTAACTAATCAAAACCGCAAATCACATCGGCATATCTGCATGCAAGCAGCTAGCATGCTAGCTCACAGGTTGCAAAGTGCAGCAAACACGCGGCGCGACCCCATTGGCCGAGAACGCCTATTTAAGCACACTTCCTTAAACCCTTCGCCTCTCACGTCCCCTCCTCTCATCCTCTGTCCATCCTCCTCAAACTCGCCATGGGCGCCTTCTCCTACCGCAGCGCAGGCATGGTGGCGCTGATGATGACAATGATGCCGGTATTGTTGCGTGTCGCAGTGGCTGGCAGCCCGCCGTTCTCGTGTGGGCCGTCGCCGGGGACGCAGGGGTTCGCGTTCTGTGACGCGCGGCTGCCGGTGGAGCAGCGCGCGGCGGATCTGGTGGCGCGGCTTACGCTGGCGGAGAAGGTGTCGCAGCTGGGCGACCAGGCACCAGTGTTGCCGCGGCTGGGCGTGCCGGCCTACCAGTGGTGGTCGGAGGGGCTGCACGGGCTCTCCTTCTGGGGCCGCGGGATGCACTTCAACGGCACCGTGCGCGCAATCACCAGCTTCCCGCAGGTGCTGCTCACCGCCGCCGCATTCGACGACGGCCTCTGGTTCCGCATCGGCCAGGTACGTGCGTATTTATGTATATGATATGGCCACTGGTACGTGTGTCGACTGATTGGTTTTGTTCCTGATCGATACTCCGCTTTACGTGCATGCGTAGGCGATCGGCGCGGAGGCTAGGGCGCTGTACAACCTCGGGCAGGCCGACGGGCTCACCATTTGGTCCCCTAATGTGAACATCTACAGGGACCCCCGGTGGGGCCGCGGCCAGGAGACCCCCGGCGAGGACCCCACCACGGCGAGCAAGTACGCCGCCGCCTTCGTCAAGGGCTTGCAGGGGAGCTCGGCGACGAGACTACAGGCCTCGGCGTGCTGCAAGCACGCCACGGCGTACGATCTGGATAACTGGAACGGGGTCGCGCGGTACAGCTACGAAGCGAAGGTGAGGTCGCGCTAAGAGCAGGGTTTTCGTTACCGGTTCTAAATTTTTAAAGGGGGTGGTTCTAAATTTTGAAATTAGAATTTAAATTTCAAAAAATATCAGCTGATAATCGGTTATTATTGGCCGATTATCAGTTGAAATTTTCAGTTGAATCTAAATTAGCTCAAATTAGTGCAAATTAGCTTCAATTCATATTTGATCGAAATTATTTGGTTGTACACATTTTTACCGGGGGTACTGGTAGAACCAGGAAAACTGATAATCGGCCTGATTATTAGAACCCTAGTTAAGAGTGTGGTGCGGTGTCTTAATTAGCTGACAGAGAAATGAAGTGTGGTAAGCTAAACTGACTGCGTAGTTGTTAAACCAAAGTTGTCGACCAATCCATACTGATGTACCGTTTTGGATTTAATATAATAATAAGGGTATATATATTTATAAGTATACATATATATATATTTAATTATATACACACGAAATATCACTTGTAATATTATTCTAAATACATGCAGTACTATCAAATATAATATATAGTTTAATAAATAATATCATCAATTTTCGCTGGTATTAAAGCTAGTATAACCGGTATCGAGCCGGTATTTAGACCGATACGGTACGTAGACCTATTTTATAACAATTTAGGTGATGATACGGTACATATTAGCCGATATGGTCAGTACCGAAATGGTATTTACAGCTTTGTGATAGATGGTTGAGTGCGATGGGACGGTATTTCCAACTTTTGTGATAGACGGCTGAGTGCGACGGGCTTTCAAGGGCTTTGCAAATTCTGCAGGTGACTCCCCAGGATCTGGAGGACACGTACAACGCGCCGTTCAAGAGCTGCGTGGTGGACGGGAAGGCCACTTGCGTCATGTGCGCCTACAACAGCGTCAACGGTGTCCCCGCCTGCGCCAACTCCGACCTCCTCACCAAGACAGTAAGAGGAGAGTGGGGAATGGAAGGGTAGGATCGATGCAAGTTTTTCAGGCCTCATTTAGATGGGCACCATTCTCAATTGCTTGTTTGCCTCCACATGTAAATGTGTACAGGTACGTCGCTTCTGATTGTGATGCAGTGGCCACCATAATGGATGCGCACCGTTATACCTCGACACCGGAGGATACAGCTGCAGTTGCCCTCAAGGCTGGTAAGTATGCCATAACCCCCGCTTAAAAAGGCTTATTTTGAGTAACTTATGGCTGAAAAACACTGTAACTAGCTGAAAAAACACTATAGCTGACGGTGCTTTATTTGGCATAATTAAATTTAAAAAAAATTAAAAATAGAAAAAACATGTTAGCCCGTCACAGACAGTACAAATGAATACGAAAAAAACCAACAAAAAAGCTCAAAAAAAAGACAAAAAACAAAAAAAAAGATGAAATTGTTGAATAGTGAAAAATAAGTCAGAAACTTAAGTTGAAATAAGCCAGAAGTCAGAGGCCTATTTGTTCCCTGCATTACCTCCTTGGAGACGTACCACCAGGTTCCAGTCACGGAAAACGCTACCGGTTGAAAAATTTTATTGCCCTCACCGGTATGGCCGGAAATTTCAGAAAAATTTGGCCAAAAAATTTAAAATTCAAATTTGAATTTTGTGAAAATTTTGAATTTTTGAGGGAAAAAACTATGGATACTTGTGGAGATAAACTAGATACCTATATACACACAAAATAGAGATGAAAATGAAGTTGCAATATGATGTATTTCATATTTAAATGATTTTATTTGAAATGTGGGCCCACAACCGAAAAACCTGAATCGTTTTCCCTACCGGCCCTCACAATAGTATAACCGGTTTTCACCGGCAACTGCCGATATTTCGGCGAAATTTTATTCCCTGGTACCAGTACCTCAAAATTATTTCGAAACTATTCAATCAGAGGAAAGCAATTCGATGGTGCTAGTGAACACTTGAATGCTTTTCGTTCAACAATTCTCAATTCGATGACTACTGCAAACAAGAACTTAGTTGGAATTGAGAACATCAAATGAATTTAATACCAAGGTGTTGCAACATGCAGGGACGGACTTGAACTGCGGTAACTACACACAGCTGCACGCCATGGCGGCGATCCAGCAGGGGAAGTTGACGGAGCAGGACGTCGACAAGGCCCTCAAGAACCTATTCGCTGTCCGGATGCGGCTCGGCCACTTCGACGGCGACCCCAGGAGCAGCGCGTCGTACGGCAGCCTCGGCGCCGACGACGTGTGTTCGGCAGCACACAAGAACCTCGCCCTCGAGGCGGCGCAGGACGGCATCGTCCTGCTCAAGAACGACGGCGGCATCCTCCCTTTTAACAGGTCGGCAGTCGCGTCCGCCGCAGTTATCGGCCCCAATGCCGACGACCCCGGCGCGCTCAACGGAAACTACTTCGGCCCGCCGTGCGAGACCACGACTCCACTCAAGGGGCTCCAAGGGTACATCAGGGACGTCAGGTTCCTGGCCGGGTGCGATTCGGCGGCATGCAACACCGACGCGACGGACCAGGCGGTGGCATTGGCGACCTCGTCGGACTACGTGATCCTGTTCATGGGGTTGAGCCAGAAGCAGGAGCAGGAAGGGCTTGACAGGACGAGCCTGCTCCTCCCCGGGAACCAGCAGAGCCTTATCACCGCCGTCGCTAGCGCGGCGAAGCGGCCGGTGGTCCTGCTGCTCCTCACCGGCGGGCCGGTGGACGTCACGTTCGCGCAGTCGAACCCGAAGATCGCCGCCATCCTGTGGGCCGGCTACCCCGGTCAGGCCGGTGGGCTCGCCATCGCCCAGGTCCTCTTCGGCGACCACAACCCAAGTGGTAGGCTGCCGGTGACGTGGTACCCGGAGGAGTTCACCAAGGTGCCCATGACGGACATGCGGATGCGAGCCGATCCGGCCACCGGCTACCCCGGCCGGAGCTACCGCTTCTACCAGGGTAAGACCGTCTACAAGTTTGGCTACGGCCTCAGCTACTCCAAATTCTCCCTCCGGCTAGTCTCCGGCACCGCTAACCAAGTCCCCAACTCAAACCTACTCGCCGGCCTGACCGCGACGACAACCACGCACGGCAGCGCCAGCTACCACGTGGATGAGATCGGCGCCGAGAGGTGCGAGCAGCTCAAGTTCCCGGCCGTGGTCAAGGTGCAGAACCACGGGCCCATGGACGGCAAGCACTCGGTGCTGATGTTCCTCCGGTGGCCCAACGCGACCGGCGGGAGGCCGGCGAGCCAGCTGATCGGGTTCAGGAGCCAGCATCTCAAGGCGGGGGAGAAGGCCAGCCTCAGGTTCGACGTCAGCCCGTGCGATCACTTCAGCAGGGCGAGGGAGGACGGCAAGAAGGTGATCGATAGAGGGTCTCACTTCCTCATGGTTGGCGAAGACAAGTGGGAGGTCAGCTTCGTGCCCTGAGTCTGATTTGGGCGTACAAAAAAGAAGTAAGGTGGATTCGGCGCAATTCTTTAGATATATAATTTATGGCGTAATTTATAATTCAGTTGCCTCGAAATTAAGATTGAGGCTGTTAGAATTAAATTAGCCCAGCAATAAGCATGGTTACCCGTCCATTGTAGCTAATTTACTTCTCTATCAATAAAATTAAGATGGTATTCTGATGTTAATCGAGCGATGTTGCAGTTTGTTATTACACTGTAGGTGTTGTGCAATGTCCTCGCATAAGTCGCGCTGCTATTTCAGGTGACAGCAAGTGTGTGTGTTCAGCGAGTCCATGTAGTCTCAAACGAAGTTAACGATCTGTCGTTTCCTGCGACTCTGAAACATGGAACACAAAATTTGCCTCGACATTTATGTTAGGAGCCTCCATTGCAAGATACAAACTGCAGTGCAATTTGGGGGTAAATCGGTTAGAAAAGGAGGGATTTGCCAAGATTACAATGAAAGAGGATTGCAGAAGGCACAAAGAAGAAGTAGAGAGGAGCCGAGAACAAGAGAGCAGAGGAAGAAGAAATGAAGTTTCTTCAACTGTCGACCATTTCAAAGTCAATCTTATGAATATGAAGAAGAGAAAGATCACTTAAAAAACTAAATGAAAGAGACAAGTGTTTCTTTATTGCTAAAAGAATATTTACATGGGTGCTCTAGGAGCTTAATTTGATTACAAAGAAAGCTGAATTGGATTCTGCTATCAGTTGTTCCTTGTGTTTGTCGCCTCTGGCCTAGCCTTAAATACCTTTTGAAGGGGTGCCAGTTGCCGCTCGCCAAGAGACGTCTCTTCACTTCCAAGACTTAGTTGAGAGACGTTTAGTTGATTCATAGAGTCTGCACACATTGTCAGTTGCTATTCGTGAGATATCCTCCATATAGGAACCGTGTTGTTAGAGAAATATTATTCCCACACGAACTATCGTGCAGTTCTTGTCAATGTCATAAGGGAAAATATGGATTATAGTAGAGGCATAACCGCACATGTTGTTCCCCTCCAACTATGCAGAGCAAGGCACTAAATACTTAGCGACCACTCAGGGAGTGGACCCACATGCTAGTTTAGTAGATACTTACAAGTGGTCTTCGGTCGGGACTTGGTACTGATCAAGTACATTTACCCTCCAACCAAGGATATACTCAGAGGACCTTAGCTAGAGTAATTATGACAGCTATAATTAATAATAAAAATATTAATTATAGATTATTTAATCCTCGTCAACTAGCCCCTCGACTTCAAGTGAAACATGACTTACTTGAGAAGGATGGGAAGTGCTAGCTAGAGGAATTCTTTCTGACCAAATGTGAGTAGACATGGTCTAGAAAGTCTTTTGCGGTTGGAGTTGTGAAAAGCTATCCAACAAAACAAAATAAGGAAAAGAAAAATGAAGAGTCATGGGGAATCGAGCCGTTGGACACGATCTCCAAAAAGACTCTTCGGTTACCTTTCCCATTGTTTCCTTCACTAGGTGAGATAGCTATATAAGGCGAATCTGGAGACTTGGCACTGACCTTTATAGCTTTAAGCCCTTTCGTCTCCTTGCAAACTTGCTTTCCTCCTTGTGCCTATTGCCTTTGCAAATCTCATATCTTTCATCCAGAAAACCAAATTTCCACCTTAGTTCTAGATCCATGGCAAGGAGAAACTCTGATTGGGAGAAATCAGAGATGACCGAGAAGAAGATCGCAACCTTGGTAAACAAGGGCTTGATTCAAGACCAGAGCCTAATCATGTGGAAGGAAGCAGTGGATCAACACTATTCGTTAGGCAAGGAAGGCGAAATCGCTATCTTCCAAGCTTATGTGGAGTGTAGCTTCAGGCTATCTTCCCACCCATTTTTCTTGGAGGTTCTCGAGCATTTCAAAATTGAATTGCTAAACTTGACACCCAACTCAATAATGATGTTGAGCATCTTTGTCTACCACTGTGAGGCATATTTGGGGATTCTAGTTGATCTAGAATTTCTTTTAATTTAACTCTCTAAGTGTTTTTATAGGTCTAAAAGCAATGCCAAGGCATTGAGCTATGAGTTTGAGAATGAAAGGAAAACCTTTAGTGTTTTGGCTACCATGAATGAGCAACTCCTTAAAGAGTCCAAGGAGAGCAACTCTACCTTGCTAGATTTGTGACAAGGACTAAATAATCCATAATTAACACCCTATTAATAGTTATGGCTATCATAATGACTTCAGCTCAGGTCCTCCGAGTATAGAACAGGTCGGAGGGTAAGTGTACTCGATCAGTACCAAATCGCGACAAAAGACCCCTCGGAAGCATCCACTAAACTACTATGTGTGTCCATTTTCCTGAGTGGTCGTTAAGCCTTTAGTGCCTTGCTTTGTGTAGTTGGAGGGGAACAACATGTGTGGTTATGCCTCTACCATAATTCCATGTTTTTACCTCATGACACTTACAAGAACACTCTTGTAAACATCCCTTTAGTAATAAAGAAGCCCTTGTCTCTTCCATGTAGTTTGTTGAGTGATCTTCCTCTTTTTCATATTCATAAGATCGACCATCAAATCATTGAAAGTTGGTATGTCCGTGAGGATGGTCACCACGAATTCCTGGAGTCCTAAAGCCCGATGCTAGTTCGATCTTTTGGGATGAAGAAAACTGGTTTGATATTGCTGACTATGCAGACCTCGACATGGAGGCATGCTTGGTGGCACTCGATTGCAACAACTCATTCTCCAAATACTCTAGGCCAGACTCATTCATCCATGGGGTTAACAATGTCGACCCCATGGAGGAGGACATACTGCCCCCAGCGTTAGGCAATCCTAGGGAGACATCAATTCCCCTAGCATTCGAGTGCCTAGGAACTTTCCTGGAGTCAAGTGTGTCCAGTGACTTCCGCATTTCTGAGGACACAATGGCATCCCTTGAGGGCAAGAGTGCAACTGTCCCAAAGGTGGGCCAGATGTACTCTGCAACTGCTGCCATGTACTCCGGGGGCATGGCATCACCTTCTGAGGGTAACCATGTTACTACCCTTGCAAGAGAACTGGTCAAGGATGATATAGCTGATCATCCAGTTGGCAATCCGCCGTATCAGGTTGACACCTCCATATCAGCCACTAGAGACAGTAATCTCTAATTGTTCCCCCTCTTTGGAAGCTCCTTATTGACATAGTGGGTGTGTGTCCCTCAGTTTTGATGAGAGCTCATTGAGTGATTCTGATTGGGGGGATGTGAAGTTAATGCAATCGAGAATCTAGGTGGATCTCCTATTTTCACTACTTCATGGGAGGCCACCAAAGCACCCGCTCATCAAGATGATCCAAATGCTCTAGAACTCCCTAAGAGAACTAGAGGTCATGGAACTAGGGGACGTTCAGACTATGGTCTGGTTGTTTGTCAGCCTGACCGAAGTCTAGACAGAAGGTGCATATAAGGGGGCGATGCAACACAAATCCAGAAAGCAACTTCCGTCCCCAAGTTTTGTCTGGGCAGAGGCATCCGACTAGTCACACCCAGTATAACTCAGTAACTATGCAACACATGCAACTTGTACATGATCTTCTTGGTAAACTAGATCCCAAACTCGTGGGAGCACCAAGGTATAATGTGCTTGCAGGTTGCACTCTTGCTCTCAAGGGGTGCCATTGTGCCCTCAGAAATATAGAAGTCACCAGGCACATTGGACTCCAGGAATGTGCTTGGGCATTCGGATGCTGGGAAAATGTTTTCTCCCTAGGATTGCCTGGCGCTAGGGGTGGCATATCCTCCTCCATGTTCTCGACATTGTTGGCCTCAGAGGTAGACAAGTCCAATCCAGAGGATTCAGATGATGAGTCACTATTGTCGAGTACCACCAAGCATGCATCCATGTCGAGGTTCGTGTAGTCGGTGAGATCAAACCAGTTCTCTTCATCCCAAAAGTCTGCCATGAGTACATGTGACTTTAGGGCTTCAGGGAATAGTTGTCATCTTCACCATGGACATCACCAAATGTCGACGATTTGGAAGTCAATCATATAAATATAAAGAAGAGAAAGATCACTCAACAGACTACATGAAGGAGACAAAGGCTTCTTTATTGCTAAAGGAGTGTTTACAGGGGTGCTCTAGGAGCTTTGATTACAAAGAGAGTGGAGTTAGATTCCACTATCTATTGTTCTTTATGTTTGTCATCTCCAGCCTTGCCTTAAATAGCTTCTAAATGGGTGGCAGTTGTCGCTCACCAAGAGACGTCTCCTTGCTTCCAAGACTCAGTCGGGAGATGCTTAATTGATTCATGGAGTCCGCACACACTGTTGTTGCTACCAGTAAGATACTCTCCATGTTGATTTTAATTGATGATTTGCCCCTCCTTTGTTTGCCAGCAACTCATTTGCCTGATAGTTGATTTTAATTGATGATTTGCCCCCATCTTTCAATGTTTACTTGATGATTGCTCTCTTTGGATTCTTAGCTCATTTTCTATTGCTGCAAGCCTAATTAATCATGTGAAATGACCGATCTGCCTCTTAGGATAAACTGAGCTACAACTGGACATCAAACTGAGCAATCGATTCCCTAATCCACTCTTCCATCTCCGCTCGCCCGAGCTAGGGTTCTTGTGCCCCTCCACCGTGTGCTGGCCTCCATCCCCTCCTTGCCGGCCGAGACCGCCGGCGCTTCCACATTGGTCCCCTCCCTCTTCTTCTCACCACATGAGGCCGCCTCCCTCTCCTCCGCTCCTCACAAGTCGCTCGTCGCCCCTCCACTGTATGGCGCCACCTCCTTCCCCTCCTCGCCGCCTGAGAACGCTGGCTCCTCCACGTCGTCGCCTCCCTCACCTTCTCACCGCCCAAGGCCAGTGGGTCCTCCATGTCGCTCCTCCACTGCGCGAGTGACCGAGCGGGCATAGGACCACGGTTGTCAGATCTTACCGTGATCGAACACATACGAGCACGTGCTTACTATAGCTTACAACTACCGAGCAGTTCACTGACTCGATGCCTCGACCATGGCACCACGACCGCAGCACCATGACCATGGCACTCCTGTGGGGCACTTCGACCACGGTACCACGACCATGGTACTTCGACCACGGCACCATGACTACAGTATTTCGACCACGGCACTACGACCACGGTACTTCAACTACGGCACTTCTGAGGGGCAAATTAGTCGTTTCATATGGTTAATTAGACTTGCAACAATAGAAAATAAGCTAAAAATCAAACAGGCCAAATCATCAAGTATTTATTATAAGATGAGGTAAATCATCAATTAAAACCAATTATAAGGTAAATAAGCTATTGACAAATAAAATAAGAGTAAATCATCAAATTTCTCATTATTTAATCCTCGTCACCAACGGATCAATTCCTCCCTACGAAGGATGCTGCCCGTGCCATGGAGAATATTTCCAGCACCTTATGGCGCTACCGGTGCTCCTACTAGTTGCTTATCCCGTAACTTTAGTCGAGCAAAGGCCTTTGGATCTGAGACGAAAAGGACAAGCCAGTTGCTGTACTAACGTGCTACAGTACATGCTGCAGTGCAAAAAAGTTCTTCTGGGTACAGTGGTTAGCCTGCTTATCTATGGCACTGCCATTATTTTCTCTACACTTTTCACTGTAGTGCACTGTACATCCTCTGCCTTCGCTAAGGGTGTGTTTGGTTCAGAGTCATGGTGGGACGGGATGGATCCAACCTATTTTTTAGGGACGGGACGGGACGGTCCCTGTTTTCTGTTTGGTTCAGAGTCATGGTGGGACGGGATGGATCCAACCCATTTTTTAGGGACGGGCCTACATCGGTCACTCGTCCCACTTCATCCTCACCATCCTCATTTTTGGGGATAGGATCATCCCAATTTAAGAGCATATCCACAGAATATTCCCTAGAGGGATATCCCCCATCCCACCTAACTCTGAACCAAACAGCTCTGGAACGAGGACCGCCCCATCCCATCCCCCATGGTCCCATGAACCAAACACATACTAAAGCAAAATACAGGATGTGCATCCAAGCACAAGATAGAAAGGCAAGTGCAACGTCGCTTGAAATGACAAATATATATTACCTTTGTTGAAACAAGATAAATTAGCAACAGGGCAGGTAATTAGCTAAAATGGACAGGTATCACGATAAATTTATTCTAAATGCGTCAATCTTAATTTCGAGGCGACTTACGTGGTAGATTATGCAACTAATAATAATAATAATAATAATAATTGTAGCGGTTTTTTCGCCTATACTGAACTCAGGCCTCTAAGTTGATCGTCCACTCGTCCTTGGCCTCGCCAACCATGAGGAAACGAGACCCTTCATCGATCACCTTCTTGCTATCCTCCCTCGTCCTGCTAAGTACTCACACAGGCTGACGTCCGACCTGAGGCTAGCCTTCTCCCCCGCCTTGATATGCTAGCTCTTGAACCCGACCGTCTAACTCGCCGGTCGATTGTTAGAAAATAATCAAAACTTGCTAAAGTTTATAGATATCACACAGTGTCAATGTCTTACGCAGTAAGATAGAGTTCAGAGGTGAATTCACATTAAATCAGTTTATTTCTTTATTAGTTATTCCATAGATATGTTTATATATGCATTATAAATCCTAGCTTCAAAGTAGGGGAATACGGAGAAAAAATTACCCTAAACTTTCGGTGCTCTCTCGTACGTTTCTAGAGTTGAAACTACCAAATAGTGTCACAGCTCTAGGTTTAGTCCAATCTCGCACGACCGCAAGCACACGGCAAAATCGTCGGCGCATCGCGTTTTTCGGTCCCAGCGCGTCCCGAGGCCACTGCGCATCGTCCCGAGGCGCACGATCACAGCAGAGTCCGGACGCAGCGCACAGGCTTCTGTCCTTCCGTCTAATTGTTCTTCGGTCAAGCAAGCGCACCACAGAAGCAGCATCACAACAGGAAATTTGGACATATTTAGACCCCTAAACATCTAAAATTCTGTTTTTGCCTCCGAACGAAAAAAATTCCGATTTTGGACCCCTCCTGAGCACGCGTTTGCGAGATGGCGCCGCGTGTCCAGGTCGTACGGTGTGGTACCGCACGACCGCACTGTTCACGGGTCGTGCGGTACCACACCGCACGACCCCCCTGCCCCGCCGTGTGATCGCCCGCCCGAGCGCGCCACCTCCCGGCCGACCGCACGATCTCCAGCCCGAGCGCGCCACCTCCCGCTCGACCGCGCGTTGCATTCGCCGACCGCACGACCCGAGCCCCCAGCGCGCGTCCCTTTTTTGACCGCATGACCCGAGCTCTGACCGCGGGAATTGATTCCCGACCGCGCGTCTCGCTCCTGTCAAATCGGCTCGCCGAAAGCAGCAAGCAGCAGCGCCTCCTGTCCTTTTTTCACCCCTGAGCAGCACAAGTAGCGCACGCGTCATCAGCTAGCTCGCATGGCCCCTCTCACTCACGGATGAATGCACAGATAAGAGGCCATTCATGCGCATATGGTCATCCAGGAAGCTCATTTGCGTTTGGTTGGAGTGAAGAGCGAGCGAGAGCGAGGGAGGTAGTGAAGAAAAGTGAGGAGCGAAAGCCGGAAGATTTGAGTTGTTTTCGTTTGGAATCAGCAGATTTGGCAAGTACAAAAGTTGTAGATCATCTCGTGAGCATCAACAAGAGGTAAGTTTTGTGCCCGTGCAACTATCATTTTATGTATGTCATTAGGCTTTAATTAAGCAAACCATCTTGTGTTACTGTTATTTTATGTCAATCTTTTATACGCTATGTATGTATAGCAAATCTTGCATATGTTAGGCATGATGTATTGTAGTGTATGAAGTGTTTCCTTTTTTGTGAACATTCGTACTGTAAAGTAGTTTCAGTTAGGTGGAAAATATGAAGTTGTAGTGTGTAGACGTTGAGAAAATACATATTTATGTTAGAGCAATTGTAGGTGATAACAATAGTACCAGCATTAGAAGCATATGATTAGTACGCTTAGGGAAGAACTACATACAGTGTGGTAGGTGGTACAAATAAATTAGAAATAAATTTGGTAGATTAGAATTAAAATATAATAACATTCATAGGAAGTTATAGTAGAGCTACATAAAGACTATATTAAGTAAAAGTTAGAAAAGATTGTAGTGTAAATAATGTGTAGGTGTTGAAAAAGTAAATATTTATGTTGGAGCATTTGTAGGTGCTAAATTTATAGTAGTTAGATTAGAGACAATTTGTATGACCGTAGTGAATGACCGTAGTATGAAGGTCATTTGATGGAAATAAAAATGATATGAATATTTAATTTGATGTATGTTACAATTTGAAAGTAAAATAGTTACAAATAAATTGTAGTTAGATGGTACGATTGTTACATGCTGTGTACTAAAATGGTTAATTATGCACTTATGGTAGGTACGCAATGGCTGACATTCAACAAATGTTCGTGTTTTATGGGAGTGGTCTCGTACGATATGGGCCGTATGCGGCGGACATGTCAAATTGCGAGCGGACCGTGATCCGGGCACCCGGTCTGAGCGCCATGAGCTTGTCTGAGCTACGGAGGTGTGTCCGTTCGGCGTTCGATCGACACACCACAAGGAAGAAGTTACGGATCGAGGCAGTCTATGCCTCAATGGTGGGTGATGGAAGGGAGAGCATATGGCAACTTCTGAAGGTGACCAATGACGCCTCATGGGCGAACTACATGGAGGTCGTGTGCAACCCTGATGCTGCGATATATGGGAGGCCAATGGTGTATATCGAGTTTGTGGAGAGGGCAGAATCATTAGCCATGGTTGGTTCAGAAGCCGCTGGTGGAGATGTAGTGGCCGGCGGTCATGAAGACGCTTCTGCGGGAGAACATGTGGGTGAGGAAGTGGGTGATGAAGACGACAGGAGGCGTGCGGAGAATTTCCAGCCCAACGAAGGTGTGGACGAGAGGTGGTGGGCCGCCCGTATTGACTGTCGTGAGTATCTTGGGGACCAGGTGGAAGAAGAGGGCAGCGAGGAGGATGAGGAGGTGGAAACAGGCAGTTCTGGAGAGGACGAGGATGGCGAAGGTGCAACTGGAGGGGTGGTAGGTCGTGTTGTGACCACGGACGGTGCGTACGTGTCGCCCGGATCGGGCGACAACGCAGCAGCAGCCCTAGTTCTGCCACAGGCGGAGGAGGGAGAATGGGGGTTCAGCGAGGGCGCACTCTTTTTGAGGCAGTGCTTCCGTAATAAGAGTGCTGTCCAGCAGGCTATTGCTAGACATGCCGTAAACATAAGCCGGACGTATCGGGTCCACAAGTCAAAGTCGGATATGTGCGTTGTGAAGTGTGTCGACGGGTCCTGTGGTGGCAAAGTTCGTGCACAACGGTACAAGGGCGTTGGCACGGAGTTCCGGATAACGGTGCTGCAAGATCACAGTTACGAGCTTGCGGGGCCAGTACATAGACACCGCAACATGACATCATCCTATGTTGCGGAGCTGGTCACGCACCTCATCCAGGCGGATGTGTCCATTGCCCCGAAGGTTCTAATGGCAGAAGTAGCGAACACGGCGGGCTTCGAAGTGAGCTACAAGAAGGTATGGCGGGCGAAGCGAAAGGTGCTGCACCGTATGTATGGGACGTACGAGGAGGCATACGACCTGGTCCCAAGAATGCTGCATCAAATTGCACAATCAAACCCAGGCATGTACATAAACAGGCAGGAGAGGGTCCATCCTACGGAGGGCCCGAATTGTTTCATTCTTGACAGAGTGTTCTGGGCCTTCCATAAGGCGATACAAGGTTTCAGGTGGTGCCGTCCAGTGCTAACCATAGATGGGACATTCCTATCCGGCAAGTACAAGGATACTATTCTCACCGCAGTTGCAGCCGATGCAAATGACCAGTTACTCCCAGTGGCATTTGCAATTGTGGAGAACGAGAATACAGATAGTTGGCTTTGGTTCCTTTGCAATTTGAAGCATGCCGTAGTGCAAGAACGCCCTGAAGTGTGCCTTATCTCCGACCGCAATGCATGCTTGCTGTCTATGTTGCGAACGTTGTAGAATGGGACGCAGCCCCCCTTCCAGTGGAATGATGTGAAGAACCGCTGGTGCATGAGGCATATTGCAGCGAACTTCCACAGAAGGTTCTGTAGCAAGGATCTAATGAAGATGTTCAAGAAGCTATGCATGCAGAACCAGAAGCGGAAGTTCGACACCTTGTGGAGGCAGCTCGATCAAGAGGCTACCAAGCATGTGCATACAGAAGCAGGGGCCGTGGAGGGGGGCTCCACAAGAGTCAGGGTATTCACACAATGGGTTCAGTCCAATGCACCTGACTTGGAAATGTGGTCTTTGTTGCACGACACCGGTGGGGCAAGGTATGGGATCATGACAACCAACATGTCCGAGGTTTACAATGATGTCTTGAAGGGCGTCAGATCCCTGCCGATCACGGCAATCGTGGCCGAGACTTGGAACCGTACCGTCAGGTACTTTGTGAATAGAGTCATGATGGCGCAGAAGCACCTTGACGAAAACAAGCGATACTCTGAGGTCATGCAGGCCTTCATGGACAGGAAGATGGAGAAGGGTCGATCCCACATTGCTCAGCCCATTGATGGCTTAAGGAGGAAGTTTGAGGTCCACCTAAGGCAGAAGTATGTCATGGGTCACATTAGAGGGGAGCGCAAGCAGGTATGCACGATTGCTGATGAAGCATCTTGCACCTGCAACAAGCCCCAGCTTCTGCACAAGCCATGCTCCCATGTGTACGCGGCCTGCGTTGTATGGAACCAGGCGTCGACACAGTACATCTCCAAGTACTACGACATGCAGCATTTGTATGCAACTTGGAGTGCAGAGTTCCATTCCTACGGGGTCGACATGCACTACAGGGAATTATGGCCAGGGGAGATAAAGTGGGTGCCCAACGATGCACTCAAGCATGTCGGTCGTGGAAGACGACAAAGCCGTCGCATCCGCAACGACATGGATGACAGCCAGCGAAAAGATTGTGTTCGGCGCCCGAAGTGTAGGCTATGCAAGACGATTGGCCACTCCCTTAGCCAATGCCCAAACAGGCCGGCATCAAGCAACGCTCCGTAGTACCAACGACAATGTTTTGTTGTACCCATTGTTGCTTCTATGTGTTATGTGCGTTGCGATGTACCATGCATTATTTGGGAGGTGTACGCTGTATTGTTGGCTCCATGTATCTATGTCGTGCATATTACCATGTTATGTATGTTTTCGTACATTCCATATGTTTCCTTGTCGTGTGGGTCATATTCGTGGGCACATTTTATGTATGTTTTGGTACATTCCATACGTTTCCCTGTCGTTACATTTGTTGTTAATTATGTTGTCATTTGTTGCACATTTTGTTATAAATTTAGACTCACTTGTTATCCTTCTTTGGCAGGATATGGCGTTCGAGTTGCTAGACCCCCGTTGGGATGAGCACCACCGATGCCATGCGTGGTCGTCGGGAGACGCATGCGGGCCTCCTTGCTTCGTCCTTAGGGGCCCCCGAGAGAACTGGCGTCTCGACCAGCGGTACATCCCACTACTGCGGGACACTGGGCTGCTGCCCATTGCCCGCATGTTGGATCTACCGCATGCGTTCCAGTATGATGCGCCGCTGCTGTCCGCTCTTGTTGATCGATGGAGGCCGGAGACTCACACCTTCCACTTCCAGTGGGGGGAGATGACGGTTACTCTGCAGGACGTGATGATGCTTACAGGTCTACCCGTCCATGGTGCTGCTATAGTGCCACCCCCAAAGGCAGCAGATTGGAAGGTCCGTCTGGGTCACCGGTTCGGTCATCCGATCCCAGGAAGCGCAGCTGGTGTGCCACATGGATGGCTTTGTCGGTACATGACCTGTCCTGGACACGCACATGAGGAGGAGGTGCGGACACACTTCGTTGCGTACCTGCTATATCTGTTCGGGTGGGTGTTGTTCCCTAGCACCACTGGAGACTCCGTGCAGCCTAGCTACATACCTTGAGTGGTACGCTACACGCACCCGCATTAGGCTTACTGGGGAGCCGCCACATCCTCCAGTTCAGGCTGTTCACGAGGCCGCTATACAGGCAGGTCCAAACCGTCATCTAGCGGCACGGCACGACCAGGCGGTACGAGATTAGTTTGTCATTACATAGTGCATGATTACGTTTTAACTGACTGTTTGTTTCACTGCAGTTGGACCACCTGCATCGTATCGAGGACGAGGCTGCTGAGTCTATACGCCGTAGGAAGTCAAATACGGTTGAGCGGTGGGTTAGTTCGATGCGCAGCATCTACGATGACGCAAGGGCTGCGATACGGAGCTTGAGTTGTGGTCGCCACCGAGATGACGTTGTTGCTACACGCGGTGGCGGACGTGGCCAGGACCACCACCCCCCTCTGCGCCGCCATCAGCACCACCATCAGCACGGCCATCGTCGTCGCGTCCATCCCAGTCCGAGAGTCGGCCCAGCTACGCTCGCTCGGCCTCCACGCGCTTCGGACCGGCGGTTGGACGATTGCCAACTATTTGTTCATCCACTCATTTACCATTTATGTCTAACCACATATTCGTCTTGCAACAATTGCGACAGGACAGCACGTTGCTACAGGCATCGTCATCACGGAAGGCGACGGAGGTGCGACCGCGCTCTCCAGGCCGACGGGGGCCCACTCCAGAGAGCGACCCTGACTCGTCGGACCAACCAGAGGGGCCGATGCCCTCGTTCACCGCGCCATCAACCCGTAGCGTGCAGTCCAACCTAGAAGACCGGGACATGTGGTTTGGGCAGACCTATCAAGGCTTCACATCGCAGGAGTACATGCGCGACTACCCATCGACATCGTCATTTCGACAGCCACATACCCCGGTATGCACTAACGTACTAAGCTAAACATGTCTATTTCAAAGCCATCTAATCACACTCGCAAAAAAATGCAGGTTTACTCGGAACAACAGGGCCATGACGTTCACGGTGGGTCATCCGCTTTTCAGAGTACCCAGGTAAATGCCTTGTGATATTAAGATTCATTACAAACATCGCTGCCCATGTCCTAATTCACTTGTACCATCTCAGCAGCCCATAGACCCCTCGTCGACCGAATGGCTCAGCGCTATTTTCGGGACGCCAACGCAAGACCCCACGCAGCCGTACGCAGGACCACCTCGGACGCAGGCCTCGCAATATGACCTTCGAGATGCACCGCACTCGCCTACCCGGTTCACCTTCTCGGAGGATCACATACGGCATCCGACGAGACAACGACGAGATTGATAATGAGTTCATTGTAATGAGGCGTGATCGTTACACTGGTGATGTTCTTGAAGTGCTTGATGGTTTGATGTTCAAAGATGGTTTCCTGTATAAAAATGGTTGCTCTTAGTTCTTTGATTTACTAAGGCATACAACCAACAGAGAGATGACAACACGGGACAACCCACATAATAAGAAGGCATCAGGCAATGACAACACGAAACAACACATACATTGCACGTACATGAAATGTAGCAAGTAGTACAACCACCAACACACCAACGAACACAACAACTACACGATAACAACAAGTATGCACGCAAACATAAGAAAAACAAGAAAGAAAATAGCTTGACGACAACATAGCATAAAACATTACCAACATACACGAGGAGAACCTCTAGCACTACAACTTGAGGATAACAATAAACATAAGAAACAAAATAGCACACAACATTAAATTTATCTTCCACTCTAGTCTATCGAAATGATGCCGCATCCCGACGGGGTCGCAACCCCCCACGACAACTCTCTCATGGCGAACATTGTCTGTCCTACTGCCCATTTCATCCTTCCACACCCAGAATCGCCAACCACCAGGAGCTTCCTGCGATTCCATGACAAGAAGATTTTTAAACATACCACCACAATTTGAATCAACCCGAAACAATCTGACTCACTGAGTGATAGGGGCACTTGTAGTAGTGCCGCCCAGGATTCGCGGCCGTCTGTGATGTCCTACGTTTAACAACCGTGTTGCATTTTGGGCAAATCACCGTGGGTGCCCATGAAGACGTGCTGAGCTGACTCATTGCCTAGTCCGGGGGAGTGAGCATGAAAGAAAACTACACAGATTGGGAACAACTAACTCAGGAGGTGACTGATAACAAGGCAAGGGAGTATGTGAGGGATGGCTCCCTTTTTAGGCTGTGTGCGGGGGGGCAGCCTCACACACAAAGACCACAGACAACACAAACTAGACACACACATAAAGGGCAGTGAGCAGACAAAAAGGGGTACCTTTGCTCAGTGACATGACCAAAGAGGCCAGTTTTGCTTAGTGAGATGACAAAAGAGAACAGCTTTGCCCAGTGACATCATAAAACGGGGCAGCTGTGCTCAGTGAGAAGACAAAAGATGCCAGCTTTGCTCAGTGACAACACGAAACAACGCATACATTGCACGTACATAAAATATAGCAAGTACTACAACCATCAACACACCAACGACGGTAAACATGGAGGGTCCAAAACCAATACCATAACCAATATCATTTACCACTATATATATCGACTGTGCTACAGTCAATCGTGCCTAAAAAAAATTTACTCAGTGACATGATAAAACGGGACAGCTTTGCTCAGTGAGAAGACAAAATATGCCAGCTTTGCGCAATGACCACACAAAGAGGGGCAGCTTTGCTCAGTGACATGACAAAACGGTGCAGCTTTGCTCAGTGAGAAGACAAAACATGCCAGCTGTGCGCAGTGACCAGACAAAGAGGGGCAGCTTTGCGCAGTGACAAGACAAAACCGGCCAGCTTTGCCCAGTGACGAGACAAAACCGGGCAGCTTTGCCCAGTTATGATTACTGGTCTCTAAGAAGGCAATGTTGTAGCACTTATTTCGTGGAACGTACTGTTTCCTGCAAACGACTGAAAAGGCTACGTTGTACCAAATACATTGAATGGTCCAACCTCTGAATTTATTACGAGACTACAGGCTCAAAAGCCTTCATAGGGACATTTATTGCTACACTGGAATCCTGACTATGCTCAAAAGATTCCCATGTCGTCCTCTCCATGGACTATGCCCACCGCACCAGATAACCTGCCTACATAAAGGCCTCCTATGTCTTCCATACCACATCTCCTCCTCAAGCCATCATAATACTACTACACAACAATGTCTTCCTGGAGGTCCGACCCATTTGGAGTGCCGGAGTGGCATGAGCGCCCGAAGTGCCATTGCGGCTTTAGGACGATGTTGTGCATATGGACGGATCGAGTACAACGAGCCAACTACGACCGTAGGTTCTTCAAGTGTCCAGACCTGGATGATAACTTCATGGTAACGACCACAACTAAATCCTTTGTTTCTCGTTATCGTTTTTCAACTTGATCCATGACATCTACCACGCCACGCATAGCCTTGCGAGTTCATCGAATGGGTGGATCGGGTGCCGCCGGCATGGCCACGGAACCAGCCAATGGAGGTGGAAAACAAAGGACAATACTTCGTTAAGATGACTCAGGCTCGCGAGGTGGAACGACAGATGCGGCTTGAGCAAGAGCGCCGCGTGAGGGTGGACCAAATCCGTCTGAAGGGCAAGGAGGATGAGCTGCAAAGGAGGCGAGAGCAGTTAAGTCTGCGTGAAGCAGCCATCAAGCATCAGGAGGAAGAGCTTCAAGCTCGTGAGGCAGCTCTCAAGACCAAGAGTGACAGGAAGAAGGATGCAGCGGAGCCATCTTCAGGGCGCGAGAAAAAGGGGAAACAACCACGCTACACCCAGTAGACAAAATGTATAGACCCAGCAAGTTATATTCCCTAAGGCACGTTAGGACTAGTGGTGGAGTTCTGAACATTAGAAGTACAGAGTTCCACACATGCCACTGGTCATATCACTTACCACTTTATGTATTGACCGTTCTACGGTCAATCGTTCCTAAAAAAAATGTACCCAAATTTTTTTATGCATCTACAACTTACATTGAACATAAACTTCTATTACAACTTTATCTGATTTTTACGCAGTTTATAACTACAAAATTGACAAAACATACAAAAATCACGCGGATTGCAAACCCTAAAAACATACCAAACCCTAAAAGTCACTTACCACTTTATATATCGATTGTTCTACGCACAATCGTTCCAAAAAAAATTACCAAACTTTTTTATGCATCTACAACATATAATCAACATAAACTTGTTTTACAATTTTATCATATTTTTTTTTCTGATTCACAACTACAAAATTAACAAAACTTATAATCATTACAGTTCCTGCACTCATTCCCACGTGTTCAATATCATTTTCCTTCATTTCCTCCAATTGTTCATATCACATTTGTGCTCAAAATTTTTTTCATTAAATTGCTTCCAATAAAACAACATACCATGATCGAAATTTGTTATTGTCACTTGAACACATTTTTCACGGTCAGCAATATATGAAAATCATATAAACACTAATCATTACTTCACATAAATTTCGTTTGTACTCTACCAACCAATATTTTTAATTTTCAAAATTGCACAAAAAATTACATAAGCAGTAAAGTGGACTCCACTTCAAATTTATATTTTTTTTACACATCATTTCATATATACACATAAATTTTTATTATAAAAAATAACTTTACAAATGCATAAATATATATACACCTAAATTAAAACAGTAAACCCTATAATTCTACACCCTAGCACAGATGAATCATGCGGTCGGGAATCAATTCCGCGGTCGGATCGGTGGGTCGCGCGGCCAAAAAAGCAGACGTGCGGTCGGGCGGTAGGACGTGCGGTCAGAGCGGCGAACGTGCGGTCGGGCGGGAGAACTCGCGCTCAGCGCGGCGGCAGGCGGGGTCGTGCGGTCTGTACCGTACGACCCGTGAACAGTGCGGTCGTGCGGTACCAGACCGCACGACCGGGACATGTGGTGGCACACGATAGATGCGCGGTTGGGAGGAGTCCAAAATTAGAATTTTTTTGTTTTAGGGGCCAAAAACGAAATTTCAGGTGCACATGGGTCCAACAATATCCAAAATTCTCACAACAGCATGTCTGTCGGGCGTAGCACCAAGCCTTTGGTTTTTTGGTGAGACAGCAAACCTCGGGATTAACAGGAGAAGACTTTTTTGGAGCCTGGAGACGACGGCAGCAAAAAAGCCAGCCAGGAGACAAGACTGCGCTCGGAAAAGAAGGGCTGGGAACCCAAGATTTCTTACGCCAGACAGGAGTGAGCAAAGATAATCAAAGCCAAAGAAGCATTACCGAAACACATGTCGAGGCGTACGCATCACCAACACAACATTTCGACCAAGATGCCGTTAACAGGGTAATAACAAAAAAAAGTTATCGGATCAGGTGCAACAACTCTAAAATTCTATGTGTAAATCACACTAGTTTAGAATCAGCTAGTGTATATAGTGGATAACAAAGATAAATATTAACTATAATAACATTTATTTACTAAATATAGGCCTGATGACCGAAGTTTACATCAATGATCTATAGGTCAAATTTAAATATAAGCAGCGGAAAATAAAACCGAAACGGAAGAAACCTAAAAAGCTTGCCCATAGGTAAACGACAATAAAACATGGCCTACTTGTCCTGGTCCTCATCGTAGTCGAAGCAGTCCACCTCTGAGATGTGATAGCAGCAATGAGTAGAAAAATGCAATAATAATGCAAGGTTAAAAAAAGAAGGCATATAGGATTATTTGAGTATAAAACATCATTTAAGAAAATACAATAAATAGATTGAAAATTGCTGAATTTAATACAGTAAGTAAAGATAATAATTTAAGCAAAATAATATTGTTAGAGCAGGCATCGACCTGATACCAACCTCACCACACGCATCCCACCCAGACTATCTTTTTCAAAAGATCTTACATGGATTCCATCCATCCATATATCTTTTAAAATCATTTAAAAACAAAGTCTAATATGTGAAAAAGACTCATCGTGCTCATGATCATAGGCACGGCTATCCAGGATAGTTTATACACTCTGTAGATATGGTACAATTTTACCCACATGATATGATCATCTTATATTGCTACGCGATTAGCACATTTTCTTGGGTGTGCGGCGGAGAGATTATGAGAAGGATTATGAGAAGGCCTTTACAATGCAAAGCCATCAACCTTGCTACATTCTACTAAGGTTTCATCCCAATAAGAAATCCACATGATCGGGCCCCCCTCTTGTGCCGTGTGAGACTTTTCATGACCTACGCCACGCTCACATTCAATCTGTAGCGAGACTTAGATTGGGACTCATAAATTAGTCAGCCAAGACTATTCCATATCAACCTTTTGGTAGTACGATAGGGCTTTGTAGCAGTAGCTTACAGACTGGTCCTTAATTGACTTAGGCACTTCCCACATACCCCTTGTGCCTAGCACCAACGTTGAGCCACCAAGCAACAGCATATGCTAACAAACCCCCACCACCTAACTATTTACCTAAGTCGAAACCAAGTTTTATATTTTATTTCAAAATATTTGATAGACTTTCTTGACTAACCAAATACAAGAATACGCTTTAAAAGTTCATTAGTTTATGTGAAAAAGTTATCCCAAGCCTAAAGTTATAACTATGCAGGTCTAAATATGTGCCACAAAATTCTCTAGCCATATTAATAGACTAACTAGAGTTTTATTCTAGGGTGCCAAAAGGGTAGGAATTCACAACGTCAAATGTATCATAACAACTAGGTAATAGCTAAAGTAAAACTAGAATTGAAATACTATGATTAAAATTAAGTATGTAATATAATTTAAAACAAGATAATTTATTTGCAAAATGGGATCAACATAGTCAAGGTGTGTAACTTGCCTTGCTTTACTGACTGGTGTGTATCATCGGAGCACAATTCTTCATAATCGTCGTAGTCTATACGTGAAGAAAATAACCAGGCAAACTCAAATAAAATCCAAACAAATTCAAATAAACTACCAAAAATTGAAAACATGGTACAATTGGATAGATCTTGATTTTAAATGAATTTAAAAATTTGAATGGGCTCAATGGGAGCTAGGATGAAGAAATACGGGCTTCCGAAAGTTTGAAACTAAAGAAAGAGAGAAAAAGGATAAATCAGATTTTTTGGAATTATTTTCTAAAGGAAAAGGAGATTATGACATCAGCAAGTGATTTTTTTCGGCTGAATTAATTTTGTGAAGGAAATTCATGGAAATGCTGACGTGGCAAGGTCCGAGTGATAGGGCGTATAAGCTGCAGTGGTCGTAAGTTGCTGTCGTCATAAGCGGTAGTGGTCGAGCTGCAGTGGTCATAAGTGGCAATGGTCGTAAGCAGCAGTCGTCATAAGCTACAGAGGTCATAAGCGGCAGTGGTCGTAAGCTGCAATGGTCATAAGTTGAGTACAGTAGCATTAGTTGTAAATTCAGAGTACTGTAGTACTCGTAAGGAGAATACAGAAAAAGGAGTTGAGCGAGCTCAGCTCCAACAGTGCCATCTCACCTCAGCGCGGACTTCAAGGAGGTCAAAAATTGGTAGACGGTGAGGAAGAAGCGGCGGCGATGCACGGTGTCGATGGCGAAGGTGCTACGGATTGTTGTGCAGGCCCGGTGAATGCGGAGGTGGTGGCGGCAAGGCACGAGGAGACCCGAGCTCACCGAAATTGCTTGCCAGAGCTCGACTTGAGGCCAGCAGAGGAAGAGCTCGATGTGGAGAGTCTCAGGCACACAAGAGAAAGAAATGAGAGATGGGAGAGGAGCGACGTGAGTAGGGGATGCTCGGGGATCCTATTTATAGGGCTGAGGTGGAACACAGGGCGAGGATTGCTTGCTAGATTCAATGGCGGTGTGGATTCGGTCAAAGGACTTTGTAAAGGAAGCGTGGGAGATGCTCAGGATGATGCACATGGTCATAGATCGCATCACAAAAGCGAAGATCCAAACTTTCAGGAGTGATTTCAAGGTGATTCACATTAAGGAAGAAAGTGAATCAATGGATAATTTCTCCATGAAGCTGACGCCGATTGCCCATAGCATCTGAGCATTGGACGAGCAGGTGGGGGAGACCACCATCATTTGTAAATTTGTCCAAACGGTTCCAGCAAAATTCTTGTCAATCATAATGTCGATTAAGCAATTCAGCAACCTAAAGTCCATGTTCATTGAGGAGCTAGTTGACCGCAAAGCCTTTGAGGAGAGGGTTCAAAGCTAGGATGACAAGGAGAAGCAGCAGCATCTGTTGCTCACACATTCAGAGTGGATGACATGCATGAAGAAGAACGGGAAAGGGAATCTTCCTTCGGCTCGAAGGGATGCGGTGGTAATAGTAGCAAAAGTCATAGTTGTAGAAGAAGATGCGGTTGTGGCTATGGACATGCCAAGGTGGCTGTGATAACACCTCATCATCCGCTGATGCCAAACATGGCTCTTGAGGTGGCAAGGATAAAAGAAAGATTAAGTGCTTTAACTATGTTGTTTATGGTCACTATGCATCTGAGTGTTGTAAACCTTGCCGCAATCGTGATCGAGATGAGAAAGCTAATCTCACCCGAGCACACGACGATGACCCTACCTTGCCCTTTCCGTGTGCGTGCGGGAGGTGCATGATATGGTGATGATGAACTAGGAGAAGATGACGCCAAGGCTACACATCGATGGCGAAGCACATCTCGTGTCCAATGAGTAGTACCTGGAAAACAGTGCCAGCAACCACATGACGGGTCAGTGGTGCATGTTCAACGAGCTAGATGAAAGCCTCTATGGACAGGATTGATTCGGTGATGGATCCACAATGGAGATCAAGGGAAAGTGGTCACTCCTTCTCAAGTGCAAAAATGGAGAACAATGTGTACTATCCGAGGTATATTTCATACTGAGCCTTTGTAGCAATATCATTAGCCTTGGGCAGCTTGCAGAAGATGGTTGCAGGGTGGTTTTGTACCATGCACGGCTGTGGGTCTACAAGCGTAGCAATAGACTCCTCATGAACATAAAAAGATCCAAGAACCGACTGTACAAGATCCTGCTAGAGATAGGGACCCAGTGTGTCTGATGGCTAGTTTGGAGGAGCCTGCATGGTAGTGGCATGCACGGTTAGGGCACATGAATTTTTATGCCCTAAAATAGATGACAGAGAAGGAGATGGTGCTAGACTTGCCCAAAATTGAGCACCCAACACAACTGTGTGAGGGGTTGTTTAGTGGCCAGCCAAGCAAACCAGAAGTCAGTTCCCGTCACAGGTGCACCATCGAGCAGAGAAGCCACTAAAACTTGTACACATGGATTTATGTGGGCCTATAACTCCACATACACATGTTGGCAAGAAGTACTTCATACTCACTCTTCTTTGATGATTTTAGCCGATATATGTGGGTGGACATGTTGCAATCCAAGGATGAGGCTCTCAGCGTATTCAAGAAGCACAAAGCACTCGTTGAGAATGAGTATGGGCTCAAGGTGAAGGTCCTTAGATTAGATTGTGGAGGCAAGTTCTTGTCATGTGAATTTGACATGTTCTACGATGCCCAAGGAATAGCGTGACACTTTACGACACCATATTCACTACAACAAAATGGTGTTGTGGAATGCTATAATCATACTGTGCTATCCATGCTGAGGAGTTTACTCAAGAGTAAGCATGTACCTGCAGTAATGTGGGGTGAGATGGTGTGACATGCAGTGTACCTTCTTAACTGCGTGTCAACCAAGGCCCTAGTTGGAGTCATGCCGTATGAAGCCTAGACTAGAAAGAAGCCACGCGTCGAGTACTTGCGAGTGTTCGGGTGCATCACGCACGCCAAGGTGGTAAAGCCACACTCGAAGAAGCTCAATGACTGCATCACTACCATGATGTATCTTGGCGTGGAACCTAGCAGCAAGGCTCATCGACTTTACAATCCTTGACAAGTGAAAATTCACATCAACTGCAATGTGGTGTTCGAGGAAGCAAAGGAATGGCCGTGGAACAACAACATCACCAACGATGTAACTAACGCTCCTTGGACTATGTTTACTATCTTTGATAACATAAGTATAGATTAGACATGCCAAAATGACGGATAGTAGGAGGCTGTCCCACATGGCCTAGTAGCACTGAGGTCACCAGGTAGGACATCATTTGGCTTGAGGTGAGCCAAACACTTTCCCTGGCATGGAGGAGCTAGAGAGCATGGGTACGATGACACCCTTGGGTACACTAGAAGCCACAGAAGGTGGAACAGACGTGGTGCCTATCTCACCTGTTCTTATTGATAACAAGAGTGGGCTTTGTAGATTTCGAAACCTTGATGACATCTACATCGCATCTGAGGAGATCAATGGCTGCCTAGTCATAAACCCATTGGGCTTAATCAAGTGTACAAACTGAAGAAGGGCACAGATATCAACATTGTGAGGTACAAGATAAGGTTAGTTGCCAAGGGGGTACGTGTAGCGGCATGTGATAGACTTTGAAGAGAACATAGACGATTGGGTGACTCAAAAACAGAAAAAGCATCGCCCTATCATCATGTGAAGCTGAGTTCATGGCTGCCACAGCAGCAACATGTCAAGGCATATGGTTGTGAAGTGTACTAAGTGAGATATCGGGAGAAGCCCCAAGTCCGGTCGTCTTGTACATTGACAATAAATAAGCAATCATATTGATGAAGAATCTAGTGTTTCTTGGAGAAGCAAGCACATGATAGTTGGTTTTACTTTATCAGAGAGTGCTTGGAGAAGGAACTAATTATTGTCAAGCACGTGTGCATAGGGGAGCATCGTGCGGATATCCTCATAAAGGCACACCCTTGAGTCAAGTTCAAAGAGATGCATGATTTGCTAGATGTCAAAAATCTCGCACAGTCAAGTCTAGATTAAGGGAGAAATTGTTAGGAAATAAACAAGATTTGCCAAAGTTTGTAGAGATCACATAGTATTCATGTCTTGTGTGGCAAGATAAATGATAGAGGTCAGATGCAAATTCACATCAAATTTGTTTGTTTCTTTATTTACTTATTCTAAGATAGATATATGCATATGCTATAAATACTAGCTTTAAAGTAGAGAAATACAGATAGGAAATTGCTGTCAAATTTCTGCGTTCTCTCCCGTGCATTCCTACGGTCCGTCGCGTTGGGCCACCGGAGCAACATTAGCACCGAGTGCTTGCCATCCATGGGCCCGTGGTTCTGCACCTCGACCGTGGCCGGGAACATGAGCTGTTCGCACCCCTCGGCGCCTATCTCATCCACATGGTAGCTCACGCCGCCGTCCGCTATTGTCGTCGTGGTCAGGCCGGCGAGTAGATTCGTGTTGGGGGCTTAGTTACTGGTGCCGGACACTAGCCGACGGGATAATTTGGAGTAGCTGAGGTCGTAGCCGAACTTGTAGATGGTCTTGGCGTTGTAGAAGCGGTAGTTCCAGCCAGGGTAGCCGGTGGCTGGGTCGGCGCGCATCCGCATGTCCTGTTAGCTATAATCTTGTCATTGAGTCTAGTTTATTATTTGCATATTTGTTAGTCATCTGAAAGAGCATAGAAAATGGACGTGCATACAAATTATGGTGCTCGAGCTACAGTGCATGGCGAGGTCCCGTGTGAAACAGACATGCTGATGTGCCGTGCGAAGCGTACATGCCACGAGAAGTGTTAGCTGCATGAGAAGTGCATCGAGCAGGCGAAGTAATGCATGCACCTCCTGGAGAATAGTTAATTAGGATTAGTAGCATCATTAGCTAGTTATGTGATTAGTTGTTGCATGTGATCGTTATGAGTTGTTAGCTTGCATGTAGGCAGTACTTGGTCACCCTGGGTTGTAGGAGCACATTCAACTAATGCATGCATGACTCAATCAGGCCATGAACTAGTGGAGCAAGTAGTCTATGAGTGCGTTGCATGAGTAATGGGCCAAAGCTTTTGCTCACCCATTGTATTTATTTTGAACTGCATCAGTTTGTTGAGTCGCAATGGAAAAAGGAAGAAAACGACGCACTAGTTGAGCATCACCAATTCTCATTGTCTACTTCTGTGAGCGTGTGTGTTTGTGAGAAACACAAGTGAGGGAGTGATTCCCTAGTGAGAGATAGACAGGAGTTGTGTGATTCAGCTCCAACATTTGGTATCAGAGCAAGGTGATGATGAAGACGATACCGCGTGGTGACGACTCGCCGAGCGGAGCCATTGTGAGCAGTGGCTTGGGCAACTCGATGACGACTACAACGGCGGGGAGGCTTCCATTCCCGATGCTGACAAGGATGAACTATGCGGCGTGGGCGATGAGGATGAAGTACCTCTTGCGAGCCAACGGCGCATGGGGTGCCATTGTTCACGAGAACTCATCCGAAGACGTTGATGAGAGCAAGGACATGCTGGCCTTGACAATCATCTCCCAATCGATCGACGACGAGACTCTACTGCGAGTTGTGGAGAAGGAGACCGTGCCTGATGTGTGGACAGCGCTACGCTCCATGCACGTGGGCGTCGAGCGTGTCCGGGAGGCAAGGATCCAATCCTTGCGCTCGGATTTTGATAACCTTAAGATGAGTGATGCAGAGTCCATGGATGATTTCGCGGTGAAGTTCACGACGCTCGTTGGGCGCATTCGTGAGATTGGAGACGCGATGGAAGAGAAGTATGTCGTGAACAAGCTGCTATGATCCGTTTATGACAAATCATAAATGTTGCTTCGTCGACAGTGTTATTTGGTGACATCAACAAGATGGTTGTAGAGGAGGCCATTGGATCACTGAAGGCGCACGAGGAGCTTCTCAAGGGGCGGGACAAGCGGATGGAAGAGCAACTTCTCATGATAAGAGGACATGAGTCGTCGCGAGGACGAGGTCGCGGCCGTGGGTGCGGCGAATGGCGCAAAGATAAAAGTAAGGTACAATGCTACAACTGTGAAGAATTTGGACATTTTGTTTGGGAATGTCCTAAGAAAGAAAAGGAGGAGAAAGCTTTGTTAGCTCAAGGTTACGCAAGCGACAAACCAGCTCTCTTGTGAGTGGAGATATGATGACAAGATTAGGGGGTAGTTGTTAGCTATAATCTTGTCATTGAGTTTAGTGTATTATTTGCATATTTGTTAGTCATTTGAAAGAGCATAGAAAATGGACGTGCATACAAATTATGGTGCTCTAGCTACAGTGCATGACGAGGTCCCGTGTGAAACGGACATGCTGACGTGCCGTGCGAAGCGGACATGCCACGAGAAGTGTTAGCTGCATGAGAAGTGCATCGAGCAGGCGAAGTAATGCATGCACCTCCTGGAGAATAGTTAATTAAGATTAGTAGCATCATTAGCTAGTTATGTGATTAGTTGTTGCATGTGATCGTTATGAGTTGTTAGCTTGCATGTAGGCAGTACTTGGTCACCCTGGGTTGTAGGAGCACGTTCAACTAATGCATGCAGGACTCAGTCAGGCCATAAACTAGTGGAGCGAGTAGTCTGTGAGTGCGTTGCGTGAGTAATGGGCCGAAGCTTTTGCCCACCCATTGTATTTATTTTGAACCGCATCAGTTTGTTGAGTCACAATGGAAAAGGAAGAAAACGACGCACTAGTTGAGCGTCACCAATTCTCATTGTCTACTTTTGTGAGTGTGTGTGTTTGTGAGAAACACAAGTGAGGGAGTGATTCCCTAGTGAGAGATAGACAGGAGTTGTGTGATTCAGCTCCAACATGTCCTTCATGGCATGGGCACCAGGTGAACTCCTCCCGTCCTCTGGGTAGCACGTCACCGGCAGCCTGCCGCTCGGGTTGTGGTCACCGAAGAGGACCCTGGCGATGGCAAGCCCGCCGATCTGGCCGGGGTAGCCGGCCCACAGGATGGCGCCGATCTTTGGGTTCGACTGCGCGAACGTGACGTCCTCCGGCCCACCGGTGAGGAGCATCAGGAACACTGGCTGCTTCGCCGCACTTGCAGTAACGGTGATTAGGCTCTGCTGCTTCCCTGGGAGCATCAGGCTTGTCCTGTCCAGGCCTTCCTCCTCCTATTCCTGGCTCAGACCCATGAACAGGATCACATGCACTACTATAGAAAGCCTAATACTAGACGGCCAATCACAGACGGTTTGACAAAACCGTCTGTGATTGACACTAACACAGACAGTTTTAATTTGGACACCGTCTGTGTTAGTGGTCGAGTATCACAGACGGTCCTTACCAATGAACCGTCTGTGTTATCACAGACAGTTTTTTTATTAAAAACTGTCTGTGTTGTGAATGTTCACAGACGGTTTTTGACAAGAACCGTCTGTGATGTCCCTTTGTCTGTCATATTCTGTTCATGATCAGAGGTTAATATATAAGTACACATTGCTTCTAATAACTTAACTACAGAGCTACTGAGATAAGAGATCACAAATTAACGGCAAATTTATTAATTTCAATTAGAGGCAAATTTATTACAAAAGTCGCACGGGTAAAGAGTTTCCCAGATTGTAATCTTTTGGACTTCATACGCTTCTTCTTTGACTTTGTGACTTGGAGGATCAGCCACTGACTTCTCAAATGCCGTTAAGATTGTCCTTGTCCTCAGCACTTCCTCCTCCAGCCTGGGCAAATAATCAGTAGCATAGCCCATAATGTCGTAGAGGATAGCATGAAAAGATTCCTCAGAATTTGCCATTTCTGCTTGATCGGCAAGGCTATCCATCAGTCTCTCCAATGCGTGTAGAGCTTCTTCCGCTTTGCACACATTGTGGAGAAGAACCAGGGTAAGGGCTGTTTCCCTTTCTTGAGCGGCAGCGAGACGCCTCCGTCGACGGCGGATGATCAGATCGAGCTGACGGATGCAAGAAAGTCGGGGAAGGAGAGCAGGGCGTGTGCGGAGAAGATGCTCCAGATGCAAATTGCTGGCGCTTTGTAAGGTTCCGGCGAACAATTCTTGATGAGCAGATGAGAGGAAGGAGATGATCACAAGAATAGTAGAAGCCATATTGTACGTAAGTAGAAGAGACCTTGATTAGGCGCGCATATTTAACCTTTAGCACAGACGGTTCATATACCCGAACATTAATGATATATACGCTTCGTATAACGATCGAGAGACGTTAATTAGACGATCGAAACACGAAGCGTTCTGAAGCTTATGATAGACGATTTTTTATAAAAAAAACCGTCTGTGATAATATTTATCACAGACGGTTTTTAAACTTAGAACTGTCTGTGATATTGATATCACAGACGGTTCTACGTCTAGAACCGTCTGTAATAAGCCTCCCTATAAATACCCTCTGGCTAGGGTTTTCCCGTATGCTGCGATTATATTCTACATCTAAATCCCGATCTGTCTCGTCGCCGTTGCCTTCCCGAGCCCTCGCCGGCCGCCTCCCCGAGCCGTCCGCATTCGAAGACCGACGCTCGGCTCGCCTCCACGCCCGGCGCCTCCGCTCGCCCGTCGCCTGCGGTCGCTCCCCGAGCCCTAGCCGGCCGCCTCCTCGAGCCGTCCGCATTCAAAGACTGACGCTCGGCTCGCCTCCACGCCCGGCGCCTCCGCTCGCCCGTCGCCTGCAGTCGCCTCCCCGAGCCCTCGGCGGCCGCCTCCCCGACGCATAAGCACTAAGGTACCCTTGTCTGCCGCCACAAAACTGTACTATATGGTATTGTTGAACTATTGTATTATATTGCTTATGGACTGTATGGTATTGTTGAAATGTATGGTATAATGGTGGATTGTTCATACTGTTGGTATTATAATGGTGAAATGTATGGTATACTATTGTATTATATCACTTTAGGTGTTGTTACTCCAATAATGATTTTTACACAAGTGTGTTTAGCCTACATGTGGAGTAATCCAAACACTTGCCATAATTTTTTTGCCACACTTTTGTGGCAGTGAACCAAACAATAGCCACAAAGTTTTTGCCATACCTTAGTTATCAACCAAACACCTTTTTTTTGCCACAAATTTGGCTAGCCACAAGTGTGGCAAATTCTTAAGTTGAGGTATGGCAAATTGTAGCCTCCAACCAAACATGCCCTATATGCCACATAGGCCTTCAAAGGGCATGAAGCAAGTGACACATTCTAGTGTATCCGTTTCAATGAACCTGATACACTAGTTTGTGTCATTTGCTTCATAGAACTTTATTTAGAGACATTGTAGTAATAATATATGCCACATAGACCTTCAAGGGGCATGAAGCAAGTGACACACTCTAGTGTATCCGGTTCAATGAACCTGATACACTAGTTTGTGTCATTTGCTTCATAGAACTTTGTTTAGAGACCTTGTAGTAATAATATATGCCACATAGACCTTCAAGGGGCATGAAGCAAGTGACACACTCTAGTGTATCCGGTTCAATGAACCTGATACACTAGTTTGTGTCATTTGCTTCATAGAACTTTGTTTAGAGACCTTGTAGTAATAATATATGCCACATAGACCTTCGAGGTTGATCTACTTGTTTCAGAGGGCATGGTTAGCATTTTCTGAGGCTAGCCAATAAACAGGAATAGTTTTAGGGGTAGGAAAGAATATCACAGACGGTTTTTAAATACAAACCGTCTGTGATATCTGATAATCGCAGACGGTTTTTAGTACAAAACCGTATGTGATTATCAGCTATCACAGACAGTTTTTAGTTAAAAATCGTCTGTGATTATCAGATATCACAGAGGTTTTTAGTGAAAAACCGTCTGTGATATCTAATAATCACAGACGGTTTTTCAAACCGTCTGTGATAACCTTCGATTATCACTGACCTATAAATTCAGACGGTTCACAAAACCGTCTGTGATGACGTTTTTGAACCGTCTGTGATGACTTTTTCTGTAGTAGTGATGATCCAACGATCTCGCCAGCGTGACCGCCTGGCCCGTCACGTCGAACTTGCACGCTGCCGAGTTGCACCCGCTAGGAATCTGACATCCTTCACGTAGCCCTGGAGAGGCGTCGTTGTCTCGCACGGCGGGCCAAAGTAGTTTCCGTTGAGCGCGCCGGGGTCGTTTGCGTTGTGGCCGATGACGGCAGCGGATGCGACCGCCGACCGGTCGAGTTGGAGTATGCGGCATCGTTCTTGAGCAGGACGATGCCGTCCTGTGTAGCCTCAGCGCCGAGGCTACCGTAGGACGGCGCTGCTCCGGGGGTCGCCGTTGAAGTGGCCGAGCTGCATGCAGACGGCGAAGAGGTTCTTGAGGGCCTTTGTCGACGTCCTGCTCCGTCATCTTCCTCTACTAGAGCGCGGCCGTCGCGTGTGTTAGTATTAATCATGTCGCATGTTTAGTATACGTCACACGGTGTTCCCAGTCGTGCGTGTTCACGACGAGGCTGATAGAGTGCGTTGAGTTTCCATAGCATGGTTGATGGTAGCCTGCTGTATATACGGCAAGAGATAACAATACCGTGATTGTACGAGACTAACCAAATTTGTAAATTTGTAATCTCTAGATGCCAATAAAAGGAAGAGACAACAGGAAAAGTCGTAAGTCATTTGCGCGGCATCAACTCGTTCATTTTCTCCTGCAAAGTAGTGTTTTGCTCCATGCTCAAGCGTTCGTGTGTGCATCCAGGTGATCTCGTGAGTGTACTAGCTTACGACAACAAGTGGTATCACACCCTTGTCTCGTACCTGTGAAGATGTCATAAGATGGCTTGAAGTTGCCCAGAAGTCCAAGTCACCACAGTATCTCCAGATCCGCGATGCCGGCAGTGGCGGCAGCACATTAGCGGCATCAATGTCCGCAACGTGGTTGTATCGCGAGTGGTGAGGGACTTGGGAGGCTCGACGCAGTACCCGATGCTGACATGAACCAATTACGGAGACTGGGCCCTCATGATGAAGGTCATAATGCAGGCGTGAGGTTTGTGGGATGCAATCGAGAACGATGACGCTGACTTTCATGAGGATTGTATGGCACTAGAGGTGATTCTTCGAGCGGTGCCACCGGAGATACTCTCCCCACTCACCATCAAGGAGAGTGCCAAGGAGGCATGGGCCACCATTAAAACCATGCGCATGGGCGTGGCGCTCGTGCACAAGGCTAAGGCTTAGTTGCTTCACAAGGAATTTGAGAGTATTGCATTTCATGATGGTGGGTTGATTGATGACTTTGCCATGAGGATTACCGAGCTCATCAACAACCTCCATATCATCGATGACAAGCTTGATGAGAATGTCATGCGGAAGTTCCTGTGTGTGGTACCACATAGGTATTCCCAGATAGCGTTCTCTATTGAGACTCTTGTTGATCTAGACACATTGTCTGTGGAGGAACTGACCGGGTGACTCAAGGCCACCGAGGAGCTATTCAAGCTTGGCGACATGGGTGGCTCCAGGAGTCATCTACTCCTCACCGAGGAGGAATGGCTTGCACTTATGAAGAAACGCGAGCAGGGCGATAACTCCTTCAGTTGTGGAAGGCCATCTAACGACAAGGCTGACGAAGGCAGCGGTGATAAGTGCCATAGTAGGCATTGTGGAAAGGGAGACGACAAGGATGGTGCGTCTAGCAGTGGCAAGAATGGCGTATCCAATCGTGGAAAGGGAAAGTGCCACAACTGTGGCATCTACGAACACTTCGCTCGTGAGTGTCGTAAGCCATGCCACGAGCGCAGGGAAGATGCCAATCTATCGTGTGCTAAGGAGGACCAACTGGTGCTTCTCATGGCCAAGCACTATGAGCTCGTGAACGCTTCTGATGGCACACAGCAGGAGGTGGTCTACCTCAACAAAGAGAAGGTGTTCTCGATGGACACTGGCAGCAACGAGTGGTACATCGACACTGGCGCCAGCAACCACATGACCAGCAACCAGTCGATGCTCACGTCACTCGATGAGACAGTGAAGGGCACCGTGAAGTTCGACAATGGCTCAGTGGTGGAGATTTGCGACAAAGGCATTGTGATGTTTTAGTGCAAGAATCAAGCGCATCGGGTGTTCACTAAGGTGTATTTCATACCATGACTCTAAAGCAACATCGTTAGCCTCGGACAGCTCGACAAGAGTGTCTTCAAGATTGTTATCAAGGGCGGGGAGCTGTGCATCTTCGATCATGAGCGACTGCTACTGGTGTGGGTGCTACAGTCCAGGAATAGGCTATACACATTGGTACACCTGCTACACCAAGTGGTAGCAAGTACTTTTTGCTGATTGTGGATGATCATAGTAGGTACATGGGGGTGGAGGTATTGAGGACAAAGGACGAAGCGTTTAGGTTCTTTTGCAACATCAAGGCACTACCCGAGAATGAACACAATGTCAAGCTTAAGGCTTTCCACATAGATCACGGCGGGGAGTTCAACTCCAACGAGTTCAATGATTACTATGATGAGCATGGGATTAAGCGGTACACCACCGCTCCCTACTCACTACAACAGAACGATGTTGTGGAGCATCAGAACCAGATGATCATCGAGATGGCACGCAGCCTGCTGAAAAGCATGTTCGTGCTGGCTGTGTTCTAGGGGCGAGGCAGTGAAGACCACCATGCATATACTAAACTGAACACCAAAATGGCGTCTCAATGGCATGACGCCATATGAGGCATGGCACAAGCAGCAGCTCAATGTGCACTACTTCTGGACATTTGGATGCATTGCCCAAGTTAAGAAGGTCGGCCCCGGCATCACGAAGCTGTTAGATAGGTCAACGCCAATGGTATTCATTGGCTATGAGTTGGGTGCCAAGGCTTGCCATGTCTATGATCCCAAGACGTGAAATCTACACATCATCCATGATGTTGAGTTCAAAGAGAAGAAGAAATGGGGCCAAGAGGTTGTGTCCCTTAATCGTGCTCCCGGCGGCATGGACACTTCACTGTTGAGTACACCACCGAGCACTTGGCAGTGGAGCTCCAGTGAACGGTGACGTTGGTGTAGTGTCTACATCAAGCTCAAGTCTCGTGTCACTGCAGACGGCAGAGCCACGCACACCGACCACTCCTCCAGCAGCTGACGCATCCAGTGTCGAGTGGGCTACCCCACCCACTGTTGGGTTGCATGATTCGGAGGGTGCACCGCTGCGTTACCAAATAATGTTCAATGTCTATGACACAACATCAATCCTTGATGAAAACTATATCGACCTCTGCATGCTAGCCACCGAGGAGCCCGCAAGTGTTGAGCAAGCATTGAAGGAGACATGTTGGAGGTGCGCCAAAGAGAATGAGATGTGCCCCGTCCATGACAACGTCACATGGGAATTTGCCGCACTCCCAGTAGGACACCGAGCCATCAAGCTCAAGAGGGTCTTCAAGGTAAAGAAAAATCCAGAAGGCAACATTGTCAAACATAAAGCTCGCTTGGATGCAAAAGGCTATGCATAGCGACATGGGGTGGACTTCGATGAGGTGTTTGCACCGGTGGCGCGCTTGGAGATTGTGTGGCTGCTGATCACTTTGGCAGCACATGGAGGCTAGGAAGTTCATCATATGGGTGTCAATCGATGTTCCTAAATGGTGACCTTGCCGAGGAGGTGTATGTGCAGCAACTTCTCGGGTTTGTCGATGACAAGCACGAGCACATGGTGCTCAAGTTGCACAAGGCGCTATATGGTCTGCGGCAGGCACCACGGACCTGGAACTCCAACATGGACTGTTCACTGGTGGCACTCGTTCAAACACAGCCCAATGGAGCATGTTGTGTACTGAAGGGAAAAGGACGGGACCTTCTTGCTCGTGGGGTGTACATCGATGATTTGATCATCACTTGTTCAAGCGTCGATGACATTGCTGAGTTCAAGGCTCAGATGATGAGCATGTTCAGCATGAGCGACCTTGACCTTTTGAGTTACTACCTTGGGATTGAGTTGAAGTAGGCTACCTGATCACTTTGTGCCAATATAGCTACGCGTGCAAGGTGCTGGAGTCATCAGGTATGGCCGGATGCAATCTGTGCTTGACGCTGAGGGAGAACCAGCTAAAACTAACCAAGAAGGATGGCAACACTGTGGTTGATGCTACTAAGTATCACAATGTTGTCAGGAGTTTACGATACCTAGTGAACACTAGGCCTGACATTGCCTACACCGTGGGCATTGTCAGTCGGTACATGGAAGCAACCACGTCACAGCACATGGAGGCCGTGAAGCACATCTTGCAGTACATAAGCAGAACAGTTGGCTATGGATGTTGCTACAAGTGGTGTGGTGCGTTGGAGCTCGAGCTGGTGGTCTACAGTGATAGCGACTTCACCGATGATGTGGATGATCGCAAGAGCACATTGGGAATGGCGTTTTTCCTGGGTGCTAGTCTGATCACGTGGGCGTCACAGAAGTAAAAGATCGTCGTGCTCTCATCTTGTGAGGTGGAGTACATCGCAGCGGTCACGGTGGCTTGCCAGAGGGTATGGCCCAACAAGCTACTCGGTGATCTAACGGGTGTGGAGCCAAAGAGGGTCAAGCTGCTGGTAGATAACAAGTCTGCGATCGTGTTGTGCAAGGACCTAGTGCATCACGACCGCAAGAAACACATTGACACAAGATTTGATTTCGTTCGTGAATGTGCCGACAGCAAGGTTGACGTTGAGCACGCGGGCACTGATCAACTAGCTGACATCCTGACAAAGGCCTTCGGTCATGTCAAGTTCATGGAGTTGAGGCAAAAACTTGGCTTGGTGGAAGTGAAGTCTGGGCACCTTGATTAAGGAGGTGTTTTGTTTTAGTATTAATCATGTCGCATGTTTAGTATACGGGCATGTTCAGTATACATCGCACAGTGGCCCGAGGCATGCTGTTCACGACAAGGCTGAAGGAGTGCGTTGAGTTTCCATAGCATGGTTGTTTCGGTAGTTATGGTAGCCTGCTGTATATACGGCAACAGATAACCATGCCGTGATTGTTGGAGACTAACCAAATTTGTAATCTCTAGATGCCAATCAGAGGAAGAGACAACAGGAAAAGCCCCACAAGTCATTTGGACGGCACCAACTCGTTCGTTCTCTCCTGCAAAGTTGTGTTTTGCTCCGTGCTCGAGTGTTCGTGTGTGCGTCCAGGTGATAAGGTGTCTGTACTAGCTTGCGACAACAGCGTGCTCCCGTGTGTAGGTGCCGCAGTTCAAGTCCAACCCTGTAAGTCACAAACTTCGTGTTAAATTCATGTCATGTTCTCCATTTCCGTTCGAAAAAATCTCTTGTAATTTGCTACTAGTCTTGTTCAGTTTAATTCTGTGTTTTTTAGTTCTCAGTAACGACGATCGTCACGTACTGAAAATTTTATCGAAAGTCAGCGATACGGCTAGTAACCAGCGGTTATCGGAAATTTTGGAAATTTTCGGCCAAAAATGTTGAATTGAATTTTGAATTTTTTAATTTTTTGAATTTTTAGATGAATTTTATTGAATGTGAAATTTTTTGTTCGATACAAAATTTTACTGATACCCACCAATAAGAACGATTACCAGCAGTTATTGACGAAATTTCGCGTCTAAAAATTTCACTGCCGTCGAGAGCTGAAAACTTCAGTGTATCTAACGAAAACAAAATACTCGAGTGTTCAGAAATAAACTGACATGTAGTACCTCTCCAAGGAAGTAATTCGAACAATAGTCCTTTGAATAAGTACTGTACTAACTCAAAAACTATTCGATCCTTAATGCTACTTACTAAGGTGTTGGGTTAATGTCAAAAGGTATAATAGACGGCTTATGAAAGTGACGTGCTTTAACTAAGTTGTTATGCCATGTTCATGCATACTGTTCAGCACTAAGCACTGATTTTGTCTTCTATTTACGTAGGAACAAGCCACTAAGCTAGGAACCATAGTAAATAATGGAAGAGGTGAGAGACCAGCCTCGAGGGAGACTGCAACCGTGTCCTCTGGTGTCGGCGCATAACGCTGTGCATCGTGCATGACGGAACAAGGGCTGCAGCACGCAACACACGCAGGCAAACAACCAAAAGAAAACATGGACGCGCCAGTACTCACCGTAAAGGACAGCATGCGACTTGAAATTAAAGTTACCTGCAAAATTGTAGTAAATTAAACGATGTCTCACCCGTCCAGACCCCCGTCTCCCTTGACGGCTTTGGCGAGGAGGTCGGAGTTGGCGCAGGCGGGGACGCCGTTGATGCCGGTGTAGGCGCACATGACGCAGCTCGCCTTCCCGTCCACGACGCAGCTCTTGAACGCCGTGGAGGAGCGCCGTCGCCGAGCTGCCCTGCAAGCAGATGGTGAGCCCCTCCGCCTGGCCGAGGTTGTACAGCGCCCTACCCTCCCTCCCTGCCGATCGCCTACATGTACGTACCTACATGCATCGTATCAATCACAGGTGAAATTCATCGCATGGAAGGCGATCTAGAGTGAAGTGAACAACGAAGGAACAAAGGCTACGAGCTGACATGACATGCTTCGGATACACGCGCGTTTGGTGGCCAACTAACCACATGGTGGGGCCACTTTTTGCACAAAGTACCCAACCATTAGTATGTGCTGTACTGTTTTCTTCAATCTGTGACGATCGATTTGGTCCATCGATCACGGAGACCACACATTTACAAATAACGAAAGACGGGAACGTGTGGCTCGAATGAACTATATATGATCGCTCGGTCGCCGGGATAATGAATTCACGTAATCCTGAAGATGCAAATCTGTCTGGCTCAATCATATGTGTTTAATATAAGGAAAGAGATTTTATAAGGTTTAATATAGAAGCTCCTTTTATAATTGCAAAGTTTTAAGATCGCTTTAATTAGATTGCATTTGCAAGATAGAAAAAAAAACATTCGTGCTTCGTCAAATTTCACTTCTGTCAAGTTTAATATTTCGTTTTTCAATTCTTCTTAACTAAGCTCCATCGAATTTGGTTTAGTTCGAAATTTTGCAAGGTCACGGGACACATCCATTCCCCTGCATCCAGTCAATTTTTTGAACTTTTCGAAACACTTGCTATATGTTTTTTTGTGTGGTAACTAATGTGCGTGTCGTAAGTACACAAGACATATCCATTCCTCTCCCTCCGTTGTTTTTTAGATGTTGTTTTAGAATATATGCAGTCAGCCTAACTTTTAAAACTCTGCTGTCATATGTACAAAAGTATTTGAATTTATCATATTATTATTTTGTCATAAAAAACACTTTCACGTCATTGTATTTTTAACAGTTTTCAATAAAATATAATTCGAAAAAATAATGGTCAAACATGTGTATTGGAGACCACATCAATTTCTAAAATGACATATAAAAAGCAACGGTGGTAGTATAAATTTCGCACGAGTTCATATAAAACTCACATTTGGGCTATTTGTAGAAAACACAGTTTTCCTCTGTTTCTCTCATAATTGAGGTTAAACAACGACTATCTCTGGGGAAAAAAGAAGTTAGCACAGACAGACAAACCATAACTATCATCTTGATCAACCAGTGAGACATTTGGGGTGCATTATTTTCGGCTACGGTTGATGGCTTATGACTATGGCTGATTGCTTTTCATCCTAGCGTGAGTATTTATGCGAACAAATCGAATGAGCCGATAAATTATTTTGATAAGGTTTTTCTGATAACTTATCTCAAAAAGACAATGAAGAAGTTGTTGCATTTGTATGCTAAGAAAGTAAGTTGAAAAAGATCTGGCCATGATTGACCTAACAAGATCTGGATCCAGCAACCCCAGGCCGACACACTGGCCGGTGCACGCTCACAGATTAAGCAAGTACTAGGCTAGGCCGGAGCTAGCTAGCCAAAAGCAAGGTACGGGGTGACGGGGAGGTGCCGCCTACCAGCACGGGCGCACAGCGATCAGCACAAGTCGTTTGTTCGGCGCAAAAAAGCTTCTTAGCTCTCTAGCCTGATCCGCCTATAGGTTCATTCAATCCTATCGATTGGTAGTAGCGGTTGACGACTCAGGAAGTTTAGATCAGGGAAAACGTTAGCAGTTTTAAAATTTTACCGCCTCTCACTGATATGACCGGTAACGGATGGTTACTAAAAATTTCGGTCGAAAAAATTTGAAATTCAATTTTGAATTTTATGAGAAAATTAAATTTTTTGAGTAAAACTATAGATAATTGTGGAGATAAACTAGATATTTATATATACATGAATATAGATGAAAATAAAGTTAAAATCAGATGTATTTTTGTATTTAAATAAATTTTATTTGAATTATTGGCCCTACAATTAAAATTCATCAAAACATTGCCGTCATCGATATGACCGGTTTTCGCGGATAACTGGCGAACGGCAGTACCGTTTTCCCAGGTCTGGATAGCTTTTCCAACAGCCAGACATTCTATACTATTCCCAGCTAGCTACTTCTTCCTGTAATTCTGAACTAATCAATCAATCACATGCTTGTCGTACTACCTAGATCTTGTCCTCTGGGCTGTTTACTGGCCGTTTTCCACAGTGCAGATCGTGATTCTTCTGTCCTGATCTCTGTTTTAACTGCATACAGTGCATTTTTTTGGTCCTTTATATGAGGTTGGAAAGAACAATGGTTTAGTTTGACCGTCAGAGCACCCGCAGCGTATGGACCCCTTATAAGTGGTCCAGTGTGACACATGCGAGAGGGCCTATAACTTTGTAAAAATACCATAATATGTTAGTATCTATGGTGGGACTTACACTCAGATAAAAAAAAAAGAAAACCTCTATGTAACAGCACAGCTATTTTTTTTCAAAAATTTCAGATTAAAAATTAATTTAATTTAAAATAAAAATAAGTGTTATTTGATTGCTTAAATTTTAAAATTTTTATTTGCATGTTTTCACTTTTAAAAGGCTTTTTTTGCAAAGTAATTTAAGTAAAAGGTGAAAATATTATTAAATAAGGGCAGTTTGAATTTCTACAAAAAAATCCTACTTGAACTTAATTATTTTAAAGCATTTGGCTCTTTTTTAGATTTTCTGTGTTTTTCTTCCTCCTTCTTCCACCTTCGCCCGTCAGCCATTGCCGCCCTCCGAAGCACTTAAAGTCGGCCGTCACTTCTCGAAGCAAGTTATACCATTGAAAGACTTCATCATTTTCCATTCCTCCGTCGGTTTTCTCCGCCATAAAGTTCCGTCATCAACCACGATCGTGCGCCACTACACCAGCCATAAATCTAGTGAGCCGCCTCTCGGCCATTCCTTTTTCTCAAGTCCTATAAATACCTTCCCAAGTATCTCCTACTCACACCGCTCCTTAATTCTTGTTTTCATGCGCCTGAGACTTTTCGCATCGAGTTTCTTCTCGGCCGGCCTTAAGTCAAGTTCTAGCGAGCATTTCCAAGAAGCCCAGGACCCTTCGTGCTTCGTCGCCACTACCTCCGTCTTCACCGAGCCGGCACAACTATTCGTCGCCCCTTTGTCGATCCAATCCACCGCCGGAACTCCTTCGCTGTCAACGACCGAACCGCTTCTACCGCTTCTTCCTCGTCGTCGACCAATTTCCGATTCTTCGTAGTCCACACTAAGGTGCTCAACTTCTCTCTCTACATCTTTCGACTGCTACAGTCATTTTTTTATCGTTGTCGCATTCGACCGCTGCCACTTCCAATCACCGAAGCTTTTCGACCACTATTGTTGGTTTTGACCGCCCTAGTCGGTCACGACTACTATAATTGGTTTTGATCACTCTGGTCGGTCGTGAGCACTATCATTGGTTACAACTGCTCTAATCAGTTACAATCACTCTCAACAGTCTGACAACTCTCGGAGTTTTCAACCGCTGCCACTATCGATTACATATAACTTTCAACCGCCAAGCTTCGATCATTAAGTTTTCGACTACTTTTGTTTTCGACCACTCTTGCTTTCGACCACCTGAAGATACGCCCACTATAACTACTTCGACCACGTATAATTTCTGACCCTTCTAACCACACATAAAACACTCTTTCTTACAATCACCCACCACTCTGTAGAGCTTCCGACTACCAACCACGTTATACCTTTCGACTGCTTTGACCACTCTTTAGACTTTGTAATCTTTCACTGCTCTGTATCCTAGGACCTTTAAGTACCGACCATCTTATAACCTTTGACCCATTTGACCATTGTATGCCTTCCAACCACCATGTTTCGACCACCAAGATTCGACCACTTTGTAAGTATCGACCAAATACTATAGCTTTCGAGTATCAACTAGTTCTTATAGCTTCAACTATCGACCGGTTACTGAAGCTTTTGACCGCTCTAAAAACTCTAAATTTCTGACCACTCTACAGCTTCAACCACACAAAACACTGTAGCCTCCGCCCATTCGACCACAACCGCCTTCAAGCATTCCTGCCATCCAATCACGGCAGTCTATTTGACCATCTTTGCTTTTGACCGCACCTGTGTTTGAGCATTATCCTATGCGACCGCAACTTGCCGACCACATCTTGCCGACCACAGTCTGCCGACCACACCGCATTTGACCATGACTGTTTGACCAGCCAAAGCCTATTGACCACTATATAGCTTTCGGACCATTTCGAATGTCTCCTCTTGCCGATCGGACTGCTCCGAACTTGTGGGGGTAACCCTAGACGGGGGTCGCTGCATGTGTGTTCTGTATTAGTCCCGTGATCCATAGCTAGTACACACATTCACAGCATTGAGATCACATCCATACATTTTGAATATATTTAATTTATGACAAAGGGGTAAATACAATAAGGTTCTACAACATGTGGCTGACTAGCCAAGAGAATACCAGAGTCAAGAGTAAATTTCAGTGGAAGACAAATAACTAAGCAGAAGCATCAATCCAGTGGTATGCCACCATATCCACAGGCAACCGACTAGGGGATTAGGCCCTAGAAAACCCATCGTCAAGCTCCCCGATGCTGGGGGCAAAGTACGCATCGTCTAGCACGTATCCTTCTTCATTCTCTGATCAACAATAATTTAAGTAAGGTTGAGTATATTGTATACTTAGCAAGACTTGTAGACTTGCAATGTATCGCAAAATTGTACATATATGCAAGGCTATCAAGGGATGAGGCTCTATGCTGAGTTATTTTTTGGCATGAAGCAAGTTTTATTTGCAATATCGGTAAGTAATAGTTTGCCAACTGCATTATAAAGAGCAGTTGACAGACATGTAATGAAATAACATTTGCATAATTTCCATAACAATAGCTCAAATCCATCCACATCATTCCTTGGCTGAGAACATCGCACAAATCCCACCCATGGGCATGGCACACGGAATACACGTACGTGCCATCCCATATGTTTAGCAAAACGGTTTTGAAAAGGAAAACTATACCCTTTGTAGCTACATCCAAGCTTGCTCATGACCGCAAGCACAGCTATTAAAATAGTTTTTGATACTCTGCAGAGGTTGTACAGCTTTACCCATACGAGACAATCCAATACTCTGTCAGACATTACACGCTTCCCTGGGCGTGCGACGAGGTGATTATCTTATAGCTTTTAGGTCACCTAGCCCTAACCTTATACAAGCCTGGTGAATGGACAAGCCCTCACTTGGGTGCGCCAAGTGAGCCAGATGACAAACCCTCACCTCAGTAGATCACGTCCCTTTGGTGAGGCATTCACCATTGTATTAGTAAGCTTTAGTCCCAACACCTTGATGAAGGGAGCCCATACGAGCCAAACCATTACGCAGAATGCCCTTACCACTTCGGTGCCTACCACAATGCAAGGCTAGACCTAGACAACTTTAATCAGCTATATGCCAGAGCCCATATAACACATGTTGTAGTTCGGTCCTTAATTAACTTGGGCAAGAATCTCTACCTATGTTTCCTCTCACATTTGATAGTGTATCATATAACTCGCCCGCGTCCAAAAACTAGGTTTTTTATTTTGTTTGATACCAAAGTAACAAAGGTTCTCCCTCTGGTCCAACATTTTAAAACCATCATACCCACGTGAAGATTTTGTTCGAAATTCAAACTTAGTAGAAACTAATGCTTGTCTAAGAATCTAGACCATATATCAATGTAGTATTCCCAATTGACAGTATACATTGTCTAAACCATATGCTAGAGGTTACAATAGTGAGGGTATTAAGTTTTCAAGGAGGTTCAATGCATACAAGTGGTCATAACTACCGTTACCCACAATATAGCAGTTTTATGGAACATAAACACATGTATAATAGATTTTGTAAACAATATACAATAATTGAAATACTGGGATCAATATGGTCAAAGGGGGTGCTTGCCTTGTTGTTGTTGCTCAGAGAATGTTTCAGATGTGTTCTCGGCAACATCTGATATGGTGTCGTCTAACTGGTAAATAAATCTAGATAAAAGCAAATAAGAGCTAAATAAACAAAGACAAGACTCAAATGTTTTTGTAAATTCAGAAAGATCTTGTTTTTATAGAAATTTAGAAACAAAGATCACTAAATTTGGACTTCACATGCAAAAGTTACAAGTGTTTGAGTTTTGGCTTGGTTTGAGTTATCTCGGCACTTTTTATGACTACCCAAGCTCCTTGGTCGCTACGGTGTTCTTCCGAATTCTAACACACTTTGGCTGCTAGCTACTCAATTCTATCTTTGACTACTACAGCCTACGATCGCTATAGCTTACGACCATCATAGCTTACGATCTTATATTATGACCATTATCACTACCGACCACTACGACTACTGATCGTATGAGTACTACTTCGGTACTTTAGACATTCGCACCGTTATGGTACTCGATCGCCCTGACTACCGACTACTAATCGCGGCACTTTGACCACGATGGTCATCGACTACGTCGATCCTACCGCAACTCCGGTCATACCGTTCATATAGAGCCTGTACTATTGATCTTCATCCACGCGAGTCTTCTGAGCATCGACCGGGTATTGTACAACTATCGATTGGGTGCTGTAATTTATGGCTATCGACCATGGCTTATGACTATTTACTAGTACTATGATTTACGACTATCGATAGGTGCTGCGACTGATGACTATCGGTTGAGTACTGTAGGTTTTGACTACCGACTACAGTCATCGATCGAAGATTATGAGTGTCTGCGGTCAAAGATTTAGACAACGGCAGTGGTCGAAGATCTCGACTACAGCTACAGTCGAAAAGTTTGACGATGGTAGCAGTCAAGGGTTTTGACACGTTAGTGGTCGAATACTCCAACATCCAGCTGCGGTCAAAAATCTCAACATGATAGCGGTCGAGGATGTCAATGCTCAACAGTGGTTGAAGATCACTGCCATGCCAATGGTCAAAGATCATGACCACGCAAGCGGTCAAAGATCACGACCAGGCCAACGGTCGAAGATCATGACCACACAAGCGGTCGAAGATCACGATGACGTAAGCAATTGAAGATCATGACTATGCAGGCGGTCAAAGATCCTGACCAGCCCAATGGTTGAAGATCACGACCATGCAAGCGGTCGAAGATCTCGACTACACAAGTAGTGGAAGATCATGATGATGCAAGTAGTCGAAGATCACGACTACGCAAGCGGTTGAAGGTCTTGACTAGGCCAGTAGTCAAAGATCACGACAACGCAAGCGGTCGAAGATCTCAACTAAGATAGCAGTCGATGGTTTCGACACAACAGTGTTCGAAGATTTTGACCTCGACTACCACGGTTCTATTCTCGTGTTCAACTACTACATTTTTCTTTACGATTGCTTTTAGTTCTCCTTTCGACTGTGATTACTTTAGTTAATCTTTTTGGTTTCACATTCTCTATGGGGGATGAGGAGCTCACTAATGACAATGGCAGCTCACAAGAAGGAGCGAGATGAGCTGGCTTGGAGACCTCGTCGGTGGCGAAGGGGTCCATAATGACAACGATGTCCAACAACAGAGAAGCTACAAAAGGAGGTGTGCATGAGCTTGCATGCATGCATACGGAAGTACGGGTGTCAGAAATCGAGGTACGACTCACTGGAGAGGGGAAGTCTTGCAGTGGCGTCCTGGTTAGAGATGAAGGAGAAGGCCTAGTTTGAGTGATCCACTGCACGAATGGCCAAACAAATGAGTGGGGTGCTCAAGGGAGAGGTAAGCCGTGTTAAGCCAGGGTCAAGAAGGAGAGAAGCTCACTAGAGTCACGTACAACTTTATTTTCTCGCCATTCTAGAGAGCAGAGTGCTCCAAGATCGGGCACAAGAGAGCGAGTCGTGAGGTAAAGAGCTATGGCACGATCGGGGGTGGGTTTTATAGGCATAGTCTCGGGCTCTCGCAGTGGAGTGCGAGGTGAACAAGATGACAATGGAGATGAGAACGATCGTATCAGAGTGTTGGGTTAGGCAGGAGTGGGCAGCAGTAGAGGGGAAACCGTGGGTGCAGCATCTAATACCAGGGGAAGCTCAAGCCATGACTACGGTGGAGCTGGTGCATGTGCGCGAGGTGGAAGATGATTGCTGCCCGTGGGCCCGGCACATTAGTGAGTGAAGAGAGATGTCCTAACGAGATTGTCTTGACTTGCAAAAGGGTTTATGAGCATGTTCGGGTAGCTTCGGAGATCGGACGATGTTGACTAGCAATAGGAAGTAACGAAGATCGAATGACGTTCGATTAGCAGTGAAGTATTAGATAGTATCCGAGTGGTATCATTCGAATATTTCAAGTGGTGCGGTCGAAGAGCTTCGAGTACGAAGCAGTCGATGCAGAGTGGTTGGAGATTCCAAGTAAGCGGTCGGAGATCCTATCACATGCAACGATTGGAGCTATGGTGGTTGGATCCAACATGTCTAAGCACTTGTAACAGAACTTGCTAGCTGGTCGAAGCTCTTGAGGGCCAACTTAGCGGTCATGATGCAAAGCTGGGCTCAAGGCCGAGATGCACAGAGGAAAGGTGTGGCATAGAGCATGGCCACATCATCGCAGCACAGTGGCAGGATGGGCGGTGTGGCATGGCGTGTTGTGCATGGGCTATCAGTAGAGAGGAGAAACAACAGGTGTGGTATTCAAAACAATGTGCATGGCATCAAAATCAGTGGCCTGTGCTCATGCAGGCTGGAGGTGGAAGAAGAGTACTGCAAGTGGGCCACACTCGACAATGAGAGAGAGAGAAAGGGTAAGGTGAGCTGAGAGGTTTGGGCAAAAGCTAGACACATTAGATGAGCTCGAAAGATTATGGAAATCTTTGCGGATGCTCCTTGTTGGAATTAATCTAGACTTGATTGGCAAACATCGAGTGCAGAGTACGAGTCGGTTCAATCCGATTGTGGAATTGAACCAGGAGTTCAAGTTGTTTTCAGTTTTGGAGTCTAGTTTCTGTAAGAAATCAAGTCTGAGTCCAATTTGTAATTTGCGATGTTTTCCATCTTTAAGTTGTAAACTTAAGTATAGATAGAGGGGAGTTTACCTCAGAAAAAGTGTGGTGATTGAATTGCCACCAAAAGATCTTGTTTATTTTATTGCTCTGTTATTATCAGGTTGCCGTCGTCATACTCAAAGAACAGAGAAGTCCCGAGAACTTGGAAGGCTTCGAGTTCTGCTAATGAAGCCGGGTAGACGGTCGAAGTTTGACTTCAAGTGAGAAGTCAAAGAGGATCAGATGGTGTTCGAGTAGCAGAGAAGAATCGATAGTGTTTGAGCAACTTCAAAGCATCGGACGGTGTTCAAGTAGTAGAGGAGAATTAGACGGTGTTTGAGAGGTATTAAGAAGGATTAGAGTGAGGAGCAGTTGGAGATTTTGAGTGCAAGAGCGATCAGAGACCCCAGGGCACACAGTGGTCAGAGGCTGCGGTGGCCGAGGTACTGTGCAAACAGTGCATTGGGGCCCACTCATCAGTGGCTTAGGCTTTTAATTAGTTTTTAATAGTTTTTTAATTGAAATGGGGCCCACGTGCCAGTCTAACAGAGAGTTTTAAACTTGTTGGGCCCATTGGTCAGTGATACATTTGCATTCACTAATCGAAGTGATTAACGGTAAGCCGGGGATTTAATGCGGGAGCAGAGCTCCTTTCGGCCAAGCGGCGGCGAGGTTTGCCGGCGGCGAGGGGTGATAACAGTTGCATGGGGGAATGCCCAAAATGGACTGCTCAGCCTCGCGCACACCCGACCGTGGGCCAAATCAGTCTGAGGCGAACCGGAGAGTCGCCAACGGTGAGCCAGGTACTCCTTTTGATAAAGATTCTTATGCACTTTCTTAATCTTAGTCGTTCCTTCATGCTAATCATAAAGAGTTTTCCATATTAAGTGAGTAGAAGCAATATGAGCTACACGATCAATTCTTTACAAGAAATTCCTTGAAAAAACAAGTTACGAGTATGATCATTTAAATCAACTTATGTTTTATGTTTGACAGTAACATCAGTAGGAACCACATAAGTTTGAGAAACCTTTTTCCAAACATCATTATCTTAAGCCTCAATGTAAGCTTGCATGCGACAGTTCTAAAAAGCAAAATCAGTACCATCTAGCACAGGGGAGGGTTCACATACCTCTTCGATTCCATCGCTACCTCACTCTGATACCACTTGTAGGATTGAACACAGTAGTCATGGGGGTGAATGATTGTTGTTACATTTTGGAGTCTTTCGACGGTTGGAGAGGATTTTGACTACTTGAAACCAAGTTGCCTGAGCTTATGACTGCTTAACCGATTGCTCATCTGATCACTTTCAACGTTGTCATAAGATCCATAGTACCTGCAATCACCAGCACTCTATGGGAAAAACAAGAACTAGATTGATTCAAAACTTATCTTTATTGCAGGATATCCATGGATGTACAAAGTGTCATCACAAGCACCCCCTAAAACCACATTAAAACTTTCGTAAAAGCCACTTGTTAGCCCTTAGCCTCTCCCTACTTTTATAGGCTAACATCCAAACCGTGTCAGCCTCAAACACGAACATAAAACTCTATCTCTTCCTCAAATCAAGGAACTCAAAACCCTTTTGAACACGGGTTTTATTCAAACTCTCAATCTTCTCAGTTATGGACTCCATCCACAACTCCTAAACCAAAATGTGATAAAGCCTCCAGGACAGCACCTCTTGTATCTTCATCATGCACCATCAACTCCCGTGTTGAAGCCTCCAGGACCGCACCTCCTATAACGTCTCCACATATCATCACCACTCATGTCGAAGCAGCCTGGACCACACCGCACATATCTTCTCCATGAATCATCACCTTTGATCTCCACATACTCCAGCATGAGTCCGACCACCTCGCATTCCTCGACCACCTCGACCTTAGATTTCCCCATCCTATTCCCGGTCCTCCTATACGCCGACCATGACCGTCTCCACGCCAACCTGCGTGTCATAGACCAAAGACTGTTTTCTCAACGCAAGTTCTTCACTGCTGATCGTCATCAGTGCACACTCTCAAACCATACCTTTAGCCATCCATAAACACCAAACAGGACGTCCACGACCACAAATGTCATCACTATCTAGAAATCAGCCTTAGATCACTCAATACGATCGCTAGCTCAACGAGTACTCAAAAATAATAAGTACTTAGGAATTACCATCGCTCTACACAAAACATTCAGGAATAACAAGCATCGCTACTGACCACAGAATCATCGAGTACCGACTCAGTACTGTATCACTGACAACCACTACCGAGTACCCACTTGGTACTGTAGCACGACCACAGTTGCAAAACCCATGACTGCAAAGCTTTCAACTACTAACCAGCAAAGTCTACGATTGCCAAGTATCGACTCCTTCTAACTACTGAGTACCACGACCATCTGACCATCGTGCACTAGTCAGTCATACCACCGGCCTAACACGAGTACTCAAAGTACTTGAAGATCACAAGAGTTAAAGCACTTGTATCGACCATGAAGTCCATGAGTACCAACCGTGAGGCCTACGGCAACCGATCGCAAAAAGTCTTCAACTACAGATCGCGAGGTCTATGACAATCGATCGAAAAGTCTAAGACAATGATAGCAGACCACAAAGTCTACAAGTATTGACCAGTAAAGTCCACAACTACTGACCGGTTACTGTAGTAGACGACCATAGACAAAGAATCGTAGCTATGACCATTGATAAAAGCACTATAGCTACAATCATCGCAAAGTACTATAGCTATGACCATTGAAAAGTACTATAGCTATGACCAGTTCACTATAACTTACGATTTTCGACCAGGTATGGTCGTCTGCCGTTGTCGATGTTCTGTGGTCGAAATGTTGTTATCAAAGAATGTCGAGGTCAAAATCCCATGGTCGAATTGCTATGGTCGAAGCTTGACGTGGTCAAAGTCTACTGATCGGACAAAGCTGTTTAGACCACTCAGCACAAAGCTGTTCGGACCAACAATACAAGACCGTTCAGACCACCGACTACCAATCGTGGTCGAAGCTAGTCGTGGTCGAAATGCTGCCCTAAAAACTCCAGCGACATGAACGCATCATACATAACTTTTACAAATGCAAACTCTAATAAACCAAATTTCAATTATTCATCATCAACAAAATACACAACCATCACATGGTCTAATAGTTATGGAGTTGTTGCTCTAGGGTTTGACACTCTCCCTCTCCTCTTACCCTAGTATCCGTCTCTTCTCTTCGCGGTCTTCCACCTCTCATTCTCCTCTCACACTCACTAGCACCACCACCAAATTTTGCATGCTTTGTTGATCTTGTCCACGTCTAGTAGCATTAGTAGCAGCGATGGAGGTGGCCATGGCAGTGCGGCATGCTCTGGCTAGATCCAATGGCGATGTGGCTTGCTCCAGCTAGGCCTGATGGTGGTAGTAGTAGCGAAGGAAGGGGCCGTGGTGGTGGTGACCATCGCAGCTTCCTCGACCTCTCCTAGTGGTGGGCATGGTGGGCTCTAGCTAGATGTGAGAACGGCATGGGTTGCTCTAGCTAGATCAGGTGGAGGTGGTGGTAGTAGCCAATAGAGACTATCGGATTTGGATGTGGAAGCTGTCATGATGTAACATCCCAAATTTCTCAAAACTAGTATAATCATGTTCAAAATCATCATTTTTGCATTTTGGGCTTTTAAAAATTCCAGCATTTATTTAAAATGTTTTCTTAATTTTCAACTGCAAAAATTAAAATTTGACAGTAATTTGTTTTTTACTAGAGCTTGAAAATAATTTAATTGGGTTCTAAATATTTTGAAGTACCTCTCCAAAAATTTTCATGATTTTTGGAGTTGGCTTGCGAATTTAAAAAATTGAAACTCAATTTCTGCAATTAAATTAAATAGAAAACGATTTCAAAATCTGAGGTTAGGTCCATTCTTGCTTCAGCCCACTCCAAGCCCGCGTGCCAACCCCTCAGCTGCATGAAGGATTGGTTATGGCGACTACACGAGGTGAATAGGCGTAAATTAAATTTCTTCTCTTTAACTCTAGTGGTAGAAGGAAGAAACTAGATTAAAAACAACAAGAATACACCAAGGACAGAAAGAACAGAATGAGAATTTCAGAAACTTAACTGCTAAGAAATCTCAACAACTCAAGATAAACTAAACCAAAATTGATGAAACTTGAACCATAGTAAGTTGAGTTCTTCAGGGTTATGATTTCAAAAGGAATTGCGAAGTAAAACCTAATGGAGAGATATTTCTTGCTCCAAGTTCACGTTGCTCCAAAATCTAGAATTCCAGAAACTTAGCACCCTAGAAACCTTGAATCATAACAAGAACTCAAGATCTGCTCACCTAAAATTGATGAAGGTTGAACTATAACAAGATGAGGTCCTTAGGGTTATGATTCCAAAAGGAATTGGAAAATAAAGCCTAAGAGAGTCTCCATGTTGCATCAAAACAACAATTTCAGCAACTTGGCCGTGAAGAAATATCAAGAACTACTCACCCAAAATTGATGAAACTTGAACCATAGCTAGAAAATAATCTTACGGCTATGATTCTAAAAGGAATTATAAGGATCTGCCCAAAGTCTCAACCTTTCAAGTAAATAGTTCAAGTTGCATCAAAAACAATAATTTCAGCTCAAGTACACGGTTATTGCAAACACAACTTGAGCAAGAATGGGTTCTAATGGATCTTGTTGGGTTGTGACATGTTCTTGATGAACTCCTCAACCTCTTACACGTCCTAGAGCCAATAGAACTACATGAAGTAGAAGGAGAGGAAGAGAAGCTCAAGTTGCAACAAAGAAAAGTTAGAAATTGCAAGAAATAAAATAAATTTCAGAACATGTATGAACTTGGGACTTTCATTACTTTGAGAGTAAGTATTACAAATCCACACTTCCTAGTGGGCTAATCCCAAAGGAGCATAAAAAAACCCTAAATCCTTCTCAAAGACTTGGTGATGGAGGCATACCTCCGCCCCTCTATTTATAGCACTCTAGGGGTAACCTTAACCATTGGATCACCTCAAGGGCTAAGATTAACTCTCTTAACTCATTAATATCTACTTAGGATTTAGTTAACTCTTTCCCTTACATAGAATAACCCTCTAGGCTATCTATAATTACAACACATTCCTTAGCACTCAATACAAAGTGGCTATTACAAAATCCGAGCCTTCAACTCTACACAACTCAATGCACCCGATTTATCTAGCCCTAAACCATCTCCAATAGTGCACCACAGTATTCTCCATCTCAAAGATTTCCAGTAATATGCCAATTACATCAATGCCCTTATATTAACATTGGTCAACATAAGTCACCTGAAGCTACCACACTGGTCCACCTTGACGGTCTTTGCTCCTTGTTGGCATGTCATGTCCATGCCTTGTGTCTTGAGCTTCAAACATCCTCAGAGCGCCTCATTGACACTACACACTACCAACTCACCTTGAGTCATCGCACAGACCCATCTTATGCCATCTTCACGAAGACTTCATCTTCATGACTAGACTTGATCCCCGATGATCTCCTCGACCTTCATGATCATTTTAGATGCCAAGCTCTCTAAGCATGCTCTTGATCCCATGTCGATGATAATCCAAACCGTCAAGTCAACACAGTGCAGAAGTGCTGCACACTTTACCATCATGAGTGAAAATATACATCACAACATCCCATGCAACCTAGCTGAAACTCAAAACTTGACACCACAAACTTCAACAACTCCCAAACCTTCACCAATAAGTCTCAATGCTATCAAATATTTATCACAACATGGAGAGAGTCTCCACATGGTCTCTCATTCTCCCATTGATGAATATGTTGACAACCCGTATCAAAATGCAAATTGAAGATTTTAAAAGAAAAGAAGTTTACGAAGAGATTAACATGGTCCAAAAAAAAGTAAGAAGATCATGACCAAGTTGCCAAAAGAGAAAGAAGCTTAGCACTAGAAAAAAAGATTTTGCTAAAAAGATCCGGAGACCACGCGAATCCACAAAAGAGCAAAAAATGATCAAATAAAGTAGATGTTATGCAAATGACCTAAAGTTCATTTGAAATTATTTTGATGCACATTTAAGCTCAATTATGGTTCATATTAGCAGTTTTGAAAAAATGTTATGACATTAAGCCCAACAATACTCATTTTGGCTCTTTTTGCATTTTTGCTCATCTAATTTTTTTAATATTTTATTTTCAGCCTAATTAACATGTATTTTGCCTACATTTCTCTACCTCTTTGTCAATTTAGTCATCGAGAGACTAGTTAATGCCATGAGCACAAAAGAGAGCATGTATGCATGAAATGCATGGGAATGCGAACCTAAAGAGCTTTGTATATTATTGAACATGAATATGAAACTCAAAGTATTACACCATGCTACCTCAATTTAGATCTTGCTAAACTGGTTCTTGACCAAATATATAGCATAAAGCAAAGACTAGCTAGCAAGATAAACAATTTGCACAAACTAAGACCAAGTTTTGCATGGTTACACAAGTAGCAAGTTTTTAGCATAATTTCAACTAAAAACACAGAGCTAAGTCCAAGATGCAAAGGAAAACCTAGAGTTCAATCTAGTCAGTACTTTGAGTGTGCTACAAGTTCATGAACGAACCTAAAGCTTATTTTTATTTTATATTTGTTGTTTGCAAGGTAGGATCGAACCGCATCTTCTGCAATGTAGGATTGAACCACATCTTTTGCAATTTTCAATACTTTTTTTGGTGAGGTTGACCTCACATCTTTACAATATTTATTTTTCTATTTTTTGCATTTTAACTATGAGCATATTTATACAAGATACAAGCATGATTCAAAATAGTTCAAACCCAAGCTACTCTAGGGACTCTAGTAGAAATTCAGATTATCTATGGATATGTCATAAGTATTATGAGTTGAAATAGCAAATAAAAGCTACAAATTTCATCAAGTTTTCAATAAAGATCATGTTAACATTTAATCTTCAGCAAGCATTGATAAACTAAATGACATATATCTAGGCATGAACAAGCTAGCAATGCACTTCATTATGGTAGAATGGTGTATATGGTATGAAGCAAAATTTCATCATCAATAATAGGCAAAGCTCATTATCATCTAAATGAGTATATCACATATGCCTACATGATATGAATGATGAACAAAATAAAGATCAAGTTCTCCCTCAACAAGTGAGTCAATTTTAGAGATATTTTTGTTGAAGTTGAGTTATATTAAAAGTAAGCTCAAGAAAATCTAAAATGAACTCCCTTTGAACCAAAGCTATAAGTAAGAGAAAAATCTTGGGAAACAAAGAAATGGCAATCCATAAAGCACAGACAAGATAATGAAATTACTATAGCTTAGACTCGCTCTGATCCACCCCATATGACTCTAGTACTAGCTGATCATCTAAACACATGGGAGTAAGCATGTTCCCTATCTACCTAGAGGGCCCAACACCTACTAGACCTATAAGAAGTGAGTGAGCTGAATCTAGTGAGAAGAGAGCATCCAATAAACAGCATCCTTAGGCCACATGATGAGAGGAAGAAATCTAAACTGCATAGTATGATAATAACTTTGGTCTATGCTAGAAAGATTAACCCAAAAGCACACACAAGTATGGTGCAGAAAGTAAAACAAGAAGCAAATGAACATATGATATAGAAAGTACGTGATGCTCTCCCTCAAAGTATGCCATTAGGACACACAACCCCAAGCTCTCCTCGCAAAGCCATGAACCTTGAGCTATCTAAAGGCTTGGTGAAAATGTCAGCTAGCTAGTAGTCACTCTTAACAAATTGAACCACTATGTCATCCTTCTCCACATGGTCTCTAAGGAAATAATACCAAATATCTATATGCTTGGTTCTAGAGTGTTGCACTGTGTTCTTGGAAATATTAATGGCAGAAGTGTTGTCACAGAAAAGTAGAATACTATCTATGGCTAACCCAAAGTCCAGTAAGGTCAAAACCATCCAAATCACTTGACTATAGCAACTAGTGGTTGCAACATCCTAGGCCTCTGTAGTGGACTATGCAACACTTGATTGTCTCCTAAATGACCATGAAACAAGAGAAGTGCCAACGAATTGGAAATTGTCAGAAGTGCTCTTCCTATCTATCCTATAGCCAGCAAAGTCTACGTCAGAGTAGACACTAAGGGAAAGATAGGAAGTAGAAGAGTAATAGGTACCATAGTCTAGAGTAGCTCAAAGATATATGAAAATGTGCTTCATCGCCTAACAGTGAGATGCACAAGGAGAAGCCTAAAATCAAGTGCACAGACACACAGTGAAGTGTATGTCCAGCCTCGAAGCAGTGAGGTACAGGATGAAGCCGATCATACCGCAGTACTCATCTATGGGTTCACCATCCTTATCAGGATCAAGTGTGGTCATGATCGTCATCGGAGTCGACACCGGCTTGCCATCAAACATGTCAAAACGTCCCAGGAGGTCTCGTGTGTACTTGCCTCTATATAAGAAAGTACCCTCTCAAGTTTGCTTCATCTGGAAGCCGAGGAAGAAACTCAACTTGTTCATCATACTCATCTCAAACTCTATGGTCATAACATCAGAAAATCAGAGAACAAGAGCATGAGAGGAGCCACCAAAGATAATATTATCCACATAAATCTGGCCGAGCAGAAGGTCATTGCCATGCCTACGAATAAACAAGGTGATATTTGCCTTACTGATGTCAAACCTATGACTCAAAAGATAGGACTTAAGCCTCTCACACTAAACTTTAGGGCCTGCTTAAGTCCATATAAGGCTTTGAAAAAACTGAAGGCATGGTATGAGTATTATAGTTCTCAAAACCTAGAGGCTGTCTAACATAGACCTCTTCCTCAATATACCCATTGAGGAAGTGCTCTTGACATCCATATGGTATAGTTTGAAGCCCTTAGACGCTGAGAATGCAAGCAAAATTCTAATGGCCTTTAGCCTACCTACTGGGGGAAAGTCTCCTCAAAATCTAAACCCTCAACCTGGGTAAAGCCCTGAGCTACCAGTCTAGGCTTGTTCCAATTGACTACCCCATTCAGAAGTTCTCAAAGACCCACTAGATTCCTATGACATTATGACCACTAGGGGGCTCAACAAGCGACCAAAACTTGTTCATCTAAAAACTCTCTAACTTCTCATTCATGGCATTGATCTTCTCATTAGACAATGCATGACAAATATCCTTGGGCTTCAATGTGGTGACATAGGCAGAGTGTAGACAGAAGTGAGATAAGCCAGAATTCAAGCGCGTGACACACTCAAAGAGATCACATATGATCTGCTCATGAGGACGAAAACGCTGAATGTGTCGGAGAGGTCCTGAATGTGATGTCGAAGTGGCTTCTACCTCATAAGTTGTGAAGGTAGGAGCAGAGCCATAAGCCTTACAAGAGCTAGAAGGTAGGGGCTAGTCTCCTTGAGACGCAGTGCAAGAAGCAGGTACCTCAGGATTGATGGGATTGGATCGGGTAGAAAACCCTTAACTCTATCATCCTCATCATCGATAAAGATGGTCTCAAACTGCATAACTGGACCTGAGATATCGAGCCTAGTACTAGGACTGGCCTCATCAAACATAACCTCATAGGTCTCTAAGATCCTACTCGTCTTGCAGTTCTTGACCCTATAACCCTGCAAAGAAGTCAAGCAACCTAGAAAGATACCATCATATGAGTAAGACTCGAACTTATCTAGGTTTCCAGACTTCAGAATGAAAGAGACTCGAACTTATCTAGATTTCCAAACTTCAGAATGAAACACTTAAAACCAAAGGCAAGAAAATGCGAGACACTAAGCTTTCGCCCACACCTCAAGTCATATGAAGTGCAATGCAACTGTGTCCTAAGGAAAACTCCATTCGACACATGGCACGCGATAGCTATAGCCTCAGCCCAAAACTTCCTAGGTGTACCGCACTCATCTAGCATTGTCCTCGCCATCTCGACTAAGGTACGATTCTTCCTCTCCAGAATGCCTTTTTGCTGTGGGATGTATGGAGAATAGAATTGATGCTCTACACCTGACGCATCACAAAACCTCTCAAAGTAGGAGTTCTTGAACTCTGTGCCATTTTCCCTATGAATCACTCGTAAGCACTTGAGAGCTCAACGGACAACCTACTGACCAAACCCCAGAAATGATTGAAGGTCTCCTCCTTCGAGGCTAAGAAAACACCTGAGAGTACCTCAAGAAGTCATCAATCACAACAAGCGCATACCACTTCCCACCAGTCGACTGCACTTTAGCTAAACCAACAGTGTCCATATGAAGAAGTTGTCCTAGTGTGTTGATCATAGTCAAAGTGATTGGAGGATGGGAAGTAGCAACCATTTTGCTATGTTGACAAAGAGCACAACTAAGTCTTTCACCATCTTGAGTTTAGGCAGACCACGTACGAGGTCGTGGCCCCTAACTCAGGTCAAATGATCAAAGCCAATGTGACCAAGTCTCGTATGCCAAAAGGAGAGATCACGGGATTCTAAAGCAGCTAAGCATCAGAGAGAATCACCAGAAGACTTGACAAAAATATCACGAAAGATCCTCTCAAACCTATAAATCCTGCAAACTAGACTTCTCAAAGAATCAAGAATTCTGCATGCATTTTTCTTAAAGCTTACCTCGAAATCGTCATTGGTAAATTGAGAAATAGATAGTAGATTATATCAGCTTACTCACTAAGACTACATCCTTAAGAATGAAAGAATCATTAATATGCATAATACCTTTAGATATGACTTGACCTGACGAAGCATCTCCAAAAGTGATCGCCTCATCAATTGGAGATTGGACTAAGGAAGAGAACCAACATAAATCTTCGATCATGTGACGAGAAGAACCGGAGTCTACAAGTCAGATATCTCCCTTCCCAGCCCAGCAAACTTTGATCAGTGAGAATAAACATCAGTTGCTCAGTACTATGATGAATAAAAGTAGATCTAGGAACTCAGTATAGAGTCACATGATGAATAGAAGAACCAGTCAAAGGAACAGAAGACTGACCTCTAGTGTCACAATGCAACTCAACAACTCAACTCTAACGAAGCCAGAAGATATGAAATGAGAAGTCGAACCTCTGGCTAGTCTGATTGCCATTGATGGGCCAGTCTGACTACTTCTCCAATGCCTATTAGATTGCTTAGGAGCAAAAACAACACACACATCATGCCACAGATAGCCACCTCGACGGGGAAAATGAGGTCTATCCTCAAGATGGCAGAAACCCTGACCAGGAGCAACTCGAGGACCAAAACTAGAAGTAGAAGCCCGAAAACCAAGTCTTGGATGCTCCCCAATACCAAAACAGTAATAAAAGCAATCTATAAAGCTAGGCCTTGTGTCAGTATTAGGAGCACTCCGAGTCTAGGGCTGTCCCTGAATACCCCTAAGAGCACGAACACAGTCACATCACATGACCTTGGCATGCCTAAAGCAGAACTCAACTAGATGTCTATCCTTCTGACAGAAGGTGCTGATACTTCACCTTCTGAAAGGTCGAAGTAGTAGGAGGAACTACCTTACTATCAGGAATCCCCTAGAAAAAAATCTGTAGACTCAAACATGATCTTTCTAGACTCGAGCGCAACCTTGATCATGCCTCCCTCTACACTTTAACGACTACAGGTGCATGTCTTCTCACATCCTCTAAATAGTTGTATCCTAGACCCTGGTTGAACTTACAAATTTTGGATTTGTCTAGAATGAGGTTAAACCTTTTCTTGCCTCCAACAAAATTTTCAAGTGTGCTCATGAGATACTCACACTCTTGGAAAAGAGAAGCATAGGAAGAACATAGGGAAGATGAAGAACTAAAAGGAGAAGATCAAATAGCACGTGCATATCTCTCCCTATGCATGGCCACCTCAAGTTGAGGGCTTTGTAAGAGACACATGGGGTATTCCTTACCCTAGCCATTTGGGCTTCGAATCTCTTCCTAAAGGTCAGATATATTCATCAATCTCCTCCAATTCAGCACAGAATATGCAAACCAACTGTGGCTTTTCTTGTAGGTCCTTAGTTAGCTTCACATATTTTTATCCAATGCAACCAATTCAAATTTTAGTTTTTTACAATCATTGCATGGTGAGCTAGTAGGAGCCATAGAAGCATATTGAGCTATTTTTCTATCGTGATCACAAATGTCCTGAAGTTACTTAGACACAGATTCAGGTTCAGTAGTAAACTTAGGGCAATTAGCACAAGAAGCAACAGGCTTACACAAAGCAACTTATCTTTTAGCACTTTTCTGATATATCTTCCTCAAATTATTGTTCAAGTTGGTACAAGTATCACAAGTTTCAGGCAGACTAAGGAGCATGGTGTACACTTCTCTAACAACATTGTCCTTAACCTCACATGAGGTGCAAGCAGCAGTCTCAACAACAAAACATCAACAATAGCAAAACAGGATTGACAAGGAGCTTCTCTAGCATTCTCCAATTTAGTAAGCAGATTAACATTCTCTACCTTAAGCATATCAAGCTCAGAAATCATACTATCATGAAAGGTTCTTAATTTCTCCATATCTCCAACAAAGAAGAACATGCATCACAATTACCATCATCACGAGAGACAATAGATCTAACTGAAGCAATCTCACGTGACAAACTCTCTACCTCCTTCTCCAGATCACCACATCTAGCCCTAAACCTAGCATAGAACTTCCCTAGCTTAAAAAAATGCATTATTAAGCTGGTTGTAGGAGGGGACTACCTCATTGGAGTCACTGTAGAGATTATCATCATTGATGCCATTCTCATCAGCCATGAAGCACATCCCGGTGAAGTTGTCACTGTCCTTGGTGCTCTCTTGCAGATCATCCTCGCTGTCATCATCGCTCTAGCCCTCCATATAATTGAAGTAAAAGTTGTCGAAGGCAGTAAGGACACGGTGCAAGAGCTTCTTCGCCTTGCTGAATTTGTGGTACTTCTGCTCCTTGTCTTGATCATGAGTTGGAGCCTTCTTGTTGTGGTTCTTATTGGCAATATACTAGTTTTGAGGGTACATGTGAATTTTCAATGTACTTACTACATTCCTAATTAAGCATAAATGTTATCATCTAATGTTTTGCATTTTAACGTGACTACCAAAATTTTACATAGCACTTTAACATGCCACGGGATCCTCACAGTTAAATATTTGCAATGAAATAAATTAATTATACGCGCGCTTCTCCTCCCTTTTCTTTTCTTTCTCCTCTCTTCTTCCTTTTCTTTCTAGCCATCTAACCGAAGTTATACTATTTTTTCTCTCTAGCCATCTAACCGAAGTTATACTATTTTTTCTCTAACTATAATTTTCTACAGATGCTAGTTATACTATTTTTTACACTAAACAAACTATTTACTTTCTACAAAAACACAGACTAAAATATGAAAAATTTTACCTTACGAATGAATCTCTCCACACAGAAGTAGCTGAACCTCCTCATCTCCTTCTCCCTCTCCTCTTCTCCTTCTCCTTCTCCATATCCATCTCCTCTCCTCTTTTTTCTTTCTTTCCTCTCTTCACTTCTCTTTCTTCTCTTTCCTGTGCTCTTCATCTGCCCGGCATTTGCACTCACTCGGGTGCTCAGCCACACACGTGAGTTATAAGGTCCATCCAGTTGTTGAATGGTTGGGCGACTGGAGGTGCTATCGCCAAATTGCCCAACTGTTGGGCCACATAAATGCAGTTGCTCAATGGTTGGGTGACTGAGGTGCCATCGCTGAACAGTTGGGTGACAACACCTATCATCCAAACGTTGGGCGACTGTCTACGTGCCGCTTGGCCATTGGGCGATAGGGTCCAGTTGTCCAACGGTTTGGCGACAGGGGGTGACTTTTGTAAAAAAAAAAGCAGGTATAATTTTGTATTTCTGAATAAAAAAGGATTATTAAAAATATTCGAGTTAGTTGCCAACCAAAGCCAAGAATACTCTGTATGTCGGGACCCTGGATTTTCGAACCCGGACCCTCTGTGTATTACAGCACTAGTCCCAGATCAAAGCTAGTGCACACAGTCAAACAGAAATGATTACATAACCAACAACACTTTATTACAATAATAGAGAGTACTGCCCGAAAGGTCTCATTATTACAAATGAGGTTTCAAGACCTCACACACACAAAACACAGCAGAAGCAAAAGATAAATCCGGCGAAGACCCATCAATACGCCACAGGCAATTGACTAGGGAAGCGCGACCTAGTACTCCGGAAATCCTTCGTCAAATCCACACGCGAAGTAGTCGTAGTCTCCTTCTTGAGCTTCATATTCTTCTGAGATAATTTTTAGTGCAACATGTGAGTACATAAAGTACTCCGCAAGTCTTGGGAAAAATGCAATAGATGCAAGGCTTAACAAAGGAAGGCTATATGGTTTTTTTGCACAAAGCAATATTTTGTTTTAAATAATAGTAAATATTTTTGAAGGCATTAACTTTGTAAAGTAATTGTTTTAAACTGAAACTAATAAGCATATTATAGTGAAGGTTCTAACCACCAACACTAGTCGATAAAGTTTAGAATTCCGGGTTACATCCACCCACACTGGCTTCAACCGCCAAGATACCCTTTTGAGAGTTCCCTCCACTCTCGGAATACCAAAACTTTGATTTTAAAAACCAAAACCAAAGATATACCATGTGAATGCATTCCTTGCCCGCCCTTGACCGTGGGCACGGCTATTCGAATAGTTTGACACTCTGCAGAGGTTGTACAACTTTACCCCCAAGAGATAAATTATCTTAATAGTCACCACGCTTCCTTTGGCATGAGACACAGATAAAATATCACAAAGTCTTTACCTCACTCTAGTCTAGCTAGACACCACCCGCTAAGGTTTCACCGCAGAAGGGTTCCATCCACCCAGTCCGAAGCCCCCTCTTGCGCCATATGAGTACAGTAAATCCCTGTCCCTCACAGTGAATAACCAGTAAATCCCTAGCACCCACTTTCCACTGGTGGCACCTAAACTAGACTATCGTAAGTTAATCAGCTAGATCGTATCCATATAGACTTGGGGTTGTACGGTAGTGCTCAGTCTGGACAAACACAAGAGTCGGTCCTTAATCGACTAGAGCGGAACAGACACTTTACAAAGTCTCATGCTAACCGCACCAAACCAATCCAACCATCTGCCCTGGTCTAAAATAATTTTCACATTTTATTTTATTTTAAAAGATCAGTGGCAACTCCAATCGCCACTAATTTCCAGATACAAAGACTAGTTAAAAGAATTATAATTTCCCATTTCCAAGGCTACAAAGGTTAAATAGCATGACTAAGCATTTTACTACCGTTCTAATATTTATCAAAGATTTAATAATAATCTGATTATTGAGACAAAGGAAATCCTAAGGTTACAAAGGTACATGGCATTCAACTTCAATTGAGGGCATAACAATAATTGGTTTAACTAACTTGCTAAAACAAAATTAGATTCTATGTAAATAGCGATGCACATAAATTTAAAATAATTAAAACATTTCACAAACATAGGTTCAGAATGATCAAAGGAGACTTGCCTTCTTGTGCACTGTTTGGTTCCTCTTGCTGCGGCTCGACAAACTCTTCGGCGACGTCGGATTCTACGCGCAAAAGACAAACAAACAAAGCAAATACAAATAAAATTCAAATAAACTCCAAAAACTTTAAAACTAGAACCAAAAGGTAGAGCTCAATTTTATATGAATTTTGGAAAAATAATCGGGTTAATCAGAGTTCGGACGAAGGAGAACGAGCGATCTAAAGTTTGCCGCGGCGAGAAAATGCTGGAAAATAGCAAAAGTTACTGTTCACCCGAGAGCAGCACTTTTGGAGAGAAGGCTAGCGTCGGCGAGAGGAGGCATGGGTGGTGAATCTAACTAGCAAAATGGGTTGCTAGGGATCTAAGGCACACATAGGAAGTGACGGCACGCCAAACGGAGAACGGTGACGGCACGGGCGGCTACAATGGCATGGGTTGGACAGAGGAATAAAACCCGGGCATAGGACACAGAGAAGTAGGGTGCGCATAAGCTAGAACGCGGCTTGGTGAAGCTAGGAAAATTGTCAGCTCAGACAGAAACCCACCGGAGACGACACAAACGACGTTTGAACGACGTCGGGAAGGAAAAAGCAAAATCTTGATATCTTGGTGCTCGGTGAACGAAATCTAAAACCACTTGGAGGGTAGCTACCTGGGATGGTTTGGCACAATATGACGCGAACGGATTGGGGAGAACACCACCGAATAGATGGGGACACGAGATGCCCTTGGCGGCCATGGCGAGATTCGGAGGTGAAATTTGTGGAGCTTTTTTTTTGGGGAAAAGGAAGTGAGCACGGCGTAGAACGCGTCGAGGCAAGTCTAAGAAAAATTACGGCAAGGGCTAAAGCTTACTGGAGGCGACGAATCGACGTCGGGAAGCGCTCTTGACCTAGATTGGGGAAAACTCGATTCTGGGAGATTGGCTACACCAAAACCAAATTAATTTGGCCAGAAGGTAGATGGGACATGAAGGCACAAAGTGACGTGAAAAGATCACGGAAAAACTCACCGGATAGCTCGAGACGTGACGAGCAATTTCGGGACCGAACGGCCTCGATGCCGACGGCGCCTTGAGCTTTGAGGGGACTTGCCACGGCTTGGGATGGATTTAGAGGGGTCAAGGGGTCGTATTTATAGGCTTGGAAGAGGTAGAAACCGACTCCAATCCGCAAATTTCGGTTTAGAGTCCGTTTTAGAAAATAGGAGATAAAAGGCAAACGGATGAACGAAACGGAAAGATGCCAATTGGGATGGATTCCTTGCATGATTTGGCACAACTTTCCTTTTGGGAGGACATTGAAATAAGGTCCGGATTGGAAGTTACCATGGGAGGCAAGAGAGGAAAGAGAGAGGAGTTCGTGTCTGGCACGGATGGATCGATGGTTCTTTTGGGAACAAGACCTAGATGTAATGAATAAGAGCTAGGATGGATGGAAAGGTATCCAAGAAAGGAAAAGAGGAGACTCTGTGGCTGGTTGGGTAAAATTTCTAGGGTTAAGTGCGTGCTCAGCCCTCGGCGATGGGTGACCCAACGGGAATTTTTTTCTTTTTATTTTGGAATTTTAAATTGAGCTCAAACAAACTCTGAAAAATCCAAGAAAATATAGACAAATTCCTTGTGACACAAGGAACATAAATAAAATATTTTTTGGCAAATATTAATCATATTAAATCTTTTTAATTAATGAAAATTCCAATTAAGCTTTAATTAATTCCAGAAAAATCCAAATGGTGAGTTTTATTTTAAAAACTTTAAAAAAGGCTCTAAAAATCAGTATGTTACACTGTATATATTGTGCAAGCTTATGCACATGGGCTCACTTTAGTTCAGTGAATGTTTGCCAATTGGGCTTATTGTTAACTAATGAATTTATTGAGGAATTGAGATGGGAAATCATCCTTAGGCCAATGACACCCAACAAACACTACAAGAAATGTGTCATTTTTTGACGTATTTAGCATGACAACATGTCATAATGTCATTATATCATCCGGTTTATGACATTATGTTTTAGGCATTTCGACTTAGTGACAATAAAAAGTTGTATGTCACAAAAAAATGTCATACAACTAGTCCAATTCCATCCAGTGACGATATTTGCTATGTCATAAGGACTAATTTATGAATGTCATAAATCTATGACAGAGGTTGTGTGTCACAAATTATAAGCAGGGTGTGCGCCAAAGATTGGATGCCTGGCGCAGTGGCGCGATGTATCCCTGCCACACCAAAAATTTTGGAGCCAAAATTTCATTTCTATCCAGACATATACTACAACAGGTATTGTTTGGACAAGGGTGTGACATGCGTCATTTTTGCATATATTTTGCCATCATTTTACCCTCACATTTTTCACATTTTGGGACCATTTATCATCATTTACACGTTTTCCATATTTAATTGCTCGAAATGGACTATTTTACATTTTTTTGTACTTTTTCGCAGGCCGCCGCGATATAGGCGCATAAAACGACAAATCGGCACTCTAGGGCTGCTCCAGTATAGTTATGCAGCGTCGTCACGAACGTGTGGGATCAAACCGCGAAGAAATCGGACTTCCAGAGGACCAGAACAGAAGAAATCAATTGGGGAAGGACTTTGTTGCAAACCCTAAATTTTTTAGGACTAAATGGCAAAGTTGCCAAAAATCCCCCATCTCCCTTAGGCCGCCGCCGCACCCCTTGGCCTTCTTCTTCTTCCCCCGTTCTCCTCCAAATTCGGCTACTGGTGAGCATTGGGCCGTAGCTCGCCGGCGTGCCACCAAACTCCACCGCCCGCTCTCCCTCTGGCACACCACCTCCTCCAAATTCATGCTTTGGCATATATTATTTTAGATATTGATACTTTACTTGAATGGAAAATTTGTGAAAGGGGTAGTCCTATCTTGAGCCAATAACTTGGTTGAGGCGCATAAACGACAAATCTGGACTGCTCCGTACAGATATGTGCATCGACACGAATGCGTAGGATCTTTCCGCGATGAAATCGGAGTTTCCAAGGGCCAAAACAGAAGAAAACATAAATGGGGAAGGACCTCCTTGTAAACCCTAGAATCTTTGAGGGCTAATCTGCAAAATGCCCAAATTCCCCATCTCCTCAATAGCCGTCGCCGCTGCCTGTGGAAAGCTGAGCCCGGTTTCTCTGTCTTCGCCCCCTTCCTCCTTCTCCACTCTCGGCGCCGGCGAGGCCGGGCCAAACTCGCCGGAGCGCCACCCTTTCCTCACGGCCACCACTTCTCCATCTACCACCGCCTACTCCTCCGCATCCTCCTCTGCGCCCCCGCAGCCCCTTCGCCTCTGCGCCATCTCACCACCGCCGCCGCACCTTCTCCTTCCCTCCTCCTTCTCCATCGGTACACCTCCACCACATCCCGATTCACCGCACCTTCCCGTGCGCCGCCGCCCTCAACCGAAACACGGCCATCTTCCCCACCGCTCCTCTCATGGTGAGAGACCATGTGGAGGTGTCCCCATGTTTGTGATGAGTAATTGACTCATGTTTCGGAAAGTTTGAGTTTGATTTGATTGGTTCACGCCAAGTCAGTGCATGGCATAGTCTAGTACGGTTGGACTTGGTCGAACGCGGTCGGGCGTGCTTAGGTCGCTTGTTCTTTTTCTCGATTGGTCGATTTGGTTATTTCGTACTGAAGTACCTTCTTTTGATACTAATGTTGATTATGTTGTTTCGAGCGGTGCTATGTGATGGTTTGCTTGTCTGTGTGGCTGCAGGACTTTGGAGCTAGGTCATGGAGAGGCGTCAGAGGACCGGGACTAGGCACAGGAGGTCACTACTACAGAAAGGCTAATACTAGACGGCAATCACAGACGGTTTGACAAAACCGTCTGTGATCCACACTAACACAGACGGTTTTAATTTGGACACCGTCTGTGTTAGTGGCGTCGGAGAAAACGAGTATCACAGACGGTTCTTACTGATGAACCGACAGTTTGTGTTAAAAACCGTCTGGGTTAATCTGGAATTATCACAGACGGTTTTTTATTAAAAACCATCTGTGATAATGACACTAGGCATTTATTGCGCTGCTCAGAACCGCATCTGTCTTCATTTCGATCCAGATCTAGCCGGTGCTTCACTCTTTCGCTGAGGAGGCAAGCTATGCGATTTCAGGCCAATTAATTTGGTGGGAGAAGGTAGAGATTGAGCTTTGAAGATTCATACTTTCCTGGTTGCTCTAGATATGGTTAGTAATGAAATTTATTTTTTTTTGCATTACAAATTAGATGTAAGGAATTGGTGAGTGTTACATATTGAAGATGGTTTGCAAAATTGTTGGTTATATAATAGCTGTTGTGTTTATAATTTGAATTAAGCTAGCAAAGCCTGAATGCATGTGGTATATATATATATGTAGTAATAATTACATAATTTAATTTTTAATACTAAGTTGTTATATATATACATAACGTAGGACCGAAGCTGGATGTATGCCGCGAGCCGTGTGAGTGAAGAGTATATTAATGGTGTGTCTGCTTTTGCAACAGCTGCCGAGGAGGATATGCTGAATAAGGGGGTGGACTATATGTATTGTCCATGCACTGACTGCGAGAATTTAAAGATGTTTAAGAACCGAGGGCAAATTGAAGCGCACTTGATTCGGAGGGGTTTTAAAAAGGGTTATACGTGTTGGACCAGTCATGGCGAAGTCAATGATCATATGCCGCTGGATGACATCGCTGGTGAAGTGAATGATAAACCGCCAGATGACATCGCCGGTGAAGTGAATGACATACCGCCGGATGATGTCGATTGTGGTTCAAATTCGGATAGGTTGCACGATGACAATCTGGATCAAATGCTTCGCGATGTAGAAGAGAACGACTATGATGAGAGAGAGTATGTTAAATTCCGGGGCTTGATGGAGGACTCGGAGAAACCTTTGTTCACGCGCTGCAGGTCAAAGTACACGAGGTTGTCGGCCGTGCTTGAACTGTTGAGATTGAAGGCAAGCAACGGTTGGTCCGACAAGAGTTTCACAGCGCTGCTAGGTCTTTTAGCGGACATGCTTCCGAAGGGAAATGAGTTGCCTAAAACCGCGTATAAAGCCAAGAAGGTTCTTTCACTACTACAGAAAGCCTAATACTAGACGGCTAATCACAGACGGTTTGACAAAACCGTCTGTAACTGACACTAACACAGACGGTTTTAATTTGGACACCATCTGTGTTGGCGGCGTCGGGGAAAACGAGTATCACAGACGGTTCTTACCGATGAACCATCTGTGATACTTTAGTATCACAGACGGTCTGTATTAAAAACCGTCTGTGATAATCCCAGATTATCACAGACGGTTTTTTGATAAAAAACCGTCTGTGATAAGCTGGTTATCACAGACAGTTGTTAATAGAAAACCATCTGTAATAATTCACAGACGGTTTTTAATTAAAAACCGTCTATGATAATGGCACTGGGCATTTATTGCGCTGCTCAGACCGCATTTGTCTTCATTTCGATCCAGATCTAGCCGCCGCTGCGCACTCTTTCACTCAAGAGGCAAGCTAGGCGATTTCAGGCCAGTTAATTTGGTGGGAGGAGGCAATATTGAGCTCTGAAGATTCATACTTTCCTGGTTGCTCTAGATATGGTTAGTAATGAATTTTATTTTTTCTTGCATGCATTACAATTTAGATCTAAGTAATTGGTGAGTGTTATTAATTGAAGATGGTTTGCAAAATTGTTGGTCATATAATAGCTGTTGTGTTTATAATATGAATTGAGCTAGCAAATTAATCCTCAATATAATACATGTGGCCGGTATATATGTAGTAATAATTAGTTAATTTAATTTTTAATACTAAGTTGTTATATATGTACGTAACATAGGACCGAAGCTGGATGTATGCCGTGAGCCGTGTGAGTGAAGAGTACATTAATAGTATAACTATCACAGACGGTTATAAACTTAAAACCGTATGTGATATTGATATCATAGACGGTTCTATGTTTAGAACCGTCTGTAATAAGCCTCCCTATATATACCCTCTGGCTAGGGTTTTCCGTGTGCGCTGCAGTTATTCGATCTAGATCTAAATCCCGAGCCCGTCGTTGCCGCCGCCTCCCCGAGCCCGTCGCCGCCTCCCCAAGTTTCCTGGTAAGCTCTGTAGTGATGTAGTTTAAAACATTATTTCCTATATGAATAATGGAAATGTTGCACTGCACATGTTGCACTGCACAAGATGAAACATTAGTTCTCTCACTATGGATAAGAAAGTGAAACTGAGGACATGTTGCACCGCACACTATGTAGCTATTTTCATGATGTATCTATTTTCATGTTCTCTCACTATGGATTAGAAAGTGAAACTGAGGACATGTTGCACTGCACACTATGTAGCTATTTTCATGATGTAGCTATTTTCATGTTCTCTCACTATGTAGCTATTTTCTGATGTGTTTGTAGATTTATGCCTTTGTTTTAATGTGTGCGTCCATGCTCACCACATGCTAGTTTACCTGCATGGATGCTGATCGTTCTTTGTGCAGCAAGGAAGCTCCCTAATTTGCTGTTGCCAATATAACAAAGAAGTTTTTATCTTCACCGGTGGCCGGACTAGAAGGGCAGCGCGAACCAGAGCTAAATGCACTGGTGCTATCTCCACAAGGGTAGTGCGAAGCAGAGCTACCTGCACCGGTGCTATCTCCACGGGTGCTATTCTCGCCAAAGTAACTTGCACCGGTGCTACCATTACAGTCGACTACCATAAAGTCGACCTACAGTCGAGGCAGTGGCCAGGGCAAATCAAAGACGAAGGATGATGACGATATCCTGTACCTGCCATTGGCCCGCAAATTCGTGCTAGGCGAGCCGATGATATTCCCGGAAGAGCATCTCTTAACCCTAGGACTTGGTTGCCAAACATTACACGCTTGGTATATGGAATAGTCCAATAGGCCAGAGGCAGAACAACGCTCAGGTATCACTGTCAAATTCAAGCGGGAACATTTCCAGCACGAAGTTCAGGAATGTGTCTTTGCGGTAACCTTTGACGATATATTTGGTCTTTTCACGCTCAACGCTCTCGACGCCTCACTCGTTCGATGCTGGATGCTATAAGTCTATACAATCACAGTCTGTTCACGTAATACCGATATATGTCACCATTTGTTGTTTTTCTATGTATATATATAGATTCATGCTGACCAAAGCTAGATCATCGAAATCACCAATTGGTTTCCTGGACCCACGCTTGGTCGCCATTGATACCATCAACAAGGATGCATCCTTCGTCGAGAACTATATTACAACAACACTGCTGGCTCACCACGATAAGGAATTTGTTCTTATGCCATACAATGAGCACTTCCATTGGATTTTAATTGTAATTATACCAAAATAGAACATGGCTATATACCTTGATTCTCTAAGTAAGAACAAATCCAAGTACACAGCTATCGCCCAAATACTCGATAGGTAAGTACATTGTACATTGTACTCTTTCTTTCCTTCCGAATGACTAATCTAACTTTTTCGAATAACGAAGGTCGTTCGCCACATACGTTCAACAAACACGTGGCTCGACGATAAGGGCCAAGCCCTTGAAACATGCTCGTAATTTTTGGGTATTCGCTAGCTACACGTTAATTAATCCTATACAACACTTAGCAATAATGCCTTTTGATTTAACACATTCTATTTTTTGCAGTGCCACCAGCAGCAGCCGAGCAACACGTGTGGATTCTACGTGTGCCACCATATGAGACTACATCTCGATTCCTCGAAGATCACCAATTCTAAGGTTTGTCAACCTTCCCACATTTATTTCATACTTGTCAGGTTATATACGTACGCGTGTTGATATTCCTATCGACAGGCTGCGCCCATCCCTACATCTGCATTGAAACAGCCGAACTTTGCACAAATTCGAGGAGAGTTTGCTTGGTTTTTGCGGACTAAAGTCATAAGATCAGATGGAGAGTTCCACTGCGCACAATGATTTTTTATTGCTTTTATCACTCCGGAATTGAGGTCTCACGAAAGGAACGGATCCATAATCAACAAACTTGTCGGCTGCACAAGCAATACTTGAATGGCAATCATGCACCATCCAAGTATAGCTTGTTCAACCGGACAAGTTTGTTGATTATGGATCTGTTTCTTTCGCGAGACCATGATTCCGGAGTGATAGAGCAATAAAAAATGCAATGTTACCATCTAAGTGCAAATGCAATGTAGATCTTTTGTAATTGTGTATATGTTAATTGATATTTTATTTTATTTCAATGAATTGATTTGCGAAATGGATGCTTTATGTTTGTGAAATGAAGTGCGATGTGAATTGGATGTTTTATGTTTGTGAAATGAATTGAGATGTGAATTGTATGTATACATGTACATTTTGATCTGCATGTTTCAGAGGGTATGGCTAGCATTTCCTGAGGCTAGGCAATAAACAGGAATAGATTTAGGGGTAGGAAAGAATAACACAGACGGTTTTTAACTAAAAACCGTCTGTGATAGCTGATAATCAGAGACAGTTTTTTACTAAAACCCGTCTGTGATTATCAGATATCACAGAATTATCAGATATCACAGACGATTTTTCACTAAAAATCGCTCGTGATTATCGATATCACGACGGTTTTAATTAAAGCGTCGCGATTATCAACTATCACGCAGCGGTTTTAGAGAAAACCGTGCGTGATATCGATAATCACAAGCGGATCGAAATCGCCTCGTGATAACCTTCGATTATCACTGACCTATAAATTCAGACGGTTCACAAAACCGTCTGTGATGACCTTTTCTGTAGTAGTGTTTGTCCGTTGGGAATGGAAGTAGAAAGAATACATGCATGTCCGAACGACTTTATGCTGTACCGTAAAGAGTATGCAAACATGCATGTATGTCCGGTGTGCAGCGCATCCTTGTACAAACGTAACAATCAATCAGATGAGGGCGTGGGAACAGAGGCGAAGAAAGGACCTCCTGTTAAGGTGGCATGGTATTTTCCTATAATTCCCCATTTGAAAAGGTTTTTTGCAAATCCAAAGGAGGCAAAACTGCTGCGTTGGCACTCGGAGGAGCGCAAGAAGGATGGAATGCTAAGACACCTTGCTGATTCCGCCCAGTGGAAAAACATCGATAGGAGTTTTGCAGACTTCGGTGCAGAACCAAGGAATATAAGGTTTGGACTGAGTATAGATGGAATGAATCCTTTCAATAGTATGAGCAGCCGACATAGCACATGGCCCGTGACTCTCTGCATCTATAAGCTTCCTCCTTGGTTGTGTATGAAGTGAAAGTATATTTTGCTGTCGATACTTATCCAAGGGCCCAAGCAACCTGAGAATGATATCGATGTGTACCTAGCACCGTTGGTGGAAGATCTAAAAGTACTGTGGAACGAAGGGGTACAGGTATGGGATGCATACAAACGAGAGAACTTCACTTTACGCTCCTTATTGTTCTGCACCATAAATGATTATCCTGCCCTTGCTAACCTATCGGGCCAGAGTACAAAAGGTGCCAAAGCTTGTACCCACTGTTTAGATGGTACCGAGAGTGTGTGGCTGAGACACTCACGCAAAACTGTCTACATGCGTCACCGCCGGTTCCTTCGGAGGGCTCACCCATACCGCAAGATGAAGAAACAATTTGACGGAGAGAAGGAAGACGGTTCAGCTCCAAGGCATTTAAGGAGACATGAGGTTTATGATATAGTTAAGGATTTAGATGTTGTCCTCGGAAAGGGACGTAAATTGAGGGCTCATGAGAAGAACACCTGGAAGAAGAGATCAATATTTTGGGACTTACCTTATTGGGAGTACCTAGATGTTCGACACTGCATCGACGTCATGCACGTAGAAAAGAATATATGTGACAGCTTGATTGGTCTCTTACTGAACATTCGTGGTAAAACAAAGGATGGCGTCAACGCACAGCTTGACTTGGCTGATATGGACATCAGGCCTGAGTTAGCACCAACAATAACAGATAATGGACGAACGTACCTTCCCCCTGCGTGTTACACTCTGTCCAAGGCCAAGAAAACAGAACTGTGCTAGTTCTTGCATGGTGTCAAAGTTCCGTCTGGTTACTCCGGCAACGTGAAGAAACTTGTTTCGATGCAAGATTTGAAATTAAATGGCATGAAGTCTCATGATTGTCATGTGCTGATGACACAGATGCTCCCTATTGCAATTAGAAATATTTTGCTGATCAAAGTCCGAGAGACAATCATGAGGCTATGTTATTTCTTTAAACAATTGCTCAGAAGGTCATCGATCCCGAAGGACTAGATGCTCTGCAGGACGAGGTGGTGATGACTCTATGTCATCTTGAAATGTATTTCCCTCCTTCGTTTTTCGATATCATAGTCCATCTCATTGTTCACGTTGTGTGGGAGATAAAAATGTGCAGGCCCATATTCCTACGTAGCATGTACCTATTTGAGAGGTTCATGAGAATTCTCAAGTCCTACGTATGGAATCGATCTCGGCCGGAGGGCAGCATCGTTGAAGGTTATGCAAGCGAAGAGGTCATTGAGTTTTGTGTCGATTATATGGCTCAGACTCAACCGATAGGTGTGCCTCAATCTCGTCATGAGGGGAGGCTGAAGGGTATCGGAACTATCGGAAGGAAAGCAATCACTGCAGATATTGACACGTATACTCAAGCCCATTTCACGGTCTTGCAACACATGACTGAAGTGGCGCCTTATGTCGACCAGCATAAGGATGTGCTTCGGCAACAAAATCAGGAGCAGCCGGATGTTTGGATTATAAGGCAACACAACAGTCGGTTCAACCAATGGTTGAAGGAGGAAATTGCTAGGAGCTCGCCAATTTTGCCACTCCCCAGCAAGAATCGAGCCAAAACACAAAATCTCAAAAATCAAGCCTAGAAAGCATCCAAGGGCAAAAACCACAGAGAGCCTGGGAACTCAATCAAACTCAAATAAAATCATCTTGGATTGATAATGAGGAAGAGAGATACATGATTGCATAGAGTATCAACTCATACCATCCCTACAACCCCATACATGCTTGAAAGATCAAGAACCCATCTCCTATCTCTCAAGAACACACACACACACACACACAAAGAAAGACATCGAAGGGGACACAGCCCTCTGTCTCCTCCACCCACTCTCAACAACTAAAGAGAAAGCAAAAACAACCTCCAAAAGCCTTGAAGACCATGCAGGAGACACCCTCCTTATATAGCCTCTCCACTAATGGATTTGCCTCTCTCTTTACCCTCTAAGCCTCACCAACTCTAGTGCTTTATCCATAATCCGCTTCCTTTAATGCAGCTTGCGTTTTTACCGAGACGCCCCTCCTGCACCTTCCGGGAAGCTTCCTCGTGTCTTGCCGTCCAAGCATCGCAACCACCTCGAGTCTCCGCCGTCTTCGACACCTTCGACCGTTCTGATGTCGACACCGCCTGTGTCTAGTCCAGTCACTTCGTGTCTCGCCACGACTCCTCCTCGACGTCCTGCAGCCATCACAGACAAGAAACACATCAAATAGCACCGCTCGATAACATGTAATCAACAGAAGCATTAAGAGTAATCTTAAGCAAGTAGCAGCCCAAACCTGTCGCAACAAGAGACTAAGCATCCTAAGCCCCTACGACCAAGTTTGACCAAGTCCGACTAAGGCCGATTGCATCACGCAATGACATGGTTCGAACCACATAAACCAAACTCGACTTTCCTAAACCGACGTCAATTACTCATCACACACATGGGGTCACAACCACATGGTCCTTCATGACCTATCCCGCACCCTTTGGACTTGGCGTCGACAAAGGCGGCGGCAAGACAAAGTTCATGCACATGGCCCGTCCCCCACCATTTAGACTCGCAGTCGATGAAGGCAGTGGCGAGATGAAGACCTTAACACGTGTGGTCCGTCCTCCACCCATCAAACTTGGTGTCGATGAAGTCAGAGGCAAGACGAAGCCTTGACGCACACAGCCCATCCCTTACCCTTCGGACAAGGCATCGACGAAGGCGGCGATGAGATGAAGCTGATGTGCACGGCCCATTCCCCATACTCCGCACTCGGGGTTGACGAAGTCGATGGCGAGATGAAGCTGACGTGTGCTTCAGATGAAGTCCCAATCGTGAGGTGGTTAGACAAAGCGTCAACAACCACGAAGTGGTCAGACAAAGTCACGACCATAATGTGGTTAGAGAAAGTGTTCGACCATGATGTGGTTAGACAGAGTTTACGATCATGAGTAGGTCAGACGAAGTCTATGACCACGAGGTGGTCAAACGAAGTCTATGACCACGACATGGTCGGATGAAGCATCTACGACCACGAGGTGGTCGTACAAAGTGTCTATGAGCTTGATGTGGTCAGACGAGGTCTCGACCACGAGGCGGTCGGATGAAGCATCTACGACCACAAGGTGGTAAGTCTTGAAGTTGGTGATGAAGACTTGCGCATGCGCGCTTTTCGTCGTGCACCCTTCGAGATGAATCCTTGTGCACGTAACCCAACCCCATCCTTTAGAGTTGGCACCAACGAAGTCGATAGCGGGTCGAAGCCTTACGCACGTGAGAAACATGTACGACCACAAGATGGCAGACGAAGTGTCTACAACCGTGAGGTGGTCCGACGAATTGTCTGCGACCACAATGTGGTCGGATGAGGTATCGACCGCGAGGTGGTCGGACGAAGCGTATGTGACCACGACGAAGTCCCGACTGCAAGGCGATCATACAAAGTCATGACCGCGAAGTAGCACGGCTAACTCCCTGGTGAGACGCGTGAAATGTGCGACTCACTAGGGTTAGGGTCCATGGTAGGGACTCCTTGGTGGGATGGGCGAAGCACGCGATGCACACGTGGCCAAGCAAGCTATCTCGCGCTACTATCTATACTCCGTAGAGTTTGCACTAAGGCTGTGGACTCCGCATGGCCATTTATACTTCATAGAGTTGCCTGGGGTGGCTGTGTTCCTGGTGTTTTATATTCAGCAGAGTGCATCGAGGCGCGAGGGCACCGTGTGATTTTTCATACTTTGTAGAGTTGCCCAGGACGACTGAACTCCCGGCTCTTTATTCTCTGCAGAGTACGCCGGGGCGCAAGGCCACCATGTGATTTTTTATGCTCCATAGAGTTGCCTGGGATGGCTGAGTTCCTGGTGCTTTGTACCCTGTAGAGTACACCGAGGCGCAAGGCCACCGTATAATTTTTTAACTCTGTAGAGTTGCCCGAGACGACTAAACTCCCGGCGCTTTATACTCTGTAGAGTACGCTGGGGCGTGAGGCCACCATGCGATTTTTTATACTCTGTAGAGTTTCCCAGGATGGCTGAGTTCCCCGTGCTTTATACTACGCAGAGTATGCTAGGGCGCGAGGCTACCATGTGATTTTTTAACTCTGTAGAGTTGTCCAAGACGGCTGAAGACCTAGCACTTTATACTCTGTAGAGTACGCTGGGGCGCGAGGCCACCATGCGATTTTTTTATACTCTGTAGAGTTGCTTGGGATGGCTGAACTCTCGGCGCTTTATACTCCACAGAGTACACTGGGGCACAAGGCCACCATGCAAATTTTTTTATACTCCATAGAGTTGCCCGGGATGGCTGAACTCCTAGCGCTTCATACTCCACAGAGTACGCCCGGGGTGCGACGCCACCATGTGATTTTTTTATACTCCATAGAATTTCCTAGGATAGCTAAGTTTCTGGCGTTTTATACTCTACAAAGTACGCCAGAGCGCGAGGCCACCGTGCAATTTTCACAAAATTATGATCCCGAGGAGGTCGGGGAAAGTCTCGACCACGAGGCAATCGAACAAAGCGTTTACGACCATGAGACGAATTCTCGACCACGAGGTGGTCGGATAAACTCGTGGTCTAACGAAGTATCTATAACCGTGAGGTGGTTGGACAAAGTGTCCACGACCACAAGGTGGTTGGAGACGACATCTGCATGAAGCTCGGCGGAGACCATGTGAAGTCCCGTGAAGACCGGGCAAAAGTCCTCGGCGGAGACCACATAAAGTCCCACGAAGGTCATGCGAAGTCTTCGAGCGCAGGTCATGCGAAGACCTCGGCGGAGACCATGCAAAGTCCTATGGAGGTCGTGCGTAGTCCGTCAAAGACGACATCCACATGGAGCTTGACGAAGACTATGCGAAGTCCTATGGAGGCCAGGCAAAGTTTATTAGAGACGACATTTGTGCAGAGCTTGGCAAAGACCTTGCGAAGCCCTATGAAGGTCGTGCGAAGTATCCGCATGGAGAACGAGCGAAGTCTCCATGTGGAGATGACATTCGCGGAGAGCCCAGTGGAGATCGCAAGAAATCCTCAACGGGCGAAGTCCCGCGAAGACCGAGCGAAGTTTGTTGGAAATGACATCCGCGCGAAGCTTGATGAAGACCTTGTGAAGCCCTACGAAGGTCGTGCGAAGTCTCCATGCGAAGATTGTGTCAAGTCTCTGCGCGGAGACAACATTCGTGCGAAGCTCAGCGGAGACCGCAAGAAGTCCTCGTCTGAGACCGTGCGAAGTCTCGCAGAGATCGTGTGAAGTCTACACGCGGAGCCCGACGGAGACCGCGATAAGTCATAGGCGAAGACCGTGCGAAGTCCCGCGGAGAAGTCAGAAGTGGGTGTTCTGTTCCCAAGTGTTGACCATAGAGTAGTCATGTCTGTTGGCAAAGACTTGACCATGGCACGGTTGGAGATGTCGCCTAAGTCACGACCGCGGTGTGGTCGTAGGTGTCGATGTAGCCGGGGGGGCAAGGTTTTGGAGCACGCACTCTATGTAGAATCCCTGCTGGAGAGGCTCGACATTCGCCGGTGTTGTTCGGAGGCCGACTCCCTGGTGTCGAGATGACAGCGTCGCCATTGTGGTCGACGGTTGTACCAGTGCAGACGTCATGGTCGACGGTCGTACTAGTGTAGGCATTGCGATCGTTGCCATGGGGTACCACCGGTAGCCGCGTGCTAGACTCGACGGTTGTTGCTACCGTACCTCTCTTTCGCTTGGTTGCCGTCGCTTTCTAGCACCTTCTCTTGCGTAGCTTCTTACGCGTTCCTCATAGACGGGCCCCAACTATTGTGGCTATTGTCCAAACAACATATGAGGGGGCTACCTTGTGAGAGAAGTGCTTATGTATGAAATGAATGGATCTGCCTTTCTTATACCCCGCTTGGAGGTTTATATACATGAATAGGGTAGGATGGGAAATTTTCATCCTACCCCCTGATAATTACCAAAGGTAAGAGTATATTGGTACATTTCTCTATACTATTTGGTCTATTACATATTGAGCCAGTTGTAAGGCCCAGTCACAGGGGATTAGGCCACCCCTACAACAATCATGCTTAGTGTTACTGTACTATTTATGCCTTTATCAGAAATTTACTACCATGCTAAGTGCAAAAGGGTGGGTATAGAGAGAAACGTGAGTTGATTGCCAAATTTGAACGGTGATATCACCTAAATCATTTATCCTATTTACAATTTGTTTGAAGTGTCTTGACAAAAAAAATATGAACATGTTTTAAATCTATAAAAAAATAATTATTGCATAAAAAGTTTAGATTTACTATATATAAGCTAGTCAATTACTATATCATCTAAGCACGGAAAAAAAGATGGACAGTGACAGCATAAAAAAAAAAAGATGGACAGTGACATAGAGGTTGACGTAGGTAAAAGATGGTGGGTCAGCCTTTTGATTACGGTCGTGAGATACAGATTTTACCGAGGAAAGGAGGTGAAGCATAAAATATAGGATAATTTATTCTAAGCTCAGGCAGGGAATGGTATCGTTGATGCTCTAATTTGCACCGAGCATTAGCAACCATAAGCCCAGCTTCACTCGCATCAGGCCTCATTTTGATGGAGGCACTCCGCTGGCAGCGCGAGCGTGTGGGCCGTCCCTGTTTTCTGGATGGTGCGGCCCGTCAGGCCAGGTGGCTGGCCACGCGCCACGCGCGCGGCCCGTTGTTGCTCCCTTCCACCGTCCTTCTCATCAAAACCTACGGGCCTACTTTTTTTTAAGCTAAAACTTATAATTTTTAACTATAACTTATAGATCTATTTTTTTGCTACGACTTATAGTTTTTAGTTGCGATTTATAGTTTTTAGGTTATTAATACGAAAGATTACAGAATAACAAAAATTTATATGTAATTTTTGTCAATATAAATAAAGTCAGTATAGTATGTACTACAATTAACTAATAGATCTATCTTAAAAAATACTTCATTTAAAATCTAATTACTGTAAAAAAACTAAAAACTGAAAAAGAACAGGGTCTATAATTTTTAAGTTGTTCATACGAGAGATTATAGGGTAACAAAAATTCATATGCAGTTTTTACCGATATAAATAAAGTCGATACAATATATATTATAATTAACTTCGTAGGTTATATTAAAAAATATTTTATTTAAAAACTAGTTATTATTATAGAAAAAAAAACAACTTTCGGAATCAGAAAAGAATAAACCCTACTTACCCTCCGCGTCCACGCGCTCCAGGGCCCCAAAACTCTTCTCAAACTTTCCTCGCGGCGCCGTCCTATGGCCGCCGCCATGGAAGGCTGCACCATCCGGATGAGGTACGCGAGGGCCGACCTCGAGGCGCTCAGCGGTGCCCCGTCGGAGGAGGCGCAGGCGCGGCGGTGGGCCGAGGTGTACGCCGCCCTCGCGGCCGCCGGCTTCTCTGGCGAGTACGAGGGGCTCCTCGCCGCCGAAGAGCCGATAAATAGGAAGGGAAAGAAGGGAAAGAAGTCATCCGGCGGAGGATTTGCCGGGGACGTGAGGAGGAATCCCGAAGCGGCGGCGCCCCGGTTCTTGGGTACGGCTCCTCTTGCCCCTTGTGAAGTTTGCCGCAGGATTCAATCTTTTCAGGTGATTTATTTTATTAGTGATTGTTTTTGCCTTTTTTTTGTTTTGCTTGCGGTCTTGTAGAAGTGACAGATTTAGGTGCTTGGAGAAATGGGGATTTGGGGGTTCACAATGAGCACTGCGTGGAGGCTGTTCATGAAGTTAGTGGGGTGCATGGAGTGATTGGAGAGCTGTTTGATCAGTGTGAAAGTGTGGATTATGACGACGACAGCGATGATGATTACGACGGCATTCTGAAGCCTGCCTTTGTGGTTGATGGGGACCCTGATTTCGAGTCCGGTGAGCCGCTTGACGGCTTCGAGTATCTTCGGCGTGTCAGGTATGCTTTCCTCACCGTTTTGGATTGGTTAGTTCTAGCTGGGCCTTAACATGCTGTGTGAGATTCGTTATAAGGATGTGCAATGCTCATGGGTACCCGCGCCCATGCTGCATTTCTTGTTGCCATTCTGTGGTGAATGTTTACCCTGAGTCCCTGGTAATTTCTAGAAGCATGTAATTGCCTGATACGTGACACTAGATTACTTGTAAATGGAGGCGCCGGTGCTAGCTTCCTTGACATGTTTCTATGTTCGACTCGTAATTTTGGTTAGTGGCTACTTTATTTTCTGTTTGCTAGTGCTTACTTTATTTGTCTGTCTGTGGTTTTTATTGGCCTTACACTATTTGTATTTTTATTAGTCTGTTGTGTATTGAACTTTTAATGTGCTTAGTTGGCCAGTATATAGGGCTTGTTTGGCCGGGCCAAACACTAGCTCCACAAAATCGGATTCTTGGAGCATGAAAGGAGCAGGGCAGCCTGCTCCAGCTCCTCTAAGGTTGTTTGGCTCCTAAGGCATCGATGAGAGCAAAATATGCAAGTTGTCTATAGTACCCTTGTTTTTAACACCGAATTGTATTTGCGAATATTATTTAACACCTACTTGTCCAGGACAAAGAGAGGGAGAGGATGTTAACTAGTATTCGCAAATACAATTAGGTGTTAAAACAAAGCGTATTATGGACAGCTTGCATTGTTTCCTCTCCTCTACATTTTGGGAGCCAAACAACCAACCGGACAGTTTCTGGCCTTTAGTTTTTAGGATCCAGCTCTACTTTAGGATCCAGCCAAACAACCAACCGGACAGTCTTGTCCTGGAACTCCCATGAGAATCTTCATAATGTAAATTGTAAGTATGTGCCATCGTGGTTGGGCTTTTGCATGTCTTGTACCAAAATGCAGTATGGTCTGACACTAATGAACATTACAATCCATTAGTATTATCTTGATTTCTTTAGTTTATTTTGCCTGTTTGCCACCAAGGTTTGGTTTATTTTGCTGTCTGTGTTGCTGGTATGTGTGTTGCACATTCAACTTTAAACTGCTAAGTTAACCCCTTATCTAGTTTTAGTTTCTGCAGCACTTTTGAGCCTATGTCCTGTATTATCAGTCTTATAAAAAAAATTCTAGTGTGAATTGCATCAAATATGCGAAACCATTGTTGGGTTTGCCAGATTTTTTTGTCTACCTTGATTATGATTTTTTTTATGGAAGTTTACTTATGACATGTTGTGAGCATTACCTTCCCACATTTATTGATTAGAAACAGAAGGGAATATTAGCAGTTCATTTTGCTGAAGCTTTAGCAGAAAGCTAGAAACAACTAATGGTTCGGGAACTAGAAGGATGGAATATGTGTTATGTATCTGGTATTATGGTTTTTTCACTGATAACATAGATGCATCACCCAGATTACCGATGTTTGATATCAATGGTCTAATAGTAAATAGCGTAAGTGAGCAGCCACACTATTGCCTAGCAGTTATGCGATATGTGCAATTGCATACTATGTTTCTTTTTAAAGGATAGGCATATATGTATGCATGCAATGGTGATCAATAGGCAAAAGCTTAGAATCTGCGCTTGGGCAGTAGGAAATGGAAAAAACATATTTTACTCTTCTCTTCTCCTTCCCCGATCTAGATTTCGGATCATGAAATTGGGGATCCTTTCACTATCAAATATCTCGCTTTGCCTCTCTAAGAGAAAGCATCTCCATGCTTGCTACCTGCACTGTCTGTGGAATCAATGCCCTGCCGCCATGCTTCTCAAGACTCCAAATGACTGATAAAAACTTTGCAGATTGCAAGCACCGAGTACACCAAAATTTTTAAGAATTGTATCATCTCATAACGTAATCCACACACAAAGTAACATGATTCATCTTTATCCATACCATTTTATGACAGAATAGTAAACTTCAAGCAAGTGTACCCTCAGCACTGAGCTTGGTCCCTGCAGTCAAATCTTTGCTACATCACAGTTAATAATTGTGGTGGTAAAATAGATGTGGATAGGTACGTGCTGCAACCTTTGCCATGAGGCTGGCACTGGGGATATTAGTGGTGCAGAATGGACAGCTCTCCAGAGGATGCAACCTGGTTGCATGCTGGGGACAAGAGCTGGACCAGCTGGTAAAAGCTTTGTTTGGATGTGTTCAGAATGGTGGGATTCCAACCTAATCCACATGGATTGCAATTGCACCTATTTGCACGCTAAGCTCCCTTTTCCCTGTATTACCAACTCTATCTGCTAAATGTAAATGCTATATGCACTAAAACAATAAAAAGACATCCAAACAAAGGCCCATATTTCATTAACCATTTCTTATGCATTTTCCCCTTATCCTTGACACAATGCAAATGCATATGCACATACACATCTCTTTTCATCTCTTTAGTTTATACTGGTATAGCGGAGTGAGCACCTATCGATGCTCACCCAAGCCTGTTATTTCTCATGCGGGGACCTTAATAACTCATTCTTTTTTATACGAGGATCTTAATCTCCACTTCTGTGGCATGCCTACCGAAAGTCTTAGTCTTCTCACACCTATGGGATGTCCACACAAAGTAGACCATAGATGCCATAAAGGTCATCTATTTCCATGACATAAATGCATGCGATGCAACATTTTCATTTAAGCATATCAACACGTCATGTTCCATTAATCATTATTCAGCAACATTTCAATATTAGTTATCAATGTCATGTATCATTACCCATCATTCATCAATATGTTAATATATAAACAGAAATAATCAACTCATAATAGCATGGTAGGTAATGCATCAATATTCAACAAATAGCAATCACCACTCCAAATTTACTACTTTACTATGCACTTGCCTGATTAAACTCGTGGGTGATGTGTGGATGATGCGGATCCTGATCCTGCCCCTAAGCAAACATCATCCATTTCAATTCATTAGTAAAGCAACACATACACATACAAGCGAGCGACATTGTTCCTACGCACAAACCAGACACGAACAATCCCCCTCTCACCGGACACCTTTCCGTTGTCCTGGTGCTTAGACGAGCATATCTTTCAAACCTGAAACCCAACATAGCTAATATTACAGGTTCTGTAGTTTGCATAACCCTACTCATGTAATCCTAGTTACCATACTTTAAAGATTACACCATCTAAAATTCCGATTTCCGCCCTGAAGGCTGTGCTGTCCCATACTTGGCAGCAGCCGTCTCGGAGGCATAACTCCCAAACCTTATTGCCCACATCGGTGTTCTAGCACTCTATGGAAAGCTAACAAAATTATCTACAACATTTCAAGTAACACCAACAATTAATCCTACTAAGGCTAAGTCGCACCACAACATAATTACCGCAGCTAGTAGAGAATTACAAAGCAAACTAAAGAGCAACCGACTTTGGAAACTCATACAAAGTTCATACCTCAACCAAATCGAGTGGTTTAGCACTCTATCGAAAGCTTATATAATTATCTACACAATCCTAGTTACTCCCCAGACCTGATTTAGAGGGAATGAAATACCACGACATTATTCTGCTGTGACTGATCTGCAGGACAGCAGCAATCCAAAGACCGTAATAGGCAAACTACCCAATGGATTGTCGCGTCCTATGGCTTGATGGAAAGCTTACGGATTGTCTAAAACTTCCTAATAAACACCCTTCCCAGTTTTGGCCTCTAGAGCCCCTGAAAAATTGATAGATCCAGACTACGCAAATCAAGAGACTCCAAAAACTACCTTCCCCTTTACCTTCTTCCTCTTCCAGCTGGTTCCCAACCTTCTTTGCCTCTTCCTTGGCCAGTTCCTTCCCATACTCCTTCCCCTCTTCTTGCTGCAGCAGCACAGCCTAGCCTCCTCCCTTTGCCTCCACCCAAGCAGTAGAGGCAGCTTGGCATAGAGGGAAGGATGACAGCAGCCTGCAGCGCAGCACACGGAGGGAGTAGGGAGCGGAGGCAGCAAGGGAGCAGCACAAGAGAGCAGGAAGCAGCAGCAGGAACGGAGCACGGGGATCATGGTTGTCACGACGTCACCTAGGAGACGCCAAGTCGTCCTGGCAGCCGGAGGAGGACGCCAAGGCTCGTCGGCCAGGGCTGAGGAGCTAGGAGGCCACCTCCAGGCCGAATCCAGCCGCCTTTGGCTCTCCCCGCGCAGATATGGCTGCCTGCGGCTCAAATCTGGAGTAGGCCGCCTCTTCCCATGTTGTCGTTGCCTCATCCGACGCTCTTCCCGAGCCGCACCGCACGACCCTTGTGCTGGGCTCCATCTCCATGTTGGCCCTCTGTGCCGCTAGCCTCTTCACCATCGGATCCGCCGTCCTCAAGCCTTGCCGCCATCGGATCTGGCCTACGCTACTCGGATCTAGCAGAGGAGGCAGGCAACGTTGGTGGGACAGAGGAGCGGAGGAGGCAGGTGGCGCTGGGAGGGATGTCCGCGGCGGCTGCGGACAGAGGAGAGGAGGCATGTGGCACTGGGAGGGATGGGGGTGGCGGTGGCTGCGAGCAAAGGAGAGGAGGCAGGCGACGCTAGGAGGGATGGGGGCAACGACGGTTGTGGGCAGAGGAGAGGATGGGGCGGCGGCGGTTGCGGTGGTGGAGAGGATTTGGCGTTGGGGGAGAAGCAAACGCAGGATGCGGGCTCGAGCTTGCAATGCAGCTCACCGGAGAGGAGGCTGACGGTGGGGGAGGCACTCATTGGGCGGGGCTCGTCGGTGCTAGAGGTGGCTTGTGGGGATGGCTTGCTGCAGCGAGTAGAGGGGTGGGTGGGGGTGTGGAGTGAGCTAGGGTTTGGCATAGGAGGTGACTATACACGAAGTGAGGAGAGGGTTGAGGATTGTTAGATCTTGATCCAACATCTAGAAAATGTGACTTGACCCCTCCCTCATTGGATTTTTTCTGATTTGGACCTCCTAAGACATGGTTATTTGGATAATTTATGCTATTGTATTGCATGGTTATTTAATTTTTGGTCCATAAGATATTACTTATATTTATTACTATCGTCTAACTGTCGCCATGACGGGCGTCTAGTCGACTAGGTGTCCAGGCACCCCGGTCTCGCCGCGAGTTGCCGGAACGCCGTGACAACCTTGACGGGGATGGAGATGGTGGCTGCAGGGCTGCTACCCTACCCTCCAACTCCCCTTAATTTGGGCAAGGTTCGGTTGGGCTGGGCCAAGGCCGGCTTAACCGGTTCCTCTTTTTTTTTAATTGGAATATTACAACACAGCTCCTGTTGTGATTGGAATTTGTTTCATAATGAAGCAGAATGTCGTTTTATATACTGGAGATTTTTGTCGAAAACAAAACAAGAATATATTTACATTAGTGGCTGTCATACCTTGTACTTTAGAACTTGGGCATGTACAAGTTTGCTTGTGATATAGCTCATGTGTCACTTCATTTGAAGTTGGAACACAGGTTGTGATATGTATTACTTAGTGTTCTAAAAATCAGGATTAGGTGGTGCCTACATGCTCAGCACCGGCCACCCGCTGTTAGATATGTATACATAGTTGTGTATTTACCCTACTGTATGATGGGTTTTCTGCATATTTACCACACCTGTACATGTATATATATTGGACTATTGGCCTCATAATGAATAGATGTGCTATTCATAACATGGTATCAGAGCCAGTCCCTAGGGTTTCGTACACCTAGGGTTTTGCCTGGCTTGTTGCGCTTGTTCTGCTTCCGTCGCCGTCTACTGCTGACTTCGTCCAGATCGGCTTAGATCCGACGGGGAGCTAAGGTCGGACGCCGCCGACTCCGCCCAGATCTACCGTCGGCAAGACCGCCGTTGTTGGCTCCCGCTCGAGGTCGCCGTCGGAGAGCTAAGGTCGGACGCCACCGACTCCACCCGGTGAGACCGCCGTCGTCGACTCCCGCTTGAGGCCGCGTCGCGCGCGCCGCCGTCGGGCCGCCGCCGAGGCCGCCGCCGTGGCCGCCGCCGAGGCCGCCCGCCCGCTCGAGACGGGCCGCCGCCCCACCCGAGGCCATCTCTCGCCGTCGCCGACCCTGCCGTGCCGACTCCGCCGACCGCCGTCGCCGACACTCCGCAGTCGCAGACTCCTCTTTTGATTCGGTGACCGAGTCCTTTGCTTCGACGGGTTTGGAGACTTTGTAAACCGACCAGTTATTAAAAAAGAAAAACGAAAAAAGAGCCAAAAAAAGAGAGAAAAAAAGAAAAAAGATGTCTTCTTTTGCAGGCATCGTTTCTGTTCCTCGTTGCCCAGTGATCTTCGATGGCCTCAATTATCGAGACTAGTTTCAGCACATGCGCCTCCACATGCGTGGTCATCGCCTTTGGGAATTTCTGACTGGCGAGTTGCCTTGCCCGTCTCGTCCTACTCCACTTGTTGAGTCTGTACTCCCGCAGGATGCTTCCGAAGACACTCATACAAAGGCTTCTGAGGCTTTTGAGGATGCTATGGAGACTTTTCAGACTCACTATGCTGCTTACAAGACATGGATTGATGAAGATGCTCGTGCCTCTGCTATTTTGGTTGCTAACATGGAGGTGCATCAAACTGGTGATGTTGTTGGATTGGCTTCCGCACATGCGATGTGGACGCATCTACGCAGCCGCTACGAGCCATCTGGTGATTCCTTATACCTTGTTGTTGTGCGACAGGAGCAGTCGCTGCAGCAGGGAGATGCCACTGTGGATGAGTTCTATGCTCAGTTGTCTGCGATATGGCGTCAGATTGACTCTTTGGGGCCAGATGTTTGCCGCACCTGTCAGTGTTGTCAGCGTCAGCAGTCTCACATGGAGCTTTGCCGCATCTACGATTTTTTGACACGTCTCCGATCTGAGTTTGAGCAGACTCGTGCTCAGTTGCTGGCTCGTCATCCTCGTGTGACTTTGTTGGAGGCCCTTGCAGCTGTTTGTGCTGAGGAGATTCGACTTCGTAGAGCGGGTCTGTTATCATCAGCATCATCATTACTTCCTTCGGTTTTGGTGGCTTCTCCGGCTTCTACACCCGCTGTGCCGTTGGTTACTCCCTCAGTTATGCCTCCACCAGTGACAGCTGTTGTTGGTAAGAGCCTTCACTGCACCTATTGCAACAAGGATGGACATGTGGAACAGTTTTGCTACAAGAAGAAGGATCTTCGTCCTGGTGCTTGTCCTCCGAGGGGCACTGGAGGTTTCTCCTCTCGATGAGTTACGTACCTCGACACTCGTGACTTCTCACATTGCTAGGCCGCACGATTGCTTCTGCATCGTCTGGTTCTGCTAGTTCTGCTGCTCAGTCTTCCGGTGAGACCACCTTCTACTTCTCCTTCCACAGGTATATCACCTTGGATTCTTGATTCGGGTGCTTCTTTTCATATGACATATGATTCCACCTCTTCCATTAGTTCTTTAGTGTCTTCATAAGCAGTTTCTTATGTCTGATCTGGGTCTTTTTCGCTACTTTCTTGGGATTGAGGTTATTTCTACTCCTGAGGGTTTCTATCTGTCCCAAGAAAAGTATATCCAGGATTTTCTTGATCGTGCCTCTTTTACTGATCAGCGCACAGCTGAGACTCCCATGAAGCTTAATGTTCATCTTCGTCCTACTGATGGTGAGACTCTTGCTGATTCTACTCGCTATTGTTATCTTGTTGGGAGCCTTGTTTATCTTGGTGTCACTCGTCCTGACATTTCGTACCCTGTGCATATCTTGAGTCAGTTTGTTTCTGCTCCCACTCAGCTCCACTATTGTCATCTTTTTCGTGTTCTACGATATCTTCGTGGAACTATCTTTCGTCGTCTCTTTTTCCCTCGCTCTAGCTCTTTACAGCTCCGGGCATGTTCTGATGCCACCTGGGCTAGTGATCCCTCTGATCGCCGGTCTCTCTTTGCTTATTGAATTTTTCTTGGTGGTTCTCTCATTGCTTGGAAGACTAAGAAGCAGACAGTAGTTTCTTGTTCGAGTGCTGAAGCTGAGTTGCGAGCTATGCCTTTGTTGACTGCGGAGGTTACATGGCTACGGTGGTTACTTGAGGGCTTTGGTGTTTCTGTTTCTGCACTGACGCCTCTTTTATCTGACAGTACAGGTGCTATTAGCATTGCTAAAGATCCGGTGAAGCATGAGCTTACAAAGCATATTGGTGTTGATGCTTCCTATATGCGGACACAGGTGCAGGACCAGGTTATTGCTCTTCAGTATGTGCCTTCCGAGCTTCAGTTGGCAGATTTTTTCACAAAGGCACAAACCAGGGCCCAGCAAGTTTTCATCTCTCCAAACTTCATGTTGTTGATCCACCATAAGTTTGAGGGGGGTGTTAGATATGTATACATAGCTGTGTATTTACCCTATTGTATATGTTAGTCGCTGGACTCTTGCTCTTGGTGATAGCAAGATCCTTACTCTCATGGAGAGGATGACACTAGGAGATGGGGCAAGTTTTCTTGTTTATTTCTCACACAATGCCATGCCAACCTGAGGGGTTGGGGATACAAATTTATAGGCTGAGAACCAGCCAAGCATATGCTACGATGCTATCCTAGATGCTGTCCTAAAGCGGTCAATATGCTGTCCTAAAGCAGATGCTGTCCTAAAAGCAGATGCTGTCCTAAAGCAGATGCTGTCCTAAAAGCAGATGCTGTCCTAAAGCAAAGCAGATGCTGTCCTAAAAGCGATGCTGTCCTAAAGCGATCAAAAACAAAAACTACCACAGCCCCACAAAGACCACGAAGCGAGGACTTATTCATCATTCTCCCCTAAGTCTTGTGCGTCGTCTTGTGGGAGGATTGAACCATCACGATCTTGGAGCAGAGCTCAAGGAACTTGATCCTTCCAAGAGGCTTGGTAGCGATCCGCAAGGCGATCCGTGGTGTTGATGTAGCTTGCCTTGATGCTTCCTTCATCCAGCGACCTCGGATGAAATGGTACTTCACCCGGATGTGCTTGCTCGTTCATGAAAACGGGTTCTTTGCGTGGCTAGAGCGACTTGTCGCCCACCCCGAGCTCCACCGCTTGATGTCGCCGAGGAGATCACCAAGCGATCGAGCGAGCGAGTGCTCGAGTCGAGCGGTGGAAGCCGCTATGTACTCGGACCACACCGACAGGCCACCACCGCCGCTTGACCGATCGCCGATGAATGAGACACTTGCCGAGGAAGAAGAGAATCCCGCTTGTGCTCTTCTTTGGTGTCAATGTCGCGCGCGTGGTCTTTGTCGCCGTGCATTCGACGGTGTGCCGTGCCAGACACCTCGGGTAATGGAGGCCGTGGTCAAGGGTCCCCGCAACGTAGCGGATGATCCTCTTCACACCGCCGATGCTCGTCGTCGGCCGTTGCATGAACCGACTAACGAGCCGACGGAGAATGCCAAGTCCGGCGTGTGTGGGCGAGGTAGCGAAGGCTCCCACAAGACGCCGCAGATCGCGTAGCGCCCACCTCCTCCGTCGTCTTTGTCGCGGCTCGCCCGACCTCTCCTCCATTGGGTGAGAGCGGGTTGCGATTGGTGAGCCCGGCTAGCTCAACGACGCGCTTGGCGTGGCGGTGCAGTCGAGCGTGATCCGGAATCATCCGGTGCACCTCGATCCCTAAGTAGAAGGAGAGACCCGTGTCACTCATCCGGAAGGTGGCCTTCATCTCTTCCTTGAATGCCGCCACCTCCGCATCCTTGGTGCCGTGATCACCAAGTCGCCGACGTAGACACCCACCGCCAGGCGTTGCCGCCTTTGCCCCGCCGCCAGAGCTCGGCCTGCGTGTGCGCTCTGCTGGAACCCCATTTGCTTGAGGGTGGAGTCCGCCTTAGCGTTCCACGCCCTCGGTGCTCGCCGCAAGCCATAGAGGGCCTTGCGCAGCGAGCACCTGCCCTCCTTGCCGGGATCGCAAATCCGGCGGCCGATGCACGAGACCTCCTCCTTCAAGTCGCCGTTAAGAAATGCCGACTTGACATCCATGTGATGAACACGCCCGCCTTTCTGGGCAGCTAGCGCAGGAGGAGTCGCACGGACTCCATCCGTGCGACGGGTGCGGCGCCATCGGTCGACCCCTCGCCGCCGCGAAGCCTCGTGCCACCAAGCGAGCCTTGTGCTTGACGATGGCGCCGGCCATCCCGCTTCGGCTTGAACACCCACTTAAGGGTGATCGCGCGGTGGCCGGCGGGAAGATCCGCCGGCTCCCACGCCCGGTTTCGCTCGACGGCGTCCATCTCTCGCTTCATCGCGACACGCCACGCCGCGTCTCCTCCGCCTCGCCGGCGAGGCGGGGCTCGCCGTCGTCGCATGCCTGCGCGCTCGCCTCGCGATCGCGCGCGCGATCCGAGGACGGCGGCTCGCGAGGATGTTGTCCATGGTACGATAGCGCCGAGGCTCGTCGTCGTGGTAGGCGTCGACGCGGTCCTCGTCGTGGGACAACGGAGTAGCGAACTCCACCATGCGCCTCATCGTGGACCGAGAAATTTGGGGCCGATTCGGTGGTGTGGCCGCCGTGCGGGAGAGTGGTGAGCCGGTGGTGAAGGGCGGGCGTGGCGGCCGGCGGTGGTGGAGCACTCGCCGAGCCGGTGGCGAGCAAGGTGTCGAGGTGGACGAGCTCGGTGAAGACGCAGCCGCTAGCTCCCGCTCTCGAAGTGGACGAGTCGACAACAAAGTCCCACGAGTCGAGGCCGAACCATCGCCCACCGCCTTGTCCCACTTCGGCCCGCGCCGTCGAACACGGCGCCACGCGAGATGCGGGACGCTACTGTGTGAGTGGTCGAGGATGCGTAGGCCTTCGAGCCTCGCGTGAGCCGGCGAACACTCCCGAGTGCTCCGCCGTCAAGCTTGCCGATGTGGCCAAGCTCCTGGCGAACGTGAGGAGCCAAGACCCGCAAGTGGAGACCGCCGCTTGCGCCATGCCGAGCCTCGTGCGGCGCCCCGCCGTCGAGCGCCTTGGTAGGCGAGCGGTTGAGGATGTAGACGGCAGCCACCACCGCTCTCCCGTAAGACGGCCGGCATCCTCTCGCTGAGGAGGGCCCGAGCCATCCCCACAACCGCCTCGTTGCGCGCTCGACGACGCTGTTCTGCTGCGGGCAGACGGCGCGAGTAGTGGCGCCAATGCCCTCATCGGTGCGAAGACGACGCGGTCCGCCGTGAATTTCGCCGTTGTTCAGGCGCAAGACGCGCAGCTGCGGCGCGCTCGCCTCGCGCGGCGACTGCGGCGCTCGATGGCGCCCGCAGCCTCTCCTTGCCGCCGAGGACCATCACCCACATGTAGCGGGAAAGGTCGCCGACGAGCGGCAGGAAGTAGCGTCGTCCTCCCGGTGTGGCGGTGTCACCGGGCCACACAAGTCCCGTGCACGAGCTCGAGCCTCTCCTTGGCTCGGAAACTCGCCTCCGGGGGAAAGGAGTCGCCTGCGCCGTCAACACGCAGACGCCGCAGAGCCGCTCCACATGGTCAAGGCACGGCAGCCTCGCACCATTTCCGTGGCACCGAGCCGCCCGTGGCCTCGAAGTGAAGGTGCCCAAAGCGCTCGTGTTATCGCCACGCCTCGTCGTCCCGACGAGCGGCGAGACAGAGGTTGTGCCACTGCACGTGAAGAGTGTAGAGTCGATTTGCGCCTCGTTACCTTGGCAAGAAGGCGGCGTCGAAGATCCCAAATCGCGGCACCGTGCTCGATCTCGACACGCGAGCCGTTCTCATCCACCGTCCCAAGGCGATGATGGAGTTCCGCAGATCGGGGATGTAGTAGACGCGGTGGCGGCCGGTGCTCGCCTTGGCGATTTAAGACGACAGAGCCGACGCCTTGATCTCCGCGAGGCGTCGCCGAACTTGACGGTGCCTCGAACGCCGAGTCGAGCTCGAGAAGAACTCCCGCCGCCGGTCATGTGGTGGGTGGCGCCGGTGTCGAGGCACCACCCGCCGGTCTTGTCATTGCGGAATCGCCGCCGAGGAGGCGTGTGCTTTGGCTCGTCAAGGTGGAGGAGAGCCACTCGCGGCCGGTGCGCCGGAGGTAGTTCGATACTCGCATGAGCAATGAACAGACCGGCCGCTCCTCCGCTTGCGCGACGTGGGCTGGCCGCGTCGTGGCCGCCGACACTCCTTGGCCCAATGACCAAGCTTGCCGCAGATTGTGGCAAGAGTCGTCTCGTCGTCGCTTTTGCTTGCCAAAGATCGCCGCTGGCGCTTTGCGCGCTTGCCGCGCTTGCCACTCTTGCGCCGCTCGTCGTGGAAGAAGGCTCCCTTCTTCTTGTCACCTTGGCCGCAGCCCACCGCTCCCGAGCGAGGAGGAGCTTCCGCCAATGGTGACGGTCCCGAGAGGCTCGTGGCTCATCGATGTCGACGACCTTGAGGCGACCAGCGCCTCCTCGATGGTCATCGTGGAAAGGTCCAGCAGAGACCCGATCGAGCGAGCCATCCGCTTGTACTTTCGGGACGCGGCGGAAGAGCTTCTCCACGCTCTCTCCTCGCTGTAGGTGTCGCCACCGAATCGCACCAACTTCGCAATGAGTGTTGAGACGGAGAGCAAAGTCATCAACGTCTTCACCGCTTGAAGGCCGTGTTCTCCCACTCCGCGCGTAGTGCTGCGGTGTAGACTTGCGCGCGCGATCGGCCGCCGAGCGCGTCTTTGCGGCGATGGCGTCCCAAGCCTCTTTGGCGATCCGCTTGTTGGTAAGCGAATCGCATCTCGGGCGCGGATGCGGCGATGAGAGCATCCAGCCGCCGCCGATCCCGGTCGAGTCGACGCCGCCGTCACGGATCGCATCCCACATATGCCGCACTGGAGCTTCACCTCATCACCGCGACCACTCGACGAGTTGGTCTTGGTGAGGTAGGCCACCCGCCGCCGGGCCGACATCCTCGACGACACCGGTACTCGTGGTGACCACGGATCGAACCGGGGAGAGCGCGTTACTGTGAGGGCGCGCTCCGCCGACCCGACGCCGCCGCCGCGGCGTGCCTCCTCCAGAGCGCCACCGCCGTGGCGCCTCTTCAGAGCGCCGCCGCCGCGCGTCCGCGCGCTGGCCGCCGCCGCCGCTGCGTGGCGTCGCGCGCCGCCATTGCGCCGTTCGCCCTTTGTGCCGCCTCCTCTCAGCAGTGAGGGTCGCGGCGGCATTATCATCAACAGAGCCGAGCCGCTTCTTTGCGCTGCCGCAGAGCCTTGACTCGCTGCCGCCGCGACGTGTTGCATCCGCCGCCGCCGCCGCTTCCGCCTCCGCCTCGCCTGGCCGCCGCCGCCGCCGCTTTGACGCTTTTTCGCCGCGCAGCTGTCTCGCCGCCGCTGCTTCGCGCTGCCGCCACGACGAGCTCGGCCGTCACGACGCCGCATGCTCGAGGCGGCCGAAGGCCGAGATCGCCTCGCGGACATGGCGCGCCATCGGGGCTGTTGCGTGGAGAGAGGGTCGCCGACGAGCCGCTGCCCGCCTCCGGAGAGGAGGAGCGGGACAGCCGGAGCTGCCGCCGCATCGGGCCGGGCTGCCGCGAGGTCGAGAAGGAGATGAGCAGGAGATGCTCAAGCCACAGGATACTAAGGCTCGATACCACTTGTTAGTCATTGGACTCTTGCTCTTGGTGATAGCAAGATCCTTACTCTCATGGAGAGGATGACACTAGGAGATGGGGCAAGTTTTCTTGTTTATTTCTCACACAATGCCATGCCAACTTTGAGGGTTGGGGATACAAATTTATAGGTGAGAACCAGCCAAGCATATGCTACGATGCTATCCTAGATGCTGTCCTAAAGCGGTCAATATGCTGTCCTAAAGCAGATGCTGTCCTAAAAGCAGATGCTGTCCTAAAGCAGATGCTGTCCTAAAAGCAGATGCTGTCCTAAAAGCAGATGCTGTCCTAAAGCAAAAGCAGATGCTGTCCTAAAAGCAGATGCTGTCCTAAAGCAGTCAAAAAAACAAAAACTACCACAGCCCCACAAAGACCACAGTACAGGGACTTATTCATCAGTATAAGGGGTTTTCTGCATATTTGCCACACCTGTACATGTATATATATTGGCCTATTGGCCTCATAATGAATAGATGCGCTATTCATAACACCTGCCACCATTTCGTAGAAATCAGCTGACTAGGCGGGGAGGCCATCCAGCCGGTCCTAGGCGATGTCAGTGGCCCTAAACAAGGTGGGCTCGGTGGCTGCCTCGGTGGTCTGGGCGGGTGTGGAGTTGGGAAGGCTGGGAGTGGGGGTGGGGTGATCAGAGCTGTAGCCTAGAGAAGGGGAAGGGTGGAGGTGGTGGTGGTGCTGCCGACACGGCTGCGATGGCCATGAGGAATAGGTGGTGGCAGAAGCAGACATGCGGAGGCGTGCTTGTGAACTATGAAGAAGAGGGAAGAAATAAATTGGTCCGGCCCAGCACAACTGGCCCATCTTGAGTGTCTGTGGGGAGCCCTAGGGTTTCACCGATGCCTCCTCAGTTCCTCCCAATCTCGCCTCTCATTTTCTCTCTCAATCCCAATCCCATCGGCTGCAACAGCAGCGGACCTCACCAGCAATGGCGATCGTGAGCAAGGGGCTGGCCCGGAGGAGTCCCTGCCGTGCAAGGACTTGCGGTGGTGAGCTGGCCACGCAGCAAGGGGACGGCCGAGGCGACTTCACCTCCTGGTTAGCCTCCTGTCCTTCACTTCTGTTCCTTTTCCTTGCTCTCTGTTGCTGTGTTCTAGATCCAAGCCAGCTCCCTTCTCTGCCATGTTCTTCTTCACTTCTTCGTCTGACCTTGTGCTGTGTTTGCTCTTTTTTAGTAGTAGACTAGTACTAGGAGGAGGCTGGCACATGCAGCAGCAGTAGGCGGCTGCTACGCGGGCTAGGTGCTAGGTGGGGATTGGCCACTCGACTGGCGCCTAGCGCCTTGGAGATTTAAGAAATTATGTCCATACTTGCGAACACTGTATATGGTGATCTCAATTAGGAGGCATTTCATCAAATTTGCTAGTGTTCTTGTTAGACATACTGTTCTGATGACCCAATTATTTAGTGCATAATCATTTATCTGCATGCACTCAAAGCATCTAGAGCATGGCCTGCACCTAAAAAAATTGCATCCTCTGTCCACTGTGCAGTCCTATTCGTGTATTTATCCTGCAAAAATAAAAGAAAATTACATGTCAGGGGTGGGATTTGATTTCATATTGCAAAATATTTATCTGTGGGATCGCTGGCCAGAAGAAATGAATGATATTCTTATTTTTATATTACTGTTGGTAAATGTGTCTTTTTGATGCAAAACTACAACTGCTTCATTAACTTCATTTTACAGGTGGGAAGCTAACCAAATTCCTAGAGTGAAGGTGGCCAAGGTATATTTGAGTACAGCTAGAAATGAGCAGACACCTTACATGCCAGAAATTCCTGAAATTCCAAAGTGCTCAACTGATTTGTGTGCATCAAAGGAGTGGGAGGACACATTTATTAATTATTTTTCAGAGACAAGGCTGGTAAGCTATATTGTGCATCTTATGTAATCAAATAATTTTATTGCCATTTCAAACATGCAACCATATGTAACCACATATTAACTTTTTTTCGTAATTATCTTCATGAAGACAACACTCCATGTGTCTCTTAGTTGCTGTTTGAAGAAAAATAATTGTATTTATTCAGTTATGTTGGTGTCATTAAAAGTTGACATTTTAATGTTTTGTCAAGCGCTCAAATCTTAATGGGCATGGCACATGTCCAAGACAGCTGCAAACATATTTCAGATAGCAATGGGTCCTTTCTGCTGTAACCTTGGTCCTTGTTTTTTGCACATGTATTTTGTGGTGGAATAAATTTGCATCCTTAATTCGAAAGGGAGAGGTGATAGCACAAGATTGAGCTGAAAATTGTACCCTACCTTTTAGTACTAGCAGTAGCATTAATCTGTTTTGATGTCTGATTTTAAGGTTGGCTTGCTTCTTATACCCTACAACAAGTGAGCATTTGCTCTACTCTTAACCTGTGTCCATGCAACATGATTTTGAGTAATACAAAGCCCTTCAAGCCATTAGTACCAGTAGGATTTCAGTGATGTTAGCAGGTAGTGACTGGTACCATTGCACTAGTTATGCCTGAAACTTGAGTGTCAGCTGCAATAGTTTTAGCATGTCGTATTAGCTGCACATAGCCACACACTGGAGCAAAATCCTTCACAGCAATGTTTTGGCATGTAGCGTGTGACTAGTGACTGTCAGCTGCCCAAACTCATTGATAAACCTGAATTTGAAATAGACATCTTGGGGATGAGGGTGAAAGCACTGTCACCTGTTAAAATTCCAATGTCCAGAAATCTACAATGCTTTACTAGTTAAAAGAAGGACTAAAGGAGAACATCATGTCAGCTATCTTGCTGCTCTGTTTTTTACGCTCACAAAAGTGCATCGACATTGTTTCTGATGATCTGATCGTGAATTTGGTACAAGTAGAATACCTTTTTGTATCATCTTCTTACTTTTTATATTTAGGTGTTTGTCCACAATCACATGTGAACTACTGATGATGTATGAACACTCTTTTCCGCAGGCATTCTCCGAGCTTGACAGCTCTGACGTACCATCTATATCTGGAGGAATGAAAAACTCTTCAAAACCTCGCAGCAGCTCCGAGCCACAGACTGACCCAACACTGACAATGATTCGCAACATGGATGCAGTTTCAAGAGCTGCAACACTGCGGAACTACATCGACATGATTCAAAGCTCGGATACACTATCGAGGAATGACTGCCTGTGGCTGTTTGCACTGTGCATCGCCGTCGATGCTCCCTTTGACGCAGAGACATGTGCTTCGTTGAGGTCATTGCTGCGCAAGTGTGCGACCATCCTCACCACCAAGTCGGAGATGGATGATGAAGTCGTCATGCTAAACATACTCATTGCAATCTCAGGAAGGTACTTTGGACAGTATGAGAATAGATAGGACTAGATATAATCCCATCAGAGTTGGCAGTCAGTAACAACTAACAAAGTTGTAAGCAGCACTCGTAAAGCTACATTTCTCCTGGCGAACACTTTTTTGTTACTATGCCCCAGGCACACTATATATTTTCTGAAGACAGATTACATCGGCAGAGTATGTCTAAAATCAGTGTTATTTGAATGCTTGTACTCCCATATAATATAGGGAAATGCATTTGATCACCTTAGAAAGCCTTAAAGCACCATCAGCTTGTATTGGTGTCAACCCACAACTGGCATTGCTTTATATGCATCACAATATAGTGCATTTTTTTGCCATCAATAAATAGATGGTCGCCTTTAAATTAAAGGCTGCAAATGGCATGCGAACTTCATTGCTGACTAAGAGCCAAGTCGTAGGGTGACTACACTTTTACCGCGTACACCTATTTAGAAGATTGATGATTACAAAATTATAGGATGCTGTAATTTATTCTCGTAACTGATTCTAATTTTCACTGGTGAGAAATATCAAATCATAAGCATGATAGATAAGACATCTCATGTTCAAGGCTTCTAGTCATCAGCAAACATCTACAAAATTAGTTCATGTTTTTCCAAAGAAGATAGTAGTTACTTTTAGAATAGAATGTGGGTATGCATAAACTCAAGCACTCCGATGTCCAAAGAACATAGATCCAAGAAAGTACACAACATAACAACACAAGCAAATCCCTCGCAAAAATCAATCCATTGTATTTACATGCTGTTGGACCATCCCCTTAAGTGATAGGGTTCAATTTGATCGAAAGGGGAGGAAAAGGAGGAATGGCCATTGGTGCAAGCATGATGAAAGTGATGGAGAGCTCTCCTCTTTCTTATATGCGACGACAGTGTTCTGTGTGGAGAGATTTAATACTGATTACTGCGGTCAAACGATTTGATGTATAATGAGCTTGAGAATTGGACGACCCTGAAGAGTTGACCGGGATAATGGGCCGATTTGTTTATTGAGCAAAGATTGAGCCAGAAGAGCAAAGATTGAGCCGACATAAAGCATGTATCCAAGCATGCAAGTCCATTGAGTCCTGGTTTTCTTTTGTATTTCTTTGCTTTCAGCTTTCTGAGTATGATGGCATATTAAAGAACGGGATTTGGACTCCTAGACATAGAAATGTGCGAATTCAAAATTTTTATGTTTCCATCGAATGGGTGTTTTGATGAAAGGGATTTCTTAATATGGGATTTAGTTCAATGACTAAATCCTAAGGATTCGGATCCAAATCCCTCCTATATATCCAACCAGGTTCTACATGTCTCAATCGACAGTACAAGCTATTCAGAAAAATAAATCTGAATTTCTGCGGGGGCGCGGGGGACCTTTGCAAATAAGATGAACATTTGGGATTGGACTTGTATGCATTTTGATTGAGTTCCATTGCAGAAGATTCGAGCTTGCCTAAGCTCCTATTTGTGCAAATAGAGCCACTGCATGCATGCTGCATTTGGCAAGTATTAGGAGTTTAAAACCAACAATGCAACAAAAAATTGAATGGTTAACGATCATACATCAAAGCAAGATTAACGTATACATAATCAGGCAATCACAGCGTTGCTAGGACACTACCTAAGGCTACATAACCAGGGGTGCAGACGGAGCAGATAAATGTCGACCGACCGACTAACCGAAGGTTCATAGAACGAATACGGAGGAAGTAAATGATATCCTATACTATCCATGTTCAACTCTGATTCCGAGAAAAACTACGAAATAAGATACGAGATGAGTGAAATCCGGCTATATATATCTGTATGTCAAATAATATGAATAAGCATGTTGTGACATCACTTAAGAATAAGATAACATATAGACGAATTGTCGCATCTAAACAAAGGGAAATATTGAGTGCTCTTCTTTCGACATCCGTGTTCGCTTTTATTGCACTCTTACTATTTAATGTCTTGTATAGGGGTGCAAAAGAAATGAATAATTTCTGTCCAACCGACTGTCCGAAGGTCTGTGAAGTAAATACAGAATGAAGAAATGGGTATTAGTCTCTCCGTGTTCGTTCTGATTACATCCCTACTGTTCAATATCCTATATACGGATGCAAAAGAAGTGGATAATTTCTGCTCAATTGACAGTCCGAAAGCTTGTGAAGCAAATACGAAAGGAAGAAATATGTATCCAGCACTATGTTATATCTGATTCTGACTCCAAAAAAAATATGAAATAGGATACAACATGAATGGCATCTGTTCATATCCGCTCCGATTGCACCCATACTAAGCTGGCACCCCGGAAATTTCCCCCTCATAAAACAGGATCCACGCTTGTACGGACAAAAGCGTCACGAACTTTGCTGTTAATCTTTCAACCCTAAAGCAAGTTAGCTTTTGCATTTCTATATTTAGAGCCTGAATCAGTTCTCTCCCATATCTTTCGGCACAAGCTGCACTTTAGAGTGCATTCCCTCCTAGGACACCTGCCCTATCTATATTGATTTCTAAAATCTGTTTTTTTATTATAAATAATTTTTCTATAGTATCTAATTTTCAAACGAATTATGTTTTTAAGGTAAGATCTACTAATCGATTATAGTACAGGCAATTTCATTTATATTCGCTAAAATTACATACGAGTGTCCTCTTTATAAGCTTCTCTACAAGCTATTACTATTTATAAGCCAAATCCAAAATCCAAAACCAAAAGCCAATATAAATGTGCCCTAAAAAAATCTAAAGGAAATAATGTAGCACATTAATTAAGTAGCAAAAAATATCGAAAAGATTTGTATTGGGGATAATCTAGCAAAGGACCATGCTACAAGTGCATATAAGCATTGGAAAAGTGCTGAGCATCTGGGAACAAAATTTCAGGGATTTGGCACTCTCTTGCTTTCCTTTTCAAAGAATATTATTTTGGCTTTTGGATTACTAGTTTGGGTAAGGGTATGTATTCCTATTGGATATATACGGTGGGCGTATCGAACCAATCTTTCTTTATGGATATGACTTTTCCACTTTTTTACTGAGTAAATTTTATATGCGTCATCTGCAGGTTATAATAAGCACAGGAGATTCGGTAAGAGTGATGAGGTGGCATCATTAGCCTATCATCTTGCATTGCTTTCTGGTAATTGTTCTGGTTCCGTTAGTTATTTTAATTAAGCGTAGCATGGGGTTAGCTACTAGTACTATCCTCCATTGTTTAGCTTGTCGGCATGACTGCATTCTCTTTCATAAGAGTTTTGAGTCGATGCTCATGCCATCATCTTGTATCTTGTGTTTGTTTCTGTTACAATCTGTAGGACCGAACAAGCAACAGAGGAGGGTGAATGGTACCTTCAAACCTCCCCAAGTATTTACATAACCCTTCTCCAATAGCTACAGAGCTATGAAGTAAGAGATTGAATGCTCACTGGAAACCGAGAGATCAGATCAAAAATAGACGCTGGCCGAGAAAGTCAGAGCGGTCGAACACTCTCTACCATGGTCAAAAAGAGAGACTTGGTCGTAACTGAAGCAGAGGAGATCAAGAAGGCGCACGACCGCAAGATCCAACTTCCGAATAAATTTTGATTCATGGATCAATTGGTCATGAGACTTCAAACACAGTAAGACCACGATCTCAAAAGACTTTTCTGATCTTTAATTGAACACTTAACAAGCCTACAGAAAAGAAGTACATGGTCGTAAATAAAACAGAGGAAGAGGGAAGGCGCACGACCGCAAGATCCGATGTCTAAATAACTTTTGATTCACGAATCATTTGGTCATGAGACTTCAAACATAGCAAGACCACGAACTCAAAAGACTTCTCTGATCTTTAATTGAGAACTTATCAAGCCTACAGAGATCTTTCGGGAAAATCACGAAGACCGCTCAAAAACCACAACTCTGAAAAGAAGGAAGATGATCAGATCATGCAAATGGAATTAAATGGGCCAAGAAGGCTTCAAGTATGTTCTTCCATTACCAGGCAAGTCAGATCATCCAAAGAACAACCGAGAGCAATGACTTAAATCAAGGAGCCAAAAGAGTGAATAGATGAACAGAGAAAGAACACTCAAGACATACAAGCATCAATTAGATAAAACAACTCAAATAGAAGCACAAAGATGAATGATTGCATTTTGGAGGTTTCTACAGCCACTCCATCCAGGAGCGCAAGCTCTTCAACACAGAGAACAACTCACACAAGAAAATAAAACCCCAGAACACTTTGCCAGAAAACCTCAAACCAGACTGGTAGACTACCATCCTATTTATAGGGCCTGTTCTTTTTGGCTGCGGCTTATGGCTTTTGGCTGAAATTTTTGAATTTTAGCTGTTTACGGTACAGATTACGGAGAGATCGATACTCACTTGCGATTTTGACTGGTACAGATGTTGGGCTTTTAACGTGTACTACGTTTAACTTATAGATCCTATCTTGAAAAAATACTCCGTTTAAAAGTTAGGTACTGTAGCGGCTGCGAGAAGCCGGCCGGCTTCTCACCAACCGAACAGGCCCATAGCCTCTGGAAGCGGAGGGTAACCCGTTAACCCCAACTAACATCGGGTTTTCCACGCAGACACACCCGCGACAACCCGCTAATCTTAGCCAGGTCACAGTGCTTTAACTAGAGAGCGGTTCCCTTTGCAGGCTTTAAGCATTTCTCCAAAATGCCCCTCCTGCACCTTCCCAGAAACTTCTCGTTCATCTGTCAACCACGCTTGCAACCACCTGGTAGTCCAAGTCATCTTTGGCTTCTTCCAATCGTTCTGGACCTCAACACCACCTATGTCTAGTCTCGATCCTTCCAGCCTCACCATGACTTACTTCCAAAGTCCTGCAAACACCACAGACAAGTAAACCATCACATAGCACCACACAAAACAGTGTGAACATAAATCTGCATTAGAAGAATGTTGTCAGAAATCACCCCAACTGGTCGTAACCCACCTACGACTGGTCGAATGCACAAGACATGAAAAGCTCATAGCCTACGACCACATGGCAGGTGGATACGACCACCCAGAAAATGGTATGACCACGAGAACAGAGGCTACAACCATCGCTAGCAACCTTTGACCACACACAAGGCCGCTACGACTATCGCTACCACAAGCTACGACCTCTTCGAGCTGATCGCAACCACTTTCGACCACGTTCAACACTTATCATCGTGGTCGAAGCACCTTCCGACCACGTACAATGTGGTCGAAGCCTCTTTCGACCACGTACAACGTGATCGAAGCTGTATAGCGTGGTCGAAGCCTCTTTCGACCCTGATCGAAGCTGTTCAGCATGGTTGAAGCCTCTTCTGACCACGTACAACATGATCGAAGCCGTACAGCATGGTCCAAGCCTCTTCCGCCCATGTACAACGCGGTCGAAACCTCTTTCGACCATGTTCAATCCTTCTCTGCCATGGTCGTAATGCCTTTTGACCACGTTTGCCGTCAACGTGGTCGAAACCCGCTTTCAACTACCGACCATGCTTTCCCACCACGTTTGCCACCAACGTGGTTGAAGCCCGCTTTTGACTACCGACCACTCCTTCCGATCACGTTTGCCATCAACGTGGTGGAAACCCACTTTCGATTGCATTCAACGTGGTCGAAGTCAGCCGACTTTCGAGCGTGGTCGAAGACCCGTTTGTCGACTTTCGACAGCGAACAACGTGGTCAAAATCTGCTGACTTCTGAGCGTGGTCGAAGACCCATCTATCGACTTCCGACCACGGACCATGTGGTCGAAGTCTGTCGACTTCCAAACATGGTCGACAGCCCGTCTGCCGACTTCCAACCGTGGACAACGTGGTCATAAACAACACAATGTGGTCAAAAATCTGTCTGGTGACTTCCGACCGCTGACAACGTGGTCATAAATGACACAATGTAGTCGTAAATCCGTCTGGCAACTTCCGACCACTGACAACATGGTCGTAAACCCGTCTACTCACTTCCGACCACGGATAACGTGGTCGTAAACCCTTCTAACCATGTTCAACGTGAACTGCTGTGGTCATAGTGCCTCCCGACCACATTTTCTTCTGGTTTGCCGTGGTCGTAACGCCTTTCGACCACGTTCAATTGTACTGCCATGGTCGTAAGAGGCACAACGTGGTCGCAAACTTCCAGCCAACCACGACGACACACAAAGTGGTCGTAAACAGTCTTTCGACCACTCACTAGGCTTACGACTTTGCAGAAACAACACAGTCTTCAAAAACCAAACTCAATCTTTCTAAACACAAGGGTCAATTACTCATCACAAACATGGGGTCACCTCCACATGGTCTCTCAATCTCCCCCTTGATGAGTATATTGACAAACACAGAAAAAGCATAAAGGTGAGTTTATTTTTTTGTTTTAAAAAATCACACATGGTTTAAAAAGAGTGACAGAGAGACTTATGACCATGTTGACAGAAGGAAAAATGAAGCAAAACCAGAAAGAGCAATTCTTCCTCAAAAACTCCAGAAAATCCCCCTTTATGCCTTTTTCTCTGTTATTCTCCCCTTTTGGCAATAAAATCATCAGGATGCAAGGAAGAAAATAGAGCATGAGATAAATGGAGTGACTATATTTTATTCATTTTAAGCATGAGGAGCCATGAAGATTATCCAAAATGACCTTTTGAGTATTACACCAAGCCATAACAAAAGAAAATGCTATCTAGATCATGACAATTTATGTATAGACAAGCTAAAGCCAGAAAAGCAAAAATCTAAAAATTAGATGGATTGCTTAGCATGTCAAGTTATTCGAGATCAAAGTCTAGCTAGAGGTATCCAAGGATGAGTCAAACCATGTCAATATTCTAAGTGGAACCAAGAAGCTAAGATTGAGTCACTTTAGAGTGCTGTAAGTTCAAGAATGAGACATTTGTTCAAGTACTTGGCAATTCTGTAATTAAGCAAATTTAACACATTTGACACAATTTTCTTTTAGAAATCTATGGTTGTTTGCAACCATTTTTTTGTTCAGTCATGTGCTAGATCTCAAGCCTTATGCGACCACTCCAAGCAAGAAGCTTAAGGAAATGACTTGGTCATCCAAAACTCCACTGAGTTCATGCCTAATACAAAGGCAAGCAGAGAATTGGTGAGATCAGTTTTTTCGCACAAAAGAGATCTTTTTGCATTTTCTGAATTTAGTTCAAGAACAGAGAGTTATTACTAACTCATGCTTCACAAAAGAAATAGCATAGCTCAATCTAAAGCTCAACATAGATTCAAGACTCAACTCAGCCTTTTTGACATGGCATGAATCATAAAAGGATAACTAGAGATAGACTAGTCACAAGATCTAACATGACATGATTTAATTCAAGTTGAGCACATTTAATCAAACTATCATGGCAAAGACTAGATTACACATATAAAGTCATGATAAATCTAGTACTCTAGCACAAATCATGGCAAGATGTAATGAAGTTTTATCACGTCATACAAGGATAATAATCAAGGCTCCATGTAATTATATTACAATGCACAATGCTGAAATTAAATGACATGAAATGTAAGAAAATCCAGCTCCCTCTCAGCATGTGAAGCAATTTTAGTTCAAGTTGAGTTAGGTCATCATTAAGTTCCAGAAAATCCCAAATGAACTCTCCCTGAACCAAAGCAATAAACACGAGGAAAGAAGCTAGCAAAGAAATCAGAAAAGGTAGTCCTTAAAGTATAGACAAGATACAGATAATATTATGGCTCAAACTGACTCTCATATACCCCCATATGACTCTAGGACTATCAACTGGTCTTCTAACACACTAGGGAGTAAACACATTCCCTGTCTACCCAAGGGAGCCCAACCCTCGCTAGACCTATAAGAAGTGAGTGAACTCAACCTAGTGAGAAGAGACACAGCTAATAAGCAGCATCCTAGAATCATAAGATGAGAGGAAGAAGTCTAAGCAACTGAGAGAGAGAACCACTCTAGTCTATGCTAGAAAGACTAACCTGAATGCACCCTCATGAAATGCAACAGAATGAAACAGGAGCAAATCAACAATGAGATACATAAAAGTAGGAAGCTCCCCCTCACAATAATCCATAAGGGCAACCACCCCAAGCTCTCTTCGCAAGGTCAAAAATCTCGAGCTATCTAAAGGCTTGGTAAAGATATCAGCCAACTGGTGGTCACTCTCCACAAACTGGAGCACTTTGTCACCCTTCTCCACATGGTCTCTAAGAAAATGATATCTGATAACAATGTGCTTGGTCTTGGAGTGCTACACTGGGTTCTTGGCAATGTTAATGGCAAAAGTGTTATCATAGAAGAGTGGAACACTATCTATGACTAACCCAAAGTCCCGCAAGGTCGACACCATCCAAAGCACCTGACTGCAGCATCTAGCGGCAGCAACATACTCGGCCTCTGCGGTGGACTGTGCAACACTAAACTACTTCCTAGCAGACCAAGAGACAAGAGAAGTGCCAATGAATTGGCAAGTGCCAAAAGTGCTCTTCCTATCTATCCTATAGCCAGAAAAGTCTGCGTCAGAGAAGGCTCTGAGGGAAAGATTGGAAGATGAAGAGTACCAGATTGAGAGACTATGTGGAGGTGACCACATGTTTGTGATGAGTAATTGACTTTTGTTTTAGAAAGATTGAGTTTGGTTTGGGTGGTTCCTGCAAAGTCGTAGCCCTTAGGAGTGGTCGGAAGACACTAGGAGCTATTACGACCGGTTTTGCCATGGTCGGAAGTCACTCGCAGGAATTACGACCACTGTAGTGCATTCTGACCATGGTCGAAAAGGTTTACGACCACTTTGATCGTGGTCGAAGGCCCTCAGAGAGGTTTACGACCACGTTAAGGCCATCCGGGAAGTTTATGACCACTCTGGCAATGGTCGATCGCAGCTACGACCACGTTGGCCGTGGTCGAGCGTACATATGACCACGTTGGTCGTGGTCGGAAGTCGTAAGTTGAAGCCACGACCGCTGTGGTCGGAAGTCAGCGCTCGAAGTCTTTGACCACATTGAGAGGCAGTCGAACGTGGTCAGATTGACTCGGGCACAGTTGGTTGTGGTCGTAACTGGTCGGACGCGGTCGAACAAGCCTCGGTTGCGGTCGAAAGTGGTTGTTTTGCACGCGTAAGCGGTCGGAAGCTCCCGAGAGTCTTGAATGTGGTCGTAGGTCACTTGTAATCGGTCGTATGACCTCCAGGAGCGGTCGTTTCAGTAGGGAATCGGTCGTATGGTCTTGTGTTACGGTCGTAGACCTTGTGCTTTAATGGTTTGACATTCCAATCGATTGTAATGCATTTACCACTTTGTGGAATATGCTTTGAGTCCTTTTTCTAATGCAAATGGATGTTACCCTTGTCTAGTGCGGCGCTATGTGGTGTTTTGTTGTCTGTGATGATTGCAGGATCTTGAGGTTAGTTGTGGTGAGGCATGGATGACCGGACTAAGCACAGGCGGTGCTGAGGTCAGTGAGCGGTCGGGAGATGCCGATGACGAAGAGGCATTCAAGGTGGTTGCAAGTCTTGGACAGCAAGAAGAGGAGGAAGCTTCCGGGAAGGTGGCGGAGTGGCATTTTGGAAAAAGGCGGAAAGCTACAAAGGGAAGCTGTGTCTCTGCAAAAGCACAAGAGTGGTTGGCGTTAATGGGCAAAGCAATGAAGCCGTTGGTGTTGGCGGATAAAGCATTGGAGTCCGTTTTGCTAGTGGGTAAAGCAATGGTAAAACCCGGTGTTAGGTGGGGTTAACGGGTTCTCCCCCGGTATCTGGTGACTATAAATAGAGAAGTAGAACTCGAGAGTAGGTTTGAGGTTTTCGGCAAGTCGCTTGGGTTTTTCTCTCTATTTTGTGTGTGTTGCTCTAGGAATGAGAGCGTGTATGGAGTGGCTGTAGAAACCTCCTTATGTAATCATTCATCTCTCTGTATCTATCTGAGCCTTATTTCATTTAAGATGTTTTGATTCCTGTATCTGTTCTTCATTTTGTCTTGTGTTCTCGGGTGATCTGGTTGATTTACCCTTTATCTTTAGTCCTTCTCGAGAGCAAAGTCGTATCGACAACCCTTTTGGGCAGAGCGGTCGTGCGTCTTTAGAGTTCCTCTGTTTTCTGTTCGACTTCATTGTCTATCTTGAGCTCGGCAAAGGAGACTTGTCCTCTTGGTATTTTCTTTAGCAGAAGTTGTGCTCTTACTAGGTTTCAAGTTTTGTATGTTTTGGATCTTTGGGCCAAAAGTTATTCAAAGTCTTAGTCCTACAGCCTTTCGCCTCAGCTTTGCTCTGTTTTGAGTTCGACCTCGTTGTCTGGTTTAATCTCGGCTATGAAGGCTTGTTTTCTTTGTATTTTCTCAATCAGAGGGAGTCTTCTTGATGTGGTTAAATTCTCATGACCGGAAGAACCATGAATCATCGGTTATCTGGAAATTGGGTGTCACGGTCGTGAGTCCTCCACTTCCTCTGTTGTCGGCCGAGACTATTTTTCTCTCTGGTTGCTTTCAGTTGTCGGTCTGGTTCTCGGTTTCCAGTTTGCATTTATCTTCTTGCTTCATAGCTTCTACAGCTATCGGAGAAGAAGTTGTGTGTGAATACTTGGGCGATTTTGAAGGCACCATTCACCCCCCTCTGTTACCATTTTGGTCCTACACAGATACCATAGTTTATGGTAGCTCGAAGGTACCTGAAGACGCGCTTCACTGCGTAGCGATGAGATACGCGAGGAGAGGCCTAGAATCGAGCATAGAAACACACAGCAAAGTGTATGTCTGGCCTTGAGGCCGTGAGGTACAAGAGGGAGCCAATCATGCTTCAGTACTCCTTTTGATCTACTAGCTTGCCATCCTCATCTGGATCGAGTGAAGCTGATGACGCCACTGGAGTTGACACTGACTTGCCGTCACTCGTACCAAAGCGTCTCAGGAGGTCTCGAGTGTACTTGCCTTGATGCAAGAAAGTACCCTCCCGAGTCTGCTTGATCTGAAAGCCGAGGAAGAAACTCAACTTGCCCACCATGCTCATCTCAAACTCTGTGCTCATGACATCAGAAAACTGAGAAACCAGAGCGTGAGATGAGCCACTAAAAAAATGTCATCCACATAAATCTGGATGAAAAGAAGGCCATTGCCATGCCTGCGAATGAACAAGGTTTTTGTCTACCTTACCCATCTCAAACCTATGACTCAACAAATAGGACTTAAGCCCTCATACCAAGCTCTAGGGGCTTGCTTAAGTCCATACAGGGCTTTGGAAAGCTTGTAGATATGGTTTAGGTATTTGGGGTTCTCGAAGCCTAGAGCCTATCTAACATAGACTTCTTCCGTAATATACCCATTGAGGAAAGCACTCTTGACATATATCTGGTACAACTTGAAGCTCTTAGACGCTACGAATGCAAGCAAAATCCTAATGGCCTCTAACCTAGCTACAGGGGCAAAGGTCTCCTCAAAATATAAACCCTCAATCTGGGAGAAACCCTGAGCTACTAGTCTAGCCTTGTTTCGAATGACTACCCCATCCTAACTCTGTTTGTTTTTGAAAACCCACATGGTTCCTATAACATTGTGACCTCTAGGGGGCTCAACAAGCGACCAGACCTTGTTCATTTCAAAATTTTCTAGCTCCTCATGCATGGCATTGACCCAAGACTCATCAGAAAGAGCATGACAAACATCCTTGGGCTCAAAAGATGCGACGAAGGCAGAATGAAGACAGAAGTGAGACAAGCTAGATTTTGAGCTTTGTGACATGCTTAAAGAGATCTCTTATGATCTGCTCTGAAGGATGACTATTTTGAATGTATCAGGGAGGTCCTGGATGAGCAGAGGAAGTGGCCTCTACCTCATGAGCTGATGAGGTAGGAACAGAGTCGCTAGCTCCAGAAGATCTAGAAGGCGAGGGTTGATTTCCCTGAGGTGCAGTGGAAGACGTAGGCACCTTAAGAGAAGGATGGACTGGATTAGGTAGACCACCTTCATCTCCATCCTCCTCATCATCTACAAAGATGGTCTCGGATTGCTCTACAGATCCTGAGATGTTCTGCCTAGTGCCAGGACTGGCCTCATCAAAGGTCACCTCACAAGTCTCTACCATTTTGCTAGTCTCGCAGTTCCAAACCCTATAAGCCCGCGAAGAAGTCAAGTAACCTAGAAAGATACCATCACTTGCAGCCAAACACGTGAAAATGAGAAACACTGGCTTTCGCCCATATCTCAGCTCATAAGAAGTGCGATGCAAGTGTGCCCTCAGAAAAACTCTATTTGAAACATGGCACGCGGTGGCTATAGCCTCAGCCCAAAACTTCCTAGGTGTAGAGAACTTATCTAGCATCGTCCTGGCCATCTCGACCAAGGTACGGTTCTTCCTCTCCACGATGCCATTTTGCTAGGGGACGTGCGGAGAAGAGAATTGATGCTCTACACCTGACTCATCGCAGAACCTCTCAACGTAGAAAATTTTGAACTCCATGCTATTGTCACTGTGGATTGCTCGTAAGGCACCAGTGAGCTCAACAAAAAGCCTACTAAACAAACCCTGAAAATGATTAAACGTCTCATCCTTTGATGCTAAGAAAAACACCCAAGAAAACCTCGAGAAGTCATCGACCACGACAAGAACATACAACTTCCCTCCTGCCGACTGCAATCTAGCTGGACCAACTGTGTCCATGTGAAGAAGCTATCCTGGTGCATCGGTCATAGTCATAGTGACTGGGGGATGAGAAGCAGCAACCATCTTGCCTTGTCGACAAGGAGCACAAACTAGGTCTTTGACCATCTTGAGTTTGGGCAGACAACGTATGAGACCGTGGCTGCTAACTCGAGTCAAATGATCAAAGCCAATGTGACCAAATCTCCTATGCCAAAAGGAGAGATCACGGGACTCTGACGCAACTAAGCACCTGAGAGGATCGCCAGAAGACTCAACAAAATCAGCACGAAAGATTCTCCCAGATCTAGAAATCCCGCAAACAAGACTCTCCGAAGAATCAAGAATTTTGCAAGTATTTTTCTTAAAACTTACCTCGAAATTGTCATCGGTAAGCTGAGAAACAGAAAGCAAATTATACTGCAGCTTACTCACAAGGCAACATCTTTAATAATAAAGGAATCATTAATGCGCACAGTACATTTCTCGATCGTAAACCCGTCTGCTCACTTCCGACCACGGATAACGTGGTCGTAAACCCTTCCGACCATGTTCAACGTGAACTGTCGTGGTCATAGCGCCTCCCGACCATGTTTTCTTTTGGTTTGCCGTGGTCGTAACGCCTTCCAACCACGTTCAAATTGTACTGCCGTGGTCGTAAACTTCCAGCCGACCACAACGATACACAAAGTGGTCGTAAACGGTCTTCTGACCACTCGCTAGGGCTTACGACTTTGCAGAAACATCACAGCCTTCAAAAATCGAACTCAATCTTTCTAAAACAAGGGTCAATTATTCATCATAAACATGGGTCACCTCCACATGGTCTCTCACAATCCAACCTTGTAGTCTAGTTAATGCAAATTCAGAAAAAAACCAGTCATCTTCGTCCGAAAGCTCTTCAAAATTTAAACAGGTAGGGATAGTCAAGAATTACTGCACGAAAAAGAAGAATGTTCAAGTAACAGTCTAGGAAGAAATAGGTGCCATTCACTACTAGGATCTGTTTAGCTCCCGAGTGCCAAAAACACTTGGAGAGGCTAAAACACACTCGGTTAGGAGCATCCTCGATTATTGTAGTGATTTTGAAAAAAAAAAGAGAGCTAATTTTCTGTTTCTATAACTAATTGAAATTGAGATAGCCTTAATAGTTAGTTTTGCCGGCCTATACTATACATTGCTCTGGTTTACCACGAAGGATAATTGCACACATACTTTTCTTGTTAAGATCTATAGCTGATGGAGCTCGAGAATCGTGCAGAACATATGGGCTTAATTTAAATTCCCTACATATATCTTACATTTTGCTGATCACGTAGGCTGATTCCACTACCCACTGGCTTTTGATCAACCGTTCATCACGCACATGCCCATCTTATAACCTGACATATCAAGATTACAGGTTCTGATAATCGGCGATTATCGGTTTTACCGGTACACCCGGTAAAAATGGATACTAGCGAAATATTTTTGGTTAAATTTGAATTGAAATCAATTTGCAACTAATTTGGACTAATTTGAATTCATCCAATAATCGCTAATTATCGGCTGATACTTTTTGAAATTTGAATTCTGATTTAAAATCTTCGGCCAAAATTTTCCGATTATATGCAAAATCAGCCGTACCAGCTCCCGTTAAAATTTAAAACCGGTAATAAAAACCCTGATCAGTACACATAATGGCCGCACACGTCCCTTTCGTTTTCTTTTGCATGGACGATTATATATGGCTGCGGCTCAACGCATGTTGATGACTTGATGTCACAGGCAATGTATGTGAATCTGTGGATAATTCAGGATGAAGAGTTTGAGAATGCCCTGAGACAAAAATTTGTTTTGTTCTCAATTTCTGGAGAATATACTGATTGTTTATATGTCTATTTTGGACATTTCCCGGTTTCTGAATTCTTTTGATACTTTCTTTTACTTGTTTCTTCCGTATGTCAGTTCAATATTAGCTCGTAATTTGTGTTGCTAAATAGAGTTGAAAATGTGACCAATGAGAACATATTTTTGGAAAAAAAGAGGGATCTAATACGTGCAGTTAAAAAGGGGATTTTTTAAGGAAAAAAGTGCCAGAGATTTGGTAAGGGTCATTAGATAAATTCGAGATATGGAGAACCAGTGTGAAATTTTAATAAAAACTAGAAAAATAAGAGCTACATACGATCAGTGAAAATTATCAACAAAAGTAATTTTTTTTGCTAGGGTCAACAAGTGTATTATCCTATATTTTTAAGGACACGCCTACATTTCAAGCGTGCATGCGATCGTGATTCCATGTGCACACACTCGCTTACTATATACAGTTAGATGACAAGTCCCCCTTACTTTCTATTTTTGGTAATTTTAGAAGTTCATTTGCTTACTTAATAAAGGATGGTGCGTGCCGTTTGTCAGCGTTTGTTGGTCGCTCTGCGCGCATACACAAAAAAGCTAAACGATAAAATAACAGGTGCGCTCCTCCACCAAGTCCTACTAACTTAGTAAACATTAAACATACTGGCATCACTCCGAATTTCTCCTTACGTATCAATAAAATAAAAACCAAATTAGCATATTTGTGAAGCAAGTTAGTATAAATTCTAAAGCAAGTTGGGATAAACATCGAAGCAAAATGAGTATAATTTACAAGTAAGATAAAAAATAAAACCAACTTAGTATAGGTGTGAGGTAAGTCAGCATAAATTTAAAAGTAAGCTGGAATAAACATAGAAGCAAAATGAGTATAATTTGCAAATAAAAATAAAAAATAAAACAACTTAGTATAGATGTGAAGCAAGTCAATATAAATTCAAAAGCAAATTGAGATAAATATGGAAGAATAATAAGTATAATTTGCAAGTAAGATAAATTAGTAAGCAAATCAAGGATAACTTGAAAGCAATTGCATACAAAAATCAAATTCTAATTCTAAATTCATACTGAATCAAGTTTTTCCCTTTTTTTAATTTTAATTGTCTAAGTGTAATTCATGTTGATTAGGTAATAGTCAACTGAGTGATCGACATGTACTTTTACGCAGCTGCGCTGTGATGTGCAAGCATGTATAGTTTCAATCTATTTCAGGCCGACAAGCTCAGCAAAGTTGCACCCAGTTTCAACCCGCACCATATAGTCCTCCGCTTTCATGGTTTGTTGTCACTCCAAACGTCACGCAAGACATGAATCGGCTCGTGATGTTGCTGATGCGATTGGACGGCTCTCACGTTGTGCGTGCTATTCATCCATCGCATGCACACACGGAATCAGGTTTTTCCGTATTTTTAACTAAGGGTTGCAAAAGATGAAACATTTTTATTTTGGATTATCCAATTATAAAAGTGAAGGTTCCAATGAACAGATAAAAAATAACTACCCTCCTTTATCATTGGTCCGACTACCCACAACTTGTACGTAACTGCGTACAGTGGTAACTAATATTATACGAGCAAGTGTGATCAACTCGGCTTCGGCTTCTAGCTTCTGGCTTATTTTTCACTATTCATAAGTTTCATCTTTTTCTGAACTTTTGGCTTTTTATTGAGCTTTTTTGCCGGTTCTTTTTTTCCCGTATTTGTTTGTATTATACGTAATGGGCTAACATATTTTTTATATTTTTATATTTTTTAAAATTTAATTATGCTAAATAAGCCTCTGTCAGCTACAGTGCTTTTTTCAGGCAGCTACAGTGTTTTCAGCCATAAGCCATGAGGCTTTCAGCCGAACCGATCACCACCTAAAAATGGTTTCACTTTTCTTCTACTTATGTTTGAATATTATTAAAAATCATATCATTTTTCTGACAATTTCATATTTCTTAACATATTTATATGTTAAAATAATTTATTATTTTACTTCTTATAACTATTTTGTATTATATTTTTTCATTATATGTTATGTTTTTTGAAATATTTCTTGTTATACCAACAACATACCTTTACAGAATTAAAATATTAAATAGACGACAGATTAAGTCTCACTCACGAGAGACAATGGACCTTGGGTAAAAGCACATATATGGTATATTGAAAGCTTCTTTAAAATGGAGTTTTCTACATATGTGCCAAATTATCTAGGTTTCATTTTTTTCGAATTTTCTCTTCCTCAATGGAAAAATCACTACTACAGAAAACCGTATTACAGACGGTTCAGAAACGTCATCACAGACGGTTTTCTGAACCGTCTGAATTTATGGATCAGTGATAATCGAAGGTTATCACAGTATCACAGACAGTTTTTAACCTAAAACCGTTTGTGATAATCAGCTATCACAGACGGTTTGTACGGTTTTTACTTACAAACCGTCTGTGATTATCACCTATCATAGACGGTTTGTAACTAAAAATCGTCTGTGATGTTCTTTTCTACCCCTAAATCTATTTCTGTGTATTGGCTAGCCTCAGGAAATGCTAGCCATGCCCTCTGAAACAAACAGATAAAGATGTACATGTATACATACAATTCACATCTCAATTCATTTCAGAAACATAAAATATCCAATTCACATCTCAATTCATTTCACAAACACAAAACATCGAATTCACATCGCACTTCATTTCACAAACATAAAGCATCCATTTCGCAAATCAATTAATTGAAATGAAATAAAATATCCATTAACAAATACACAATTACAAAAGATCTACACTACATTTGCACTTAGATGGTAACATTGCATTTTTTATTGCTCTATCACTCCAGAATCCAGATCTCGTGAAAGGAACTCAACAAACTTGTCAGATTGCACAAGCTATACTTGGATGGTGCATGTTGCCATTCAAGTATTGCTTGTGCAGCCGACAAGTTCGTTGATTATGGATCCGTTCCTTTCGCGAGACCTCGATTCCGGAGTGATAAGAGCAATAAAAAATCATTGTGCGCAGTGGAACTCTCTATCTGGTCTTATGACTTTAGACCACAAAAATCAAGCGCACTCTCCTCGAATTTGTACAAGGTCCGGCTGTTTCAATGCAGTTGTAGAGATGGGCGCAGCCTGTCAATAGGAATATCAATGCGCGTACATATATAACCTGACAAGTATAAAATAAATGTGGGAAGATTGACAAACCTTAGAATTGGTGATCTTCGAGGAATCGAGGAGTAGTTTCATATGGTGGCACACGTAGAATCCGCACGTGTTGCCCGGCTATTGCTGGTAGCACTGCAAAAAATAGAATGTGTTAAATCAAGAGGCATTACTACTAAGTGTTGTATAGGATTAATTAATGTGTAGCTAGCGAATACCTGAAAATTGCGAACATGTTTCAAGGGCTTGGCCCCTGTCGTCGAGCCACATGTTTGTGCAACGTATGTGGCGAACGACCTTCGTTATTCGAAAAAGTTAGATTAGTAATTCGGAAGGAAAGAAAGAGTACAATGTACAATGTACTACCTATCGAGTATTTGGGCGATAGCTGTGTACTTGGATTTGTTCTTACTTAGAGAATCAAGGTATATAGTCTTGTTCCATTTTGGTACAATTACAATTAAAATCCAATGGAAGTGCTCATTGTATGGCATAAGAACAAATTCCTTATCGCGGTGAGCCAGTAGTGTTGATGTAATATAGCTCTCGATGAATGATGCATTCTCGTTGATGGTATCAATGGAGACCAAGAGTGGGTCCAGGAAACTAATTGGTGATTTCGATGATCTAGCTTGGGTTAGCATGAATCTATATATAGACACAGAAAAGCAACAAATTGTGACATGTATCGGTATTACATGAACAGAGACTGTGATTGTACAGACTTACAGCGTCCAACATCGAACGAGTGAGACTTCAAGAGCGTTGAGCGTGAAAAGACCAAATATATCGTCAAAGGTCACCACGAAGACACATTCCTGAAATTCGTGCTGGAAATGATCCCGGCTGAATTTGACAGTGATACCTGGTACCGTTCTGCCTCTGGCTTATTGGACTGTTCCATATACCAAGCTTGTAATGTTTGGCAACCAAGTCCTAGAGTTACGAGGTGCTCTTCCGGGATTATCATCGGCTCGCCTAGCACGAATTTGCGGGCCAATGGCAGGTACGGGATGTCATCATCATCCTTCGTCTTTGATTTGCCTTAGCCACTGCCTCAACTGTAGGTCGACTTTATGGTAGTCGACTGTAATGGTAGCACCGGTGCAAGTTGCTTTGGCGAGAATAGCACCCATGGAGATAGCATCAGTGCAGGTAGCTCTGGTTCACACTGCCCTTGTGGAGATAGCACCAGTGCATTTAGCTCGTTCGCATCGCCCTTCCGTCCGGCCACGGTGCGAAGCCTCGAGGAGATGTCGCTTTTGGGCCACTAGATGAATGTTCCAATGGCCTGCCCTAGAGTCATGATCTCGTCGTTGGGGGGCTTCGGTAGCGGGACTATCTCAAAATTGACATGCACACCATCCGCATTAACTTTTGCGTAGCCTGGCACTAAAGCTTGACCGTGCACCATGGCCCCGATAGCAGACGGATATGCCTGGCCCCAAGCAGCGTACAAGGGAACGGAGGCATATCTCACTTGGAGCCTGCACTTCGTAGGCTCCTACATAACGATATAAAATTAGCTACTCCAATAGGCCTATCAATGGAGCAAGCATTCGAGAGATAATAATTATTACCTGGATGTTGTCCATAGGAAATCTGGCCTCGCTTTCCATCGGATTGGATGCGCAACTACTCGGACGGTTGTGCGGGCTAGCTAGCACAAGAGCGGTGGTGGTGGCCTGCCGATTTTCTGTATGTTTCCACACTTCATCTCTGACTACATCAGCCAGCTCACCTATTAGCTCTTCTCTAAGAGATGCCTTGATCTCTTCTCGTAGCCGCTCCTCACGCTCGGCTTTGGTTCTCTTCCTACGCCGATACATTTCGGAGTCATCTTGGAAACTATGTTTCCAAGGAACGTAAAGCCCAAGGCCTCTGTACGGCCCGGGTGCTCCTTGTTTCCCAGGGCCGCAGAGAGAATATCATTCTCCCTTGTTCCCTGGAATGATCCCAGGGTAGATTCAAAACTCAGCTCTTCCTGCAAGAGCACGATATGTCATTTCACTTCGTACGAAGTTGTGGAGTAATTACAAGCTACGTAGTTCGATCGATATCTTACCAGGCGCTGGGACACTTGCTGGTCCGCAGGGTTTCGAAAGGAGACGTCCCCCGATGTCATTGTAGATGACCTTGTAGATAACCTTGCTATACTCCAATTTCGAGCGCGGTCATCCCGGATATTGAAAAATGGCGGGGCGATGTCCTGTTGGGTTGCCAATTCATCCTCCCTCCTCCACTACGGGATTTTACCCGCATACCCAGCTTTGCCAAGTCTGTGGGGGTGTGTGTTTTTTGCCTAGAGGGCCTTGTGCGCCGCACTTGTACTTTTGAAATCTTCAGTCGTCTTCTTCGCAGACGCTTATCACAGACGGTTTTGAACACAAACCGTCTGTGATACTTTAGTAACACAGACGGTTCATCGATAAGAATCGTCTGTGATACTTATTTTCTCCGACGCCACCAACACACACGGTGTCCAAATTAAAACCGTCTGTGTTAGTGTCGATCACAGACGGTTTTGTCAAACCGTCTGTGATTGGCCGTCTAGTATTAGGCTTTCTGTAGTAGTGAATGGTGCACTTAAATTTCAAGCCATATACATGGATGGGTGTATATGAAACTTTTTTTTAAACAATGGGTGTCTGAAACTTAATACTATGTTAAGCTAGTACAATTTATTCCAGGCTTAATTAGTTTAATCTCTTTCTACTTAGTGGTAAGGGATTCGGAGAAGTTGTTGCGTGAACTTTCAACCCGCGCACACACGTAGGCCTTTATGTTGATATACAGTAGCTAATACCTATAGGTAAGATTTTTGTTCGGTTCACTATTCTGGCCTGACAATATATACTGCATCGTCACAGCAAGATCGAAGTGACAAATTTATGACTAAGTTGGTGCCACGTGCTATATTTCACACTTCCTAGTCATCGTACGGACGAAGCTACAGTGCTACTGCTTAATTATTCGCAGATATCTCCCGAGTTTGAGATGTGCATATGACATCTGATTGCTGCTCCTAAAACAACACAAGTAGAAGCGGTTTCTTCCAAGGGTGAAAATGAATTGGATAGTATCTAAATCACATTTATATTCTTATTTGTAAATAAATATGAATTGAATCGAATATTGTAATAAATACGAATTCGAATCGAATATCTACTCAATTCAGTTGGATCTAGATATCTGCATAACTTATATAGTATGAAGATATTAATAATATTTTATTCTTATACAATCACATTTAATCATTCTAGTTCATATACTTCACATAAAGAAACACGAATTCACGTTTAATTAAACAAACTTGTCCAACTAATTAGTCATATCGTAATAATATATGCATATTATTTCGTCGAATACGAATACGTGTAGTTTGGGTAAAATAATATTTCGGATGGGAAATCTATACCATATTCACATCCTATCGAATATGGTAACCAGATAATACAGATAATTCGTATCCATTTTTCACCCCTAGATTCTCCACTCCTCTCGTTTTCATCTCACTTCGGGGATAAGGCAGAGGGTCACGGACACATCACGCATCATCTGGGATTTTGTCCAATACATATCCTCGGTGGGTGGTGGCCTCCTGGGTAGCGCCATCCCCTACACCAAGCTGGTGTAGGACCACGTTAGACCATGTGTACCATGTTTCACTGTCGACGTCGGCATCGTTCTCGGCACTGTCGGCGCTGACAGACCAGTCCAGGAGCAGGGAGCACAGGATCGTGCTGGAGGTGGTGCGGTGGGTGCGGCGTGGATTCGAGAACGCATGGCCGGTGTTGAGATGGTGGACCTGGCGCTGCTATGGGCGTGCTGATCCGACCACCCTCGTCGCTAGATTCGACCACCCTACCACCCTCGAGCTCCTCCCTCATGCCCCCGAGCTCTTCCCTCCTCCCCGGCCCCCACGGAGCCAAATCTAGCCTCGCCACCGCCCCCGAGCTCCTCCCTCCCACCCCTGAGATCCACCCTCCTCCCTGGCACCCTCGGTGCCATATCCGACCAGCCCACTGCAAGCTCCTCCCTCCCACCGCTGAGATCATCTAACCACAGTGTCACGACCACTGCCTCTGACCACGGCACCTCGACCATGCTCTTCGATCACAGCACCACGACCACGCTCTTCGACCACGGTGCCTCCAACCATGGAGTCACAACCACATCGCCTCCGACCACGGCCTCATGACTATGGCGCTTTCAACCACAGTGTCACGACCACACCGCCTTCAACCATGGTGTCACAACCACGACGCCATCGACTGTGGTGCCACAACCATGCTCTTCGACCATAGCACCTCCACCATAGCATCACGATCATGATGCCTCGACTGCAGTGCTACGACCACGGCACCTCTACCACGGTGTGACAACCACGGTGCCTCCAACCACAACCTCACAACCATAACGCCTTCATCCACGGTGCCACGACCACGCTCTTCAACCATGGCGGACTATATTTTTGACTACCCTACTAACAAGCATCAAGATTAACATCTCTATGGCAACGAGTGGCCATAGCAGGCCGAGGACGGAGCCGAAGAGGCCGTAGCTGGAGGAGTATCTCTGCGGCGATGTACAACCATGGTTAGTTGTGGGTGGCACCGGTGAGGCTGTGGCTGGAGGAGTATCTCTGCGATAACGTGCGGCATGTCTGAAGTACTCATCTCCAAATTTCAAATGTTCATCCATAACAAGTTTCAGGCCATTTGTTTTCAAGATGCAAAGTATGTGTAATCTAAAGAAGTATCCACATTCACTTAGCACAAAGAGATGGATGTCTCAACGCCGAATTACATAATTAGAACAACTGTACAGGGGTCATCGGTCTCATTCTGATATACATAGTTCATACACAGAGAGGGTTGAATCATATTCTACTACTCAGGATAGAAGAATTGCTATGTAGTATACTGGGAGAATACTCCCTTTAGTAATACACTTAAATCATCAATACACTACTACAGAAAGCCTCATAGTAGACGTCTCATCACAGACGGTTTTGTGAAACCGTCTCTGATTAACACTATTACAGACTGTTGTAATTTGGATGCCGTCTGTGGTATTTGTGGCGGAAAAAAGGATTATCACAGACGGTCGGTCTATATTAAGAACCGTCTGTGATAATCCCAGATTATCACAGATGGTTTTTAATTAAAAACCGTCTGTGATAATGACTCTAAGGCATTTATTGCGCTGCTCAGACCGCATTTGTCTTCATTTCGATCCAGATCTAGCCACTGCTGCACACTTTTTCACTCGGGAGGAAGCTAGGCGATTTCGGGCCGCTTAATTTGGTGGAAGAGGCGAGATTGAGCTTTGAAGATTCAGACTTTCTGGTTGCTCTAGATATGGTTAGTAGTGAAATTTATTTTTCTTTAATTGCATTACAATTTAGGTCTAAGTAATCCATGAGTGTTATTGAAGATGGTTAATTTGCAAAATTGTTGGTTATATAATAGCTATTGTGTTTATAATATGAATTGAGCTAGCAAATTAAGTCTCGATATAATAAATGTGGCAGTATATATGTAGTAATTATAATTAGTTAATCTAGATTTTAATACTAAGTTGTTATATATGTACGTAACGTAGGACCGAAGTGGATGTATGCCATGAGCCGTGTGAGTGAAGAGTACATTAATGGCGTGTCCGCTTATAAGAGCCGCCGAGGAGGATATGTTGAATAAGGGTGGAATATATGTGTTGTCCATGCAATCGATTATAGAATTTGAAGATGTTTAAGAACCGAGGGCAAATTGAAGCACACTTGATTCGAAGGGGTTTCAAAAAGGATTATACGTGTTGGAACAGTCATGGCGAAGTGAATGATCATATGCTGCCGGATGACATCGCCGGTGAAGTGAATGATATGCCGCCGGATGACATCGCTGGTGAAGTGAATGACATGCCGCCGGCTGATGTCGATTGTGGTTCGGATTCGGATAGGTTGCACGATGACAATCTAGATCAGATGCTTCGCGATGTAGAAGAGAACTATGATGAGAAAGAGTATGTTAAATTCCGCAGCTTGATGGAGGACTCGGAGAAACCTTTGTACACGGGCTGCAAGTACACGAGGTTGTCGGCCGTGTTCGAACTGTTGAAATTGAAGGCAAGCAACGGTTGGTCCGACAAGAGTTTCACGGCGCTGCTAGGTCTTTTAGCGGACATGCTTCCAGAGGGAAATGAGTTGCCTAAAACCACGTATAAAGCCAAGAAGGTTCTTTGTCCGTTGGGAATGGAAGTAGAAAGAATACATGCATGCCCGAACGACTGTATCCTCTACCGTAAAGAGTATGCAAACATGCATGTATTTCCAGTGTGCAACGCATCCCGATACAAACGTAACAATCAATCAGATGATGGCGAGGGAATAGAGGCGAAGAAAGGATCTCCTGCTAAGGTGGCATGGTATTTTCCTATAATTCCCCGTTTGAAAAGGTTTTTTGCAAATCCAAAGGAGGCAAAACTGCCGCGTTGGCACTCGGAGGAGCGCAAGAAGGATGGAATGCTAAGACACCTTGCTGATTCCGCGTAGTGGAGAAACATCGATAGGAGTTTTGCAGAGTTCGGTGCAGAACCAAGGAATATAAGGTTTGGACTGAGTACAGATGGAATGAATCCTTTCAGTAGCATGAGCAGCTGACATAGCACATGGCCCGTGACTCTCTGCATCTATAACCTTCCTCCTTGGTTGTGTATGAAGCGAAAGTACATTTTGCTGTCGATACTTATCCAAGGGTCAAAACAACCTGGGAATGATACCGATGTGTTCCTAGCACCGTTGGTGGAAGATCTAAAAGTACTGTGGAATGAAGGGGTACAGGTATGGGATGCATACAAACGAGAGAACTTCACTCTGCGCTTCTTATTGTTCTGCACCATAAATGATTATCCTGCCCTTGGTAACCTATCGGGCCATAGTACAAAAGGTGCCAAAGCTTGTACTCACTGTTTAGATGGTACCGAGAGTGTGTGGCTGAGACACTCACACAAAACCGTCTACATACGTCACCACCGGTTCCTTCGGAGGGCTCACCCATACCGCAAGATGAAGAAACAATTTAACGGAGAGAAGGAAGACGGTTCAGCTCCAAGGCATTTAAGGTGACACGAGGTTTATGATATGGTGAAGGATTTAGATGTTGTCCTCGGAAAGGGACGTAAATTGAGGGCTCATGAGAAGAACACCTGGAAGAAGAGATCAATATTTTGGGACTTACCTTATTGGGAGTACCTAGATGTTTGACACTGCATCGACGTCATGCATGTAGAAAAGAATGTATGCGACAACTTGATTGGTCTCTTACTGAACATCCGTGATAAAACAAAGGACGGCGTCAACGCACAGCTTGACTTGGCCGACATGGACATCAGGCCTGAGTTAGCACCGACACGCACTGATAATGGACGAACGTACCTTCCCCTGCGTGTTACACTCGCCCAAGGCTGAGAAAATAGAAGCGTGCGCTGCTTGCATGGTGTCAAAGTTCCGTCTGGTTACTTCGGCAACGTGAAGAAACTTGTTTCAATGCAAGATTTGAAGTTAAATGGCATGAAGTCTCATGATTGTCATGTGCTGATGACACAGATGCTCCCTATTGCAATTAGAAATATTTTGCCAATCAAAGTCGGAGAGACAATCATGAGGCTATGTTATTTCTTTAACACAATTGCTCAGAAGGTCATCGATCCCGAAGGACTAGATGCTCTGCAAGACGAGGTGGTGATGACTCTATGTCACCTTGAAATGTATTTCCCTCCTTCGTTTTTCGATATCATGGTCCATCTCATTGTTCACGTTGTGTGGGAGATAAAAATGCGCGGGCCCATATTCCTACGTAGCATGTACCCATTTGAGAGGTTCATGAGAATTCTCAAGTCCTACGTACGGAATCGTTCTCGGCAGGAGGGCAGCATCGTCGAAGGTTATGCAAGCGAAGAGGTCATTGAGTTTTGTGTCGATAGGTGTCCCTCAATCTCGTCATGAGGGGAGGCTGAAGGGTCTCGGAACTATCGGAAGAAAAGCAATCACTCCAGATATGGACACGTATACTCAAACCCATTTCACGGTGTTGCAACACATGACTGAATTGGCGCCTTATGTGGACCAGCACAAGGATGTGCTTCGGCAACAGAATCCGGAGCGGCTGGATGTTTGGATCATGAGGCAACACAACCGTTGGTTCAACCAATGGTTGAAGGAACAAATCGCTAGGAGCTCGCCGAGTGAGACGCTGACATGGTTGGCAAAAGGGCCGATATTTACAGTTGTGACATGGCAAGGATATGACATAAATGGGTACACATTCTATACGCGATCTCGGGATGTCAAGAGCACTAACTGAACAGCGGTGTCCGTGATAGATGCATTCAGTACCGATGGGTCGAGAAACTCGTACTATGGCTTCATAGAAGAGATTTGGGAGCTCGACTATGTGGTTTTCAAGATCCCCTTATGTCGCTATCGTTGGGTACATCTCCCACAGGTGAAGGTTGACAAGTACGGTGTCACGACCGTGGACCTCCAACGTGTCGGGTACAAAGATGAACCATTCGTACTCGCCAATCAAGTTGTTCAAGTTTTCTATGTAACCGACCCGGCAAATAAGAAACGCCATGTAGTTCTTCATGGAAAAAGGAGAATTGTCGGAATGGAGAATGTAGTGGACGAGGAGGAATACAATCAATTTGACGAGTTACCTCTTTTTGGAAATGGCATAAGGGTCGACGATGAACAACGTGACGAAACTAGTTACGTATGCATTGATCATGATGAAGGGCTAATTTTTAAAGGAAATAAGCAAGTACAATAAGAATATATATGTGAAAATGTGTGACAATTTTGAGATGTATATGTGAAAATGTGTGATGTAGTCAATTTTGAGATGTATATGTGAAAATGTGTGATGTAGTCAATTTTGAGATGTATATGTGAAATTGTGTGATGTAGTCAATTTTGATATGTATATGTTAAAATGTGTGACAAAATGTATATGTGTATTGGCATTTATGTATATGTGATGTATATGTGTGATGTACATGTGAATTGGTGTGCATTTATGTATAGAGCTGGTTGGTGTTGTATATGAATGCAATTTGTTTGGTGGTTGATATGAATGCATTTGTGTAGTTATTGGTGTTGTCTTAATAACAACAATCGGCAAAGGCTTATCACGAGCGGTTCTAAACTTAGAACCGCTCGTGATATAAATTATCATGAGCGATTCTAAACTTAGAACCGTCGTGATATGATATCGCTGCACGGTTCTAAGTTTGAACCGCTCGTGAAAACCTCCCTATATATACTCTCTCGCTAGGGTTTTCCGTGTGCGTTGCGCTTATTCGATCTAGATCTAAATCCCGAGTCCGCGTCGCCGCCGCCTCCCGAGCCCCGGCCGGCTGCCTCCCGAGCCTCGCCGCCACCTCCCCGGACGAAGACGTCGCCGCAGCCTCCTCCTCCTCCGTCGCCGCCTCCCTGAGTCCGTCGCCTCCTCCTCCTCCTGCGTCGCCGTCGCCTCCTCCTCCTGCATCACCGCCTCCTCCTCCTCCTCCGTCGTCGCCGCCTCCTCCTCCTGCGTCGCCGCCGCCGCCTCCTCCTCTGTCACCGCCGTCTCCTCCGTCACCGCCTCCTCCTCCTCCTCCTGCGTCGCCACCGCCGTGTAACATCCCAATTTTTTTGCTTTATTTGGAAGAAATAATTTTAAATCAATTATCTCAATTTATTTGGATTTTTCAGAATATAAAGTTCTGTTTAAAAATAAAAATTTAATATTAAAATAGGTTGGAAATATTTTTCATATGTTCAAAACATTATCGATGAATTATGTGAATTTTTCTGCAATTTTTGGAATTTATTTGGTACTTTTTCGACTATTTTAAAGCCTCCTATTGATTTCTGAAATCTATAAAGATTTAAATTTAAATCCTCCCGCCGCCACGTGGCGCCCATCCGTCCGTCCATCCCCGCCGCGGTTCTATCCTCGCCGTCCGCGCCCATCCCGCCTTTCCTCTCCTCCGCGACGACACTGCCGCGCATCCGCGCCCGCCCACGCCCGCGTTCATCCGAGCGCCCGCTTCCACTCGATGCACCAGATGGCCCGGATCGATCAGCCTTGTTTGATTTAATCTTCGCGTTCCTCATCACTTACCCTTCGCCTCCATCCGACGGCCCCGATCTCATCCCCTTGCCACCGTCGCCCATCCGCTCGATCGCCGTCTCCTCTCTCTCTCTCTCTCACCGGATGTGGGTCCCACTGTCAGTCCGCTGCTTCGCGACGCTTTGTCTCTGCGCGTGCGCCGCCATTACCGCCGCCGCTGAGCTCGCCGTTCGTTTTCCGGCCGTTTGCGTCGCCATTAAAGACCCCGAGCACCGCTCGTCGTGCGCCATTAACCGTAGCCGTTTCTTTCGGAGTGACGCCCGTTCGCCGTTGCGAAACTACCGCTTTAACTCGCCGCGAACGCGCGCCGTTTTTCCTCCGCCGCGTATAAAACCGACCCCGCCACCCTCTCACCCCTTTGCGCTCTCTCTCTCTGCTTCGCGTGCGTGTCTCCGCTGCTCAAACCGCTGCCGCTGTTCAAACCGCCGCCGTCGGTGAGTCTCCGCGCACCCTCGGCCGCCGCGCCGCCCCTCGGTTCGCGCGCAAGACACGCGCCCGCACGCCCGCTCCTCGGTCCGCGACGCGCTGTTCGCGCGCTGCAAGGCGTCGCGTTCGCGACGCCGCAGGCGACGCCCGCCCACGCTGCGTCGACGATCGAGCGAGTCCCGCCTCCACACCGTCTCATCTCCGCGGCCATTCTCCGACGGCGGGATGTGTCCACGCGTCCCCATCGCAGCCGCCCAACTCTGCCGTCCGCGCGCGCGTTCGCGTCGCGCGGCGCCTCGCGGGCGAAGCCGAGCCACGTTGCCGCCATCGCGCGGCACCTCGCGTCTCGCCGCGCCATCACCGCCGCCATCCAGATCTGAGCCAACGCCGATCTCGCCACACGCCTCAATCCCGACCGTCCATTTTCGCACCGCCGCCGCGCCGAAGTCGCCACTCACCGAGCCATGTCGCCTGGCCGGCGTGTCATGCCACGTGGCGTACGCGTGTACGCCGCGTCGCCGCCACGTCGCATGCCACGTGTCGATTTGATGCGCCATGTCGCAATTTTGTGGGTCCGTGGACTTGGTCCACCGTGGTCGGCCCCACATGTCACCTCTGTAATTTATTTTTAATTCCCTTGCTGACGTCATAATTAGAATTTACTTTTGTAAATTAATTCCCAGAAAATCCATGCTGACGTCATAATTCATTTTCGGTATAAATTTAATTCCAGAAATTCTCTTTTTCCTTTTTCTTGATTCTAAATCTTCCAACAGCCATATCTTGCTCATTTTAAATCCAAATTGATCCATTCAAATTTCTAAATTCATCTAAAATTCTAATCTTTCAATTGGTATATTTAGTTTCAATTTTGAGTTTTTATTTTATTTTATTTATTTGGATTTCTTGATTTACGTGTAGAGACCGATTTGTCCGAGGAACTTCAAGAACAAGCCCCGGAAAATTTCAACCCAGCACAGGAAGGCAAGTCTCCTTTGATCATTTTGATCCTATGTTTTGCAAGTTTTCTTTGATCAACTTGCTCAAATGAATTATAAAATGATTAGGTAGTTATTTTAAATTATTGCATGCTTATGTTATATCAAGTGATAATTTGATTTAGAAAATTTAGTTAAATACCCAATTTGTTATACCTTCCATTGAAAATTGTTTAACTTGTACCATTGTCAACTTAGGATATCCCTTTGACTCAATAATGAGTTAGTATTACATCCGTTGAATTTGTAAATACTAGCAAATGCTTAGCGTAGCAAATCAATGTAATAATGCTCAAATGAGTAGCATGTTTACTAAATGTTTTGATGAATGATTTGTTTGAACATTGGTAATGGATGTTACCATTGTTAAATGATCTGTTTGAAAAGTGGTAATGGATGTTACCATTGTTAATTTGAAAATAAAAATGAAGTTCAAAGGAAAAGTTGACAAGGGTGGATGGAAGGTTTGGTGGTGCGATTAGCACGAGAATTTTTGAATTGTGAATGAACCACCGTCGCTTAAGGACCGACGCTTGTGTTTGTCCAAACTGAGCAAAACAGTGCAACCACAAGTCTATATGGGTACGACCTAGCTAACTAACCTATTAAGGTGTAGTTTAGATATCACCAGTGGTGTATTGAGTGCCAGGGTGTACTGGTTACTCATAGTGAGGGACAGGGTTTACTGTACTCATACGGCGCAAGAGGGGGCTCCGACTCGTGGATTCGAGTTGTGGTGAAACCTTAGCGGGTGGTATCTAGCTATACTGGAGTAGGTGAAAGGCTTTGTGATATTTTATCTGGGTCTCATGCCAAAGGAAGCATGTTGACTATTAAGATAATTTATCTCTTGTGGGTAAAGTGTACAAACTCTGCAGAGTAATAAACTATTCGAATAGCCGTGCCCACGGTCAAGGGCGGGCAAGGAATGCATTCACATGGTAGAAGTTTGATTTTGATTTCAAAATAAAATGGTTTGTCAAACTTGGGAGTGGTATAACTCTCATGATTTAAATCGGGTGGTGTAACCAGATCAGGTGGTTTAACCTGAGTTTTGAAAGTTGGCAGATAGCCTAAAATTTTAGTGTTGGTGGTTTAACCTTCACTAAGTTATTTATCTAAATTCATTTATGAAAAACAAGATGTTTATCAAATGGCTTTTGAAGTAATTATGTAGATTTGAAATAAAATGCTGATTTTTTTTTGCAAAAGAACCATATAGCTTTCCTTTGTGAAGCTTTGCATCTATGCATCTTTCCCAAGACTTGCGGAGTACATTTTTGTACTCACCTGTTGCTCTATAAATATAATAACAGAGGATGAAGAAGCTCAAGCTGGAGATTACGACTTCTGTGCCGAGTGTGGATGCGGTGGTTTCTTCCCGGATGCTTAGGACTCGTTTCCCCAGTCAATTGCCTGTGGCAGATTGATGAGTCGATTAATTTACTTTTTGCTTCCGCTGTGTTTATTTTCGTTTTCGGGTTCTGTGAACCTTTGTAAGGCAATGACCAATGTAAAACTTCAGTTATTATTGTAATAAATCGTGGATGACAATGTACCATTTTTTTTTCTGGTTATCTGTGTGTACTAGCATTGATCTGGGACTAGTACTGTAATGCACAGGGGGGTCCGGAAGTTTCTACTCCGGGTCCCACAGAAGTGGTATCAGAGCCATCTTGACTGTAGGACGAACCCTAGGTTTTGGGAGGTTTTAAGGACTTATGTTTAAAAAGAATATATTAAAAATATATAAGCTTCTTTTCTTCTACTCTCCTCTTACTTAGTATCTTGTTTCTGTCCTCCCTTTTCACTATTTAAAAATCTTTACTGATCTCTCCTCTTTTCCAACTTGTAGATGGCAGGTTCGTCGTCATCAGCCCCGTGGGATCACCATTCTCATGGCGAGAGCGAGGGAGCTTTTGCGACTCTTCTACGGCAGCTAATGCAGCATCTGAAGTACACCCAACAACCTATTTTCAGAGGGCGGAACACACGAGTGATGAGCACGGACTCCTGGAGCATGGAGGTGTTCATTTACGCTCCAGACGGGAGGATTGACCCAGTTGAGCGTCATATTGAGTATCCACGGACCTTCTGCTCAGATGCGATCCAGGATGCAGCACAGTTGGCTATCTCGGAGTTGTGCAGGAGGCACAAGGAGGAGCTACGACAGTCACCTTTTTGCTTCTTCCCGACGACGAGAGCAGATGACTCATCCGAGCTTTTCCACTGGTGGTAGACGACCGCGCTTGTCTCACCAGTGCAGCACACTTTGGCGGCTTCATCGACTTACGCGAGCTCAGCAGAGATCGGACTTCTTCTGAGGTCGCTACGCCGAGCCACGACCACTCCGACACTCTCCGAGCCCAGCCATCGCAGAGTGAGGCTGCCCACGCCGACGCTGCTCAGCTAGGATCTGCTGCCGAGGGCAGGTAGAGCGTCTTCGAGCTGCTACCACTACACCGACTCCACCAGCCCCGCTGCTCGGTCAGATTCACGGGACCTCGCACTAGGCTTCTGCGAGGAAGAGTGTGCGACGCTCCATCCGCCACCCGACGTTGATATTGGAGGATCTAGCCGAGGACGCCAGCTATCTCGCTCGGTTTTCCGATTTTAGTCGAGTCGATCACGGTCGCGTTCGCGAACAAGCGCCGTGGTTGTGGACAGAGACACTTATCGATTCGAGGAGGACCCCGAGGAGGATCCGAGGAGCGCATCATCGTGGAGGATGAGTAGTTAGTTGAGTCAATAGTACCCAAATATTTGTCCACGTTTTTAGAACGCTTTATCATATTTTGGTGTGTTGGATGGGTGTACCAAGCCTATGTGCACTTGTGGTGCAGCCATTCATAAAATTATCTTGATTTCAATAAAGTTTTCCCTAAGTGGTTGCTGGTTTCTTCTTGTGTGTTGGCTTGGGATGTTATTTAGTTTCCCCTAACCTCTTATCTATGCTAGTTCCCTCTTACCTTTTGCTAACCCTCGAAACCGTTTCAGATGGTGAACACAAGGAACAACCCGGCAAGAGTCAGTAACCCTAATGCTCAACCGAAGACAACATTCCACCTCCGCCACCAAGCTCCCAACATGGAATGATGATGGCCATGCGATTGCAGCTACTTCAAGCTTTGGCCCAAAATCAAGTCCAACAAGTCCAGCAAGCACCAGTTCAAGCCACAGTCTAAACTTGGGGAATTTATGAGAACCCGACCTCCGACCTTTGCAGGATCTGCTGACCCTTTGGAGGCGGATGATTGGATTAAAGAAATAGAAAGGAAACTCAATTTGGCTCAATGTGCAGAGCATGAGAAGGTTCTTTACGCGCCCACCAACTCAAGGGAGTTGCTGCTAATTGGTGGGATAACTACTGTGCCGCACATCAAGATGCCCAGAATATTGCATGGGAAGAATTTTTGGAAGCCTTTCGTACTGCTCATATTCCTATGAGTATTATGGAAATGAAGAGGAAGGAGTTTCATCAGCTACAACAAGGAAACCTTAGTGTTTCCGCATATCTGAGTAAATTTATCCAATTATCAAGATATGCACCGGAAGATGTGGCGATCGATGCCGCAAGGATCCGAGGTTTATGGGAGGAATGGACCCCAACCTCAAAGTTCAGTTAGTCTCCAATGACTACCCTACTTTTCAACATCCGTGAACAAAGCTTTAGTACAAGAAGATGCCCAGCGTCGACTTTTGATGCTAGGAAAGGAAGTTTCAAACCCAACGGTTTGCTAGCGGTTCCGTCAACGCCCTACTCAACAACAAGACAACGGCCTCCGGTGCATAATCATCCAAGGACACCCATTTCTGCGCCTCGCCTTTGCCTCAAACTCCTAGAACTGGAAATGCAGCCCAACAACAAAGCAGAATAGAAATGTAGCTGCAGGAGTGCAATGCTACAATTGCAAAAATATGGGACACTATGCCGCAGCTGCCCAAGCGTCAGCGGTAACCCCGGTCCGCTTCAACCGGATCCTACACCAAAGAAGAGCTCCAACTACGGTCAAGGACGTGGAAGCCCTCGAGACACCTCGCACTCCACACCATTCAACAGAGGGCGATCAATCATGTCACCGTAGAAGCGGCGGAAGATGCACCGACGTAGTTCGGTAAGTTCTGGTTAATTCAGATCAAGAATTATATTATTTGATTACGAGCTACACATTCATTCGTAACAAAAACTTTTGCTAAAAGAAATAATTGGAATATTTGTTTGCTAAAGAACCCTATGATAGTCCAAACTCTGAAAAGAATTGAGGACTAAATTGGTTAGCCCTAGTGCAACCATAATTATAAATGGAGTAAAGTTCCTAGCTAACCTTATTATAATAGACTCGATGGCATAGATATAATACTTGGTATGGATTGGTTGATCAAGTATAAAGGATGATAGATTGTGCCAATCGTGCCATTAGTCTTACCAATTCGACGGAATTCGATAAGACATGAGGCGCTTATGCGCTCAAAGAAGAACATTATGTTAACCAACTTAAAAGGGAAAAAGTTGGAGGATGTGTCGGTAGCTTGCGAATACCCTGATGTTTTCCCTGAGGAATTGACAAGACTGCCACCAGATCGAGAGATTGAATTTGTTATAAACTGCACTGCACAGCCCCAATATCAAAAGACCTTATCGGATGTCGGTGACGATTTAGCTGAAATCAAGAGGCGATTCAAGAATTACAAGAGAAAAGCTTCATTAGACCAAGTTCTTCACCTTGGGAGCCCAGACTTTTGGTAAACAAGAAGGATGGTAGTCGGCGTATGTGCGTGGACTATAGAGCTTTAAATGAAGTAACTATAAAGAATAAGTATCCCTTACCCCGGATCGACGATTTGTTCGATCAACTCAAAGGATCAAGTGTCTTCTAAGATTGATCTTGGTCGATATCACCGATTGAAGATTAGACCGTAAGATATACCAAAGACGACTTTCGCCACAAGATATGGACTATATGAGTATACGGTGATGTCTTTCGATTCGACAAATGCCCCGGCATACTTCATGAATTTGATGAATAAAGTATTTATGGATTATTTAGATAAGTTTGTTGTTGTCTTTATAGATGACATTCTTATCTATTCGAGAAACGATAAAGAACATGAGGATCATCTAAGGATAGTGTTGCAAAGACTCGTGAACACCGCTTATATGCCAAGTTTAGCAAGTGTGCGTTTTGGTTAAAGGAAATTGAGTTTTGGGACACGTAATTTCAGCGGAAGGAGTATCTGTAGATCTGGAAAAGTTAAGGATGTATTAAATTGACTCCACCCAAGACAAGAATCGAGATCGAAGTTTTAGGATTAGTAGTTACTATCGTCGATTCATTGAAGGCTTTTCCAAGATTGCCGACCTTTAACCCAGTTGTTAAAGAAAGAGAAGAAATTTGAATGGAGTAAATCCTGTGAGGATAGTTTTCAAGAGTTAAAAAAAGGTTAACTTCAGCACCAGTTCTGCGGTTACCAGATATTAGAAAAGATTTTGAAGTTTATTGTGACGCATCAAAACAAGGTCTTGGATGTGTACTAATGCAAGAAGGAAAGGTTGTTGCTTATGCATCAAGGCAGTTAAGACCTCATGAAGAAAATTACCCCACTCATGATTTATAGCTAGTCTTTGAGTGCATGCTCTAAAGTTGTGGAGGCATTATCTAATTAGTAATCGGTGTGAAATATATACGGATCATAAAAGTCTAAAGTATATATTCACTCAACCTGATCTTAATCTGAGACAAAGAAGATGGCTTGAACTGATAAAGGATTATGATGTGGGAATACACTATCATCCAGAAAGGCCAATGTAGTGGTAGATGCTTTAAGTCGGAAGATCCATGTTAGCAATATGTTGATTCAAGACAGTCACCAACTCTTCGTGAAGAATTTCAGCGTCTCAATTTGGGAGTGATAAATGAAGGAATTCTGTCTACATTAAAGGTCCAACCCACTTTAGAAGATCGATCAAGGCACTCGTAAAGAAGATGAGTATGTTAAAGAAATAAAAGATAACATGAAGAAGGGCAAAGCACTGGATTCTCGAAGATGAAGAAGGAATCCTTTGGTTTGGAAAAAGGATTTTAGTACCGAGAGAAAGGAAATAAAAGATTTAATTCTAAAGGAAGCTCATGAATCAGATATTCCATTCATCCCTAAGTACAAAGATGTACCAAGATCTAAAGGAAAGTTCTTGGTGGACCAGATGAAACGAGAAATTGCAGAATATGTAGCTTTATGTGATATATGTCAAAGGGTTAAAGCAGAGCACCAACGACTGCCGGTCTTTTGCAACCTCTGCAGATACGAATGGAAATGGGAGGAAATCGGAATGGATTTCATAACAGACTACCAAGAACCAAGTCGGTATGATTCAATCTGGTTATAGTGGATCGCTTAACAAAGGTTGCACATTTCATACTGTGAAGACTACCTATTCAGAGATAGATTGGCGAGCTCTATATGTCAAGAATTGTATGTCCGCATGGAGTTCCAAAGAGGATCGATCGGATAGAGGAACGCAATTTACCTCAAGATTTTGGCAGAAACTTCATGAAGTTTTTGGCACCAATTTAAATTTCAGTACTGCTTATCATCCTCAAACAGATGGCCAGACTGAACGAGTGAATCAGATATTGGAAGATATGCTAAGAGCGTGTGCTTTAGCCAATAAAGTCAGTTGGGATCAAAGTTTACCCTACGCGGAATTTTCCTATAATAACAGTTATCAGTCCAGTCTGAAGATGTCTCCGTTTGAAGCCTTGTATGGCGTGAAATGCGAACGCCATTATATTGGTCGAGATCGAGAAAGTCAAGTATTCGACCCTATGTCTTGAAGCTAGCCAAGAGCAAGTTCGATTATACGAGACCGATTGAAAGTAGCACGCACTGCAGAAAAGAGTTATGCAGATAATCGCCGCAGAATGTTGGAATTCGCACCAGGGGATCATGTGTATTTGAAGGTGTCACCTTTAAAAGGGATGCGACGTTTCAAGGTCAGTGGAAAGCTTGCTCCAAGATATATCGGACCATTTCTAGTTATAGCCAGAAGAGGTGAAGTTGCATATCAGTTAGAGCTTCCTCCTCGGTTGTCAGATGTACATGATGTATTTCATGTATCACAGTTGAAGAAGTGCTTAAGAGTACCAGAGGAATTAATATCTTTAGAAGAGGTGGATTTAAAAGAAGATTTGACGTATCCAGAATTTCCTGTCAAGATTTTAGAAGAAGCAGAGCGCTGTACAAGAAACAAGACTATCAAATTTTGCAAAGTGCGGTGGAATAATCATCCGAATCGGAAGCAACTGGGAGCGTGAAGAGGATCTTCGAGCAGAGCTCCCTGATCTATTTTTCAGTCCTTCCGAATCTCGGGGTCGAGATTCCTTCTAAGGGGGGTAGGTTTGTAACATCCCAATTTTTTTGCTTTATTTGGAAGAAATAATTTTAAATCAATTATCTCAATTTATTTGGATTTTTCAGAATATAAAGTTCTGTTTAAAAATAAAAATTTAATATTAAAATAGGTTGGAAATATTTTTCATATGTTCAAAACATTATCAGTGAATTATGTGAATTTTTCTGCAATTTTTGGAATTTATTTGGTACTTTTCTGACTATTTTAAAGCCTCCTATTGATTTCTGAAATCTATAAAAGATTTAAATTCTAAATCCTCCCCGGCCGCCACGTGGCGCCCATCCGTCCGTCCATCCCCGCCGCCGGTTCTATCCCTGCCGTCCGCGCCCATCCCGCCTTCCCCTCTCCTCCGCACGACACCTGTCGCGCATCCGCGCTCCCGCCCACGCGCGCTCATCCGAGCGCCGCTTCCACTCGATGCACCGGATGGCCGGATCGATCAGCCTTGTTTGATTTAATCTTCGCCGTTCCTCATCACTTACCCTTCGCCTCCATCCAACGGCCCCGATCTCATCCCTTGCCACCGTCGCCCATCCGCTCGATCGCCGTCTCTCTCTCTCTCTCTCACCGGCGTGTGGGTCCCACTGCCAGTCCGCTGCTTCGCGGCGTTTTGTCTCTCGCGCGCGCGTCGCCATTACCGCCGCCGCCGAGCTCGCCCGCTCGTTTTCCGGCCGTTTCGCGCCGCCATTAAAGACCCCGAGCACCGCTCGTGCGGCGCCATTAACCGTAGCCGTTTCCTCTCGGAGTGACGCCGTTCGCCGCCACGAAACTACCGCTTTAACTCGCCGCGAACGCGCGCCGTTTCTTCCTCCGCCGCGTATAAAACCGACCCCGCCACCCTCTCACCCCTTTGCTCTCTCTCTCCCGCTTCGCGTGCGTGTCTCCGCTGCTCAAACCGCTGTCGCTGCTCGAAACCGCCGCCGTCGGTGAGTCTCGCCGCACCTCGGTCGCGCGCGCGCCGCCTCGGTTCGCAAGCGCCAAGACCGCGCCCGCACGCCGCTCCTCGGTCCGCGACGCGCGCGTCGCGCGCGCGCAAGGCCGCGTTCGCGACGCCGCGGCGACGCCCCGTCCACGCGTCGACGATCGAGCGAGTCCCCGCCTCCACACCGTCTCATCTCCGCCGGCCATTCTCCGACGGCCGGGATGTGTCCACGCGTCCCCATCGCAGCCGCCCAACTCGTTGTCGCGCGCGCGTTCGCGTCGCGACGCCGCGCGGCGAGCCGAGCCACGCGCCGCCATCGCGCGGCACCAGCGTCTCCGCCGCGCCATCACCGCCGCTCATCAGATTCGAGCCAACGCTCGGGATCTCGCCACACGCCTCAATCCCGACCGCCCATTTTCGCACCGCCGCGCCGAAGTCGCCACTCGGCCGAGCCATGTCATACGGCCGACGTGTCATGCCACGTGGCGGACACGCGTTCGCCACGCCGGCGCCACGTCGGCATGCCACGTGTCGATTTGGTCCGCCATGTCGCAATTTTGTGGGTCCGTGGACTTGGTCCACCGTGGGCTGGCCCCACATGTCAGCCTCTGTAATTTATTTTTAATTCCCTTGCTGACGTCATAATTAGAATTTACTTTTGTAAATTAATTCCCAGAAAATCCATGCTGACGTCATAATTCATTTTCGGTATAAATTTAATTCAGAAATTCTCTTTTCCTTTTTCTTGATTCTAAATCTTCCAACACCATATCTTGCTCATTTTAAATCCAAATTGATCCATTCAAATTTCTAAATTCATCTAAAATTCTAATCTTTCAATTGGTATATTTAGTTTCAATTTTTGAGTTTTTATTTTATTTTATTTATTTGGATTTCTTGATTTACGTGTAGAGACCGATTTGTCCGAGGAACTTCAAGAACAAGCCCCGGAAAATTTCAACCCAGCACAGGAAGGCAAGTCTCCTTTGATCATTTTGATCCTATGTTTTGCAAGTTTTCTTTGATCAACTTGCTCAAATGAATTATAAAATGATTAGGTAGTTATTTTAAATTATTGCATGCTTATGTTATATCAAGTGATAATTTGATTTAGAAAATTTAGTTAAATACCCAATTTGTTATACCTTCCATTGAAAATTGTTTAACTTGTACCATTGTCAACTTAGGATATCCCTTTGACTCAATAATGAGTTAGTATTACATCTGTTGAATTTGTAAATACTAGCAAATGCTTAGCGTAGCAAATCAATGTAATAATGCTCAAATGAGTAGCATGTTTACTAAATGTTTTGATGAATGATTTGTTTGAACATTGGTAATGGATGTTACCATTGTTAAATGATCTGTTTGAAAAGTGGTAATGGATGTTACCACTGTTAATTTGAAAATAAAAATGAAGTTCAAAGGAAAAGTTGACAAGGGTGGATGGAAGGTTTGGCTGGTGCAGTTAGCACGAGAATTTTGGAATTGTGAATGAACCACCACAGTCGCTTAAGGACCGACGCTTGTGTTTGTCCAAACGAGCAAAACAAAGGCAACCACAAGTCTATATGGGTACGACCTAGCTAACTAACCTATTAAGGTGTAGTTTAGATATCACCAGTGGTGTATTGAGTGCCGTGGTGTACTTGGTTACTCATAGTGAGGGACAGGGTTTCATTGTACTCATACGGCGCAAGAGGGGCTCCACTCGTGGATTCGAGTTGTGGTGAAACCTTAGCGGGTGGTATCTAGCTATACTGGAGTAGGTGAAAGGCTTTGTGATATTTTATCTGGGTCTCATGCCAAAGGAAGCATGTTGACTATTAAGATAATTTATCTCTTGTGGGTAAAGTGTACAAACTCGCAGAGTAATAAACTATTCGAATAGCCGTGCCCACGGTCAAGGGCGGCAAGGAATGCATTCACATGGTAGAAGTTTGATTTTGATTTCAAAATAAAATGGTTTGTCAAACTTGGGAGTGGTATAACTCTCATGATTTAAATCGGGTGGTGTAACTGGATCGTGGTTTAACTCGAGTTTTGAAAGTTGGCAGATAGCCTAAAATTTTAGTGTTGGTGGTTTAACCTTCACTAAGTTATTTATCTAAATTCATTTATGAAAAACAAGATGTTTATCAAATGGCTTTTGAAGTAATTATGTAGATTTGAAATAAAATGCTGATTTTTTTGCAAAAGAACCATATAGCTTTCCTTTGTGAAGCTTTGCATCTATGCATCTTTCCCAAGACTTGCGGAGTACATTTTTGTACTCACCTGTTGCTCTATAAATATAATAACAGAGGATGAAGAAGCTCAAGCTGAGATTACGACTTCGTGCGAGTGTGGATGCGGTGGTTTCTTCCGGATGCTTAGGACTCGTTTCCCACCAATTGCCTGTGGCAGATTGATGAGTCGATTAATTTACTTTTTGCTTCCGCTGTGTTTATTTTCGTTTTCGGGTTCTGTGAACCTTTGTAAGGCAATGACCAATGTAAAACTTCAGTTATTATTGTAATAAATCGTGGATGACAATGTACCATTTTTTTTTCTGGTTATCTGTGTGTACTAGCATTGATCTGGGACTAGTACTGTAATGCACAGGGGGGTCCGGAAGTTTCTACTCCGGGTCCCACACGCCGCCTCCTCCTGCGTCGCCGCCTCCTCCTCCGTCGCCGCCGCCTCCTCCGTCACCAAAACCCTAAGGTCGTCAAAACCCTCCCCGAGCTTCATGCTTACTGTTAGGGTTTAGGGTTGATGCTTGATCTTTGTTAGTATATGCCATCGTTAGTTGCTTACTTGTTATGTATATGCTTACTGTTAGTTGCTTACTGTCATGTATATGCTTACTATTAGTTGCTTACTGTCATGTATATGCTTACTGTTAGTTGCTTACTGTCATGTATATGCTTACCGTTAGTTGCTTACTTCCATATACCGAGATTGCTGTGGGATTTCTGATTGCTCGATGATGATAAATTCATATACTGAGATTGGTTCATTCGGTCTTTGAGCTCTAATAGCTGTCGGTTCATGCAGTTTTCAGGTTATAGCATGTTATTAAATTGATCTGTTAGGATTTAATCTTGACAAGTTAAAAGACTGAATTATTGGGCAAAGTTAACTTGTATGGTCTTGATCTGTATGAATACTGCTGTCTGAATATATGCATGCTGAATATATCTTGATCTTGAGATTGTAGAGTTTGTATCTAGAGCTCAAAATACTGAATTCATTATTTGGCATAACCAATCAAGGAAGAATATATGATTTAGTGGCGGGACGGCCAAGATTAATCTTGTGCAACCCTACAATTTGAGAGCACAAATTAATCAATTAAAACTTGAGCTTGTTGCTAGTCTTCATTGATACAGGCCTTTTACATTATATATGTATATATATAGGTATAAATATGTATATGTATGTATATACACATATATATGTATTGTAATCGCCTATATTGAGCGAAATAGATAGATATTGCATTTTCTTATCTTATGGTATGACACTTTCTTATCTTATCCTAATAGACCCACAAAATGAGCAACATGTCACCCGCACATTCTTCAACATCATCGCCGGAGGCGTCCGCTCCAACATCAAGACGCCAAGGAAGAGGGCTATCGAAGAAGCTCGAGGCCAACAGACCATCACAATGTAAACGATCCGGGTCCCTATCCTTCCTCAAAAAGCGGTAAATGCATTCTGAAGCATGGTCGGAATAGTTGCACGAGAATGAATTGAGATCACATACAATTCGTGGAAGAATGTGCCTGACACTCGGAAACGTGAGCTGTGGACCGAAATTTTGGCATCGTTCGAGTTCCCAGAAGAACACCTATACGCTGTGCAACACCAAACCTACCTAGCGGCGTGCAAAGCATGGAAGAACTTCAAGAGCACGCTTGTCAGGAAATACGTGGAGATGGACGAAACGCCTTTTCATAAATACCCATTCCTGGAACCACAATGGGAAGAGTTCAAGGCGATGAAGACATCCGAAGATTTCAAAAGTACAAGTACGGCGCACAAGGCCCTCCAGGCAAAAAACACACACCCCCACAGACTTGACACAGTTGGGTATGCGGGTAAAATCCTGCAGTGGAGGAAGGAGGATGACCTGGCAGCTGCACAGGACATCGCCCCGCCGTTTTCCAATATCCCGGATGACCGCGCTCGAAATTGGATTAGAGCAAGGTCATCTACAACGACATCGGGGACGTCTCCTTTCAAAACCCTGCGCACCAGCAAGTGTCCCAATACCGATAAGATATCGATAGAACTACATAGCTTGTAATTACTCCACAACTTCGTACGAATTGAAATGACATTTCGTGCTCTTGCAGGAAGAGCTGAGTTTTGAATCTACCCTGGGATCATTCCAGGGAACAAGGGAGAATGATATGCTCTCCGTGGCCCTGGGAAACAAGGAGCACCCGGGTCGTACGAGAGGCCTTGGGCTTTACGTTCCATGGAAACATGGTTTCCAAGATGACTCCGGAATGTATCGGTGTAGGAAGAGAAACAAAGCGGAGCGTGACGCACAGCTACGAGAAGAGATCAAGGAATCTCTTAGAGAGGAGCTAATGGGTGAGCTGGCTGGTGTAATCAGAGATGAGGTGCGGAAACAAACAGAAAGTCAGAGGCCGCTACCGCGCTCTGTGCTAGCTAGCCCGCACAACCGTCCGAGTAGCTGCGCGCCCAATCCGACGCAAACCCCGCCAAATTTCCTGTGGACGACATCGGTAATAATTATTACCTCTCGAATGCTTGCTCCATTGATAGGCCTATTCGAGTAGCTAATTTTGTATCGTTATGTAGGAGCCTCGAAGTGCGGGCTCCAAGTGAGATATGGCTCTATTCCCTTGTACGCTGCTTGGGCCGTGCATATTCGCAGTATCGGGGCCATGGTGCACGGTCAAGCTTTAGCGCCGAGCTTTGCAAAAGTTAATGTGGATGGTGTGCATGTCAATTTTGAGGTGGTCCCGCCATCAAGCCCCCAACGACGAGATCGTGACTCTAGGACAGGCCATTGGAACATTCATCTAGTGGCCCAAAAGCGACATCTCCTCGGAGACTTCTTCACGGTGGCGGGACCGAGCAACATGCACGCTGCCATCTCCATTACAAGACCATCGGTTCCACCACCGGATATCGCACCGGTGCTATCTCCACGGTCATACTCGCCAGAGCAACATGCACTGGTGCTATCTCCATTACAAGACCAGTCGGTTCCACCACCAGATACTGCACCGGTGCTATCTCCACGGGTCCTATTCTCGCCAGAGCAACTTGCACCGCTGCTACCTTCAAAGTCGACTGCCGTGAAGTCGACCTATAGCCGAGGCAGCAAGGCCAGCAAGGGCAAAGCAAAGAAGACCAATGATGATATAGCGTACCTACCTTTGGCCCGCAAATTCGTGCTTGGTGAGCCGTTGCTCGAGCAAAAAGACCTCCAAAAGCTACCATATAGTTGCATGCAATTGCACACGTGGTATATCCAGCAGTCCAATAAGCTAGAGAGAGAACGGACTTCAAGTATCATTGTCAAATTCACGTCGGATGATTTATACCACAGTCTTCAAGAGTGTATGTTCGTGGTCGACTTTGAGGATTTATTCGATCTGTTCACGCTCAACGCTCTTGACATCTCAATCATTCGATGCTGGACGCTGTAAGTGTGTACAATCACAGTCTCCGTTAATGTCATACCGATAAATGCTATATCTAATTTGTTGCTTTCGTGTGTGTATATATATAGACACATGCTGACTAGAGCTAGATTATCCAACTCATCAGCTGGTTTCTTGGACCCACACTTGGTCGCCAAGGATACCATCGACCGGGATACACCCCTCGTCGAGAGGTACATTGCATCAGGACTGCTTTGCAGCAATAAGGATTATGTACTTATGCCCTTCCATCAGAACTTTCATTGGATTTTAATAGTAATTGTACCAAAATGGAACAAGGTATATTACCTTGATTCCCTAAGTAAGAATCAAATGGACTTCACAGTTGTCAGCCAAGTAATCAATAGGTAAGCACATATTCCCCATACATATCTACATTGTACTCTTTCTTTCCTTCCGAATGACTAAGGTTAACTTTTTTGAATTACGTAGGGCGTTCGCGATGTACATTGAAAAGGGAGGTGACTCGAAGCGCGTGGCCAAAGGCTTGCTGACACATGTTCGAGATTTTAAGGTATTCGCTATTTCACATTAATTAATCCTATGCAACAGTTGGTACTAATGCCTCTTGAACTAACACATTCCATTTTTTGCAATGCCATCAGCAGCAGCCGGGCAACACATGTGGATACTACCTTTGCCAACATATGGAACTACTCCTCGATTCCTCGAGGCTCACCAATCGCAAGGTTTGTCACTCTTACCATAATTACTTTATACTTATCACGTTACATATATACGCACATTGATTTTTCTATCGACAGGCTGCGTACATCCCGTCAACTGCATTGAAACAGTCTGATCTTGGAGGGATTCGAGGAGAGTTGGCGTACTTTTTGCTGACTCAAGTCATAAAGCCAGGAGGATGGTTCCACTGCGCACCATGATTTCTTATTGGTCTTATCACTAAGTGCAAATGCAGTGTAGATCTTTTGTAACTGTGCATTTGTTAATGGATATTTCATTTCAATTCAATTAATTGTTTTGCGAAATGGATGCATGCTTTATGTTTGTGAAATGAAGTGCGATGTCAATTGGATGTTTCATGTCTGTGAAATGTATATGAAAGGAAATGAGATGTGTGAATTGTATGTTTTTTGCCTGTGATTATCTGTTTGTTTCAGAGGGCATGGCTAGCATTTCCTGAGGCGAGCCAATAAACAGAAATAGATTTTGATTTAGGAGGAACGAATATCACAGACGGTTTTTAAGTAAAAACCGTCTATGATATGTATCACAGACGGTTTTTCATTAAAAACCATCTGTGATTATGAGATATCACAAACGGTTTTTATTTAAAAACCATCTGTGATATCTGATAATCACAGACGGTTTTTAATGAAAAACCGTCTGTGATATCTCATAATCACAGACGGTTCGAAAACCGTCTGTGATAACTTCGATTATCACTGACCCATAAATACAGACGGTTCACAAAACCGTCTGTGATGATGTTTTCGAACCGTCTGTGATGACCTTTTCTGCAGTAGTGATAGATACATCAAGCTAGACTGCTTGATCGCTTGTGTACATGTGCTTGTCTTTCTTTTTTGGGATATACTCCCTGTTGGTGTAGTATGTAAATCATCAATAAATTAATTAATTCAATATCTGTATCCTCAATTTTTAGTAGGAACTAGCTTTCAATTTTGTGTAGCCATCGTGTGTGCGCCCGCTTCAGATCTGAACAATCTGTTTTGCCTTCCCTATTTTCACTGTTTTCAAAAAAAAATAGTAGTCGTAGAAGCTTTAGAGTAGTCGGATGGATAGAAGTTCTTCAGAGTGGTCGATGGTCAAAAGCTATATAGAGTGATCAGATGGGGTGGTCTAAAGGATTAGTAGTGGTCGAAACGGTTAGAGGTGGTCGAAAAGGGTGTTCAAAAGAATTGAAGTAGTCAAAAACAACTACAGTCGAAACCAGTTGTGGTTGAAAATAGCTATGGTTGAAAGCAAGAGAGTGGTCAGACAAGAGTAGTCGAAAGCTGAACAATCGAAGCTTGGCGGTTAATAGCTATATGTGGTTGATAGGCTTTGGGTGGTCGAATAGTTGAGAGTGGTCAGAAATTAGAGTTTTAAAGTGGTCAGAAGCTTCAGTAACCGATCGGTACTCGAAGCTATAGGAACTGGTTGATACTTACAAAGTGGTTGAATCTTTGGTGATCGAAACTTGGTGGTCGAAAGGCTAGCAGAGTTTAATGTGTGGTCGGTGGCTGAAGTGGTCGAATAGCCGAGATCTGATGGCCAAACATGGTCGAAATTCTATATGTGGTTGGAAAGGGTGGTTGAAAGAATTGAAGTGGTTAAATGGCCGCCGTGGTCGAAAACAACTATGGTCGAAAGCAATGGTCAAACATGGCATTGTGGTTGGAAGTGGCAGTGGTCGAAGATAGTTAGAGACGATAGTGGTCAGCAGCGACTGAGGTTGAAGGTGGAGGTGGTCAAAAAGACTACCGTTAGTGGTCGTATACGACCAGAGCGGTCGTAGTCGACCATAGTGGTGGTAACTAACCGAAGTGGTCGAAGGATGCTTCTGTGGTAGTGTGTGGTTGCGGTCGAGAGTGTCCATGGTCGAACGTGGTTGAAAGGGTGCAAACGGTAGAGGAGATGCCGAGGAGTTATTTTATACCATGTGCAAAGGTTGAAGACGAGAGGCGGTTGGTGGTGGGGAGGAGGCGGTGGTGGTGGTCGACTCCTGGTGGCGAAGATGCTCAGCCAAGGGAAGACCACTCGGTGAGCTTATGGCAAGGAGGCACTTGGGTGCTCAAGAGAAGAGATAGGAGTGGTGTGGGATGCACCGGTGCTGAAGGCTCCTTTATATAGCTCAAAGAGGTAAGGGGAAAGGCTGAGGCAACTTCACGAGAGTTAAAGCGGCTGAGTGCAATGCGATGCTTTGGTTTTAGCGGGGTTTTAAAGAGGTGTTAATATGGGTGGGGTGAGCGCGGAGATTGAGTAATCCGGCGTAGACATTGAGGGGTTGGCGCATGGAGTGTAACGGAAGAAGAAGGGAGAGGAGAAAGGAAGGCAGGTGAGGGAGATCGGTCAGTGGAAGAGAAGACGGAGACGAGTGGAAGGTAGAAGATGGTGGGGTGCTTACTGGGTGAATTAGAGCGACTAATTTCCACAAATGCCCGAACCAACGAGTGGTAACGGAAGCTTTAAAGAGCTTTGGGAAGATATCAATGGTGGATGGCTAGAGAAAGAAGAAAGAGAGGGAGAAAAAGACCCGATGGGTGGGTCCCGTCTGTCGGGGAGAAAGAGGAGAAAGGCGGGTGAGCGAATAAGCGGCATGTGGCAAACGAATGAATCTGGACCATCGGTCGAAGAAGAGGATAAGTGGGAGCGGACGCACGAGATTAGATCAGTGGTGAAGGATGAAATCCTAGCCAGATATGTGTTGGCTGGAGGAGGAAGATGGATTTAAAATCCTTTTTAATTTTTAGAACTCCAGAAAAAAGAATAAAAGCTTAGAAAATAGTAAATAGAGTCCAAAAAATTCACAAAAATTCCAAAATATATTTTGTACTTAAGAAAAATATTTTCAACTTAAATTTGGTCTTTTATTTTTTACAAAAATATTTTTTATCTTTGAAATTGATTTTTTTAAATCCAGAAAAACACAGAAAATCCATATAAAAGTCAAATGCTTTAAAATAATTAATTTGAAATAGAATTTTTATATAAATTCAAAAAACCCTTTATTTAATAATATTTGCATCTTTTACTTAAAATAGTTTTCAAAACAAAAGCCTTTTAAAAGCTGAAAACTAGCAAATAAAATCTCCAAAATTCAGGCAACTAGATAACACTTTATTTTATTTTAAATTATATGTATTTAATAATTTTCACTGAAAATTTTAAGATAAATGACTGGCCTGTTAGACCAGACCCCCCTTGGCGACCCGATGTTGGTGGTCTAAGATTGCCCTCGGTTGCTATCAGACAATGAACTACCACCTCAAGCCCCGTGAATGCCAAGGTGGCTGAAGGTATGAACATTTCATTGTAGGTTAGCGGTGGAATCAATGGCCCAGGCAAGTGATTGACAGCCGCCATGGGTCGGTGAGGGGCTGTTGGGGAGGGTCCCTACGCTACCTCGGGCCCCTGACCACGTGGGAGTGGAAACTCGATGGAAGGCCAACCCCAAGCTTAGTTCTCTAGTCAACTTCGGACAAGGCATGCAAGATCGACCCTAGAGGGGTCTGGGGCCAACCTTGGGCAAACAATGCAAGACTGACCCCAGATGAGGTACATAAGACAGACCCTAGAAGGGTCCGAGGGTCAACGCCAGGCGAAGTACGCAATACCAGCCTTGGAGGGGTCCAGGTTCTTAACCCCAGGCGAGGTATGCAAGACTAACCCTGGAAGGGTTCAGGGACTGACCCTAGGCGAGGTACGCAAGACTAACCCTGTAGGGATCCGGGGCCAACCTCGGACCAACCCCACGATCCAGGGCACAATAGGACCCACGTGAGGCAAATGACGTAGACGCTCTAGGAGTAAATTAGGCCCCAAGGGCAAACTTGTAATTTCACTCGTCTCTTGCTCTCTCTATAAATAGGACCCCTTGTAATGGGAGTGGGGGGGCCATTTTGTAACCCTAGAACACTCATATTAAATACAATTGGTGGTTGTGTGTTTCTTCTTGGGTCCTTTTGTATTATCGATGGTCTTCGTATCCGACGGAATGCTTCTAAGTTTACTATCTAGATTCATACTAAAGGCACAGTAATTGCTAGAGGAATAGGAAGATTAGAGTATTTCCCGGGCTAGCGATGAGCCACTTGGCCTAAATGCCTGATCAGTGGCCCCTGTAGATGGCAAATTGGCAATTCAGGAATTTGCACAAGTCGGCGCACATGTGCATGCCAAGATGCCACGTACAAAGATCTGCAAGCCGTTCTTGTCATGTGGCATGCTCAAAACAAAACAAAGCATGCATGCATGTTGATTTGCTTGCATGTTACTCGTCACTTTCAGCAGTAGTCCATGCATCACAAATTAAGCTGCCCAGCTCGATCACATGATCTCATATATCTCCATCACAACTTGCACGGCTGGAAAATCTTTTGACTCCCATGTACTTAGTTTTCCTTTTGGACGACTTTGATGAATCTTTTTGCAGTAATTAAGCATCTCATGCAATAATCTGCTTACTATTTCTCGTCGATGCGTGTGGGATATGTGCAAGTGAAAAGCAGATACGAATTATTCAGTTACTGTATTCGGTAGGATATAAATATGGTATAGATGTTTCCATCCGATTAACAATTTCTATCTTATTCATATTCGAATTCGCATTCATACAAAATAATATAGATGCGAATATGGTATAGACTTTTACTATCCAAAATGTTATTTTATTCGGACTATCTGTATCTGTATTCATATTCGACGAAACAAATATTTTATTAAAATACGACTAATTAGTTGGACAAGTTTTTTTAATTAAACATAAATTTGTGTTTCTTCATGTGAAGTAAATGAATTAGAATGATTAAACGTGATTATATGAGGATAAAATATTATTAATGTCTTCATACTACATAAGTTATGCGAATATTCGGATTTGACCGAAGTAAGTGGATATTCAATTCGAATTCATATTCGGTACAATATTTTATTCATATTCATATTCGAGAACATTCAGATTCATATTTTTATTTGTTTACATATATAAATACGAATATGGTTTAGACACTATCCGATCCGTTTCCACTCAATGACGTGCATGTCCCCTCTTCCACAAGCTTATATACTACTTAATTTCAGTCGGTGATAAGGCTCCTTTTGGCTGATTTGATGAATCTTTTTGGAGTAATGAAGTATCTCATGCAATAATGTGCTTACTATTTCTGTTCGATGCATGCGGGATATGTGCTCAACTACGTGCATGTCCCCTCGTCCACAAGCGTATATGCTACTTAATTTGAGCGGTGATAAAGCGGCTGGCAAAATGTTCCATTCGTAGGTGGTCCTAAACTCCTAATTAAACATGTACTTTGTAATTTCCAGGATCTCTAATTTATCTCAAGGATATGGTATGTTGTATGCAGTACTTTTTCCAAGAGCATTTGACTTTAAGTGTCGGCAATCACTGTTGTTATGCTAGAAACCACACTCATAAGCTCATTCGCATACTAAAGAAGATTTTTCTCTTGGCTTATGAAGGAAGGTACGTAGACAGATGATTCTGGCCCTCCTCCAAGTCAAAAGTTTAATTCTTTGCGTTGTCACTTACATTTGACATCAGTCGATGCAAGTCTCCATATCCTAATTGTATCGTGCTACTTGGGTAATTGGTGGCAATTTCTTTTACATACGAGAGAGGGCAAGTGGTGTGTTGTTTTCTGTTGCGGCTAATGATTTATGGTTATGATAGATGGATTTTGGCCGCTCTAGTGTAAACATTTGCATGAACAAATCGAATATCGAGAAGTTATTTTGAAAATATTATTCTAATAAGCTGCTTTAAAACGTCTACGAAAAAATTACTCTATTTATTTATTTAGAAAAAAATTATAATTCATAATTTATAACCAACGAGCCGGAAATGATTGGACCGCAGTAATACTACGAGAAGCTTAGCTGCTTTTTGACTCTTCCAAGCATGCTGAGTACCAGTGGGCAGGAGACCGATGCGGTCCTACCACAGATATAAAAAATAAAAAAATCCCTTGTCTGAATTACATGATTTTGACTCTTCTGATTTAGAGAAATAAAAAAATAAGTCGATATGTTCAGTTTTAGTCAGAATAACTTTTTTGCAAAAAATACAAACCTTGTCAATTTGCTTCATTCTAACATTTATTTTCTTTTTACCATGTCTGAATTACATATTATGAGCAGACATTCACAAAAAACAATTTTGAGTCAAATGTTATTATAAATAAAAGTGAAACCAATATGTTTCATTTTTCTGATTTTTCAAATTTGCAATTTAATTAAGTTCCTATGTCCGTTGTGTAATAAAACTAGTTTTGACTTAAATACTGATTTTGAATATCACGTTGAATAGTGAATTGTATTTCAATGCCATAGTGCTAATAAATTTGAAGCATGATTCTATATTTTAATACATAGTGCTAATAGTAATTTGTATTTTAATACCACAGTGCTAATAATTTACTAATTCGATTAAAAATTGAACAGAAAAACTGGCAAATGTAGTGAAATTCAAACTGAAAACACTTTGTCATATTCTGAAAAAACAATCCAGACGTGGGTAGTATTTCTATTTCTTCTATTAATTCAACGATGAGAAGCTGGTACAGTACTGTCCTACAGTACTGTCCCCTTATTACTCTATTTCACACAGTAAACGCGGCAACATTGTACGCGCTTCCTATTTGAGAAAGAAAAATTGCAGACATTTTTCCTAAATTTTGTTGTATGTAGTTGCAATTTACTTGTTTTATCATTTTGAGCTTTAATTTTTTTTAAAATAAACTAAGATCTAATCAAAGCCGAGCATAATGCTTCAGGACTACTTGTCAATACGCCCATCGATGCAAGCCATGTAAGGTGCCCTCATACAGTCGCAACCTCAAACATGGACAATAATGCTCTCAGATATATATGAAGATTACTCCTCCAGACTGATAGGATCGTCCCTATTTTTAGGTTGTGGTTGACCACTTATGGCTATAATTGATACTCTTTTGACTCTAGCATGATATATGTATTAATAAATTGAATGCTGATAAATCACTTAGAAAACATATCTTGATAAACTATCATATTTATTTATATATTTGAAAAAACTATAAGTAGTAAGTGATGACCTCGAAAGAAGAGGACTATTCTCACCAATCACCGTATCCGTCAACAAGGAGAGAATAGAAGTAATATCCTTCCAAGCACACAGTGTGCATGCTATGGATCGAGTACAGAACTGTACAATATTTCCTGTGATAATCTTGTCGGAGCATAAGATATGGAGGTTCCTAAACAGCCTAGCTACTTGTTAAACCGTACGTATAAGACATTGATCCGTATAAAGATCTGCAACAGTAATGGCACGAGGTGAGAGCGAATGCCCTTACTGTGGCATGGCTGTTGGTGTCATTCTTAGGATCACTAGAAGTAGATCTGGTAGGGTAGACTATCTATTTGGCATCTACAAAGGTAATGCGTCTAGATCTAAAGGAACAGAGAGTAAGAGAGGGGTTTTAGGGTTACCGACCATCCGTGGTCTTGGTAGCTGGTGCAGAGGCGTCCGCCATGGAGTCGGTGGAGTCGGGAGACGTCGGTGGTGAAGTCCGGTGGCGGCGCCGCCCAGAGCGGCGTGGCGATGGCGCTTCCGTCCGGCGGCGCGCCCCTCGAGATCGGGTTAGGGTTTTGTCGGTGAGGTGTACGGCTCAGTCGAACCTCGTGATCAGAGCCACCGGCCCCCACCTGTATTTATAGCGCAGTGTGACAGGGGCCCACCAACCATTAGGGTTGGGCGCCCCCGATCAGGGCGCGAGCTCAAGGCCCAGTTGGCCGTTGGGCCAAACCTGGATTGGAGATCATCCTAACATTCTCCCCCTTGATCTCAACTTATACTTAAACTCTATACTTGTCACTCATTGCTTTTCTCATTCCATCACAGATCAGTGCATAGAGCGTGCCTCATCGTCACGGTCTTATGCCATTAGATTGAACAGCCACAATGCGCTTCTCTGTTTTGAAATGTACTCTCAACTGGGCCCTTATTGTCCAGGAATCATAGGCTTTCCCGTAAACCCATGCCGGCTAAGTGTTCTCTGAACACATTGGGCGGTAAGCCTTTTGTGAGCGGATCCGCGAGCATCTTTTCTGTCCTTATATGCTCAAGACCGATTATATGATCCGGACTTTATCTTTCACAACATAATACTTTATGTCAATGTGTTTGGCAGCACCACTTGACTTATTGTTGTGAGCATAACATCTTCTTTGGTTCATTATCGCAGTATAACTTTAGTGGCTTATGTATGTCATCTACCACTTTCAACCCGGGTATGAATTTCTTTAGCCAATTCACCTGCCCCGTGGCCTCATAACATGCTACAAACTCGGCATACATTGTGGATGATGTAGTGACGGTTTGTTTTGAGCTTTTCCACGATATAGCTCCTCCTGCGAGAGTAAATACATATCCGGATGTCGACTTTCTATCATCTCCCGCATAATCAGAATCTGTATACCCCACTATATGGAGTGAATCTGATCTTCTGTATGTTATCATGAGGCCTTTTGTTCCTTGCAAATAACGCAAGACTTTCTTTACTAATTTCCAATGTTCTATTCCAGGATTGCTCTGGAATCTGCCAAGTAACCCGGTAACAAACGCTAAGTCAGAGCGCGTACACACTTGAGCATACTGCAAGCTTCCGACAGTTGAAGCATATGGAACCGCTTTCATTTGATCGATCTCATATTGGTTCCTGGGGCATTGAAATTCCCCATACTTGTCGCCCTTGACTATAGGAGCAGATGAAGGCTTACAATTTTGCATACTATATTTCTTTAGAATCTTTTCTAAGTATGCCTTTTGTGATAAACCTAAAACCCCCTTAGTTCTATCTCGGTGAATCTCTATTCCCAGTACGAACGAAGCTTCACCAAGATCCTTCATATCAAAATTCGAGGACAAGAACTTCTTTGTCTCCAGTAATAGGCTAACATCACTACTAGCAAGTAAGATGTCATCCACATACAGGATTAGGAAAATGTATTTCCCATTCTTAAACTTTGCATAAACGCAATTGTCCTCTACATTCTCCTTGAACCCAAAACTTCTTATTGTACTATCAAACTTCAAGTACCACTGCCTTGATGCTTGTTTCAATCCGTAAATGGATTTCTTCAGCCGGCATCCCATACGTTCTTTTCCTTCCACAACAAAACCTTTCGGTTGTGCCATGTAAACATTTTCCTCCAAATCCCCATTTAGGAACGCCGTCTTTACATCCATCTGATGCAATTCTAAATCATAATGAGCTACAAGCGCCATTATTATTCTAAAAGAATCTTTACACGAGACTGGAGAAAATGTCTCATTGTAATCTATGCCTTCTCTTTGCGTAAAGCCCTTTGCCACAAGTCGCGCTTTAAATCTTTCTATATTCCCTCTAGAGTCATGTTTTGTTTTGTAGACCCATTTACAGCCTACTGTCTTGGCTCCTTTAGGAATAGTTTCTAAGTCCCAAACACCGTTGGTGCTCATTGACTTCATTTCATCCTGCATAGCTTCAAGCCACTTGGATGAATGAGCGCTTCTCATGGCTTCTTCAAAAGAGGTGGGATCATCCTCCATTTGAAAATCCTCAGTTTCATAGACTTCGTAATCATTAGGGATAGCTGATCTTCTGACTCTTTGAGACCTTCTGAGTCCCTCGCTATTTGATGCTTGTTCTGTGTGAGGCTGTTGTTGCTCTTCCTCTTGGGTTACAATGGGTTCTATGGGATCCTGAAGGACAGGTTCCTCATGTTCACTCATCGTTTCCACAGGAGAACTAACAACAGGTGCTGTCACTACAGTGTCTGGTACTGTTGGTGTAGCAACAACAGGTAGCGTGAAAAATGGTTCCTGAACCATCGGAATGGGCACATGTACCCGCTTTTCCTCTAGGTTAATTTCTCGCGCTACACTGCTCCCCCTGATCATCTCTTCCTCCAAGAAGACAGCATGTCTTGTTTCTACAAACTTCGTATGTCTGTCAGGACAATAGAAGCGATAACCCTTCGATTTTTCTGGATAGCCAATAAAATGGCAGCTGACTGTCTTGGGATCTAGCTTCCCTATGTTTGGGTGAAAAACTTTAGCCTCAGCAGGACAACCCCACACACGTAAATAGTTAAGTGAGGGTTCTCTTCACGTCCACAACTCATACGGTGTTTTGGGTACCGACTTGCTTGGTACTCGATTAAGAATATGAATGGCGGTTTTAACGCTCCATCCATAAACTTATCGGTAGCGTGGAGTAACTTATCATACTTCTCACCATATCCATTAAGGTACGGTTGCGTCTTTCAGCCACTCCATTCTGCTGAGGTTCGCCCGGTGTAGAGTACTGGGCAACTATGCCATTTTCCTGTAAGAACCTTGCAAAAGGTCCAGGAACTTGGCCATACGGGGTGTGTCGACCGTAGTACTCCCCCCACGGTCGGATCTTACTATCTTAATCTTTAAATTGTGCTGATTTTCTACTTCAGCCTTAAATATCTTAAATTTATCCAATGCTTCTGTTCTTTCTTTAATTGGATAAATATAGCCATAACGCGAATAGTCATCTGTGAATGTTATAAATGAATCATAACCATCCACACTTTTCACAGGAAATGGACCACAGATATCTGTGTGAATTATTTCTAAATTTCCTGCGCTTCGTTTGGCGTCTTTCTTTATTTTCTTAACATATTTTCCTTTTATGCAATCAATACATTGTTCTAAATCTGAAAATTCTAATGGCGGAAGAAGTGTTTTCTTAATCAATCGTTCTATTCTCCCCCTCGAAATATGGCCTAAACGACAATGCCATAATTTTGACGATACATCATGATTTATCTTCCGCTTTTTACTTACATTCATAGACGAAGAGGTATTCTCATTCTCAATAGACACATGATTCACATTCTCAGAAAGTGATAATAAATAAAGCTTGTCTTGTCGGAAGGCAAGACCAACACATTTATTATTAAACACAAGTCTGCATTTGCCATTACCAAAATGGCAATCATAACCATCATCATCTAATTTTGACACACTTATTAAGTTTCTGCGCAAAGAGGGTACATAAAGAACGTCTGAAAGCCTAAGTACAAAACCATCATGAAATTCTAAAGAGAGATCTCCAATGGCCTCGACTTCGGCTTCAATTCCATTCGCAACTTTAATTGTTCTTTCTCCTCTTTGTAGGGTCCTCCTCGTATGGAATCCCTGTAATGAATTAGCAACATAAATAGTTGCACCTGAGTCAATCCACCAAGTAGATTTTTCATAACTTAAATACAAGGATTCATCTATAAATGTAATGACATCCTTACCATTCTTCAACAGATGCTTCAGGAACTCTGGGCAATCCCTCTGATAGTGCCCTGCCTTCTTCTTACAAAATTTACAGGTGTCTTTGTCTACTGTAAATTGGTTGGGCTTATGAAGCTGGGAACCTTTCCTGTGACTTAGAAGAGGAGCTACTATCCCACTGAGGTTTCCCTTGTGGTTTGGCATTAAAGTTCTTTCTTTTGTTGTTCTTCACAAGGTTTGCAAAGTCACCCTGTGAGGTTTTAAGCCTCTCCTCTTCTTGCACACACATTGCAATGAGCTTTTCTATGTCCCATTTGTCGGGCTGCATGTTGTAATTAACAACAAAAGTGTCAAATTCTTTTGGCAGAGAAGCAAAAATCAAATGAATTAGAAACTCATCCTTGAGCCCCATATCCATTGAATTTAGCTTAGCTGCCGTTGTGCTCATCTTTAGTATATGCTCTCTTATTCCACCATTAGAGTATCTCTCATTCACTAGTTTCTTAATCAGCGTGCTTGCTGTGGCCTTTGAAGAGCCAGTAAACTGATTCTTCACTTTCTGTAGATACTCTGTGGTAGTGTCACAGTCTGGGATGGATCCCCTTATTGGATCTGCAATGGTGGCCTTAGCCACCATCAGGCACTTGCGATTTGAGATGTCCCATTTCTTTTTCTCAAGATCATATTTCATTCTGACTTCTGCATGATCACGCTTTCGGGCAGTGAAATCAGCATCAGTCTCATTTTCTGCCCTCACCGGGTCCTCTGGCTCGATGGGACGGAGAGGTGAGGGCTAAGTCATTCTCGGACAGCGCAAGTGCGGATCATACTTTTCTCGCGGACGATAATTGTTCCCATCAAGTGCGGGATGTGTGAGATGTATGCCATTGGGTTGAGTCCTGAAAGCGATGTCGAGAAAAATGAGGAAACATAATAATATAATAATTGCATGCTTTGATTTAACGTTGGTCAAAATTAAAACATGCAAAAAACTGTACATTAATTCTACATCACCGTTGGGCGTAAGATAGAATTAATGCATAAATTCAAGAATAAATCAATTTATAATATTGCTATCATCAACTTTGGTGAGAAAATAGCAAAATTATAAACATGAACTATAAATAAATGTAACTATTCCTCTAATTTTAATTTTCTGTTGGTTCCAATTAAAATTACGAAAAACTTAAAATTTCTGCTCTTCAAAATTAAATTCTCCCGTTGGTTCGAATTTAATAAGAAGATAATAAACTTTAGCTCGCAGCGGAAAAATTCTGGTCTTGGATCAAAAATTAACAGAAATTTGATCTCAAACTTAACAAAATTCATCAAATGAAAGCTTCTGGAAAAAATAAAATCAATTTTTCTTGATTTACTGTGCAAACTGGCCATTTGGCCCGGCCTGCGCAACCGCAGCCCACGGCGCACGGCGGCCTAGCCCGCGCGCCGGCGCGCGGCCGCCTCACGCACGAGCGCCCACTCGGTCGCGCGCCACGCGCGCGCGCGCGCGCCTCACGCGCGCCCGCTCGGCCGTTCTCTCGCGCTCCTCACGCGCCCACGCGTGCCGCACGCGCCCTTCACGCACCCACGCTCGCCTCACGCGCGCCTCACGCGCCCACACTCGCGCGGACGCCGCGCCTCCCCGCGCCCGGCCACAACCTGGGCCTGGGCCGGGATTTCTCTCGCCCGCCTGGGCGAATCTAGCCCAACGCGCTCGGCGCCCTCGCAGCCGTCCATCGCCATCGGACGGCTGAACGGCGATTTCGCCCGATCAAAACTCGCGCGGCGGACGCCCCCCCGAAAACCCTAATCATTCGGCCCTCTCCCCTCTCTCTCTCCGCACCCGAGCGAGCGAAGCGACGGCGGCGGCGATTTCATCCACGCCGCCGGAGAAGAAGAAGGAGCCGGCGCCGCCGCGGGCCCTCTCGTCGGCGTGCGCGCTCCCCTGAGAGGGAGCGCGCCGCCGTCGAGCGGCTCCGTGTCGGTGCCCTTCCGAGCGCGCACGCTCGGATCGACGCCGCGCCGGCGGTGGCTGTCGTGGGCGCGGCGAGCCCAAGGCTCGGCCGATCTCCCCCACGCCAGCGACGACGACGGCGGCCCCGGTAAGTACCCGGTCTTTTCTTTTCTAGGGTTAGGGTTCGGGTAGGGTTAGGGTTCTTCCTTCCTTTCTTTTCTTTCTTTTCTTTTTCCCTATCTTAGTTCTACGTCTAGGGGCTCTGATACCATTGTTGGTGTCATTCTTAGGATCACTAGAAGTAGATCTGGTAGGGTAGACTATCTATTTGGCATCTACAAAGGTAATGCGTCTAGATCTAAAGGAACAGAGAGTAAGAGAGGGGTTTTAGGGTTACCGACCATCCGTGGTCTTGGTAGCTGGTGCAGAGGCGTCGCCATGGAGTCGGTGGAGTCGGGAGACGTCGGTGGTGAAGTCCGGTGGCGGCGCCGTCCAGGAGCGGCGTGGCAGTGGCGCTTCCCGTCACTGGCTGCGCTCCCCCTCGAGATCGGGTTAGGGTTTTGTCGGTGAGGTGTACGGCTCAGTCGAACCTCGTGATCAGAGCCGCCGGCCCCCACCTGTATTTATAGCGCAGTGTGACAGGGGCCCACCAACCATTAGGGTTGGGCGCCCCCGATCAAGGCGCGAGCTCAAGGCCCAGTTGGCCGTTGGGCCAAACCTGGATTGGAGATCATCCTAACAATGGCAACACAAGATAACAAATATCTAGCCATCTGTCTCTTCTTTTTTATTTGTTTTGAAAAAACGTACCTCGAGTGTGCTTTCAACTGTATAATATTAATTTGTAGCCATGTCATGTTCACAAAGCAGGCCTACTAACTAAACTTCACTAGGTCACTGGGAGTTTGTGATAATTAATAACCACAGATGGGATACTAATATTGTGCAAGCCCTAGGAAAACAAGCTAGGATAGGTAAGTGTGCATGAAGTAAGATTTTTCGCCAACGTACTTTGAAGCTAACTTTCTTCAGCTAGTTTATTTCATTTGAACAATGAACTGATTAATTGGAGTGTTTATATCGATGTTGTATATGTTGACGCAACATTCTAATTCTAAAACAAATATTATTGTATATGTAGGATTTGACCTAAAAAATATAGGAAATAATGTGCTTTTGTACCATCTATATAAATATAATCAATCGGTGGAATTCAAGGAACCTCCTTAAACATCCCATATTAATTTGTAAAAAAGTCTTAAAAATTCTATCATTAATTGAGATAAAAAAGATCTAAATAGATCTACAGTACTATTTCTTTCGGTAGGACTAGATTATAGCTGTATACATTAATCAATATATCTAAATCTATCTATCTATATGTTGTGGATGTTGCAGGTGCATATCAAATACAACAAAATTTTCAATCATATGTACATATTTACGAGGGTTATGTAACATACGCTTCCAATGTTTTTTTAAAAGTAATTGGCGCGTGCACACTTCCATGCTATGAGAACATTTGAGGGTTCGTATCTCCAATAGTGTCATGTTAGGCACCGCTCTTAGCTGTATTAAATGAGTAAAATCTTACATACATAGAGGAGACAAGGTGAGAAAAAATAATATGGTGTCTCTTATGCAAGAGACTACATAAGCCCGTAAATCAACATAAATAGTGAAAGGGTGTGAGGCAAAAGTTATATATGGTGAAAAGAGTATAAAAATAGTTAGAGAAATGATTTGCTTTTAGAGAGGTTGTCTCTAGTACTGTGTTTAGATAAATTAGAATTCTTAGAGATAATCTTAAGAGACAAACTATTGTACATATCTTAAGCTGAACTCGTGTTTAGAGCAGCTCCTAAAGTGCATGCATGCCCTACACACCAAGGACCAACCTGCTAATTAATTACTAGCTGGGTATAGGATACACGTACCGCAGCGGAGCTAGAAAATTTTTGATGGAGTGTATGTTTTACAGAAGTCTAAAGTCCCATACAATAATTCTCACCAAGATTCAATGGAACATACAATTTTTAGCATACAGAAGCCCTAATATCTATAAACTTTTAGCATATTTTTGAATTTTTTTAGTTGTGCCAGTTCATTTTGGCACCACCTCTAGCTCCACCCCTGGGATACATCTCAACAAATCAGTACTTCCTACCTAGCTAGCACACTTCGAGAGAGAGTAGGGTAACTTGCAGGCATCCCTTGATTAATGGCTTTTGCGACTTTTTGTAGATTTACCTATTTAATATGCATGATTAACGATAATCATTTGGGAATATATGTTGGAGAGAATGTTTCTAGAAAGGCCCATACGTCGAAAACTTAGCTATCTAGCCTTGTAGCATGCATATCAACCTACATGACGAACCTATTATTGAGCTTAAATATATAATGCGATGACGATAGGTATGAGGATAACAAAGGAACAAACGTTTTTCAAAAAGGCTGGGCGATGAGAAAGGATGACAGAACAATATGGAGAATACAAACCGAAGTGTCGATCAACCGAGATGAAAGCTAAGCGGAGAAGCAATGTAATGTATGCAGCTAGGTAGCGTCCTCAATTCTGTTGGCTGAATTTCAACTTTGAATAGTGGCATTATATTCTCCCTCCCTCCCTCATGGTAATGAAATACAATTGAAGGACCTATAAACTATCTTCCCTTTGCAGTGCCGGCCTTGCTAGGCTTAACTAGACAACAGTCCTAATCCTGCTAAACTATCTCAATTAATAGCCCAGTCGATGATTTAGTGTATGTTCTTGCAGTACATATGCCATTGGTCAGTGCATAAATTTAAAGCATAGTCTAGATACAGTGTATCACGCGCTCCTAGTTCCAACTGTACTAGATTACACTTAAAGAGATTAGTTTTACCATATCTATTATATATGCATGTTTCTTTTAGAGAAGAGGCACCTAATTAAGATGATAATTTAACTACAATTGGATCCCTTTCGTATATATGCAAATGCTATCACTCATAATGCAGAATCTGCGGGTTGCTTGCTTGTCTAGTTAATCCATTTCCCCAAGTTGGCCAACATTTTTCATGGCATACCGACAGGTCATTCATATATATTCTTGATTCTATATTATTAATAAATATTGCCACATGGATAACTATTATGCAATCCACAATAGCAAGATGCCATGTTAGGCCAAGAGGACAAAGCAACCATTAGGTCTGTAAAATAAGGTAAATTCGAATTACTTCCCCAAGAATGATAGGTTTGATCAAATGATTGCATTTCTAGTTATAGGAAGCTTATACCATACTGGTTATGTACTCTTCATCAGGTGTTCAGCCTAACCACATGCTTGACAAAGACAACAAACCCGGGTTGACGTGAGATCAATCTCATGAGCATGTAGTGTTGCTGTGCTCTTTGATACAGTTCAATGCATATATATATACTACGATGCACGCTAGAAAGTTACTGCCGTGTCTGAGTGAAGTTACTGCTAAATATATGTAGAGTTATTGTCAGCTGTAACATTACATAACTGGCAATAATTCTACATGTATTTGACAATAACTTTACTCACACATAATAGTAACTTTTCGATGCGCACAGTGCACGCAGGCATGTGTGTGTCTATATTTACAAGTCAGTGACTACGTGTAGAATAAGCGCGTGCTCTAAACTGACCCAACCAACCAACTGTTCGACCATCCCACCACATGCTCAGTTACTAGTGTTTATTAATTGTGGTAAAGTTACTATCGTATATACATCAAGTTATCATCTGTAATTTATGAAGTTACTGCTGTGTGTGAGTAAAGTTATTGCCAACATGCATGTATTGAGAGGAGAGAGAACCATGCATGTCAATAGCAAATAACTCATATGGAAAGTTATTGTCGTGTGTGAGTGAAGTTACTGCCAAACACATATAAAATTACTATCCGTTTGCAACACTATAAAACTGACAGTAACTCTATATGTATTTGATAGTAACTTCACTTATACATGATAGTAATTTTATATGACTGATTTTTACATCGTTAAAACATATTCAATATGGATTTTGTTTTATTAAGCTCGTAATTTTGAACCCAATAGTGAAAACGGATCGCAGATTGAACTTTTGGTGAAAGAGTTATTATGTTTTTTAGCTTGTAAACATAATAAAAAAATCACATGTCAAATGCATTCATTCTCTTCTCTCTCCTGTTGCATACATACATGCAAGTCAAGTCACTATCTCCTGAACATAAAGTTATCATCGATAATTTACAAAGTTACTTACAGTTCTCACATGATAATTTTACATTGAAATGCTACAGAAAGTTAACATATCCTGAACATAAAGTTATCATCGGTAATTCATCAAGTTACTTACATTTGCAAAGTTATTATCACATGCATCAACCAAGTTATGCACAAGCGCACCAGGAATCTAACCAGTGACCTGTGCGTAGCGTGCACGCACGCGCTCGTTAGTGCAGCCATGTATACATACATACATACATACATACATACATACATACATACATACATACATACATACATACATATGTGTGTGTTTTGGGGGTAGTGGGGGTGGGGGGTGGGACGCATATATTCTGACCAATGCTTGCTTAGCTAGAAGAAATTAGTACAGTTTGTATTCTAATAGACTGTAAGAGGATAAACCAGAAGAAAGTACGGTCAAGTAATCGTGTAAGATATATATACCTTATTAGCTGGCTTGCGTTCACACGATTACTTTCTTCTACGATCTTTTTTTTTTTTGGTCACGAGACACAAATTTCCATAGGTTCTAAAAGGTACATGTATAAGCGAGATGGTGCATGTATAAGCGAGATGTGCGCCATCTTGACCAAATAGCTCATTCATATCATCAGTTGTATCGTCATGGAACGATATATATTTAACAGAAAAACAGTAGCGGAGGGCTTCTACATATAGCAACAACATCTTCGTACGTATGAGAATTATACCTTTCGTTGAGGGAGGGTCCGTGCGAATGGCAAACCACGGCAACTTCAGTGTGATGTCATGTATTGATGATCTACCACGGACGAGGTCGACACCAACCTCAAGTAAGGTCCACAGACTAACCCTAGACAAGATCCGGAGACCGATCATGGCCAATGTCTGGAGTTCACCCCCGATAGGGTTCGCGCCACTGCAAACAAGGTCCAGGAGCCAATCCAAGACAAAATTCAGAAGCCAACCTCGGATGAGGTCTGGAAGTAACCCTGGGAGAGGTCCGTGGATCAGCCCAGGAGTCCCTTGGGTATAGCGGAACCCACTTGGCGCGAAAGATGAAACTATCTTTAGGAGTGAGCTAGGCCTCGAGGCAGACTTGTAACTTCTCTCATCTTCTCCTCTCACTCTATAAATAGGGCCCCTTATAAGTGGAAAGGAGGCTATTTGTAACACTTGACATCTAAATGTAATACACTTGTTCATCCATTCAAGTATGATTCTCATTGAGTCCTTTCGCATCTTTGTGGTCCTCAAATCCAGCTAGGGGTGCTTATAAGTGTACTATCTGATCTCGCATTCGTCAACAGTTGGCACCGTCCATTGGGACTCGAGCAAGAAGTCATGCTGCCCAAGAAGGGGAAAGCACGGAAGGTCACTAAGGTAGGAGGTACGAACCCCCCCTTTGAGGCCAAAGTCAAGCCGTATTGCAATCTGCACCACTCGGGGCCCGAAGGCTCAGCCGGACCTCTCCATAGAGGCTCCAGTCATTGGTGAGACTATGGCCTCTAGGGAGGCCAACCCTCCGAGCTCTCATGAGGTGACTGAGCGGGAGTTGGATGATCTCCAAAGGCAATTGAGGGAATCATAGATCAAAGCTCTATGATCAAATCACATATCAGAGCTTTGAACACAACTCAAAAGGGTGCAGGCTGAGGGAAGACCCCCACCATTTGCAGGGGGACGGGAAATCAAGGACTGAGGAATCAGTTAGAGGAAGCATGAACACTAGCATGGGTGTCAACCTGTTCCAAGGTGTCTGAAGTTGAAGCCCTCCGAGCCAAACTAGCCAAAGCTCCTGCTCGGGCGAACTTACCGATGTCATCCAAAGTCTGAGAGGCCAATGACCTTAGGGCATAGCTTGACCTAGTACGAAGGTAAACCCTTGTCTCAGCCAGGGTTGTAGGCACGAACCGCGGTTGCTTTGGGGCTAGACCACCCCAGGTCAGCCAAGGGTAGGACTCCGCGCTTGACCCTTCGGTGGACTTCCCTCGTGCCCCTAGCCTCAAGCGGTTCCCGCCCATTTGGTTGCCAATCCAATTGACCATTCCAACCTACTGAGCCTAGGCTTGCAAACCACCCCTAGCCTGCACGTTTCCAGATGCTGAAGGTCACGAAATATTTAGGGGACTCTAACCCCATGGAGTTTGTTCATGTCTATGAGACCACCATAGCAGCAGCGAGAGGGGCTAAAGCCATCATGGCAAAGAGCTTTCTCGTAGCCCTTTCAGGTCTCACTCAGTCCTGGTACCTCGCCCTCCCACTACACTCGGTGTACTCATGGGAGCAGCTCTATGAGATATTGACCAAGCATTTCCAAGGAAGCCGGAACAAGCTGATGATGTCCTCCGATCTGGTCATGCTCAAACAAATGCCAGGCAAGTCTATCTGAGAGTTCATGCACAACATCATCCATATCCACTGCGAAGTCCTGGGCTTCTCTGACACAAGTGCCATCGAGGCCGCATGCCAGGATCTCCAGAAAGGGGAGTTAGCCGAGGAGTTGGATAGGAAGGAACCAAAGACCTAGGCCCATACCGCCATCGTCGCCACTTGCTCGGTGCGGCGTAGACCTGGTCAGCCCCAACAAGACGGTATAAGTTTGCTGTGGTGGCCATCGACTACTTCTCTAAGTGGATTGAGACTAAGCTGCTGGCCAAGATTACCTCCACAATAGTTGAAAATTTTACATAGAAGAATGTCATATGCTAGTTTGGTGTGCCAAAGGGGCTAACCATTGACAACAGGACTCAATTCAACATAGCCTTCTTTCGTAAGTTCTGTGTAGGCCTGGCTATCAACCTCTACTTTGCGTCGGTTATCTAGGCTTCGCACTCATCGCTTTGACCTCCTGATGGGTCGCTGGGTATAGGAGCTGCCAAGTGTGCTATGGTCGACACACACTTCACTTCGCCAAGACATAGGGTACACCCCGTTCAAGCTGCTATATGGTGACTAGGCCATAACATTAGAGGAAATCAAGCTCAGATCCATCAAGACCACAATAGTGCTAGATGATGATGCTCACTGGGCCTCATTGGAATCAGTCAATGCCCTTTAGCAGGAAGCAACCCTCAACATTTACCGATACCAGGCGTCAATGGCCAAGGCATACAAGTTTGTCCAGCCATGGCCCATCTAGGTTGGTGACCTCATCCTCATGAAAAAGGCCAATCCAGACCTTGACAGCAAACTGAGCTCCAAGTTTGAAGGACCATACGAGGTGATCTGTGCCACCCACCCAAGGTCATTCTTGCTGTAGTCGCTCGACGGAGTCGATCTCAAGCATAGCTCCACAAGTATTATGTGTAATGCTCCCGTGGGGAGCCCCCCATATGCCGACCCCCACCCATAATGTTCTCATATGGAGCCTATTATGATTCTCCCTACCATATTTTTTTGTATTAGGCCTATTGTGATGCCCCCCGCCCCTTAATTATATATGCCTTTACTATGTATCATTCGGGTGAAGTGTCTACATTCAGTGAATCTCATATCAAAATGAACGAATAATCACCCTCTAGGGTTGAGTCATCAAAAACTCGCCCTTTAGGGCTGAGTCGATGATACACACCCTCTGGGCCCGAGCCAGCAAATACTCACCATCCGGGGCTGAGTCAGGGGAAACTTGCCCTCTAGGGCCGAGTCAACGAATACTCACCCTTCAGGGCCATGTCAACGAATACTTACCCTCTGGGGTCATGTCAATGAATACTCACTCTCCAGGGCCAAGTAGATGAAAGCCCACCCTCTGGGGCTGAGTAACTCAAAGAATACTTGCCTCCCCAACCTACTAGGTGCTCACGAACTTTGTCCTAAGAGCCAAATTTTTTCTGATGGAAAGCAACGACATTCTCGCCTACCCAACCTACTAGGCACTTGCGAGCTTCATCCCAAGTGCTAAGTTTTTTCCGATGGGAGATGGGATAATAGAATACCCCCAAGTGAGAATCGATACATGAGCTTTATTCTGATATTAAACAAGCAACAACAATGTAAGGACATCCTCCTAGTTTAGTTAGAGAACAAGGGTAACTATAGCTCCTCAACACCTTTGTCAAAGGAAGCATGGGCATCCCGAAGCCACACTAGGTTGACCAACATCATCCCTCATGTGAAAATGAGTCCTGACATGGGGCTCAAAGAGTTCATCCCCTGCTGTTCAAGATAATGGCAATAAAAACCATAGCTGGTCCTCACCCCCAACCATTCACCACCTAACGGTTGCTCGGACTTCGGCACTCTGTGTGAAGCCTAATGCTTAAATGACTCAACTCAAAGAGGGTTGGTTCCTAACCAGCCAGCGGTTAGTCTGGTTTGCCACACCATAGTCTGCAAGGACAAGAAGAAAGCCATTGTGAACATCTCATTGGTAACATGGTGGATACAAATGGGGGTTAGCTCCCAGGAAGTACAGGAAGCTACAGAGAAGGCCCTACTCAAAGCTTCACACATAGCAACCAACTAAGATACAAGAAGATATAAGAAGCTAAGTACAAGAAGCTAAGATATAAAACCTACTACTAGCATTAGTATACTTATAACTAGTCTCACACCTGGGATAGACCCGATCCCCCGAGGTCTCCCTCTCACACGCTAAAGGAACCTCCCTCAGACAGCCAGGCGTGGGCTCAGCAGATGAGCTAGTCGAGGTAGCTCAACATGTGCGAGCTCCAAAACCATGAGAAGGAGTGAACATGGTCGGTGATGGCCTTCTAGCCCCTTCCAGGTCAACAGAGGTCGGTACTTCATACGTAGAAGTCCCAAAGGAAATGAAATGCTAGCAGCCCACCAGTTGGAGGCTCTAGGTCTCTCCATTCCCAAGGAATATTTCTTTGTGGGCTATAAGACATCAACAACTGGCTCTCGAGTATTCTTATCATCAAGTTTTTCTATTTCCATCATAAAGTTTGCGAGTATAAGTCAAAAGTGGGAAGTAGGCAAAACTTCAGCATAATCCTTTGTGCAGTAGCACCGAAAGCCTAGCATCGATGCCCTGGCTACCTCCCCAGTCATGCCCATCTAGGTAAGCCAAGTCTCAGCAGTGACCTCTAACGAGCAGGAGAGGAGCTCTACGGATAAGCCCAAGTTTTGGGCAAGGCCATGCATTGTCTTTGCGGTAGAGATGGCAGTGGTGATCACTCTGTCCTACTCATTGGTAACTTGGGACAAGCTGTGGTAGAGACACTCCATGTTGGACACCTACTCAGTGAGCTTAAGGTGTAGCTCAGCAATCATCTCACAGGCGACGTCCAGCTCCTGCTAAGCGCCGACTGCCCTACCATCTGCTTCCTTCATAGACCTCTTGCTCTCCATCAAGATATCGCTCTACATAGTAGATAGCTTGTGCACAGCAAGAAGGCTCTACAAGGGAAGAAGGTCGGGGCCAAGAGCTTGTCAAATCAAGGTAAATGGGCAATTTGATTACCTTCATTAGGCCTCACTCCACCGAAGCAAACACCTGCATCTTAGTTAGGGGGTCAACTTTGAGGGACAAATCGAGGTCAGTAGGCACCACATGTGTGATGGTTTCGCTCAAGAACTCGGCCATGTGCCTTGGCAAGGAAAAGTCCTTGGTAGTGGCACGGCCCTTGACTAACAGAGGGGATCTTGAGCTCCTACCTCGAGGCATATTCCCATGTGGTATGGGAGTGGAGATCACATGCTTAATGCTGGGTCTCGAGGCTATCTCATCCATAGGGTTCTCCTTGGTGGTGGCCGGGGGCACGCTCATCATTGCTCTCGATGTGTGCACCATGGTATCGCTTACTGTGTCAGCTTCCAGACTCTCTTGCAGTGATGAGTTAGTTGGTAGCGGCCTTAGCAGGGGATGTCAGTGGGCACAGAGCCCGCTATTAGTCCTTCGGTGCCCCCCACCGCACGAAAGCCCTTGAAATCAAGGGCGAAAGCGGTGCCCAGGGAGGAGGTGGGTGACCCTGGGGAACATCGTGGGGAGAGGCCAGTCACAAGGCCCTTTGCTTTGTCAGGATGGTAGGAGATGCCCATGGCATTGGCGGACTCTACTCAGGGTGAGCTGTGAGGGCTACCAAGCTCTCTTGACACTAGGGAAGGTGGGAGGGAGCCTACGTGTAGGGGTAAGTCCTCCAAGGCCCCACAAGGGCGCTTCACCCCCCACCTTGACCCCCGTCCTCGTCAAAGGGTGGGCGAGCTAGGACAGGTAGGCCAAGCATCGTGCACACACAGTTGCGGTGACCTCCCATGACCAAGTCCTCCACCATACTTCGCTCGACCTTTGTCTCATGCTTGAGCAATGCCACTGCCACCGATTCCGCTTGACAGAGCATCAAGCCTATAAGTTGAACAAGTCAAGAGAAGGCCGAGGGCTGAGTAGATGAAGGGGGTACAAAGCCAAGCAGAGAACTCAGATTGGGACTTAGCAAAGCCGCAGAAAGCATGAATGCCCCCCGACGCGATGCCCCTGGTGAAAAATAGGTCCCACCCTTTGCCCGAGGAGAGCGATCATAATTAAGCATGTAGAATTATTTGACAAGATCATGCATGCTAAACTTCATGCAAGTCCCTAAAGTATGTGCCGATGTGCTTTGTCCATTGAACCTAGGGTGGGCGAGAAGTGCAATGAGCCATCCGTTAGTGGTTTTCAACTGGTGCTGACAAGGTCCAATCCCTAGGCGGGGTAGTAAAACCACATATCCCTCCATGCCTCCCATTTGGCCTTGTGGGCCTTAGCAAAAAATTTGAACTTTTGGCGACTACGATAGAGCTAGAAGGCAATCACCCGATACAAGGAGTGAACATCATCATAGGTGTACACCATTGAGTGAGAAGCAAAGCGGAGAAAGCAGAAGAGCTTGGCCAATGGGTGCTTCACCCCAGACTCCACATTGCCCATTCGTACAACAAGAGGTGAACGAAGGAGCCTGGGTTGAGGTAAGAGATATTGAGGTTGAATATGTCAACACGTCCTTCGGTAACCCGACTGAAGGAATGCAGAGGCCAGTCTCGAATTATGTGGTGAAGATGATGAGCATCCCCGGTCCTAAGTTGGGATGGTCCTCATGGACCTTAGGCAAGACAGCCAAGTTGATGCTCTCAATCTTGCCCTCTTTCTTTAGGAGTTCCAGGAGGCCTCTCATTGCATTGGAAGGCCCCAAGTAACAGGAGAACTAGATGACCTTCTCAAGAGTTTCCTCCTCTTTGGTGGGAGTAGAGGCTATCTGGGCATAGAGCTGGTCTGAGAGCAGAGGTAGTCTGGGCATGGAGTCAATCTGGGAACAGAGTCGGTCTGGACATGGAGCTAGTCTAGGCATGGGGGCTATTTGGGCACAGGGCTAGTCCACGAGTAGGGCTAGTCTAGGCATAGAGGCAGTCCAGGAATAGAGCCGGTCTGGAAGTACTACTACAAAAGAGGCTATACTGGATGGGTACATCACCGACGGTTCATACGGAACCATCTCTGCTTAAACTATCACAGACGGTTTATACTAGCAACCGTCTGTGATATTTTCACAAACAGTTATTAACACGAACCGTCTGTGTTAATTGAGACATCACAAATGGTTCATGTTAAAAAACCGTCTATGAACTTTCACAGACTGTTTTTAATATGAACCGTCTGTGATAATCTAGACAACACAGACGGTTTGTGTTAATAACTGTCTGTGAACTTTCACAATGGTTCTTAATACGAACCGTCTATGGTAATCCAGACAACACAGACTTTTATCGTATGAACTACAGAAGCTATACTAAGATGAGAGAATTTATTACAAAAGTCCAAAAAAGAGATTCCCAGATTTTAATCTTCTGGGCTTCATATGCTTCTTCTTCGACTTCTAGAGTTGGAGGATCAACTGATGTGTTCTCTAATACCGTGAAGATTGTCCTTGCCCTCTCCACTTCCTCCTCTAGCCTGGGCAAATCATTAGTATGGCCCATAATATCAAAGAGGACGCCATAATAAGCTTCCTCAGAATCGACCGATTCTGCTTGATCGGCAAAGTTATCCATGTGTCTCTGCACTGCTGCAAGAGCTTCCTCTGCTTTGTGCACACTGTAGAGAAGAACGAGGCTAAGGGTGGTTTCCCTTTCCTGAGCAGCAACGAGACACCTCCGTCGACAGCGGATGATGAGGTCCAGCTGACGGATGGAAGCGAGTCGAGGAAGGAAAGCAGGGTGTGAGCGAAGGAGCTGCTCCAGACGTAAATTGTTGGCCGCCTGTGTAAGGTTGCGCCCGAACAACTCATGATGGATAGATGAGAGGAAGGAGATCAAAAAGTATTAGATATCATTATTGAGAAATCTGGTGATGAAGAAGATGAGGGAGAGGACAGTTTAGAAGAGATGGATTAGAGCGCGCATATTTAAGCACTAACACAGACGGTTCATATTCCAAAACGCCTCTGATACTAATATCACAGACGGTTCGTATTCCAAACTGTCTACGATATTAATATCACAGACGGTTTGTATTCTAAACCGTCTGTGATATGTGACTTATCACAAACGGTTCGTATTACGAACCATCTGTGATAAGTGAGACATCATAGACGGTTCGTGTTATGAACCGTCTGTGAAAGATGCGAACAACACAGACGGTTCATATAAAAACCATCTGTGATATTGTGGATATCACAGATGGTTCATATTAATAACCGTCTGTGAGAATTCACAGACGGTTATTAATACAAACCATCTGTGATATGTTGGTATCACAGACCATTTGTTGTTGGAACCATCTGTGATAATCTGTGCTGTTAATTACTTGGTGTACGTGCTCGATCTTGACACAGACCTCTGTCTTCATTGTGCTGCATCGGTGGAGCGAGGTGGCTGGCTTTAGGGAGTTCGCGGTGAAAACATATCGCCGTCTTCTTAGTGATCAGAGGTTAGTACTCAATTACTTTTAATAACTTATATACATGCATGTTTTTGTAATTGAAAGAGATGATAGATATAGGTTTTTGTTTATTTGAGATCTAGCTAGCTAGTTAGGTTTAGAAAAATAATGTTAGTTTGCTCAATTTCAAGATGGTTAAGTACTCGTACATAGTTCACTACCTTCAATATATTCTTGCTTAACATTATTATGTCATGAATACATGGCTAGCTAGCTATACCTACGTAATATATATAGATGCATGTCTACGTGTAAGTATAGCTAGTCTGATTTGCTATGTATAGCACTAATAATCATTTTTGACACTCATTTGTTACTTGTGTAGCATAGATGGACTGAAGCTGGATGTACATTGAGAACCATGTGAGTGAAGAGTACATTAATGGCATGTCTGCTTTTAGAAGAGCGGCCGAGCTGGAAATGTTGAAGAAGGGGATGGAATATATGTATTGTCCATGCATTGATTGTGATAATCTAAAGATGTTTAGCAACTTAGCGTAGATCGAAGCTCACTTGATTTGAAGGGGTTTCAGAAAAGGGTACAAATGTTAGACTAGTCACGATGAAGAGAAGAGTACACAAGAAGATAGTTATTACATAGTCAGAGAGACAACGATATACCGGTTGTGGACTGTGCTTTCAATCATGAGGATAGGTCGCAGGATGACAATCTGGATCAGATGTTACGTGATGCAGAAGGGAACTATAGTGAGAGAGAGTTTGGTAAATTCGAGGGCTTGATGGAGGACTCAGAGAAACCTTTGTTCTCGGGCTGCAAGCCGCAATACACGAGGTTATCATCAGTTCTAGAACTGCTGAAATTAAAGGCAAGCAATGGTTGGTCCGACAAGAGTTTCACGGCATTGTTGGGTCTCCTAGCGGACATGCTTCCAAATGGAAATGTGTTACCGAGAACCACCTACCAAGCCAAAAAGATTCTTTATCCATTGGGAATGGAAGTAGAAAGAATACATGCATGTCCGAATGATTGTATCCTGTACCGTAAAGAGTGTGCTAGCTTACATGTTTGTCCGGTGTGCAAAGCATCCCGATACAAGCGTAAAAATGACTCCGATGATGGGAAGGGCATCGAGGTGAAGTAAGGACCTCCTGCTAAGGTGTTGTGGTATCTTCCTGTAATTCTTCGTTTGAAACGTTTATTTGCAAACCGCAAGGATGGGAGCAGCGTAAGAAAGATAGAATGATAAGACATGTTGCTGATTCTGCCCAGTGGAGGAACATCGATAGGATGTTGTAGATTTCAGTGTGGAACCAAGGAATATAAAGTTTGGGTTGTGTACAGATAGAATGAATCCTTTTGGTAACATGAGCAGCAGACATAGCACCTGGCCCGTGACTTTGTGCATGTACAACCTTTTTCCTTGGCTGTGTATGAAGCGGAAGTATATTTTGATGTCACTATATATTCAAGGGCCAAAGCAACCTGGGAATGATATTGATGTGTTCCTAGCACCATTGGTAGAAGATTTTGCAACACTGTGGAACGAAGGAGTACATGTATGGGATGCGGACAAACGAGAGAACTTCACTCTGTCTAGGTCCGAGAGAACTCAACTGTGTCAGTGCTTACATGGTATGAAAGTTCCATCTGGTCACTCCACCAGCATGAAGAAACTGTTTCCATGGAACATTTGAAATTAATTGGCATGAAGTCTCATGACTATCATGTGCTAATGACACAAATGCTACATGTTGCAATTAGAAGTATTTTGCCGAACAAGGTTCGAGTGACAATCATAAGGCTATGTTATTTTCTTTAATGCAATTGCTCAGAAGGTCATTAATCCTAATGGACTAGATGCTTTGCAAACTGAGGTGGTGACAACTCTATGTCATCTAGAGATGTATTTCCCTCCATCATTTTTTGATATCATGATCTATCTCATTGTCCACCTTGTGAAAGAGATAAAGATATGCGGCCCTGTGTTTCTACGTCATATGTACCCTTTCGAGAGGTACATGGGAATTCTCCAGTCCTATGTACGCAAACGATCTCGACCGGAGGGTAGTATCATTGAAGGTTATACAACAGAAGAGGTCATTGAATTCTGCATCGGCTACATGGCTCAGGTCGAGCCGATAGGTGTACCTCTATCTCGTCACGAGGGGAGGCTAGAGGGTATCAGAACTATCGGAAGGAAAGCAATAACTCCAGATCAAAATATGTATGCTCAAGTCCATTTCACGGTTTTACAACACATGACTGAAATGACCCCATATATTGAAGAGCACAAGGACATGCTACATTAAGAGAATGCAGGCCAGTTAGAAGTTTAGATCACGAGACAACACAACCTTCAGTTCAACGAATGGTTGAAGGTGCAATTGACTAGGAGGTCATCAAGTGAAACACTACAATGGTTGGCAAAAGGGCCAAAATTTACAATTTTGACATGGCAAGGATACGACATTAATGGCTACACATTTTATACAATAGATCAGAATAGAAAGAGCACAGTACAGAACTCAGGTGTCTGCATAGATGCCTATGATGCGCACATCAGTACCGCTGGCCCAAGCTCGTACTACAGGCTTGTAGAGGAGATTTGGGAGCTTGACTACGTGATTTTCAATATTCCTCTATTTCGGTGCCGTTGGGTCCAACTCCCACGAGGTGTAAAGGTCAAAAAGTGCAGCGTCACTACCGTGGACCTCAAATGTGTAGGATATGAAGACGAACCATTCGTACTCGCGAGGCAAGTTGCTCAAGTATTTTATGTAACCGACCCGGCAAATATGAAGCGCCATGTAGTTCTTTAGGGAAAAAGAAGGATTATCAGAGTTGAGAATGTTGTGGATGAAGAAGAGTACAATCAATTTAATGAGTTGCCTCCATTCGGAGACGGCATCAGGCTCAAGGAAGAACAAGGTGATAAAGCAAGTTATATGTGTGTCGATCATCATGAAGGGCTCTATTTAAAAGGAAATAGCCAGGTGTAATAAATGATCCCACAAAGCCAGCACCTATTTAGAAATTGTTGCAATGTAACCATAATTAGGGAACTCGGCATGTAATTATGGAAATATATTCCATTGTAATTATAAATGACTTAGGAACTAAGAAATAGTTATATTTATGATTATGCTTGCGTTTTCACATTGCATGGCTAGCATTTATGATTTCTAGATGCAGAGAACTATCACAGGCGGTTTATCGGAAGAAACCATTTGTGATGATACATCACAGATGGTTCTATTTATAGAACCGTCTGTGATAGTTTCCCTATATATCGATTCCATTGCGCACAATGCCGCCACTGCTAGGTTTTGCTAGATCTGACTACTCCCTCACGTCGGGCGCCTCTCCCTCACGTCGGGCGCCACTCCCTCCCACCGGGCACCTCTCCCTCCCGACGCTGGCCGCTCCCTCCCGACGCCATCCGCTCCCTCCCGTCGCCGTCCGCTCCCTCCCATCGCCGTCCGCCACTCCCTCCCGATGCCGAACGCCACTCCCTCCCAACACCCGCCGCCTCAACCTCACGCCGCCGCCGCTCCTTCCCGACACCATTTGCCTCTGTCTCAATAGTACTTTATGATATATGCTTCACTTGATGGCTAAATTTTTACTATTACTATCATTTGTCAATCTTGTGCTCTGTCTGAATAGTTAGCTAAATTGTTTTATAACCTTTAGAACTTCATGATATATGCTGTACTTGTTAGCTACAAGAGCTATTTGGAATGGCATGTTATCGTTCCAATGGGACCTTGTAGTAATAATATATGCCACATAGACCTTCAAAGGGCATGAAGCTAGCGATACACTCCAGTGTGTCTGGTTCAATGAACTGGATACACTGGTATGTGTCGTTTGCTTCACAGAACTTTGTTTTATGACCTTTAGAACTTCATGATATATGCTGCACTTGTTAGCTACAAGTCTATTTGGAAGGCCCATAGCTCACTGCGGTTAGTTTTTTTAGAAGAGAGATGGCGTCCACACAGTCTTCGTCGTCGTCATCTGGGTCTCATGCTCCCAAAATTGGGAAAACTAAGCGTGGCCGAGGAGTATCGAAAAGGCCAGATGGCCGAATGACCATCATGGTGGTCTCTCCAGATGGGGTCCCTCTGCAACCAAAGAAAGCAGCATCATCATTTTGGACTACCTGTGGGATAATTGGAAGGCAACGGATCCTCATCACCATACCAAGCTGAAAACATTTGGCGAACGATCAGAAAAATCAGCTATGGGAGGAAATTACAAATTTGTTCGAGATCCCAGCAGAAGTATAAGGACTCATGCAACGGCACGCGCTCCTCGCAATGGGAAAAGCATGGAAGAATTTTAAGAGCACTCTTGTCACGCAGTACGTGGCCAAGGATCTCAGGCCCTTCACGAGGTATCCTTTCGTGTCGCCAGAAACATGAGAGGCCTTTGTGCAGATGAAGATAACGACCGAATTTGAACAACAAAGTGTGGCGCACAAGGCTCTCCAGTCACAAAACACTCACCCTCATAGACTCGGCACCGCTGGGTACGTGGGTAAAATCCCGCAACGGAGGATGCAGGACGAGGTCGCAATCCGATCGGAGGCGTCTCAGCCATTTGCCGGGATTGCAAATGAGCGCGCTCGAAGCTGGTTAAGAGCAAGGTCATCAACCACATCTTCGGGTGTCTCTTTCAAAAACCCCACAGATGAGGAAGTGTCCCAACGCCTGGTAAAATATGTTAAACTACATAGTTGTTAACACCTCTTGAACTTCATGGGTTCAAAAATAACATGATTAATTGCCTCGTGCAGCAATCATTGACTACCAAATCTTCTCATGGCTCCTTTCAAGAATACATGGAGAGAGATTTACTATCACAGACCTTGAGAAACAAGGAGCACCCAGGTCACACACGAGGCTTGGGGGTTTACGTATCTTGGATGCATAGATTTCCAGATTGCTCCGAGACATATAAGAGTAGGAAGAGATCCAAGGCATACCGCAACGAACAAATAAAACAGGAGTTTCGTGCTCAACTTGAGAAACAATTATCCGCCTCACTTCAAGAACAAACTGCCTCACTTTGAGGAGAGATAGATTCATTGAGGGAAGAACTAAGACAAGTTTGCAACCAATCGCAACCCACCCCTACTACTACGATACCCAGTCTCCCTCAACGTCGTAGTAGTTGCGCATCCACACTAATTATTGAATATAGCGACGCCCACTTACCTATCGATGACATCCAGGTAATGTACCTCTTTAGAATTCTACATAGATCTCTCTGGTGGACACCTTAGCTCATCTTGTGTCGTTATGTAGGAGCCCATGCCTTGCATCCTTAGAGTTAGGCTTGTTGGCTCTATTCTTGTTGACACTGGGCGGGGAATGGCGTATCCATTGCTGTCAGGGACGCTGGTGCATGGTATACAAGTAGAGACTGGTTTCATAAAGGTTCAGGTGGACATGATTAATGATGTTTTTAAGACCGTCCCTCTTGAGAAGCCCCAAATGAAGAGATTAAGACATTAAGGGATGTCGTCCACACATTCATTCAGTGGCCCAAGAGGGACATCACCCTCGACTTGTCCGTGCCACGATCTCCACATCCAATGGCCCAAGAGGGACATCACCCTAGACCTGTCACATCGGCTCTGGTGGCTCCACCTCCACCTCCGGTTTCGAAGCCTGTTGCATCAGCTCTCGCCAAGACGCCACCAAAAACGTATCATAAGCAAGGCTCTAAGACTCAAGCGAAGAAAATTAAGGAGCGTCCTGGGCCATGGAAGTTCATTCTAGGAGTGTTGTTGGTCCTCAAGTCACAATTACCCCGGCTTGGTTTGGTTTGCAATACATTGCATACTTGGTACATGCAGAGGTCCAACATGAAGCCAAACCGGTAGAGTGCATTCACTGTGAAATATACGGAGGCGAATTTCCTCCACGACTTGGGCTACTTCGTCATGACATTCGAAGACTTATTCTTACTATTCAATCTCGATAAACTCAATGCCTCACTTCTACGATGTTGGACACTGTAAGTGTACTGTACAATGAAGTTCTACATTCAGGTTATATCGATAAATGTCATTACTCTTTCTTTATGTATAGATACATGATCCAACAAGTCCAGCAATGGTGACAACCAGTGGGTTTCCTCGACAGGTCTCCAAGTAATCGATCAACGAAAATGCATCCTTCGTGCAAGATTACATAATGAGGGGATTGATTGCTCACAGCGACAAGGAGTACATCATGGTACCCTTCAACTAAGGGTAAGTGCTTCACTAGTTGCCACACGAGTTTCGTTTGTACTTTATATGGAACATGAACTTAACATTAATCACTATGGCGACACACATGACTAGGTCTCACTAGATTTTGATTGTGATTGTACCAAAGTGGAGCAAGGTAATATACCTTGATTCCCTACTTAGGAGCAACCACGACTTTAGTCGTGTGCAAGAAGCAATTAACAGGTAAACTCATATCCTTCATACATAACTCTATTGTAATCTTTCCTTCGTTTGTAATGGCCAAGGCTAACTTTTTTGAATCACGTCGTAGGTCGTTTACCGCTTATGTTGCCCTAGGAGGGAGACACAACAAATCCAGTGACATGCTGTGACACAACATGCAATTTCCGATACCCGATACAACACAACAATCCTATATCACACTTTGTTATAATGCCTCTAGAATTGAAAATACCTATGTATGTAATTCTATTTTTGTAGTGCCACCAGCAGCTACAAGGCAACGTATGTGGATTCTACGTTTGTCGCCATATGAAGGAAATCATGGACACTAAGATGAATGATCCAGAGTTTTGTGAACCTTCCAATAATTATTATTTTCTGATTATATATATGTATATATATACACACATGCTAATTAATGACTTAACATTGTTCCTAGCGACAGCGGGTGGACTTCGACAAAAGTGCATATGATCTCGACAAACTCATCGAAATTCGTGGAAACCTCTCCGAATTCTTGCTATCAGAGGTCATAAACAAGACTGGAGAGTTCCACCCTGGCAATGGTGATAATTAGATGTTGAAACATTGGATTCAATTGTACAAATCACTCGATTGTGCTTAATCAAACAATTCATTCAATTTAATTCATGTGTGAGATCTGTGTAACAATTTTCATTCTATATATATGTGATTTGTTGGCCATTTGTTTCATTCATCTGCGCTATATACGTGATGTAGCTTGTTTTCAGAGGGCATGGCTAGCATATCCTGAGGCTAGCCGGAAAACGGCAAATAAAATTGTTGTTGAAATAGCTATCACAAACGATTCGGTGTTGCAAACCGTCTGTGATATATATATCCCAGATGGTTTTAAACACTAAGCCGTCTGTGATATGAACGATATCACAGACGGTCTTTGTTATTAACTGTCTGCGATATTCTGTATACCACAGACAGTTTGGAATACCGGACCGTCTGTGATATGAATCATATCACAGACAGTTCGGAACACCAAACCATGTGATATACACAATATCACAGACGTTTTTTCTAAAAAAAACCATCTGTGATAGTCGACTATCACTTTTTTCTCAAAAACCGTCTGTAATGTAAGTTATCACAGGCAGCTTGGGAGCCGTCTGTGATAACCACCTATTATCACTGACACATAACACAGATGGTTTAGGAACCATCTGTGATAGGACTGTCTGTAGTAGTGAAGCGGAGGTAGTTCAGGTGTGGAGTCGGCCCAGAACAGAGATGGTCTAGAAGAGGCATAGCGCGGAGGTGGTCCGGGCGTAGAGGCGGTTCGGAGGTGGAGGTGGTTCAGGAGCAGAGTCGACCCGGAGCAGAGATGGTCTGGAGGAGGCACGGCGTGAAGGTGGTCGGGGAGTAGTCTGGGGGTGGAGGCAGTCCAGGCACGGAGCTGGTCTAGGAGAAGATGCGGCTTAGAAGCAGAGTCGGCCCGGAGAAGAGATGGTTTGGAGGAAGCGCAGCACGGAGGTGGCCTGGAGACGACATGGCGCAGAGGTGGTCTAGAGGCAGCACAACACGGAGGAGGTCCAGAGGTGGCCAAGAGTGGAGGCGGTCCGAAGGAGGCCTGGTGTGGATGTGGTCCAGAGACAGCACAACGTGGAGGAGTTTTGGTGTGGAGGTGGCCCGAAGATAGCCTGTCGAGAAGGTGGCCCAAAGACGGCAAGGCATAGAGGAGGTCAAGAGGTGGCTCAGCATGGAGGAGGCACGTGGACAAAATTACCCTTAGGAGTGAGCTAGGCCCCGAGAACAGATTTGTAACTTCATTTGCCTCCTTCTCCCACTCTATAAATTAGTCCTCTTATAAGTGGAGAGGAAGAGACCATTTGTAACACTTGATACCTAAATGCAATACACTTGTTTATCCAATCGAATGCGATTCTCATTTAGTCCCTTTACATTCTCGGCTGTCCTCGAATCTAACCGGGGTTGCTTATAAGTGTACTGTTTGATCTCGCATTTGATGACACCTTTCAATACAAGAACGTACATGTCTGGATTACTGAGACAGAATAGAACTTAAACATGCTATACGTCCTCTCAACAATTATTCTTGCATCCTTGGTTTAGTTCATTGACTTGCTCATCCTCTCTGCTACACCATTGTGCTTGCTTTCTCCACAACCACTTTACATGGAGTGCCGAATCCAATGCTGTGACCCCATTATTCAAAAAAAAAAGTGCGAGAAAAAAAGGAGAATGTCATGTTGTGAATTGGAGTCACGTCTTTGAAGTCACGACGAATTGTACAGAAACTAAGCTAGACTGCTAGAGTGAGAAAGCAGGGCTACCGCCTAATGTGGCTTACTTGTTCCATGAGGCAAAAACTCCACCACTCTCATGATCTCTAGCATAGCTGATCAGTTCAGTTAGCGCAACACCGTCGTCCTTGATGGGACCTAGGTCAAAAGTGAGCTCACCTTTTCACAATTTCACCATATTAATTATACGTTAATATGCATCAAATTGGTCCAGATTTAGAGAGTAAGTGACACGGCGACCTCAAAAGTTTATTCACCAATGGAAGAGAGCACATGGTCTATGAGCCCGCACTAACCCTAAAGGATGGAGAAGGAGCTTCATAACCTCTTTCCACAGCCACCGAAATACATTCCTTTCTGTCCTAAAGCATATTCCGAAACCCCTGAAGAAATTAAGGTGAAACTTTAGTTTGGTCTCTAGCAATCAGGGTGTCTTGATCATTCAGCACCAGTCTATAAATGGCCCCCCCTTCACTTCAACATCTCGTCAAGCCCTGCCCTCATAGTAATCCACATTTGAGCTCTCTGATCCTATCCTAGCTCAACAAGCTCTAGTGTTCCTTTCTCCCCAGACCCCAATCATTTGATGTTCAATATGTCTAGGGACGCCTTGGTCGTCGGGCATGTTGTTGGGGATATTGTGGACCCCTTCGTCACGACCGCGTCGCTGAGGGCCTTCTACGACAACAAGGAGGTGACAAACGGGTCTGACCTCAAGCCATCTCAAGTGTTCAACGAGCCAAGGGTTCATATCGGCGGGCGTGACATGAGGACTCTCTACACGCTTGTAAGTGTGATGATCATTTGAAGTTTTTGAGAACTTCATCTTTCTTGAAATGATCAGTTGTGGTTTGGTTTTCTCGTTTTGTTTAACTTGAATTGAGTGTGGTCCTAGTGGATAATAAGCTTCGCTTGGCTATATATATATATATATATATATATATTAGTTAACCCAGCTCAGGATATCTCCTAAAGTGTCTTCCATATCCCCTGATAATATTAGATGGAAAGAAAAGAATATATCTTGCTGCTGACTTATCAAGCCTTTAGGTGTGTCTTTTAGCTGATAAGACTAACTGACCTCTTATTGTTTGATAAGATGCAATGTTTGGATCACACTCCCAGTTAAGCTTTGTCTTATAACCAATTTCTATCTCGTTGCTAGGTGATGGTGGACCCTGATGCACCAAGCCCAAGCAACCCTACTAAAAGAGAGAACCTTCATTGGTAAGCTCTATGTATAGCTTTTCTCCATGCGGCTGAGTGGTAATCTACCGGCCTGTACATGTTCACTTTATATACATGCCCTGTGTGGTACACTGGTATGCTGCTCCTGTTGTTGATTAGAGGGGTATAATATCATCACCTTGACAGTACTGATTAGCTAGTTCTCACTGTCTCATGCATATATAGGTTGGTGACGGACATTCCAGAGACTACTGATGCCAGTTTCGGTAAGTGATTTGACTCACTAGTGGAAATGTCTAAATACCTTTGGACGTCTGCCTTATATGTTCAAGTTAATTAATACTTTAATTTTCGGCGCCAGCAAAGCCAAAACTGTCTTTCAGGGTTCTGTGCCACTCACGAACAATAGCATGAAAAAGAGAACATGATTCCAATTTGACCTTAAACCTTGAGAGAAACACGGTATTGTGATACATTTGCTCTAGGTTTGGAAGAAGGAAAAGACTCTTATTGGCGGAAATGTTATAAGGATTTTGTACTACTGACTTTTTCGTGCATGCAAAATATCTCTTGCACGTTAGATCTTCAGCTCCATATATATCGCCATTTTTTATCGGGTGTGTATAGGTATCACTCGGATATTTTCTTCCCAACAATTATCAACGGTCTCTATTTCTGGATGGGGGAGAATTTTTTTTGGAGGGCGGTGAATTTTTTTTGGAGGGGGTGGGGAGAATTTGTGACCATTGGATCTCTAATTCAACGGTCACAAATCTGGATGATAGTTAGAAAGAAAACATCCGGATGATGTTTATCAATACCCTTTTTTTTATCATAGAAAAGTCTTAATCCGATTACAAGATTTCTAGTTGCATATTGTGTCAAATGAAACTCCGTATTCATAGATGAATTAGCTGTAAATAAAGCAACAGTGAATTGTACTTCATTAACTAAATATGTTCATATTCATGCACCAGGAACTGAAATAGTCCCCTATGAGAGCCCACGTCCAACTGCCGGAATCCATCGCTTTGTGTTCATCCTGTTCAGGCAGTCAGGCAGGCAGACCACCGATGCGCCAGGGTGGAGAGCAAACTTCAACACGAGGGACTTCGCGGCGATCTACAATCTCGGCCCGCCTGTCGCTGCGTTGTACTTCAACTGCCAAAGAGAGAGTGGCTGTGGTGGTAGAAGGTACATTAGGTAATAAAGTTGGGTGCTATATATGTGCGCTCCTATATATAGTCTTGTGTGCTCGCCTCTCTGAAGGCATAATAGCATTTGGAACTTGGGAGATAAGTATTCCTAAAGGAAAATATATGCTTGGGTGTGTGTGTTTGTATCTGATGTGTGAGCAATGCGTGCTAGCACAACGATAAGAACTATGATTAGTTCACTGAAAAATGTAGCTCTGATGTAATGGTGTCCTTGTGTATGCCCTAGCTCTCATTCCCAAGAGTTGGGCTGGGGACTAATTAATATTCTAATTATTGGAAAATTACATGGTTTGAGAAAAGGGGAAAATGCCGTTGTGATGCAAGTTGTGATGTTGAAAGACAACAGACTCACTCTACCTAGCTAGCTAGCTAAATTATTTCTCTCACGGAGTTTTTAAATTGTCCCTTATGTTATATGCTAGCTAGAATCAGCATGCTAGTCCTAGCAACGTGACAGTCTCAGGTTAATTAAAAACTTACGATGGCCCTTTCTCTCATAGCATTACGGGCAAAAGTGAACGGCATGACTTCATCAGATATGCTCTCTCAATGATATATTCAGTGTACAGTTTCATGACAAAAACTAATTAGCTATAGCATGCTCGCTCCAGTCTTCAGCAGATACAACAGAAAATAGGCGACACTTTAGAGATATATAATATTAAATTATACAAATGAAAAGTTCTTTAATTTGTGTAATCACTCCCGTGGTGATATATATATACCTTGACCCAAATCTGACCCGCACAATATGTTGTCATGTTTTCATCTGAATAACATGCAAAAATGTGGTTAACTACGGCTGGTTATGAACTGAACCTCAGTGACCTACCTAGGTCAAATGGATTCGGTTAGCAGAACCATTCTCATAATTAGGGCATTGAGAAAAAAAATGAACCAGCTTACTAGCCGCTAACAAGCTCAATCGGCTTTTCTGTCAAACCGATGGTACAATTTTTCTTCGAACCGCCTGTTTATGTATCACAGATGGTTCATATGAATAACCGTCTGTGAAAATATCATCCAAGACATCACAGATGGTTTGTAGTAATAACCATCTATGATAATTCACAGATGTTTATTTATAAGAACCGTTTGTGATATATACATTATCACAAACGGTTCATATAACAAACTGTCTCTGATAACACCACGACACCAGTCTGTGGTATCTCCCCTAGGATTCTGATCTCACCCGTCCATTTTCTCTGCATCGAACGGCAGGCACCGGTTCCTCCCACATCTTACTCCTTATTAATTACTCCCCCTCTCCCTTTCACTCCAAGATGCGTGAGTTCTACCGGCTTCTCCTAGCTAGTTCATCCACTCCTACCTTGTTTCCTGACAACGCCGACTACCGCCACCGCCGTGAGCTAGTGCCTCCGTTGTGACACCACGGTCTACTGCACAAGACACTCTTGTTGTAAGTATCATAAGAATATCTTGTGCAGTGTCACCGTCGTGACACAAAGGTGATGCTACCGCCGTCTCTCCTTCATTGCAAGGCACCGCAGAAGTAGCTAGCTACCAAGACGGTGCTCAAGTCGGCGTCAAAGACATCCAGCTCGCGCACTGCTAGAATCTCGCCTTTTTCTATATTTTGCCATGGATTCGTAGGATTAGGAGATGTATTCTTACCATGTTTAAGAATTGAGTTCGTAGGATTAGGAGGTATGTTCTTGCCATATTCTTACTTTGTTAGATAGGTAACCTACTCATTATCTTGTGATGCTGTAATGGTGGATTCTAATGGAGGCCCCGTTCTTTTCAACTTCTAAAAGTTACTTTTCAGCTTTTCTACATAAACTAGTTTTTAAATAGAGTATCTTTTCAAGATAAGGTCTACTAGTTAATTGTAATACATACTGTACCAACTTCATTTATATCGGCAAAAACCATACGTGAGTTTCTGTTACTCTGTAATCTCTCACACGAACAGCCGAAAAGCCACAAGCCGCAGCCAAAAACCATAAGTTTCAGCCAAAAAGAAAAGGCCCAGAATGTGCTACTGTGTTTGCTGCTGTATTTGCTTATTTTCAAAAGGCATAGCTAATAGTTCTTGAGGCTAGCCAAAAAACACAAAAATTTAGATATAGTATGAACTATCACAGATGGTTTTGTGATATAACTGTCTATGAAGGACTATCACCGACGGTTCTATATTACAACCGTTTGTAATGGGTACTGTGATATTCACCCATCACAGACGGTTGGTAACTAGAACCATCTGTGATGTTAGAGTATCATAGATGATTTTTACTTCGAGTTGTCTGTGATATTAGAGTATCACAGTCACAGACGGTTCTAGTTACAAACTGTCTATATTGTATTTATCACAGACGGCTCACAAACTGTCTGTGTTAACCTCCGATTATCACTGACCCATAAATTCAGACGGTTCAGAAAACCATCTGTGATGACTGTTCTAAATTATCTGTGACGCCCTTTTTGTAATAGTGGCCTCGTCTCCATTTTAGGTGGGATAGCCGGATAAGTGTACTAATGCTTATTTGATAGGGCATATTCTGCAAACATCAAATTTTTAAAAAAGGAACTTGAATTAAACTTAGCTGAAAACTGCCTAGTAAACTGGAACCGGCCTAGGTTTGATGTGGATTTATTCTAGTGTTTCTGACTTGCTAAAAGTTTACAACTCGAACCTTTGTTAATTTACGCACATGTGGACTCAATTCATCAATGGACATAATTACATTATATAATAGATTGTATAAAATGAAAAGTGAAAGCATATATATAGACACTTTCAAGACATATTCTTGTAATTGGGGAATACCTGCTGACCACTCCACTTATTCACTTGCTCAGATGAATATTAGGCTTAAATTCTGGATGCCTCGTCTTCCAGGCTTTCAGCCCGCTCATTCTGAGCCCAGCGTGAGCTTTGAAATTAATTGAAGCCCACCAGCCATGATGAATAATAATGAGCTTGTTACACCGTTGCAAACAGAAATTACAAACTACATACGTATAACCACACTACTCGAGGTTGTGCAAAGCCATCATTACAATTATATGTACCTCGAGATCGGCGGAACTAGCTAACCTTGTTTGAGTCAGCCGAAAGTTCCCTCTTACATGACCTTATGGGTAGGGTTGACGATGCAACGATTACGGCCGCGTAATAGCTTTATCATATCGGATGCAGATACAAGTACATGCAATACCCACCCTTTTAAGGATCTATTCATAAATAGAGCAAAAGGATACTAAAAAATGGGATGGTTGGAACTTTAGAGAGCAAAGTTGTTTTCCTAAAATAAATTGTACGGAAGAGATTGAAATCGGAATAAAAGTCTTGCTGTGATAAAATAGGACGCTGGAGAAAGAAGAATACAAACCCAAAACCCTAGCTACTTTTCCTTTTTCCCCATGGCCATCGCCATCCTCCATCACCTCACGCACGCTAGCAAGCCGTCGTTTTCCATCGCTGTCGCACGCCATCCGCCTTGGCCACGCGCCGCCGCCAGGGCTAAGTCCATCGCTTTGCGCTCCTTCCCACGTCGCCCGCATCTTCCCGCCCGCTTGCTGCATCGCTCCTTGCCACGCGCCGAGCGCATGTCAGCGCTCGCCCGTCGCCTGTGCGTTGCCATGCGCCAGCGCATAATGCCCGCCAAGCGTGAGCGGCTCGCCCATGCGCACACGCTTGAGCGCAGCGGTGCCTTACCACGTGCTGCCGAGCTGCTAAGTCAAAAGAACAAGAGAGGAGCAACGGCGGGGAAACAGATCAGGAGAGAGGGGAACGAAAGGTTAGGAAGGGATCAGGGTTAAATCTTTCGCCGTCAGAAATTTTTTGCCGCTCACCGAAAGAAACGAAATGACGAAATTTCGTCCATTTCGTTCAAGATTCGGACGAAAATTTCAAATTTTTTGATGAAATTTAATCAAAATTTAGATGAAATTTAGACAAAAATTTAAATGGGGATAATTCGGCTGAAATCTGACCGAACTGTTACGCTTTCGGTGGGTAACAAAAGAGATGAAATTTCGTCCGAAATTTTAAACCTTGGAAGGGATAATGATTTTGGTGTTTTTTACTTAGATAATAATCTAGATTTTTTTCTCTGGTTTATAATTTTTTTAGAGATTAGAGTCTAGAGTACAGAGAGGATTAGCATGTTTTGTGTCTGAGGTTCGATTAGTAGTTGGGTTTACCTGCCATAATTTTTAATTGTGGTTTTCAGTATTGTATGGGCTAAATTTGAGAATGCCATCTACTATATAGTTGTAAAGAACTTTGTTAGCTTTCTAGAAAGTGCTTAATCACATCAATTGGTGGGCTAGACTAATACTTATGATTTTGTAAGCCTATTGTCTAAAGAGTTGTCGTCTTTTGATAACATTGTCATTTTGTGTAGATTTTAGAACTGGTGTGGTTTGTTATATTAGGGCTTGGGAGATGAAAGCTACATTGTTTTTAGTTCCAGGACGGCATGGGGTGATTGTCTGGTAAAGGGGGTATTGCAGACTTGAGAAGCGTGTAGGTGCGATGTCGTTTAATTGTTATCTTGTACTGTTGTAGCTTGTTATTTCGATTGGGTGTCTACTGTAGGAAGAGTTGCTTCGGGTTTGTTATCATCTTTAAATCAAACCGTTTCTCATAACTAGAAAAGACAAATGTATGGTAGAATGGTATTCGAATGTTTAAACTTGTTGTTATGTTTGAATAAATATTTACCATGATGATTCACATGAATTTTTTTATTACTCACATGTTTATGGTAGAATGATGATGATGATGTTTATAGCTAAAATAATGATACTATCAATTGGTTAATATTGATAATTAACTAATGAAAGATATTCATTGCATTGCATGTTGAGCAGTCATATTGTAAAGAGGTAACCTGTGTAACCCTCTAGATCCTACTTTGCGTGGGTGACCTACGGAAGTGGGTAACAAAAATCTAGTGAGAGACCATGTGGAGGTGACAACATGTTTGTGATGAGTAATTGACACTTGTTTTGGAAAGTTTGAGTTTGATTTGTGCCTTTTCTGCTATGTCATTTTGCTCTTGAGAGTGGTCAGAAGTTGGGAGCACCCGTCAGCCGTTATCAGAAGTTGGAGGCAGGGTCTTCAATCATGTTGCAAAGTCAGCAGATTTCGATCGCACTAGGTATGGTCAGTAGCCAAAGTCGGGTCTCCAATCAAACTACAAAGTCAGCAGTCATCGACTTCGCACACAGCGAAGACGGCAGACTTCGACTTCGAGCACACAGTGAAGATGGCAGACTTCGACTTCGAACACACAGTGAAGACGGTAGTCTTCGACTTCAGACATGCTGCGAAGTCGGTAGTCTTCGACTTCAGACACGCTGCAAAGTCAGCAATCATTGACTTCGAGCACACAACGAAGTCGGCAGTCTTCGACTTCAAACACCCTGCAAAGTCGGCAGACCTCGTTCCACAGTCTTGCTATCACGATTGCTACCGGCTGGAAGACTTATGACCACATGGGAAGTCGGCGGACTTCGTCCACATTTTGACCGGTCGTAGGGCATTTGCGACTTTGGAGGAGTGTGCTTTGAGTACTTTTATCTGATGAAAATTGATGTTATCCTTGTTTTGTGTAGTGCTATGAAATGGTTTCTTGTTTGTGATGATTACAGGACTTTAAGGCTAAGTCATGGCGAGGCATGGAATGACCGGACTAGGCATGGGATGACCGGACTAGGCACGTGAGGTGCTGAGGTCGAGAGAGGTTGGGAGATGCCGAAGACGATGAGGCAGGCAAATTGGTTGCAAGGCTTAGACAGCAAGAAGAGGAGGAAGCTTCTGGGAAGGCAGCGGAGTGGCATTTTGGAGAAATGCGAAAAGCTGCAAAGGGAAGCTGTGTCTCTGTTAAGCTCTAGGAAAGCACTGTGTAACAGATAGTCCTAGCAGGTGGTCGCTCGATGTCTATGTGTAAACCTGGTGTTAGGTTGGGGTTAACGGGTTTCCCCCCGGTAGCAGAAGGATATAAATAGGGATGTAGAGCTCGGGTGCTAGGTGACGTTGTTCCCGAGTTGCTCTGGGTTTTTTATTTCTATTTTGCGTGAGTCTTGTACCTCCGGATGGAGTGGCTGTAGAAACCTCCATGATCAATCATTCATCTCTGTTCCTCTATTTGTTGTCTTCTATTTTATGATGATTGACTGTGTTGATTGCGCTTTCTCTGTTATATCTTAGATCCCCCTGTTACAGTCTAAGAGCTTGGTTCTCGGGTTTGCTTTGCTGTATCTTTTTTGAGTGCTGTTCTTGGTTTGCGTAGGCTTGGTTTTTTATTTGCTCAGAACGGGGGAAACAGTCTCAAGGTCATTTGGCCAGTCCATTCCCGAGAGCGAAGGTTGGTCAAATAGTTTCTGGACTATGGTCGTGCGCTATACTTGGTTCCTCTGTTTTATCTTCGACCGTGCCCACACTGTTCTTCTCGACCACAGCGGAGAGGCTTCGACCGCCATGATATTTCTTGATCTGAGATCATTATCTTGTTGTGGTCAAAATCTTCTGGTCTATTAACTCAAGGATCAAAAGATATTCATCTTTGACTTCTTGGGATCATGCGTTCCATTCTTTGTTTTCTCTGTGTCAATCACAGCGATTACTGTGCTTTTGTCTTCGGTCGCACTGTTTCTCTTCGTCAGATTATCGTTGGCCAAGTGACTCGATCGACCACCAGTTGGCGCTCGACCACTCAATCTCAGACAAACTAACTCTCGGTCAGTCCCTCTGTCTTTGGTTCGATCTCGACTAATCGATTAGACAGCTCTGTACTACTCTCGGTCGAGTGTGTGCCGATCTGTTTTCCTCTCTGATTTTCTTGTTGTCAGTCTGGTTTTCTGTGTCTCCAGTGAGCATTCAATCTTCTTGCTTCATAGCTTCTGTAGCTATCGAAGAAGAAGTTTCTGTGTGAATACTCGAGGAGGTTTGAAGGCACCATTCACCCCCCTCTGTTACCATTTCGGTTCTTCATCTAGTTCAGTAGGTACTCCACGGGAGTGGAAAAAGACGTACTTCGGTAAGCACCCCACGGGAGTGGACGAAGATCTACTTCGGTAGGAACTTGGGAGTGGAGATGAGGTCCCCATATAAAAGAGGACGGGCTTTTGGGATCCCCGCATGAAAACGGATGGGCTTGAGTGGACACCGATAGGTGTAACACTCAGTTGTACCAGTATAAGCAAGAAAAGTGAAGACATGTGCATTGTATTTATGAACAGAGAAATAAGTTAAGGATACATATGCATGGAACTTGATGAGAATGAATATGTGTAATTGAGGTAATGGTGAATGGATATGAATTATTAATATGATGTTTGCCTCATTTATTATTCTATTGTATACTTGCTAAGTCATGGACTCACCCTTGCTTTGTTGTTGTTTTTAGGTGCTCGTTGATGACATCATACATGGGCGGGAAAATAGCACAAATTGATGTTGCACTTTATAGTTATTTCCTTTCACTTAGTGATCACTTATTCATTGTTAGAAATAAATCTTACCATCCATGAAATCCTTAGATGAATAACGATTCTCCTTTAGCACTTATGATTTTATATTGTCACTATTTGTCAATTCTCTTTGGTTATATTTATTATTGATTCAGCTTGTTGTCAATTGGTTCATTTTAATGTCAATCAATGATTTCTATATTGCTGAAATTTATATGTTCATGGTTAGGTTGTGAAATCATAATTGAAGCCTAGCTATTGGTATTATGTGTTTAGTGGATTAAATTGATAGTAGTTGTAGTTGTGGGTGATATTCTGGACTTTTGTTTAGCCGGGGTGTTATAGTTGTGAAATCATAATTGAAACCTAGCTGTTGGTATTATGTATTTAGTGGTTTAAATTGATAGTAGTTGTAGTTGGTGTCAAAGCAGAATTCACGTCCGTAATGTGAAATTGATAATTTAATCTAAATAATCAACTAAAACTAGGCATAGAAAAAACCTATAAAAATAACTAGGCTAGATAATTTCTAAAAATATGACTTAGGCTAATTAAATTATTTGAAATAAAAAACTTTGACATACTGGTGCACAGTAGGATGGGTTCTTGGGTCAAACATTGCATTTATGATCTCGTCATTTTTTGATTAATAAGTGTTTTTATGATATGTTGCTTATAATTGTATTGCATGATTGTTTAATTGAGATGGATAGTGATAATGAGAGGTAGAGATCATGTTTATGGCCATGGGCATGACTAGACCGTCCCATCGTGTGTGGTACATGACTAGTGAATAGTTTCCTTTTGATAACCTTAGTTACAAATGGTAGGGGACGAGTTTTATTGCACATTTTTGTACATTGGGGAGTTATTGTTTCTTTATGGATTAGTTGCTTATGGTGTTGATGATGATTTCTCATTGGCTATTTTGTTCCATGAAGGAATTATAGTTTCTATCTGATTGTTGAACTATTCCTGTTACTTATGAAAGTTATGAATTTGCCAGGTTGTCCTTTTGTGGTGATTTTACCATTTTATTGAGGATTATTGAGGATTACGACTTATTTCTTAACTCGATATTTCTTTTCAACCAAGGAGAATATCTTTTGCATGCCATATTTAAGTGAAAGTTTTTAAACCCATATGTTTTTGGAGTAACTTGTGTTCTGAAGTTTAATGCTCTATTTTGTGAAGAAAAAAATACTAAAGCTCTTGTTGTGATGACTTCTTCAATTTGAATGAGAGGAAAAACTACAAGAAAATGTTGATAAGGCATGGAATGTCAAGATGGGGAAAGAATGTAGTGTATAAATGATTTTAAGTAACATCTTTGTGAGTGAAACTGATTAATTGTGTGTAATATCCCAAAAATAACCCTTAAGGACCTATGTGTAAATAGCAGAAAAAAGCTACGTGAAAAGGGATGTGTGGAATTTTAGAGATTGGGTTGGTTTCTTGGTGCGAGTCTTATAGGGAGTTAAAGTGGGATTTGGATCTCGGACCAAGTTAAATAAGGACCATGTGGGAGAGAATCAAAACCCTAGCCGTATCTTTGTTCTTCCTCCGGTGCTGACCCTAGGAAAAAATTTTGTGCTCACCTTTTCTGTGTGTTGCTCCTGTCGTAGCCTCATCGCACACATCAGTCCGAATTTTTTGTATTTTAGCCCTTTTTTTGAAAAATATTCACATTTAGACCCCTGGTAGTTTTAATTCCGTTTTGGACCCAAAGCTCGGCGCCGTTGGTCACGGCGCCGAGGTAACACTCTCGGCGCCATGGACCACGGGCGCGAGCCGTGAGCCCGCGCGCCAGAGCGGCGGCGTGGCGCCGGCGTGGCGAGGAGCTCGGCGCCGTGACTCGTGGCGCCGAGCTCGGCGCCGTGACTCGTGGCGCCGAGCTCGGCGCCGTGGATCTTGGCGCCGAGCATGCGGCTTCGAAGCGGCACCGAGCACGCGGCCGTTCGTCGCAACTTCGCCGCCGCCGCCTCCCGTCCGCTCCGCGCTCGCGTCCTCCCGCCGCGCGCCGGCCTCCTCGTCGACCGCCTCGGCCTCCTCGTCGACCGCCTCGGCGCCCGTCGTCCCCCCGCGCGCCGCCGCGCGCCTCCTCTCCCGCACGGGCGTCCTCCCGCCGCGGACGCGCCACCCCTCTCGACCGCCTCGGCCGCCCGTCCGGCGTCCTCCACGCGCGCCGCCCGCCTCCCGTGGTGTCGCCTCCCGTGTCTCCGCCGCCCGCGTCTGCGCCGGCCTCCCGCCTCCCGCGTCTGCGCCGACCGCGCTGCCCGGGCCGCCGGCCTCGGCCGCCTCCCGCGTCTCCGCGCCGCCCCTGGTGCCGCCCGGCCTCCGCGTCTCGCCTCGGCCTCCCCTCCCCGCACGCGTCCTCGGCCGGCTGCCCATCCGATGTGCTTCCCGCCGGCCGTCCTCCCCGCCGCTGCTGTCGAGAGGCCCCAGCGACCGCTACAAGTGCCTCAAGGTGAGGACTTCTCCTCCAAAATGTTCGTTCTTGGCGCTCAGATGTGATGTCGAGGATATTTTTTAGCTAGTTTGTGAGGGTGTGATGTCGAGTGGGCTGATGTGTGGTGCTATGAATGTCTAATGTGTAGTGCTATGAATGTCGAGTAGGCTGTTTATCCCTTATTTATCACTGTCGCTTGGGCAATGGTGCCGTAGAATGGAAGGATTGTGTGGCGTATTGGAGTCGCGATATGGCTCGTTATAAGTCAAGTTGATGATTTTGCGGCGGAGGACTAGTGCTATAGAAATGTGTTGTGTTCTTTGTGATGTAATTGACTATGCAATTGACTATGCAATTTAGTTAGTGCTATAGAAATGTTTGCCACAACGAGTCAAGCAAATCACGAACCAAAGGAATGTTTATCTTTGGGTATGCAATTGACTATGCAATTTAGTTAGTTAATTAGCATCAATTTGAATAAAGGTAGCATTTAGTTAGTGACTAGGTACTTATTAGTTACTATGTAGTATCCGATTTCAATTAAAGGTTCTTATTAGTTTGGTTTTCTGTATGAACTAGATGGACAACCTTGTCACCCTATATCATGGAGGCGATGTGACAAGTGATGATTATGGAAATGTTCAATTTGTTGAAATGCAAAGGGTGCCTCGATATTCGGTGATCGGCCGTCGTTTAGTGAGTTGGTTGCTAGGGCTCGGGAGAAGCTACATTGTCATGCAAGCGAGGAGAGCATCACATTGAGGGTTACTTCACTTGGTTCGAAAGACACAATTCTCAAAGCGGTTGATCTTAATTGGTTGTGAGGATGAGTGGGACAACTATGTCAAATTGGTTATGAGGAATGAGTTAAAATGTTTGGACATTGTTGTGCGGAAGGTGTCCATTGATCCCACCCCTCACGGTTATTCACCAGAACTAGGTGATCATGCACCCTTTGATCCTCCGTTACCGGATCTTGCGGTGGATGTGGAAGAAGTGCCTGAGGTGCCCGATGCTCTATCTGCCCCGAACGAGGTTCAGATTTCTCAACCAATTCGAGTTGAATGTCGGACTGATGATGTCGTGGCGGCCTCAGGAGATGGGATTGACCCAGAATCATCCCAGTAAGTGTCGAGCAACACTTTAGCCATTTCCCGTCATTGCCCTTTTTGGTCTCAATCCATCATTTTTGTGCTTATGATGCAGGAGACAACGTTCCTGATAATGTGGGTGTTCCTCCGTTGCTCCATCCGCAGCGTTGAAGAAGTCTGCGAGGACTCCAACGGTGTGGATGTTCAAATTGTGGATGATCCGGAGCCTTACGAGATCGCAAGGGCCGTTGATTCGATGATGACCGCCCTTTTGGAGAGCGACCGAAAGTGATATTGAGTGATCGGGCGTTATTGCCTGGCGGGATCCATTAGTTCATGAATTCAGCGATCTTAGGCATTCTCATGGGGCTTATGCGAAGGAAGGGATGACGAGTTGCTAGATGCTCCCGAGGCGGGTCAAGCATGACAATTGAGAAGGGCATGGTGTTTGAGGACTTATGCATTGAAAATGTGGCTGCAGGAGTATTCGATGATCCGTAAAAGGCCATTCAAGGTGAGACATTCTTATGTGGAGCGGAGGTACAGTTGATTGTGTGAGAAGGAGACATGTGAATGGAGGGTTTGTGCTAGCAAACGAAGGACACGGGAAAGTTCAAGATCACAAGAATCGTTGGCCCACACACTTGTGCCGAAGCAGAGCTCAAACAGAAGCATCGGCAGTTGACCTCTACTATTATTGCAGTTGCCAGCACTCTTCAATGCAATCAAAGCGGTTAATCCAGGCATGCATTATGAGTATGTCCCGAAACCAAACGAATGAATTCAAGATGGGATGCAGATATTCTTCCGTGCTTTCTGGTGCTTTGCTCAGTCCATCGAGGCCTTTCGGCATTGTCGTCCCGTCTTCGCTATTGACGGCACGTTTCTTCTTGGCAAGTATCAGGGCACACTTCTGATAGCCATTTCCTGTGACGCAGACAACGCGTTGGTTCCTTTGGCGTTTGCTTTGGTTGAGAGGGAGAACAAAGACAGCTGGGGATGGTTCTTGCGGCTCGTTCGGAGGCACGTGGTCGGCCCTGGTAGGGAGGTTGGTGTCATTTCTGATAGGCACCAAGGCATACTTTCTGCCGTACAGGAGCAGATACCGGGGTATGCAGCTTTGCACCACCGTTGGTGCACTCGGCATCTTGCCGAGAATCTACTCCGTAAGGATGGTACGAAGGATAACTTTCCACTGTTTGAGGAGGTCGCTCGAATGCTTGAGGTGAAGTTCTTCCAGGAGAAGTTGGAGCGACTTCATGCGCAACAAACACGAAGGTAGGCGGTGGTTGACGAGATTGATGAGAGATGTCGACAAATGGACAAGGGCTCATGATGACGGTGGTGGAGGTGCGAGTTTCGGACAAGCAACATGGCGAATCCTTCAATAGTTTGCTTAGGGGTATCGTGGTATGCCCGTCAATGCTATCGTATCCTTCACCTTTTACAAGCTTGTTGCCTGGTTCAACGAAAGACACGCACATGCAATGGCGCTACAAAGTAAACAAGTGAGATGGGCGCCAAAACCGAAGCGCCACCTTGAAAAGGCAAAGGCTAGGGTGAGGCACATGAGGTACATTGTTTTGACAGCGCCATGGGCACTTACGAGGTTGTAGAAAGGGTGGTACAACGACCGATGGAGAGCTCCGCCGACGAGGAGGCATAAGGTTGTCCTTATTGATTTCTCATGCACATGTGGTAAACCGAGGCGATACCACTTTCCATGTTCTCATTATGTGGCAGCAGCGAGGCATCACAACTTTGACTACGAGAGCAAGATACCTCGAGAGTTCAGTGTTGACAACCTTGTGCTTACGTGGTCTCCCCGTTTCGAGCCTTACCGGGATGAGGGAGAGAGCTTCCTCTGAGGCGAGCCATCGCGATTCGGTGTTCCTATCACGGCTCCGGCAGACTTTTGCAGCGTGTCCTGAGGGTGCGGACGAGCAGACAGTTGCCTACCACTGCAGGTAGGGGTGGATATCGAGCCAACTCGTCGTCTTATCGAGCTTTTTGTAAAATTGACATAGTTTGATCTAACATCATTTTACATATAATTGCAGAGCATGGATCCTGCACTTGTTTGGCTGCGTTCTCTTCCCCGACGGAACGGGAGGCAGCGCGTCGTGGATGTACATCCACCGCCTCACGGATCGGGACACGGCGGGCGATGCAGGTGGGCTTCCGGGTGTTGGCGTTCCTTTACGCCACCTCTGCGAGGCGTGTCGTCGGTGTTCGGCGAACTCGACATTAGGTGGTTTCCTGTACCTCCTCCAGCTGTGGATGTGGTGTCGTCTACCGGTTGGTCGTCCCACGGTTTTGCCTGCTCGTCCATGGTTCCCAGAGGTTCCAGTTCGTCGACGTCCGACCGTTTGCATATCTTTGGGACCGGGTCTCAGTTCCGTACGCCAGGAAGAAGCGGGCGTACGTAGAGTACATAAACGAGCTAGATGCGCTCACGGCCTCCAGTGTAAGTTAATTACATGTGGTATCGTGATTTTCATTTGTTAGTCCTATACCTTACAAGTAAATTGTTGCTATGTAGGTTAAGTGGGAGCCGTATGCCGAGCAAGAGGTGGTGGACATTCAGTTCAGCGCACTGTGCAGCATAGACGAGGCCCTCTACAGGATGAGGTGCCCCCTTATCTGTTTCTATGCTGTTGAGTATCACCTGCCACATCGAGTTGCACGCCAGTTTGGTATGAGGCAGCTGTGGCCAGTAGCGCCGGTCTCCACGTCTGTGGCCTTGCACAAGTAAGTGCCATGCAATTTCAATTCTAACCTTGGATTCCAATTGCACGGTGTTTCTACTAATGTTAACTTTTGGTTTACGTCATGCAGATTTGATCGTCAGCGACAGAAGAAGGTCACAGACTTCGAGCAGCACCACCACGTGTACGTTGAGGAGTGGGGACACTCCCAGGACCACGTGGACGACAACAACGAGCCGCACAGCAACGAGCAGTTCCGGCGGTACCAAGTTTGGTACCAGCGTGCGACGCGGTCCAAGCTTAAGGGCCAATGGACTCAAGATGACTACGCCGACATTGCGTCCTCCGACGACGATGACACGCCCTACGACCAGTCGACTCGCCTTGGGACGCAGGTGGAGATAGCACCGACGCCCTTGGTAAGGGTAAGGGTAAGGCTAGGAGGCAGTGATACTTATGTGTAGGCTTGTGGTTGGGCTTAAAAGTCGTTGTATATATTTTGTAATGAGCTAGGAGCCACTTGGTAAGTGGTTGGACTGAGATGTGTTTGTAATGAGCTAGTTGTTGTATACATGTGTTTATGTTATATTTATTGTGCTTTTGTAATTTTTGTGAGGTTTTTCAAGTGCTTGATGGACCAACGAACCAACACACCAACGAACCAAACAACTAAAATAAAACACAACCGTACATAAAACATTACCAAAATAGCTTGACGACAACATAGCATAAAACATTACCAAAATAGCTTGACGACAAGATAGCATAAAATATTACCAACACACACGAGCAGAACCTCCAGCACTACAACTTGAGGATAACAATAATCACAAGTAGTACACCTAACAATTTAATTCAACACAACAGTCGTACCGCCACAGCATCAACACATCAACATGGAGAATTGCTGAATGCCATAACCCTCGTTACCTAAATGCCAAACGAGCCTCGTGGCACCCACATGGAGAATTGCTTGAGGGGGCCGCCTCGGACGTGGCTGGCCGTCGTGGTAGTGGCATGCACATATGCAGCTTCGGGTTCGCGCAGCAACATGTGGGATCATAAGAGCTTCCTATATTCACGACCTCCTCGTTGCCCTCTCGCGTTGCATCATTCGCGGAGGTCGTTGTTCTCCTCAGTGAGATTCTCCATTCGGTACTCCAAGTCCCATATTCGAGCCCATAATGTATCCACATAACGATCAACATACCGTTCATGCGGAGGGTCGATCCAGCGGGAGAAGTCGCATTTGGCCATCTGCACAAAAAAGTACGGTAAACTTCGAGGGTCCATAAGCAATAAAAAATGAAACATTACTAATTTGTACCCGGAGCGCGAGCATCGAAGAAACGTCGCCGCCATCGTTCGGGAATCCAAGATCTGGACAACCGCGTACTCATTGTGTGCGCATTTCGCCACGGTGGTTGAGCACGCGGCTTGGTATCAATTGGTGCTGCGGACCGAACATATCCCTCGTTTCTAAGGGAATGTCATCCTTGGTGACCCAAATCCCATCGGCCTCGGCGGACATAGTTTGTTTCACCACGAAAGAGAGGGTACTACTTTGTTCGATTCACAATGTCATGGGACCCCAACCGTGCTACTTATAACAAAGCGGGCAGCTTAATGCGGTGACCACCAAAAAGAGGCTTTTGCTCGGGGACATGACAACACGCCCAGCTTTGCTCGGGGACATGACACAAGAGGTCAGCTTTGCTCGGTGAGATGACAAAAGAGGCGGTTTTGCTCGATGACATGACAAAGAGTTCAGATTTTGCTCGGTGACATGACAAAGCGGGCAGCATATGTCGACTTTGCTTGTGATGTGAGTAGGCCTTTAGCTTTGTACACATATAGGGGCATAGGTCTTTAGCCTTTACAGGAGTAGGCTGTGAGGCTGTACACATATAGGGCGCAGGTCTTTAGCCTTTACAGGAGTAGGCTGTGAGGCTGCACACATATAGGGTGTAGGTCTTTGAAAAGGCTACGAACTATGAATTTATTACGAGACTATAGTCTCTGAAAAGCCTACATAGGGCCATTTATTGCTACAATGGAATCCAGAAAAAGCGAAAAGATCCTCTCCATGGACTATGCCCACTGCACCGATAACCTGCCTATATGAAGGCCTCATATGTCTTCCATACCACATCTCCTCCTCAAGACATCACAATACTACCACACAACAATGTCTTCCTGGAAGTCCGACCCATTTGGAGTGCCGGAGTGGCATGAGCGCCCGAAGTGCCATTGCGGCTTTAGGACGATGTTAAGAGTCTGGACGGATCGAGTACAACGAGCCAAATACGGTCGTAGGTTCTTCAAGTGCCCAGACCTGGATGCCGACTTCGTGGTAACGACCACAACTAAATCATTTGTTTCTCATTATCTTTTTTCAACTTGATCCATGACATCTACCACGCCACACATAGGCTTGCACGTTCATCGAATGGGTGGATCGGGTGCCGCCGGCATGGCCAAATAACCGTGCAGTGGAGGTGGAAAACAAACTACAATACTATGTCAAGATGGATCAGGCTCGCGAGGTGGAGCGACAGATGCGGCTTGAGCAAGAGCGCCGCGTGAGGGTGGACCAAATCCGTCTGAAGGGCAAGGAGGATGACCTGCAAAGGAGGCGGGAGTAGTTAAGTCTGCGTGAAGCAGCCATCAAGCGTCAGGAGGAAGAGCTTCAAGCTCGTGAGGCAGCTCTCAATACCAAGAGTCACGGGAAGAAAGATGCAGCGGAGCCATCTTGTAGCGCGACAAAAGGGGAAACTACCACGCTACACCCGGTAGACAAGATGTAATAGACCGGTCCACACGAGAGGTCGACGAGCGATTCGGTCGATTAGTCGGATATCATGCTTGCATGTAATAAAATTGTACGCGCCATGTTCGTCCCAACTTCATAAGCTTATTATCTCGGCTTTTCGCATGCAATGATTCCCACGTGTCTTATTATCACTTCCCCTCCTTTCATCCAATTGTTCCTATCACAGTTGTCATAAAAAATAATTCAAAAAAATTCTTCCAATAAAACAACATAACATGATCGAAAAATGTTATTGCCAGTTCAACATATTTTCACGGTCAGCATTGTACAAAAATCACAAATACACTAATCGTTACTTCACACATAACTCGTTCGTCAATCCACAAACAGAGGGGATGGGATTGACCCAGAATCATCCCATTAATTATTTCCCCAAGTGTGTAGTAACAACTGAACAAAAGGAAGATGAGAGTTGCTTGTATGCCACATGTCGCCTCCCCTCTGTCTTGCCTGCAGCATCTCACGGCCCCAGAACTTCACACAAAACTCGTTCGTCACGGCCTGCAGAATTTTATTTTTCAAAAACCATTACCAACGTACCATAATATTTTTAAAAAATCTACACGAATTTTCCTACATGTTTCATCTGCAATACATATTTCAAAACATACGTCGTATTTTTTGCTCTCTATAAATAAATAACTAACTATATTACATAATATTACTATCATTAAATAATCCAACTAAAAAATACAATTTAATTCATTTTGCGAAAAAACTGATCGGTGCAAACCCTAAGCGGTAGTGGTGCCACGTGGTAGGCACCTCGGCGCCGTGGTTCGGCGCCGAGCTTGGCGCCACGAGTCACGGCGCCGAGCTGCCGCCACGTCGGCGCCACGCCGCCGCTCTGTTGGCGCGGGCTCGCAGCTCGGCGCCGTGGTCCACGGCACCGAGACGTGTTACCTCGGCGCCGAGCTCTGGGTCCAAAAACGGAATTAAAACTACCAGGGGTCTAAATGTGAATATTTTTCAAAAAAAGTGCTAAAATACAAAAAAATTCGGCACATCAGTTATTCACTGCGCACTAGTTGCTACTGGACTTGCGTTGGTCACGAGCGTGAGGCATCTTCACATGCTTGTGATTCCCGCGCTGAGGCCATAGATGGAATTAGTTGACACCATGTGCCATGTTGCCGATCCTCTGCCCGAACTACCCTTTGCTCAGCAAGCCGACTGACACAGCAAGCTACACGTCGGGTGCCTCACAGCCATGTCGCCACCTACCCACGTGTTTGGTGCAAGACACGCATGCGCCTGGGGTGTTGCTGTGCCCACATGCTGCACACGTCTCGTCCAATGTTGACCCCACATCTACAGCGCGCCAGCAGAGCAGGATCTTGGGAAAATCAAGAGGGAAATAATAGGAATATTAAGAGGAGCCGTGGTAGAGAAGAGAACAGTCACACGAAGAATAGATCATGGTTTTGGGTTTTTGTCTTGTGGATAACGATCTAGTTTCCTCTTTGTTATTTATTTTGTTTAGAAATTAGAACTTAGATTAGAGAGAAAGGTTGTGCACTTTGGTTAGAGGGATTTAATAGTCGATCGGTTTAATTTGTTGAATTGTGTACTATAATTTCAGAAGTCAAATGGGAATAATTTGGGATGTAGAGAATTTCAATAATTTCCTACATAATTTTTATTCATGTTGATCAGATGAGTAAATTATGATATATGAATTTTATAATCCTATTGTCTAGTAACTTTCTCGTGTGTTTCGCATCATGTGTTAACCTTTGGATTAAAAATATTAAATAAACTAATATGAGGGTTTGATCAACATGAAAATTGTAGGTAGTTTCGTAAGTTTTCCATAAAGTCTAAGAACATAATTTTTAGATAAGCAGAATAGGATTTATGAATTTTAGGAGGTTGATGTCCAGTACCGGGTTGTTGCTGGACGCAGTCATGAAAAATCATTAATTTGACCAGTTTAGTGGTAGAATTAAATTTTAAGATTAACTATAAAATGGTATATAATTTATATAGTTTTTCAAAATATCATAGTTCAATTGGTTTGCATGAGTAGATTAAAAGATATGAAAATGTTAAATCTGTTATCTAGAAGATGACAAATCTGTCTTTTGGTTTAAAAATGAGGGTTTAGACGATTTAATCTGGACTTGAAATCAACTAAGAAGTTGTAGGAAAATTTGTATATATATTCTAAAACTAGTATAGTTTTCTATTTTACGAGGTGGTAGCTAAGAGTTATGATATTTTTAGTACTGGAACATCAAGGGGACTATCAGGTAAAGAGGGAAAATAGTAGATTTGGGAGGCGTGTAAGAGCATTGTCAATTTAGTATTATCTTGTATTGCAATGGCTGATATTGAGATTGAATATTTACTGTATGAGGAGTAGCGTCGGGTGTGTTATCACCTTCAAATCATTCTGGTTGTCGCAACTAAAAAATAAGTGCATCATAGAATAGTAACTCTAGTGTTGAATTGTTATTTGATTAATTAAATACTTGCCATGATGATTTATATGCTTATTCCTATTTTTATGTTGCTCACATGCTTATGATACATTGATGATAATGTTGATGACTTTCGAAGAATGATGAGTATATCAATCGCTAAATATAAAAGATAATATTCATTGCATTGCATCTGGAGCATTCATGATGAAAATATGTGACCCACGGAAGCAGAATGAGGTTCTCATATGTAAGATATGGGCAATGAGGTCACTGTATAAAAAAGGATGGTTAATTGATCCCCCACACTAAGGAGCATGGGCAAGAGTGAACACCGACGAGTATTACACTCTGCTATATCGGTATAAGCAGAAGATGAGTAGAGACATGAGCATGAGCATTGCATTGCATTCATAAAAAATGAAAAGTGATTTGAGATAATGATACTTGTGAGTGAAAACTAATGAGATTGAATATGAGAAATTAAGTTAATGATCAATGGGTGTGAATTGCTAATAAAATGATGCACCATTTATTACTCTTTTTTGTACTTGCTGAGTCATTGAGTCACCCTTACTTATTTGTTGTTTTTAGGTGAACCTTGAAGATGACATGCATGGGAGGATGTAGAACATGGTTTACTCCACAATTGTAATTCTTCACTCCACCTAACAACTCAATCACTTTTAGTCCTAAACAATTTTGTATCATCCATTGTAATAATTGGATAATTTGTGGTTTTCCTAAGTTTCTTATGGGTCATAATATTGCTAGATGATGCATTGCTTAGTTTAGACTTATTCATGATACTTTTAATAATTATTTGGTTCATATTAAATTGAATTTATGGTCTATCATGTTATTAAAATTCAAGTTTAATATCATGTGAATGTTAATTCTTGAAATCTAGATGTTAGTAATTCTTGCTTATTGGTTTAAATTGGTAGCGATAGAGATTGTAGGTGATATCTTAGGCTTTTGTTAAGCTGAGGTGTTACATTGTGATAGTGTCTTGCGGTAGTTTTATGATGAATAGTGAGTAGGAGTTTGTCTATTATAACTTGAATTGTTATGGTTATAGGGAAGTATGGAGCATAGTTGAATAGGTTATATAACTATAATGTTAAGAATTTTGAAATAATATTGGATGAATTTAGTTATTTGGTCCCAACAAATTATTTTAATTGTTTGTGAAGGTTACGCCAAAGATATGTGAGATTTTTGTCTTTGGTAAATGTTAATCCTGAATTAACCTTTTTTTAAGCATACTTGGTAAACATATATAGATGCTTCATTTACATGTTTCTTGCCATGCTAAATTGACCAAATATATTTAAATGAATGGATGAATATTATTACATCATCGTGATAAACCTTGTTTGGTAAAGGTTATATTGTTGAAGTTTGATGATATTTTGCTCTAAGTTCTGAACATAAGATGAAATTCTTGAATCTGTGTTTGTAATTGTTTATGTGAGTGGTACAACTAGGGGTGAACAAACAACTTGTGGCTCGTGGCTCGGCTCAGCTCGTGGAAATTACGAGCTGAGCTGAGCCAGGGGTTGAGGTCAGTTTCTTAACGAGTCGAGCCCAAGCTGGCTTGCGAGCCGCTCGGATGGCTCGGCTCGGCTCGATTGGACGGCTGGGACTCGGGCGCTTGGCCCATCTCTGTGGTCCATTTCTCGGCGCGCCCGCTCGGCCCATCTCTCGCGTTATGCGTAGTCGCCTCGGTCCGACCTCCGTCTCACTCTTCACAATCACAAATATGTCTCACTCTCACCCGAGAAAATCCCCTCCGTCTCAACCCTAGAAAATCGCCGTCACCGACCGCTGGCGCTGACCGCACCGTCACCGACCGCCAGCGCCGGCCCCTCCCCTCCTCCTCGCCTTAGCCTCCACCCCCGTTCCCTCAAGTCTCAACCAGAGAAAATCCACTCTGTTTCAACCCTAGAAAATCGCTGTCACCGACCGCCGGCGCCGACCGCACCGTCACCGACCGCCGGCGCTGGCCCCTCCCTTCCTCCTCGCCTCAGCCTCCACCCCCGTTCCCTCAAGTCTCAACCCGAGAAAATCCCCTCCGTCTCAACCCTAGAAAATCACCACACCTCCCTTGCCGTCGGCGTCTAGCGCATGGAGCGGCATGCGCAGGCCAGCATGGAGTCGAAGAACCATGGAGGGAGGAGGTCCTCCGCATCCGCATCGACCCCAGTGGTGAACCTCCTCCCCAACCCCTGTCCACGGCCACCTTGTGGTGCCTCAGCAGCTCTGACCCTGGCAGCCTCGGTAAAGTACCTCCTCAACCCCGGCAGATTAATGGAGATTGGAGAGTGTATCTATATTATGTGTTTTTTGGTGACTGGTTACTACTAAAGATTACTACTAAAGTTTGTTGTATATGTTTTGTTCTGTTCTGTATGTTGTATGTAGTTTTGGAAACTTGTTGTATGTTCTATATGTAGTTTTGGAAACTTGCTGTATGTTGTATATGTTTCTGTATGTTCTGTATGATTTTTGGTGACTGGTTACTACTGAAGATTACTATTGAAGTTTGTTGGTTACTTGACTATTTTGGTGATTTTATATGTTTTGTTCTGGAAAATGGCATATATGCAGCTTTCTGTAGTATGTAGTTTTAGAAAATGGGAGTAGTTTCTCTTCTGTTCTGTTCACATGGCAGATATTTCTGTTTTATTCATATGGCAGAAAATGGGAAAATGGCATATATTTCTATTCTGTTCACATGATAGAAAATGGGAAATGGCATATATTTCTTTTCTGTTCACATGGCAGATCATGGAAAATGGCATGTATGCAGCTATTATGTGGTTTGCACTAGAGTATGTGCATTCCCTATTATTTTTTAATTGAAGTTTCTAATTTTGTACAGTTGCCAGGTGAGCAGTTGGAGCTGCCTGTCTCCTCAGACACATTTGATTTCTCTAATGACAGTGAAGGTTCACATGTTTCCCTAGATTCTGCAAGCGATGATGCGGTAACAGTTGTGGTGGAAGATGACGGTACGAACAGAAGAGTGAAAAGGAAGAAAGGAATTGTAGTGTCTCCTACCAATAAGAGTAGAGAAAAGCGTTCAGATTGTTGGAAGCTATTCAAGGTGGTGAATGTCCCATCCAAGAAGGAAAAAGGGGTGACTCAGACGAAGGCCAAGTGTCGGTTTTGTTATGGATTGTTCTCTTACAAGCATGGGGGAGCCACTTCACATCTGAAAAGGCACATTCCAAAGTGTGCCCCCTATTTGAACAAAGTGGGAAGGCAGAAGGCTCAAGGTACACTCAACTATGATCCCAAGGGATCAAGTTTACCTTTTGTTACTCCTACTGAATATGACCATGAGGAAATTCGTAGATTAATTGCAAAGATGATAATTGTCCATGAGTATCCATTTAAGTTGGACGTGTCAACAAGGTGGAGTTCAACATATAGAATGTTGTCCACTTGCATTGATTCCGATGCTAATTACAAGTGGCAGCCTTCAAATGAAGAATGGGCATTATACAACAAAATTCAACCAATATTGAAAGCATTGGCTGAGGTAACTACTGCATTTTTAGGTTCTCTATACCCAATAGCTAATGTTTTCTATCCTTACATAGTGAATGTTAAGATTGCATTGAGGGTTGCAAGCATTTCTACTGATGAACATGTCAAGCATATGGGTTCAGTGATGATAGACAAGTTTGACAAGTATTGGGCTGAAAAAACTAATGTTATGGTTATTGCTACTATTCTTGATCCTAGGTTTAAGATGAGGTTTATTAGTTGGTGTTTTGCACAGATATTTGACTCCTCCAAAGCCATTACTGAGGAGAATGAAATCCATGCCAAGTTGTTTGATCCGTATGCCACATATGAGACGCAGCATCGGCACACCAAAGCTGCCAATAGCAGGGCCGAGTCCTCTTCAACCATGGAAACTAGTAGCTCATTGGCCTCAATTTCAAGTGAGTTTCAGACATTTCTACGATCTAGTTCTACGGAACCATCTAAATCAGAATTACTCATCTATCTGGATGAACCAAATCATCATTTAGCAGACACAAGTTTCAAATTGCTAGATTGGTGGAGGTTGAATGCTCATAGGTTCCCGGTGGAATCCAACATGGCAAAGAAATTCTTAACTGTACTTGCTAGTACCATATCTTCATAATCAACCTTTAGTGTTGTCGGTAGAGTCCTTGATAATTATCGTAGTGCATTGCGCCCAGCTATGGTTGAGGCACTAATATGTGCTTCTAGCTGGATACGAGGTTCGCACAATGACATGACACCTCCAATGTTTGTGGTATGTTGTTCCACACTAACTCATTTAACTATCATCTTTGTTACTATTGAGTCTAACACGATTTTCTATTGCAGGAAGAAGATGATGAGGATGATGTCGAATCTATACCATTATTTCTTAAGGGTGTGGTGGCTAGCAGCTAGGACAATGATGAAGTTCATGACTGGATTATAAGTCTCTCTACCAAAACATTATAACTGTAGCATGCATTCTAAACTAACAATTTAGCTCTATCAATCATAGAAGCTGGAGCATTTGTGGTTTCAGACAAAACATGTGGGGAAATTTTGCTTTACTGTTAACCTGTGTCACCAGAGTGGCCTTTATCTACTGGCTGTTGAGTGTTGCTCTTACATATGAAATGGCAGCACTGTTTGTGAGACATACAGCTTTATTTGATTCCGATCTGTTCTAACCTACAGCTGTATGGAGTGAGACATATAGCTTTATTGTCCCGAGTCTGTATGTTCAGAACAGATGGACTAACATGTGCTTCTATACAGATCTGTTCTGCAATCTGTTGATGTGATGATGTGATTTTGCTATGTAAATGTAAGCTGATCTGTTTTGCTGCTTCTGCAATCTGTTCTGTAATATGTTCTACAATCTGTTCTGAGAAAAAGTGATGTGATGATGTGATTTTGCTACGTAAGTTGATCTGTTCTGCTTCTACAATCTGCACTTGAGATGATGTGATTTTTCTTGCATTTTGAGCTAATCTTAGGTGTAAAAGCATAATGTAATTTGCTTGCATTTGACTTGCCGATCTGTTCATATATGCTCTGTTTCTTTCATATGTTTGCATAATTGCAATCAAAATATGTAATTTGTATTAACGAGCCTAACGAGCCGAGCCCGAGCTTTCCACCGAGCCGAGCCGAGCCTATTTTTTAGCTCGTTACCTTAACTAGCCGAGCCGAACCATTTCTTTAATGAGCCTTACTGAGCTGAGCCGAGCCGGCTCAATATCCACCCCTAGGTAGGACAATAAATAGATTACACAATCAAGATAATCATCGACCATTAATGAGAATCACTAGAGCGCAATTATTGTGTACTAAATTTGATGTTGAGCATCACTAGGGGTTGAATGAATGAAGTTTAGTAAATGTTTATATTTGTGGGCTTTTTGAGGTTGTCAAGTAATAGTTTGTCCTTGACTAAAAAGTTTTGCTAGAATACTATGGTCGTTGTCATAATCTTGTGATACCTTGTGAGTTTTTAAAATATAGGATGAGATAATAAAGTACTATGAAGCAATTAAGTCTGATTTTGGAAAGCTTTAAGATATAATAGTAATGTTTGATAATTCTTGTTAAGAGTTTGTTAAACTGGTACTTGCATGATCATTGGTAAATGCATTTGAGGGTAGTGTTAAACCTTTTAAAAAAGAAGTTACGTCGACCTTTCGGAATAATTTAGTGGAATGTTTGGAGTTTAATTTGTATTCATAATTCATTTCAGTTTTGTTGGCTTACATTGTAGTGGTACTTCGTAAAAAATGTTTGTAGCGATGTAATTATTATCTTGTAAGTGAACTCATTGCAAGTGTTAAAGCTTTCATGTGTGCTGTCGTTTTATTGTTCTTTCATTATATATGCTTGTGGATTATTGAATTTATCAAAGGTATGGAAAGTTGATACATTATCTGGATTATTACCATTATGTATATTGCCAGATTTTCTAGATGAAATTTGATCATATCATCTAAAAAGATAAAAAATGGTGTAATAACCTAATCAATGTGGTAGTAAATGAATAGTGAGGAATGTTGAACTATTGTCATGATATATGAATTGTTCCTTGGTGAGTGACCTTTTTGGAGTTAGGATATCTTTTTAAAGGTAGTTGGTGCAAACTAGATTTACTTGTTAGAGTTTCTTTATCATTTATAATTGAAATTGTATTTTAGGAGTCTTTGAAATTGGAATCATAAAGTGATATTTCTTAGTACATCTGTTCATCTAGAAGTAATGGAGGAATTTGTTGTTGTAGCATGTAACATTTTATGTTATCCGGGTTTCAAAGTTGCAAACTTAATGTGATTTTTGGTAATAACATGTGAACCTAGATTTGTGTTGATCATTGATAGAATTTTTTTGGTTGCGATAGCTGTGTGTGGGGAAATTCTAAAGGGTAATTATCCTTTAAAAGAACTAAGCTGATGGGATTTAATGGGGAGTCAATATATAGGTACAGTTGGAATAAAGAAAAACAAAATAAATAACATTACTTTCATGAAGGAGCCTTGTTAAAGCATTCAATGACTTATGTACTAGAGACTCTCTAGATTTGTTGTGATATTGCAACAAGGTTGGGTTGAGCTTTGAAGTTTCCAATTTAAAAGAAATGTATATGTGTGAAATATGATGTTTTGAAATTCCATGATCCAAGGGAAAAGTATACCTTAAATTCAAGGAAAGTGCCTTTTTCTGGGTTAATGAGATGCATTCTGGTTCTTGTTCACTTTATGTGTTTTATCCAATGTTATTTGTAAAGAAAAATGGTTTCATGGTGTTATGGGTGGTTCTTTGCTTAAAAAGTTGTTAATTTGCATACTGGAGTGATTCCATCCTTTGGTCTATGTGGTTATTGAATGTAGATTGTTTATTTGGAAGTTGAATGATTCTTAGTGAACTTTTTGTTATTTTTAGAGTTGATTCTTTAGAAAGAGAGTTGGTTTAAAGAGTATGGTATATGTGTGTTTTTCCCATGTTGAAAAGGGATGTGTTCCTCAAGGTGAGGGCATCATATGGGGGCTAAAGGAAGAGCTCCTAGTGTTATTGAGAGTTAGGGCATTTGTGCCATAGAAAGCAAAGATAACCTTTTGAGTTTTTCAGAGTGTTGTTTGGATTTCTTTTTCCATATACTGGTTTGTGCCCAGAAATTTTATTTAGTGGGTTGTAGTTCTTGTGAGTAGAATGGGATGACGTAGAATATAAGAGCGAAGGAGAAAGCGTGTAATACTCAAAACCTTAATTATATCTGGAGTTGAAAGGTAAATTTAAAATATGTAGCTTAGTTTGGGAATACGAGACCATAGATGTGTAGAGCTCTTGTAACAATACGGCTTAACAAAAGCCAAAGATGCCACCTACAACCACTATCGCTACCAATTTAAAGTAATAAGCAAGCTTTAATAACAACTAGATTCCAAGAATCAACCTTTCACATGGAATTAAACAAAAAAATTTCAGCAAAATGATACACCATAAATTGAATTTAATGTGAACCAAATAATTACTAATTACCATAAATAAATCTAAACTAAGAAACACATCATCAAGCAATATTACAAGCCATAAGGAACTAAGAAAAACTGTAAATTATCCAATTATTACAATGAAAGCTACTAAATTGTTCATGACCCAAAAGTGATGAAATGTTAGGTGAAGTGAAGAGCTATAAAATGCAATAATCCACATTCTACTCCCTCCCATGCATGTCGTCTTCAACGATCACCTCAAAAATAATAAAGCAAGGGTGAGTCCACAACTCAACAAGTACACAATAAATAATTGCATCAATAACATATTCAATTCATCATTTACTCAATTTTCCACCACACTTTTCTCATCTCAATTTCTCTTAGTGCCATGCAATCATCATGCTCATGTCTGCTCTGTACCTTATATCGGTATAGCGGAAGGTACACCCATCGATATTACCATTTACCTCTATCCCGTAGAGATGTCTACCTTTGTAGGTCTTACTCAAGAGTATGACGAAATAGTCATATAGGTTTAATCATAGCTATTAACTTTCTCACTGCTCTAACTTGTAATGCACATGTCATTTCACGAATGTCATTTACCATTATTTTATCACAAACCACAATTGTCATCACATTAATATCATATGGAGCATAATATGATCAAATATTGCATGACCTAAACAAAATACCAATTAGTAACCACCAATTATCATTTTACTATGCACCTGCCTCTCTAGTTGCGACGACCGGTTTGATTAGGAGTTGACAACACAACTGACGCTACTCTTCCTATGTCAATTACTCATTCTTAATACAAGCCATAGCATTACAAGAGAACAAATAAATGATAACGCTCCTACCTGCTCTCCAAACCCACAATGTTGCCTCTTTATCGGATAGTCAACCCTGCTGTCCCTGTACTTAAAATATCATAACTCTTAGCTCCCACCTCATAAAAAAGCAAACCATATCAGTTATGGAATCTCTACAAAATTTTCTAAAATTTTCTAGTTGGTCAAATATCCAGATTAAATTATCTAAACCCCTATTTTTAATTTAAAAGATAGATCTGTCATCTTTTGGACACCACAGTTATTAATTTAATATCTTTTAATCTACATATGAAAATATATTAAATAATAGCATTTTTAGAACCTATAGGAAATTATATACCACTTTATAGTAATTTGTACAATTTAATTCTGGTATTAAGTTAGTAAAATCAATATTTTCCCCACGACTACGTCCAGTAGCAACCTGGTATTGGACAACACATCTCAAAATTCATATTTTCTATTCTACTTATTTAAAATTTATGTTATTATAATTTCTGAAAAACTTATGAAATTACCTACTTTTTAATGTTCACCAAATTCCCAGATTAATTTATTTACCATTTTTAATTCTAAAGGTCAATATATGCCACCCAAACACGATAAATTTACTGGACAGTGGGATAGAAAATTTCATATTTCATAATCTACTCATCCGAACAACATGAAGAAAAATTCCCCTGAAAGCGATCGAGATTCTATGCAACTCTCTAGTATATAAAATTCTCATATAAAAATAGTACAATAGTATCGCGGACTAAACCGATTGCTATGAAATCCCCCAGCAACCTTCACTCTCTAATCTGAATTTCATCCTCTCCAATTTAATAAATACAGTAGATGAAAAAGCAGATCGTTACTCATGAGACGGAAGTCTAGATCCTAGTTTCCTTCTCACTTTTCTCTTCTCCCTTTCTCTAGAGCTTTCCCTCTGCCCACTTTTTCTCCCTTCGATCAAGTAAGTGTTCTCGTGCGCGCTCAGCCGACTGCCAACTCGGCACTCGTGCGCACATCACAAAATAGCTGCTGGCAGGAGGATTCGATGTGCTCTGCCGACCGGACAAATTGATGGCACATCTCCCGTGGGGGCCCTATCGGCTAGACTCCCAATAGGAAGCAGGGGCTGCAACTGAGCCAGAACTCGTGAGCACAGCCAGCGACAAGGCTGCCGCGAGGCTTCTATGCGGCGATGCTAGATGACATTGGTGATATGGAGTAAAGGTAAACAGCAGTAGCACGTGATGGAGACGAGGTGCCCGATCGTTTGATGAGATTGATAACTATCGATTTTGGGGGAGGTGACTCACGATCCGATTACAACTATACAACATCGCTTGCGCCTTAGCAATCGTTGAAACAACTCCGAGATGTTATTGACCTTGCTAGAAGCGCGATCAACCTGAACACGAAGTTCAATCCCTGCGAGCAATCGAAAAACCAGCAAGAATAAGACGTAGGCAATCTGATATTGCGAATAAGATTGAAGTGTATATGGTATTGAAAGCAATGTTGGGATCCCGAAAGCTATCTTGAGAGGTGGTCATACGACACAACTGAAGAACAGAAGTTTGCACAATGGCTAAACTTAAATTCAATGAAATCCAAGTCCTAACATAGGAAGGTGGCGGCTCCTATATACCAGGGGTGTCGGCCAAGGAAGTAAAGGAATGCGCGTAGGCTACGAAGGCAGAAAACAAAACTTTTCTACCGTGCACACAAGGACATCATGCTTAAGGAGGGATCATGGATCGTTACCACTAGACACGCAGCGCAGCGGAAGAAGAGTTGGAGAAGCCGATCCAACCACGCGCGTCGAGGTAGTAGTGGAATTAGCCGACCGTCCCGAACAGGTCGTCTCCTCCACGCGATTAACCACACCACGAGCAGATCCAATCTGTAGGTTGTTGATGCTGATCAGCACCGCAACGAGCAGCGCCTCCACCGGTATCCACACGTCCGGGGCTGGAACGCCGATCGCGAGTGTACTAGCACTCGTGAGCAGCTAGGGTTTGGCTCGGGAGGTGGCGGCTAGGGTTTTTTCTAGAGGTTAACAGAAGCGTGTGTTTTCTCAGCCCCTCGCCACCATATATATATATATACCTCCTCACTTGGGCCTTGTAGACCGAGGCCCAATAGGAGTCTATTCGGATTTCTATTCGAATTGAGCCCACATCCGAATCATATTCGAATTAGTGTTCCAACCCGTTAAGTGTGCGACCCTGTAGGTTCACGTATACTTGGTCGCAACCCGGAAACGCCTTTCCGGTCACCCTGTTAATAGCGGCCTTTAGTAAGACATATTAACCCCAAAGTATACGTAAAGATCATATCGGCTGAACCTGTAATGTTCTCATGTACGAATCCCTTTGCCTCACGATATAGATTGAGCTCAAGGTGAGACCTATGTCATCCTCTTAATAGCTCAATCACTCTCTCGATTCCGTGATGGATTATAAACTTGTGATTGACTCCTCAATCACCTTGGCATGGCCATGCACTTTCATAATCCATTACATCGAGGGGCCCAGAGATATCTCTCCCATAAGGAGGGGCAAATTCTATTTTGACCATTCACATCCCACTACATGTTTCATGGCAAACCCGAAGACTACTTTTATAACTACCCAGTTACGGAGTAGTGTTTAGTAGTCCCAAAATAAGTTACTACGCATGTTGGGAACCATGATGATCTCAAGTCTAAGGATTCTACATAAACACTACTTGAGACCAACTATGACACATGGAATCTCTGCAGTGTCTCATGGCGGGTCTATCCAACATATGTTCACTAACACATGTCCATATTATTGATTTGGTATCACCATACCATGATCCATGAGACATAATCATCAATCAATACATATGCTGATCTTTGAATCATATTTGTTCCTTATATGATATATGATCAGGGATCATTTAGAAATAGCAACATTTTAGCATTAAGAGTCTCATGAATAAGTCACATACTCATTGATCAATAATGATAATGTCTATTTCAAGGAACAAAGTAATGTATCATAAACATAGTATGTGATATATATATATATATATATATATATATATATATATATATATATATATATATATATATATATATATACATATATATATATAACATCTCCATGTTGCCTCTAGGGCATATCACTAACAGGAAGTGGGCGTACGCCCTAGGGTTACAGGGCCCATGGGCCCAAGTGGAGGTGGCGCAGCACCCTTTTTGACTCAGACTCAGAAATCAACATGGACTCTTTTGATGATTATGGCCGACTCGGATGGAATTTGAAGATGAAATTGGATCCGTTAGAAAGTAGACTTGATAAACTTTCCATGAAGTCCAAGAACGTCTCAAACGGAGTCCGTATGAAGAAGTTACGTCTGTTTAAACTTGATACTGTCGTAGCAGTCCGAATCCAAATCCAGAACAAGCCCAACTCGATCTCTTGCTTTACTCGGACCCAAAGTGACATGGTGACCTTCATTATGCCTTCCATACATGTCCATGACTCCACATGCCTCTCCTTCATCCTTTCTCATATTCCTAAGCACAATTAAATCACTTGCATTAGGTAGCAGTCTATTCTTTGTAACATATAAACCTAGGAATGAATTCACCTGTAATTAAGTTGGCGAACATGAGCTCGAGTAAATGGTCCTTGTAACACTTGCTGTGGCTATGGATGAGTTGTGTGTGTAGGCACGGTTGTATCCATAGAAGGGATGTCCCAATCATCCTCCCCTTCTTGCATTTGAGTCATCCGCGACTCAAACATCCTCTTCTCCCAAGTATGGCTTCAAATCTGCAATATTAAATATGGGACTAACCTCAAATCTGTAGGCAGTTCAAGCTTGTATGCGTTATCATTAATCTTTTCTAACACTTTGAAGGGACTATCAGCTTTTGGCATTAATTTTGACTTTATCAATTCAGGGAACCTATCTTTTCTTAAGTGCAACCAAACAAGATCTCTAGGTTCAAAAGTTAAATGTTTTCTTCCCTGACTACTAGCAATTTTGTATTTAGCATTCATGCGCTCTATATTCTCCTTTGTTGTCTCATGCATTTTTATAATCAATTCAGCACGCTGTTTAGCATCAAAGTTCAATTTCTCCAAAGATGGAATAGGCAATAAATCAATAGGAGCACGAGGCACAAAACCATAAACAACTTCAAAAAGGCATATCTTTGTAGTAGAATGCAACGAACGATTGTAAAAAAACTCAATATGAGGCAAGCATTCTTCCCACATTTTTAAATTCTTTTTGAACATAGCCCTAAGCATTGTAGACAAAGTTCTATTCAGAACTTCAGTTTATCCATTAGTTTGGATATGACAAGTAGTAGAAAATAACAACTTAGTCCCCAATTTAGCCCATAAAGATCTCCAAAAGTGGCTAAGGAATTTAGCATCACGATATGAAACTATAGCATTAGGCACACCACGCAAGCGAATAACTTCATGGAAGAATAAATCAGCAATATTTGTAGCATCATTGCTCTTATGACATGGTATAAAATGGGCCATCTTAGAAAATCTATCCACTACCACGAATATACTATCCCTCCCCTTCTTTGTTCTAGGCAATCCTAAAACTAAGTCCATCAAAGTATCTTCCCACGGAACGCTAGGAACAGGTAAGGGCATGTATAAACCATGATGATTAAGTTGTGACTTAGCTCTTTGACATGTAGTGCAGCGAGCAATGTAGCGCTCCATGTCCCATCTCATCTTTGGCCAAAAGAAATGATCAGCAAGTATGTCCTCCGTTTTCTTCACACCAAAATGCCCCCCATCAGACCGCCTCGATGTGCTTCCTGTAACAACAACAAATGAACAAAGCTAGCAGGAATGCATAACTTGTTGGCTCTAAATACAAACCCATCACTAATGATAAATGTGTTCCACATTTTTCCATCTTTACAATTCAACAGTATTTCTGTAAAATCAGCATCGTGCACATATTGCTCTTTAATAATCTCTAACCCAAAAATTTTGAAGTCAAGTTGTGAAAGCATGGTATATCTCCTAGACAAAGCATCAACAATAATATTCTCCTTTCCCTTGTATTTTATGACATAAGGAAAAGATTCAATAAATGCAACCCACTTTGCATGTCTGCGGTTCAGTTTACCTTGACTTCAAATATACTTTAAAGATTCATGATCAGAATGTATAATAAATTCTTTGGGCCATAAATAATGTTGCCATGTTTCTAAAATTCGAAAGAGTGCATATAACTCCTTACATAAGTAGAATAGTTCAAACTAGGCCCACTCAATTTCTCACTAAAGTATGCTATAGGTTTACCTTCTTATAACAACACACTACCTAAACCAATTCCACTAGCATCACATTCTAGCTCAAAAGTCTTATTGAAATCAGGGAGTTGGAGTAGTGGTGTATGTGTTAACTTATTTTTCAATGTGGTGAAGGTGTTCTCCTGTGCGGCGTTGCAAACAAATGGCACACCCTTCTTGGTAAGCTCATTCAGTGGTGCAGTGATGGTACTGAAATCCTTCACGAAGCGGCGGTAGAATCTAGCAAGTCCTAAAAAGCTCCGCACCTGTGTGACCATGTTAGGAGTCGGCCAACTCTGCATTACTTCAACCTTCTCTTGATCAACTTCAATTCCCTGTGGTGTAACAACATGGCTAAAAAACGCGACTCGATCGGTGCAAAAGGTGCACTTCTCAAGGTTACCAAATAGGTGTGCACCACGTAAAACTTTAAAAACAGCACGTAAATGGTCAAGATGTTCCTCTAGTGATTTGTTGTATATCAGTATATCATCAAAATAAACCACCACAAATCTACCAATGAAAGCATGTAAAACTTCGTTCATTAGTCTCATGATGGTGCTCGGTGCATTAGTTAAACCAAAAGGCATTACTAACCATTCATATAACCCGAACTTAGTTTTAAATGTTGTTTTCCATTCATCACCTAATTTCATGCGGATTTGGTGATATCCACTACGCAAATCAACCTTGGAGAAGACAACAGATCCACTCAATTCATCAAGCATATCATCTAACCTAGGAATAGGATGACGATACCTAATGATGATATTATTGATTGCTCTACAATCCACACACATACGCCATGATCCGTCTTTCTTTGGCACTAAAATGACTGGAACAACACAAGGACTAAGAGATTCGAACACATACCCCTTATCAAGTAACTCTTGAACTTGGTACTGAATTTCTTTAGTTTCATCTGGATTGGTCCTGTATGGTGCACGATTGGGCAATGATGCACCGGGAATTAAATCAATTTGATGCTCAATCCCACGAAGCGGTGGCAGCCTCGGTGGTATGTCCTCCAGAAAGACATCTTTGTATTCCTCAAATGAAAACAAAGCTTCTTTTTAAAGTAATGCATAGCAAACAGAATTACTAGCATCCAGTTCAGTCATATTAGATTTGGTAGCAAGAAAACAAGCACCTTTCAATTTAATTTCTTTATTCTTCGCATGAACAGATTTAGGTTCTTTCTTTTTATGTTGCTCAAGCTCTTTTGCTACAATCTGATTTTCGCTCTCAGTATTCTCCTGACTTTTCTCTCTACTAGCTCTAGCAAGGTCAGCTTTAACAATTTGTTTAAGAGTCATAGGATGCAGCACAATTTTCTTTCCCTTGAATATGAGAGAGTATTGATTATTCCTACCATGATGTACACAATCAGTATCGTATTGCCAAGGTCTTCCTAATAACAATGAACAAGCTTGCATAGGAACAACATCGCAATCAACATAATCATGGTATGAACCCATAGAAAAATGTATTCTCACCATCTGTATTACCTTCAACTTACCACTATTGTTGAACCATTGAATATGGTATGAGTGGGGATGAGGTTTGGTCGGCAAAGCAAGCTTCTCCACCATATCCATACTCGCCAAATTGTTGCAACTCCCACCATCAACAATTATACGAATCGAGCGTTCCTTGACAACACCCTTGATTTGGAACAAATTATGGCGCTGATTTTGCTCGGCACGAGAAACTTGAGCACTTAGTATGCGTTGCATTATAATGCTCAAATATTTGTCGGCATCTTCGGCGCTAACATGCTCCTCCTCATGATCAGATTCATCATCATGTCCTGCAGGATCAGTTGCAAGCATAGCATATGTTTCGTCATCAAAATCACTAGCAGAGGAATACCCACCATCATCGCATATAATCAGTACACGCTTGTTTGGACAGTCCCACATCATGTGTCCATAGCCTTTGTAACGATGGCATTGAATGTTCCTAGTTCGTCTTGTTGAAGCAACCGAAGAGGAGGTTTTTGCAGAAAGTTGTGGTGCTGATTTGGGTGCTTCAGAAACTCATGGCGCCAAATTTGAAGTAGTAGGGGGCTGCTTGTTGTTGGAGGGTAATGGTGGTGGCGCCATAGTGGATGAGGTAGAAGGGGTGTGCGGTGTCAATGAATTTGTGCAGCCTGCAGAAGAGTTAGATCGTGTTCTCGTCTGGCATCCCTGCAATTCACGTTCAACTTTGCAAGCAAGATGAAACAATCTAGTAATGGAGTAATAATCTTTGTAATCAAGGATGTCTTGAATTTCACAATTCAACCCTCCCAAAAACCTAGCCATTGATGCCTCCTCATTCTCAACTAACCCACAGCGCAATATACCAATTTGTAATTCCTGATAGTATTCTTCCACAGACTTTGCACCTTGTTGTAAGCATTGCATTTATTTAACAAATCATGAGCATAATATGAGGGAACAAAACGATGGCACATAAGCAATTTTAAAGCCTCCCAAGTGTTAGGTATGTTATTGGGATGTTGATGGCAATGTTCTTTCCACCAAATAGAGCAAGGTCGGTAAATTCACTACTAGCAGCCTTAACTCGTCTAATCTTATGAAAGTCATGGCAAACAAATTTTTGATCAACAGCTAGTTCCCAATTAAGATAACCATCAGGATCATATTTACCATTAAAAGAGGGTATGGTGAATTTAATCTTAGCAAAAGAATCATTGTGATCACGTACCTCACATTGTGGGGGCTCTCGTTGCATACCACTGCTCCCGCTTGATAGCTAGAAGTTTGAAGACTATGAAGCCATGGTGTTAAGTGAACATTTGCAGATGACATCGCCAAAAATGTGAGGAGGTTGAATGGGTTCAGCATGGTTGTCCTTCTACTATGTGGCTCAGTCCATTTTTGTGAATGGAATGATTCAACATGTAGAAGGAGCATTCTTTGATCTTGTATCCCACCATCTTGAATGGGATGGTTCAGATAATGTAACATTCTAAAACTCTAATTACTAAATTAAATTATTTTTAAATAATCTTTTCCTGTATTTTGGATAATTTTCAAAAATTTCAGCATTTATTAAAGCTTGGTCAATTTCCTAGCAGGTATAAATGAATTTATAAAATTAATTAAAACTTTCCCAGGGACTAGAAATAATTTATTTGGGCTCTAAATATTCTAAAGTTTCTCTCCAAAAATTTTCATAAATTTTGGAGTTGGTTTGCTAATTTTAAAAATTCAAACATAATTTCTACAATTAAATCAATTAGAAAAGGACTCAAAAATCCATCTCAAAGCGTGGGCTGAATCTTTCCCTGTTGACCCAACCCAATTTGTTTTGGCCCGGCTCCAGCCTGTGCACTGTCCTGAGCTGAAGCTGCCTTCTGTTATCCATTTTCCCCACGCAAAAGCAACTTCTTGTTGTTCTACCTTATCTCTATCTTCCTTTCCCTCCGCCATTGACCAGTGGGCTTGGGACCCACCTACAGCACTCATCTTCCACCTCTCGCCGAGCTATAGCATGCCCATGCAAGCACTGCACTAAGCATGCCACAACAAGCCTTTGCCAAAGACGTGAACCTCGTTGTTGTGCCGATGACATCGCTGCAGCACACTTATCCTCTACCGCACTTGCCCGAGTCGTCCCGTCACCCGCAGAGCCCATGTGCGCCATTTTCGTGTCGCCACTTGGGGAGAATCACAGAGTGAATCCTTGCACTCTGCCCTTTTAAGACCAGTCCGATTCGCCAGACTCCAAGGCCTTTCCATCGTTTCCTCACCGTCGGCGAGCTCGACAAGGAGCATGGTCATAGCCGTTGGCGTCGTCCCTTGTTTCCCTCTCTCTAACAAGTGGGCCTCATCAGGGAGATTAGATTAACTTAATTAATCTCTGTTAAACCTAATGAGTCTATGACATGTCCGAGTAGATTAATTAGTTGGATTTTTATTTAAAACTAGTTTTTGGATATGTGTCACTGATATGTGGACCCTGCATGTCAGTCAATTTAGAAATTAATAAAATTGTGACGAGTAGGCCCCACCTATCAGTCTAATGATGCAATAAATCTAGGTTTTCCTTTAGAAAGAAAATAAAAAATGAAAATGGTATTCCATGCACAGTATTTTCATTTATTTTTTAGCATTTTTCATGCCAAACCAAATTCAAATGCTTGTAACTTTTGCAAATGAACTCTAAATTAAATGATTTTTGTCTCTAAATTTTATTGCATTGATACCACCTTGATAAATTATTGTACTTGCTATTGTCACCTTAGCATTAATATCTATTGTTGATAAAATGTGGAACTTGTAGATTAAATGAAGCAGTTGATGCTTAGCCATACTCATATCAGTACTAGTTGTGCTAGGTTGAGAAATATCAAAATGCTCAAAAATAGGAGACACTCGAAAAAAAATCCAAAAGTGACACCTCTATTATTTTGGTTAGCAAATAAAATCATAAACATGTTTTGGACATGAGCAAGTGGTTTTGGTTAGCACGAGATTATAGTTTGTGGTTGTCTCACCCAGGTCATTAAGTACTGATCTATTGTGTCATAGACCCAAGTACAGTTGTACGGCCATACACGTCTTTATAGAAAGGACTTAGCATAATAATTTACCGTGTCCTAGCAACTTCACCATAGGTGGTAGATTGTAGATGAATCGAGCTAGTGTGGGCATGGAGGGACTTTGCTGAAAGGATGTTTATTAACACACTGTATGAGTCTTGGGACACTAGAAGGCACCATCATCTTAAGAAGGTATCGTTGTGCGGTGATTATTAGGATTGGTCATGTAAAAGCTTCACCATGAACTCTCAAAATCGGGTACTAGTGGTATCACATGACATGGTGGGATGTTTATGTCGTATGGATAAAGTGTACAATCTTTGTAGGTGTAAATTATTTTGAATAGTCATATCCCTGGTTATGAACAAAGCTTGGTTATATCCCACAATAAGTAGGTTTATGTTTTATAAAATGGTTCAAGGAATGTATGGATGGAAATCCATGCACAGTGTGTTCGGCAAGGTTATTGCCACTGTTTTCAAATCCTAGGGTAGCAAGCCTCTTGTTCCAAATTGTAATATTTATGCTTTAATATTAATTATTTATCAAATTCAAAGGCTCTTACAACTTCTATTTACAATCTATTATTCGTTATTACCAATAAAAGCAGGTTTTTACAAATTAAACTAGATTAGACATATTCCCTTTCTCTTAGCTTGCATACTATATAATTTTGCTATATAGTCTTACAAAGTATGATTTTCATACTTATAGTTGCTCATTGAACATATTCAAAGAATCCAGAAGAAGGTCTGTCTTGCTGTTACTTTTATGCATTAGGTTTTTGGCGATGAGAACACCGGTTACTAGGGTCTTACCCCAATCAGTTGCATGTGGATGGGTTGAGGCAAACTTACTGGTTTTTTATGCCTCATTCATCGTTGTTTCCATTGAACTGTTTATGTTGTATGCTCTATTTGATCGGTCAGCCCATATGTTGTAAACTTCACCATGTAGACTTATGTTCGGTTGCTACATATATACACTACCTTGTTTAAATTTATCATGTATGGATACGATATGAATATTATTGAATGTGTGTACTTGCTACTAATCATAGGACTAGCACGATAAACATATAGAGTTTGGAATGCAAATTCTATGTCCCTACAGTGTTGGTATCAGAGCCACACTGACTGTAGGTTAGACCCTTAGATAGAATTAGCTGTTTGTTTAAGGATTTGTGGTTTTAAAATTTTATTTGCAAAATTATCAAATTGTTATGAAAAACATAAGTTATACTTGTTGTTGTACTTCTCTCCTTAGCCTCTTTTCGCACCTCACTTTTCACTTGGTTATAAAATGGTTATTAATCCTATCCTCCTTCAAAATTATAGATGCCTTGGTGGGTGCTATACTACTATACAACAACTCAATAAACAAGTGGACTGCTAGTACGTTAGGCACCATGTTGCAACATGCTGGCTTTGTGCAAGACCTGGATTATTCAGTGTACCATATCGTCACTAGCCAAGTTTCAAATGAGTATCATGCTGTGGTCCTTAGCCAATCCTCTGATCACACCAAAGGACCACCACTTCACTTTGAGGGATTTGGATCCCACATCTACATGGCCATGTGTGACGCTGCATATTTGGCCATTGTTCATCTCCGCCACACGCTTCCGGAGTTGTCTATTGTGTACCGCTACCATCCTTCTCGCCCAACCACTAGAGACTACAATCTCTATAGCAACAATCTCTGTGAGATGGACACAACTCTCTAATAACTTGCTAACTTTGTGGTTTCCTTGGATAGGTATCACTGCCAGGTGGTTCATGAGTTGATGGAAACTTGCCATTGGGTGGCTTTCCTTGAGCGGCCTATTGAGTCGTATGTTGTCACAGGGATGGAGCCTCATTTAGTGCTACATGGGAAGCCTATTTTGGTTCCATCCACTTTTGTTAACTCATCAGTTCCTGATGGTCCACTGCCCCAAGAACTGTCACCTCACCCCAGCTTGTCGCCTGTCACCCTTGCATCTCTACTATGGGGTATCGTTGCATCTATGGACCCATCGTTCTAGGGGAGAGAGTTCCCACGTAGTGTAGCTCCTCTGTGTTTGTACTCTAAGTGTCTTTGAGGTGTCTAAACCAGAGGTAGGAGAATTCATTGCCAAGAGGATTAATGGTACTGAGGACTAGACCTTTAGGGCTAGATTGGTAGAGCTCACTTTGGTTTAGTGAGCTATGTATCCCCTCTTTTGCATTGCCTATGTGCATGTAGATGCTATTATGTGATGGTTGTAATATGCTACTTATGTATTGTATAGTTTGTCTATTTGCCCTTGGGGGTTGTAATTCACAAACCATGCAAAAACATATTGATATGTTAAATTACTTGTATGTTGTCCATTCAGGTTGTTTATTTGTTTATCTTATGTTTGGGTGTTATCTTTCACAAAAATAATTAGGTATCATACCCTGTTGTCCCTTGCTTCTTAAGGATATTTTTCTTCTCTCCTAAAATAGCATTAACGAGTGGTTTAATGATAGGATGACTGGACTGAGAATGTGATCCATGAATCAACTTTTGGGAAGTACAAAAGCATCCAGATCACATCTTGCGGATGTTCAACTTCCTCACCCACCTACAAGGCCTAACCCGCTACAACCTAACCCAAATATGGAGCAAGAGCATCATCAAAATCAGCATGGTGATGAACATGGAGTTGAGCTACCTGGGCCTCCCTCGATGGCCTAGGTACTCACCAAGATTGAATAGAATCACCATGCTCAAACTCTTAGCCTTCAACAAATCACACAGAACACTGCCAAGCCCAGTCAAAGTTGGGTGAATTCCTATGAACATGACTGCCAGTCTTTTCCCACTCTGAGGATCTACTTGACGCCAATGATTGGTTGCGAGACATAGAGAAGAAGTTGGTGATTGCTCAATGTACCGACAACAAGAAGGTGTTGTTTGCTTCGTATCAACTATATGGAACCGCAAGTGTTTGGTGAGTTAATTTCAGCACCATGTAGCTGGAAGGACAAGTGATCGCTTGGTCCATTTTCAAGGAAGCTTTTCACAAGGTGCACATTCCAACTGGCCTTATGGATATCAAGAAGAGGGAGTTCAGATCTTTGAGGAAAGGAAGCATATCAGTGATCAAGTATATGCATCACTTCAACTATCTTTCCTGGTATACTCCAACTGATGTTCCAGATGAGGCCCGAAAGATGGAGCTATTTTGGGAGCATCTCAACCATGAAGTTTAGCTAGAACTTGCTCTGTTGGACTTCTCTAACATCCAGACCTTCGATAACAAGACTATCATGTGGGAGAATAAGTGTCGTGTGCTCGAGGACTCACCCAAGCACAAGTGGACTTCACGAAACTCAGTAAGCAGCGGTTTGCAATGACCACACGTGTGGCAGCCACCCGCTGTTCATTCACCCATACCACAGCCACTGAGATATCAAGTACCAGCCCTGCATCCACTACAATAAGCCATTCAGCCTCCTTTCTATGGTGGTTAGCCCTTCGGGGGCAGTAAGGCTGCCAATGTGAATGCCCGAAGAAGCTATGATGTGCTATACAAAACATGCCACCACGTGCTCCCACAAGGCTACCAATGCAAGGACAAGGACATGGAGCACCACAAGTACATAACCAAGCCCTGAGACTTGCTTAGAATTATGGATGAGGCCAGGTGAACCACACAACCGTCAAAGAAGCTCAGGACACACCCGATATGGTGTTGGGTATGTTTCTTGTCAACTCAACCCTTGCAATGGTTTTATTTGATTCTAGAGCATCTCATTCATTCATATCCAAGAACTTTGCTACACAACAACACATGAAAATGGGTTTGATAGATAGTCTTATGTTAGTACAATCACTGGGTTTAGAACTAAGAACCAAGTTATTATGCCCAAGGGATAGCATAATTATCAATGGAATAAAACTTCTAGTAGACTTGATAGTGCTCAAGTCATAGGGATTAGATGTCATCCTAAGGATGGGTTGGTTGTCCAAGCATAAAGGCCAGATAAATTATGCTAACCATTCAATTGACCTTATTACTGAAGAAGGGGATCGCATCATGTTCGTCTCCAACCAAACCAAATCATCCCTTCCTTCTCTCAACTGCCTCTCGAGCATGGAATTTAGCCATGTGCCAGTAGTATGTGAGTGCCTTGATGTGTTTCCCAAAGAATTTCCCAGAGTGTCGCCAAATAGGGACATGGAATTCATAATCGACTTGCTACTCGAAATAGCTCTAATTTCGAAAAGGCTATGTAGGATGCATGCAGATGAGTTAGCTAAATTGAAGGAGTAGCTTGAGTGGCAAGCTAAAGGATTTATTAGTCCAAGTTCATCGCCATGAGGATAACCGGGGTTATTCATGAAGAAGAAAGATGGAAATTTAAGGATATGTGTTGACTACCGGTCTTTGAATGAGGTAACCATCAAGAATAAGTACCCATTGCCACGGATTGATGACTTGTTTGACCAAATGAATGGAGGCCAAGTTTTCTCCAAGATTGACCTGAGATTAGGATATTTTTAACTCCAGATTAGATCAGAGGATATCCTGAGAACAGCCTTCATTACATGTTATGGTTTGTACGAGTACACTGTAATATCGTTCGGATTGACCAACGCTCTAGCCTACTTTACAAACCTCGTGAATAAAGTATTTATGGAGTTTTTGAATAGATTTGTGGTGGCTTTTATAGATGACAGACTCATATATTCAAGGAGTAAAGAAGGGCATGAGTACCATTTGAGGTTAGTGTTGGAGAAGCCCCAATCTCTAAAAGCATAAGTTGTACACAAAATTCAGCAAATGCGAATTTTGGTTGAAAGAAGGGGCATTTTTAGGTCATGTGCTATCCGAAGGTGGAGTTGTAGCTGATCCAAGCAAGGTTAAAGATTTGTTAGAATGGGAGCAGCCTAAGTCCGTTAAGGATGTCTATAGTTTTCTCGTTTTTGCCAGATATTACCGTCATTTCATTGAAAATTTCTCTAGTATTGCAAGACCCATGACACAACTTCTCAAGAAAGAAAAGAAGTTTGAATGGACAATGAAGTGTGAGGAAAGTTTTTAAGAGTTAAAGAAGAGATTGACCAGGGCCCCAGTACTAGTTCTACTAGACATACACTAAGATTTCTATATTTTCTATGATGTGTCTCGCCATGGACTCGGATGTGTGTTGATGTAAGAAGGCAAGGTCATGGCTCATTCGTCACAACAATTGAAACCTCATAAAGTGAATTATTCCACCCATGACTTAGAATTAGTAGCAGTGGTGCATGCCTCAAAGATTTGGCGATATTACCTTATCAGTAAGCGTTACGAGATATATACGGACCATAAGAGCTTGAAGTATATATTAACCCAATTAGGTCTGAACCTAAGACAAAGGATATGGTTAGAGTTAATCAAGGATTATGATCTTGATATACATTATCATCCTGGCAAAGTAAATGTAGTAGCTGGTGCATTGAGTCGAAAGTCCTACTGCAACGAAATCATGATTAAAGAGAAGTAACCGGCACTACATGAAGAATTTCAGCACCTCAACTTAGGGTTGCTGGAAGAAGGTTTTGTCACTGCATTGGAAATAAAACCCAATTTGGAAGGACAAATTAGGACAACTCAAAAAGAAGGCTAATATATTAGAAAAATTAGAGATAGCATGGAGAGGAGTGCTGTTACGGAATTTTCTGAGGATGAGCAAAGAACCCTATGGTATAGGAAGCACTTGGTTGTACCAAATGGCAAGGCACTAAAAGTGTTAATACTTAGGGAGGCCCATGAAATTCCCTATACCATACACCCTGGAAGCACGAAAATGTACCAAGACTTGAAACAGAGATTTTGGTGGTCTAGAATAAAAAGGAACATAGAAAAGTTTGTTGCTAAGTGTGATGTGTGTCAAAGGGTGAAAGCTGAGCACCAATGTCCAACAGGACTACTAAAACCACTATCCATACCCAAGTGGAAGTGGGAGAAAGTGGGTATGGATTTTATCACTAGATTACCAAGATCGTGGAAAGGACATGATTCGACCATCAAATCAAAGTTGCCCACTTTATATAGTGAATATGAGGGATTGTGGATCAAAGTTGGCCAAATTATATATGTCCAAGATATTATGTTTGCATGGAGTGCATAAATGGATATTTTCGGATTGAGGTACCCAATTTACTTCGCATTTCTGGAAGAGCTTACAAGAGGTTTTGGGGACAAGTTTAGATTTTAGTATAACATACCACCCTCAAACCAGAGGACAAATCAAATCAGTGAACCAAATTTTGGAAGATATGCTCAGAGCTTGTGTGTTGTCCTATGAACCGAGTTGGGAGAAATGCCTACCGTACGCCAAGTTTTTTTATAACAACAACTACCAATCAAGCTTGCAAATACCACCTTTCAAAGTCTTGTACGAGAGAAAATGTAGGGCACCTCTAAGCCTCTAAACTGGTTTGAGACTAGAGAGAGACAAGTGTTTGGTCCCGTAGTCATAAAGGAAGCTGAAGAGCAAGTTCAATTAATAAGGACCCGATTGAAAGAAGCCCAATCTAGAGAAAAAAAAGCTATGCTAACCATCGACATTGGGAGTTGAGTATGAAAGTCACACCACTATGGGGCACTCGTCATTTTCAAGTTCGAGAAAAATTGGCACTAAGATACATTGGACCATACTGAGTAGTTGGAAGGAAGGGCAAAGTAGCGTACCAATTAGAAGTAACACTCAAAGTTTTAGATGTGCATGATGTGTTACATGTGTCTCAGCAAAAGAAGTGTTTGCGAGTTCTTATTGAGCAAGCTTCATTGGAAAAGATCAAGTTGCAACCAGATCTAACCTATCGAGAGCACTCGATTCGGATTTTAGAGGAAGCCGAGCATCGCACTCAGAGTAGGACCATAAACATGTGCAAGGTGCAGTGGAGCAATCACACCATGGATGAGGCAACTTGAGAGCATGAAGACCGTCTTAGAGTTGAGTTCCTGTATCTTTTTCTCGAGCCATTTTTAGTATTTATTAAAGGTTTCTGAAAGTTCTAGCAGCTAAAAAATAATTTCTAAAATTAATTAAAACTTTAATAGAACCTAGAAACAATTTATCTAGGTTCTAAATATTCTAAAGTTCCTATCAAAAAATTTCATGAATTTTGGAGTTGGTTTGCTAATTTTAAAAATTCAAATATAATTACTGCAATTAAATCAATTAGAAAAGGATTTAAAAATCCATCTCAAACTGTGGGCCGAATCATGCCCTGTTGACCCAGCCCAATCCTGTTCAGCCCAGCTCTAGGCTGCGCATCATCCTCAGGTGAAGCTGCCTTCTGTTATCCGTTTTCCCCACACGAAAGCGTCTTCTCGCTATTTGACCTTCTCTTTATCTTCCTTTCCCTCCATCGTTGACCAGTGGGCCCAGGACCCACCTATCAGCACTCGTCTTCCACCTCTCGCCGAGCTACAACATGCTCATGCAAGCATCATGCTGAGCATGCAACGACAAGCCTCTGCCTAAGCCATGACCCACATCACTATATTAATGGCATCACTGCAGCACCCTTATCCTCTATCGTGCGTGCTCAAGCCGTCCTATCACCCACAAAGCTCGTGGGCACCATTTTCATGTCACTGCTTGGGGAGAACCGTCGAGTGATTCCTCGTGCTCCGCCCTTTTAAGCCTAGTCCGAGCTCGCCCCCTCTTCACCATCGCTCACTATTTCCATTTCTCACGGTTGAAGCTTGTCTCCTTCACTAAGTCATGGGGAACATGGTCATCATACTTAGCTTTGGTGTGCATTGCCGCCGCATGCTACCATGTTCAAACTCCATTTCGGTGAGCTTTGGGCCTTTCTTCCGCATCACCTTGTGCCTTTTGTTTCATTTCAGCTGGCCCCGCACTTAATTTGGTTTTGGTGCAGTGAGCCACCAGGAATCCATCTTCATCCTTAACATTGGTTGTTGTTGCCACAACGCTCTATTCCGTCCTCCGATGAGCCATAGACCTTGCCATGGTCATTTTCACCATCGCTTAACCATTCTGAACACATAGTCATGCTCTATTGCAATCCATTCTCCCTATGGTGAGCAGTTGCCATTGGAGGCATCACCACCGCCTCTGTCCACAGGCGTCTGGCCATCTCTGACCTAACTGTTGAGCTTGTGCTAAGACATTGATGCATAATGGCCCTTGCTTTTAGCTTAGGTGAGTAGTTTTGCCGTCTTCGCCATTGCTGCCCACAGCGTCGCCACAGTTGCATGTCGCTATCACCCCACGACCGACCCTAGGTCCCTGTGTCGTCACCCCTTGCATCACAATACTCCACAGAATCCATCCCAGTACCCAGCCCTTGCCTTCCTTCACTCCCACGTTGATGTCGTTGCATGGGCGAGCCACCTTGCCACCGTTTCACCACCACATCATCATCCCCGTCCACCTCTCTGGCCACCAACACCACCTCTAGGTTTGCCTCAACCTTGTCATTCTGATTCGCCAGCCTCCAAGACCTTTCCGCCACCAACGAGCTCGGCAACGAGCTTGGTCGTAGCCACCGCCACCGTCCCCTATTTCCCTCTCTTTGACAAGTGGGCCCCAATAGGGAGATTAGATTAACTTAATTAATCTCAGTTAAACCTAATGAGTATATGACATGTGGACCCGAGTATATTAATTAGTTGGATTTGTATTTAAAATTAGTTTTAGGATCTATTTCACTAACATGTGGACCCCACGTGTCAATTAATTTAGAAATCTATAAAATTCTGACAGTAGACCCCACCTATCAGTCTAATGATGAAATAAATCCAGATTTTCTTTAGAAAGAAAAATTCAAATTAAAATGAAATTCCATGCACAGTATTTTCTTTTCTTTTTTTAGCATTTTTCAAACCAAACCAAGTTTAAATGCTTGTAACTTTTGCATATAAACTCTAAATTGAATGATTTTTATCTCTCAAATTTTCTAAAATCATGTTGTTTCATATTCTACAAAAATATTTGAAAATTCTCTTTGTTTGGATTTATTTGGCTCTTATTTGTGTTATTTGGCTCCTACCGATTAGATACCAGTGTTCTGAAAAGTTTTGTCGACGAGCCAGAGCAAGAACAAGAGTACAATGAGCAAGGCAAGCATCTCTTTTGACCATGATAAACCCAAATTTCATTGTTATGTATGTTGTGTTCCAAATTATTATGCATTCGTGTAATTTTGGTAAAAAAAAGGCTATATTGATAAGGTTGATAGTTGTACCAATTTGTTGCATTGATCGCACCTTGATAAATTGTGTTGTCACCATACCATTAATATCCACTATTGGTAAAATATGAAATTTGTAGATTAAATGAAATAATTGATACTTAGCGATGCTCATATCGGTACTAGTTGTGCTAGATTGAGAAGTGTCAATACTCAAAAATAGGAGACATTTGAGAAAATGGTCCAGAAGAGACACCTTTGTTGTTTCGGTTAGCAAATAAAATAAAAATGTGTTTTAGACTTGGGCGAATGATGTGGAGACTGGTGCGGTTAGCATGAGACTATAGTTTGTGGTTGTCTCTCTTGGGTCATTGAGTACCCATCTATTGTTCCATATACCCAAGTATCGTACAACCATACGCGCCTTTGTGGGAAGGCCTTTGCATAATAAGTTACTGCGTCCTAGCAACTTCACCGCAGGTGGTAGATTGTAGATAAATTGAGGTAGTGCGGGCATGGAGGGTATCCATGTTCAGAGGGACTTTGCTGGGAAGGAAGGTTTACCAACACACCGTATGAGTCTCAGGATGTTGGAGGGCACTCCTCGTCTTAAGAAGTTATCATAGCGCGGTGGTTGTTAGGACTGGTAATGTAAAAGCTTCATCAGAAACTCTCAAATCGGGTACCAATAGTATCGTGTGACATGTGTAACATGGTGGGATGTTTGTATCGTATGGGTAAGTGTAGAACCTCTACAGAATATAAATATATTTGAATAGTCGTATCCCTGGTTATGGGCAAAACTTGGTTATACCCAGAATAAATAGGTTTATGTTTTATAAAATAGTTCAGGGAATGTATGGATAAGAAATCTATGCACAATGTGTTCGGAAAGTTAGTGCCGCTTTTTTTGAAATCTTGTGGTAGAAAGCCTTTTGTTCTAAACTGTGCTTTTTATGCTTTAATATTAATTGTTCATCAATTTCAAATGCTCTTACAATTTTTGTTTGCAATCAATTATTTGCTATTACAAATGAAAGCAGGTTTTACAAATTAAACTAGATTAGACAATTACTATGCCTCAGCTTGCATATTATATAACTTTGTTACAAAGTCTTGCAAAGTACGATTTTCGTACTCACAATTGCTTGTTAAACATATTCAGATGATGCAAAAAGAAGGTCCATCTTGCAGTTATTTTTATACATCAAGTTTTGGCAATGTTACTAGGGTCTTACCCTAGTCAGTTACATGTCGATGGGTTGAGGCATACTTGTTGGTTTTTTATACCTCTTTTATCTTTGTTTCCACTAAACCGTTTATGTTGCATGATCTATTTGGCTGATCGGTCCATGTGTTGTAAACTTCTACCTAAATACACTACCTTGTTTAAATTTATTATATATAGATGTGATATAAATATTATTGAATATGTGCTAACCACTGATTATAGGACTAACATGAGACATAAATTTTAGAGTATAAATTTCGGGTCGTGACAAATAAACACATGGATAGCCCTCCATTGAAGACCACCCTATTCACTTGCCACTTGGTACAAGCAAGCTGCAACCAAACACGCACGTACACATCTAAGAAGCTTCTTTCTTTACTTTTTGTTTTGTGCGAGGGATCAAGAAGCTTCTTGCTGGCTAGGAGAATAGGTTTGAAGAACCCTACTCGCTATTAAGGGTCTATTTGGTACAGTATCTGCTCTAACTTCTTTAGATCTTGTAGAGCTATGCTAGCTTCTCAAAACGATTGAATTCTGATTCTCGTGAGAAGCAAAATCGAAAATAAACTAAAACAAGAAGAAACCTTTAGGTGGAATCTCGTAGAAAACCATCCTACCTAAAACAAATATGCACATTGAAGTTTATAGAAATTATCTGCAAACATCATTAGACTATCCCTCCGCACCCTTTCGCTCGGTCGCCCCGCTCCCCCCTCACCCCACCCGACTTGGCCTCCTCTTGCCCTACCACCCTCCCCTAAGGCCAGTGCCCTGCCGCCCTTCACCTCCACCACGATGACCGACCAGCCCTCCCCTTTGCCTCCGTCGTCCTCACGGCCGGTCGTCGTACCCCTTCGAGTGACCATGGGCGGGCGACGCATGGGCAACCACGGCTCCAACCAGCTTCCTTGGCGACTCTGTCGAGCACCGGCAACCTTGGCAACTCCGTCGAGCACCGATAGCCTCAACAACCACCCCATCCTTCTCTCCTCCCTTGAAGGTTAGTATCTGCGTCAGCCTCCTCCCCCGATCTAAACCCTAACCGCCGGAGTCCCTTGTCGCCGGTCCTTCTCCCCCATGCTGCTTGGTCACTCATCGCCGGCCAGCGCCCCATGAAGGTAAGAGCTAGCCGGCACCCCTCTTGTCCTCTCTCCTATAGTTCATCTTTGAATTTTGTTTTGGCGGATTTAATTCACCTTTCTCTATGTGTTGATCCTGATTTTTAAATTTATTTCAGGGTTGAATCCATTATAACCAGAGGCCAAAATGACTCTGATTTCTATAGCTCTACTCCATTATCAATATAATTTTCAAGGTTAGGAGCACAGAGATGTCTTGAAGTATATTGATGTCAGACTTAAGACAAAAATGACTTTCATATTGGTATAATATCTAATAGCATGGTACTGAGAACCTAGACTTGCCCCACTATTTCTTGTCATCGCCTCCAAACTCTGTAGAATTCCCATTCCAGAAAACATTTCTATCATCAGATGGACCTTCATCTTCGCTCCTTAAAGTGTGAATATTGCCACCGAATTGTCGGGGCCGCCTTCTCAAGGTGTTTCCGGAGCTATCAGTAGCTGCTTGTTGGCTCCTGTTACCAGGAAGTGGTCGGTGTTCAGAAGCAGTCTCAATTCCTGGACGATTCCAGGGACCAGATCTCGATCCTGTATCGCAGAAATGTAAACATAACTGCACCAGTCAGAAATGACAGGACTGATAAAAATATAAGTACAATGGGATACTACAGTCTACAATTACACACAGTCCAAGTAGACCAAGGGAACATCAGGTCATCAGCACAAGTAAAATGACAGGACTAGAAGGAAATAAGAAAACATACTGTACTGCTGCGAGCCTTCATTTGCCAGTTGCTCAGGATTTGATGAAGCGGAATTTCCTCTTAAGTAGGCCAATGGATTCACGTATGACAGGGCTGTTCTCAGATAACCAAAATATCCCAATGGATTCACGTATGACAGGGCTGTTCTCAGATAACCAAAATATCCCCAATCACCTGAATTGTCTGCATCTATACTGCGGTCCACATCATTGGATGATGATGACGATTGGCGCCTTGCCACTTTAACAGATTGACGATGTGGAACAACAATAAGAGCCTGGCGGGTTTCAATACCCAGCTCACACAATGTGGTCTCCATGTCTAAACAAGAATTTGATGATCAGTTCGATGCCAACAATTCAACAGTATAGTCCAAAGATGAAGTACAATGGAGTAACCACAAATGCAGGAAATATTCTAACTAGAAATGATCATGATATAAAATCAGAATAGAGATAAAAAGGTAGCCAAGATGCAGTGCAATTTCAAACACAAGTGAAACACAATGTGACCATACCTGAAAGAGAATATTTAAATTGCCCCATGATCCAAGACAAAATGTAAAAGTAGAACAGATTTTCAAACTTACATCATTGCACCCAATGAACTTTACGGATTCACATGCAGAATTTTCTTTCTAAAACCCATATCAAACTATTACCTATTTGTGAGAACCTATCACAAAACTGATTGAATAAAATGAAAATCTTACTTTATACTCTCCTTGGTTCCAAATAGATTGTGTTTTAGAATGTGTGCAGTCGAACTTTTTAGCAAATCAATGGTGAACACTTGTTGCCTACATGGCGGAAGTCCCGGTAATTCATGTGGGAACTCACATACCTGTGGTATGTCCTTAAGGCCTAGAACAATCGAGTAGATCACCAAAACAAAAAATCAAATTAAATTTTTCCCATGTAAATGATATTAACAGATTTTTTTCATAAAAAATACACCAAAATGAATATATGTTTATAATGTTTACTAACATATAATTAGAAAAAGTAATAGTCAAAGGTATAGAAAAAGGGAGAATCTGATTAATACCATGCCCCAGGAAGGATTGGTTCGAGGATGATCAATTTAGTGGATATGCTTGCCTTCTTCCTTCCCGTCCTTAGTTTAGGACAGTGGAAAGTCTTCATTTTATTTTAGGAATTTTGGGAACATTTCATGTTTTAGACTCTTGGCTCAGATAGTAGGTTGTACGGCTTAGAGTTTTAGCATTGTAAGTTTTATTTCAAGACTCATATCTCTTTGATCTTTAGAAAGTTTCATTTCTATCCTACCCTAACTTGTTTGAGACAAAAGGTTTTGTTGTTGTTGTTGTTGGGAATATTTCAACAAAGGAATTCTTTCACAAGTAAAACGAGACAATAATCTATTTTACAAGGTAATTTCTCATCATCTGCAATTATTCTTAAATATTACTCCCTCCATTCCAATTTACATGGCATATTAGCTTTTCAATTTCACAAATATAAGGCATGCATGATGCTAGTTTCTCTTTTGCCCCTACTTAACTCATTTTATTGGCTAAGCATTTATGCATGACCATCCACACAACCATCATTTCTCATCATTCCAAAGCACTTAATGTAAGGGTGCTCAGCTCATTTTCTCTAATGGATTCCTCAAATTTAGAACTTTCAACTTTGTGCCTGGTCGAAAAAAAAACCTCCATTGGCATCATTCCATCAAAACATGTACTTCACTAGCAAACTTCCTACAGCTCAAATGTCTCATGTAGTTTAAAGAAATTACTATTACCATGTTGATAATAAAGAGGCAATTTCTCCAGATAAAATCAAAACATTACTAATTTTCCTTACAAAGAAGTGCAAAGAATGAGTTTACTGAAACAATAAGCCGTATATTGTCTAAACGTATATACTGCAATATGACGGGCTGCGCCTTGCCCCATTTCTGGCCAACCTTAAATGAAACAAAAACACTCATTCCACTACAGAATCTAGATGCACTCTAGCAGTTCCATAGCACAACAGGTTGATATCCAGACCCTACTTTTCTCTTGGATACCGTGTAGAATTCTTAGTAGGTCTGTGCTACAAGCTGGAAAAAATAAGATGTTTTGATAATTCCTGTATTCAATTAGCCAAAATTACCATAAGGAATTAAACAAACAGAATAAAACATGTGTATAGCTTCATAATACTGTATAAAAACATCTGATGTAGCCATTGTTCTAGAAAGGTTTTTGCCCTACCACTATAAGGATTTCGTATTGTGGGGAACTTCCATCCACCTCTTCATCTGCAAGGCCATAAGTCCTCTCTTTATAAGTCATGTGGTTCAATCCAAATTTTCCCATCAACCAACAGGACCAACGATTATCTATGCAATTAAGCATACAACAGCAGATTATAATAGATATCTCATTTTTCACCTTGACCTTTAGGGTGGAGCTAATAACGTATAATGTCCCAAACCAATTTCAGGTTATTGTCCCACTGGAGTAGGAAGCCTGCTTTGTGCAACATGCAATGCAAGAGAACTCACAAAGTTGACCGTATTTATCAGTTGGAACAAGTGAACAACCAACAACCTGAATAAATTTCAGGTTTTTTGTCCCACTGGTAGGAAGCACGTCTTGTGCAACATGCTAACATACTTCACTATTATACAGAAGCACAACTGTCATTATCTCATCTACATCAATTCTTCACAATTTAGATTTCAATCAAGAACGTCTCCATACTCCATACATTCCAATCGAGCAAGCAAAGTTATTACTTATTTGCAGCTAATCAACATCTCAAAAAGTAGAACCAGCCCTCGCCAATGCAAAAAGAAGAGTAAAAGTAATTCCTTTAAGTAGAAAATTGCATGGGATTAGTCTCTCGTCAAGATGCAAGAAAAAAACCCTTTATGCTTATGCCTTCATTATAAATATGTCCATAGGACCAACAAGCTCTCAGCAAAGGGTTAAGACCCAAAAGAAACAATAGTACAAGGTGAAGATTCAGTACCTTGCTCCGTGAATACTTTTCTTGGGTAAAGCATAGCAAGATCATATGATCCGACCCCATTAGCATTGTTTTCATCCACAAAATTCTTCACCTTCCTTAAAACATCCTCTTTTGTCAGTTTAATCTGCAGGCTAGGTCCATTGGGCATACGAATGACCAGATGAATATCATCTGACTTCACAGAATTTGAGCTCATTTCAATAGGGGCGCCAGCAGTTGTTGCCTTATCTTGTTCCACAGGCAACTGCGAAGAAACACCTCTACCAGTGGTTGTGCTAGGAGCTGACTCTGAAGGAACTGTAGTGCAACTGTCATCCACTTTGTTCTTTCTTTTTTGTGATGGTGTACTACCTGTTTGATTTGGATTTGTGTAACTGTCCGTATTTGAGTTCCTTGAACAATCAGGCAAAGCACCTTTAACTACGGTACTTGCTGGATCTGACTTTTCCTCAACAGTTCTATTGCCTGGACCTGAATCTGATTTTGAGCCTTCTTTTTCACTTATCTTGAGAAGTTCCTAGTGCAAATGCAAGCAATGAGTTATCCCTTTTCTTCCTAACACACCCCACTGAAAAAACCTTTCATTTAATGTAAAGATAACAGGCACATGGGGAAAAAACCTTACATCATGGCTTGTGCAACTAGGTGGTTGAGCTACCAAATCAGTAGAATTAGCTGATCCACTGGCTCCAGAAGTCCCTGTGGATTGACTTGATGAATTAGAAGGATTTTCTGAAGTAGATGAACCTCCTCGAGTAGGCAGAGTGGTAGAAAAGCTATTCACAGGTTCAACCATTCTTGAAGCAAGTGATGCTGTTAACAAGGTTGCTGCTGTCTCCTACAATGATCCACAATAGCTCATATTTAGAAGAGCTAGAGCAAGTGAGAAAATGTGAAGAACATCCTAACAGTCTAACACAGTTCATATGGTAACAAGCAAGGTTCTAAAACTCGGTAACCGGTACTCGCTCGATCACCTCACCTTGTAGTGATTATACGGTAATCGGCCTTGTAACCGGTTTTTCTATTTTAATAACGGATTTATATGTGCATAATATATTCATATAAAATCAATGAAATTGAGATTAAGTGATTAACAGATGCATTCTACCGCAAACTGCATAGTAGTCTTGCTGTCAAACTTGTGCAAAATAACATTAACATGTTCTCAAATGATATCGGTGAAAATGTTTTAGTGGAGACTGAAATGTTGTACTTAACTTTTTGTCATAAAAATATGTTCTACTAAACAGAAAAAAACACTGTCTAGATAGATTTAACAAAGGAGAAGTAGAAAAGGACAAATCCAGCACAATAGCTACTAGAACATTTCATTAATTTGATTAATCTTTTATTAAATGTCTCACTGGACACAAAAGGGCAAAGCCAGTCTCCACTGCATCACATCCATGGTTCTAAAACCAAGCTCCAACACAGAGAGAAGACAACTCAATTTCACAACTCGTGTGGGACTCTACTGGGCTGTGGGCTGAATTGAGCGTGGGCTTCATTACATTGGACTGGCCACTCAGCGATTACACGGCCTGGTAGCCAATTACACTGAGTACTCGCCCAGTTATACCGGTTAACCCAGTTAGCTACTCGTTTTTGCCTACTCATGCTCGGTGAGGGGACCTGGTCCGAGTACTCGAGCGAGTACTCGGCTGAGTAAACCTGGTTTTAGAACCATGGTAACAAGTAATGAAAACATAGAATTTCCTACAGAGAGAAAGACCACTGTTATTTTTTTTCTCAAATATATGATCTTTTACTGGTAATTCAGTCATAGAAAGTTAATAGCACGCATGTAAAGATCTCAAACATGCAAGAATATAATTTCACACTTTGATGATGGTTATTGTTGAACAAGAAAATCCAAAACGGGCTCTTTGGAGTGATCACTCAAGAGTTCAACTGGATTTCACTAAAAGAGTCACCTGATCTTCTTAGGTATTATAAATATTTGTAGAAAATATGATAGTACAGCATTAGAAAAGTAGATTGATTAATATACTCTCTGGCACATGGACACGAAAATTAATCCAACGCTAGATTTGTACCTACAGTTTTATTTCCAGCCATACAATTATAAAGCCAGATCGTTCAGGATGTGAAAGATATGAATCATTAGTGAATTTATGAACTCGATAATTGTTTGACCAAAACAAACAGACTAAAGAGGAATCAATTAGCACCCTCATGGATGTAATAATATTTTCTTGGTTCCAACCAGTGTTTTAAATAGCGCGCTATAGTGGCGTAAATAACACCGATATAGTGGTCAAGGAGTAGCAGCTGCTGTAGCATTTTGTACAGTTGCAATGCCATAGCTGTCTGCTATGGCCCGCAACAGCCTTCTGCGGGCTATAGCATACAGTGCGTAGGGGTGCTTCAGTACAAATGCATTTCAAATTTTCATACAATCAATTTGTTCCATACTTTAGTCATTTTCCACTATGAATCCTAACTCCAAGACTTGACACAAGCACAGTAACAAGCAATTCTTATACAAGATAAGTTATTTTACTTCAAGAGTGATTGGTTAACTTCAGATTCTTGCAAAAAGAAAAAAAAAGGACCTGAGCATGATAAACCCACTATTTCGCTGCTATCTTATCCACTATAAAAACACTTAGCGGCTACGCTTCCGGTACACACTATTTAAAACATTGATGCCAACACAGCTCAGGTAATCTAGGAATTCGGGCAACCATCACCACACTATAAATTTGTTCTCTGAATCTGGTGCTTTAGGCACATAAGGTTTCAATTTATCATGGCATATTAACTTGCTAGGCTCAAGTAGACTAGAACTGTAGCGATAAGAGTGGTTACTCATTGAAGTTACGGCAACTCTTTCATGAAGCCCCACAATGAAAGAACACGCATGACTGGAAAGTCATGTGGGAAGTTCCAGTCTTGGGAGAGAAATAAAAACCACATATTGGACAAGGGAGAATTGGAAAAAGGACAGAATCATACACGACTCAAGTACCAACTGAATTATCCTACCCAAAAGATGGTCCAAAATACAAGTAGAAAATAAACATAATATATATGATCAACATTGTGAAAACTGAAGACATATATGGAACAGAATTGCAGCAAATATAACAAATGATCTGGGTTTTGTATGGTACATACCTGCAGATGAAGGGCAGCCCAAGCTTTCTCAATGCTTTCTTTGAGATCTTCAGAGCTGATATATCCCTCTGAGAAAAAGCTCTCATTTTAGCACTGGTCCAAAAGTGCCACAAACTGAAAGACTGTTTCTACTAGGAAAATTGAAAAGTATTATTGTACTGTATTCATACCATAATGCCATAGCATGACACCATTCAGTCCAATGACAGATATACTTGGGATAGACTTATGTGGATCTGATTGAGAAAATTTAAGGACGAACTGCACAAACTAAATTAAAACACAATGATTATAGAAATGGAGAAACAGTATACTCTTGTTTTAGCAGCAAGACCTATCCAACGGATGCTAATTTGTGATTTAGGTACTGAAACAGCTGCACTGTAAATGCCGCTAAACATACTCAAGCTATGACAGATTGACAGGCAACAAAGCAGGTGTAGCACCACAGATTATAAATGTAGCAGTGTATATATAATATCCCTACATGATCACATAGAGCCAAGGTTGTCAGGATTGGAATTCCAAGTAGAGTTATTTTTGCGTTAGCAGGATCGGCACTGTGGGATCATATTGTATGATCATGGTAGATAGTACCTCGAAAATTGTGATTCCAGAAATCAAAAGATCAGGACCACTATCTCATATGGATCTACCTAATTTAGATCCTATCGGTTCATTTCTGTAAATCTCACTAACAAAGCTCCAAAGGAAGTCAATGGAACCATCCTCATGAGACTAATGAATTAGTCCACACTTCATACATTCAAGCATGGTTATTACGGCGGTGCGGCGAGGCGCGGCGGTTCACCACCTTCACACAACAATATCGCTTATGGCGCGCGGCGTGGCGACGCCATACACACAAGTAGCCACAATAGTATCGGACTTTCGGAGGGTCTAAATAAAAGAAATATAAAGGAAAAAGGACTTTATTGCAATTTTAGAAAAGAAGAGAACTAAATTGAAAAATGTCAAAACCCCCCTCCCCTTATCTGGCGTCCAAACGCCGCTCGCTCCGCACTCTTTCGCTGGCTCCGCCCACTGCCGCTCTCCCTCTCTCCCTCCCCCATCTCCAATGGATCCGCCGTCGCCGTTGCCGTCGCCGTCAACCTTATCCGGCGTCCAACCGCCGCCCACTCCGCATTCTTTCGCATGGCTCCGCCCCCTGCCGCTCTCCCTCTCTCCCTCCCCCATCTCCAGTGGTTCCGACGGATCCGGCGGCGGCGGCGGCGGATCCGGCGGCAGTGACGGCGGATCCGGTGTGGCAATGATGAAGCGGCGGATCAGCCGGGCGGCGGCGGCGGATCCGGTTGCGGCGATGGCAGAGGGCGGATCCGGCCGCGCGAGCGCGAGGCAAGTGGATCTGGCGACGGCGACAGCGGATCCGGCGGCAGCGACGGCGGATACGGCGCACCTCCATGTCGTCCGGACGACATGGTGCTGCAGGCCGCCACGGCGATATGGCGACGAGATATCGCCGATATCTCGACGCCATAACAACCATGCATTCAAGCCCCTTCCAACATGACATTATACCCAAAAAAGACGTATTCTCTCTACTTTTAAAAATCACTACTCGAATACTCACAATCACAAATACATCACACAATGTCCAAAGTTTATTTTCTTCATATATCCATGTGAACTTGTGGATCTGAAATGTAACACCCAGCCCAGTTGGAGGTGGCTATGTGGCCCAAGTGCAGTAGTAGTTGTGGGGATATAATTCTTGAGGATCCAAACATAGTAACTCCAGATTAATCCTTATGGGCGAAGCGAGGACGAAATCCCAATCGAGTTGCCATACGTGCATAGGCCCATCCCACATGGGGGATGGTCTTTAAGCGAATTTGGGGCCCAGGTTGTTGCGTAAATATGGCAGCGAGATAAATTTATGACAGTAAATCATTTTGCTGGCCTTCCACTGTTGCCAGCAAAATATGAAGAACTGCTTCAGTTTGTGACGATAATTAAATTCTTGTCACATTCCTTATCAAACTGCTAACTGTCTATGATGTTAGTAAGATGTCCTTGCAATTGTTTTTAAAATTAAGCATATAAGGCACATGTTTCACCATGAAAAAGAATTGTGAACTGAAGTTTACAGATGAACATTATCAAATAACTGTTACCAAAGCGTAAAATCAAGAAGGCACTGTCTCCCCAGTGGCTAGTCCAGAGTAAACATAAACATAGTATCAAAACAAATGCGACTGTATAAAAGGATACAGATAGCTGAAAATTGCAATGCATCAACATTGCCCTGTTTCAGATGTAAGAATATGCAGCATCTTCCTATCACTTCGGCCACCTGTGAATAAAACATACATGGATACATGAGCAACTTGCCACCTTTCACAATTCACATATAACAATAACAAAAAAAAAGATCTTCTGTCTAAGGAAATATGAAAGAACCCACGTTTTCATCAACCAATGTTGACTGCTCCAAACTACTTGAAGTCTCATTTTCACCTGAAATGCAGCAATATATGATGTCCTATCAATAGGCTCGACTGATCACTGTCAAATTTATGAAATTGTGAATTACTCCCTCCGGTCACAAAAGAGTGATGTTTTGGCATACGTGCAGTCAAACTTTATAATCTTTGGTCATCGATATTTTTATAAATATTTAGATTGGACACATGAAAATAATAGATATGAATAGATTTGTCTCGAAAGATACTTTTGTAACATTATAATTTTGTTAGGTTTTATAAATATACCATTGCAATAGCAATTAGTGGTCGAAGTTACACTTTGGGGACCATGTCACATTCCAAAACATCACTTTTGTGACAGGAGTACAACATCAGACAGAATTATATAGGACATCATCATGCAAGGCACTTTTTAATCGAAAAGGAAATAGAAGGAATTACTGCAGTATCACCACAAAAATTAGGCCACAGCACAAATAATAATTAATAGACAAAAAGGACATCATAAAGCAGGCAAACCACAGAACTACATTCGCCAAACCTGGCCAATATTCCACTTCACATGACAATAATTGGGCCTGAATTGCGACAGCATACCTCATTATCTATTACCTCGCAGACCCTACACTAGTGCAGGAGAATTCTGGAAGAAAAAAAACTTCCAGGTTATCATCCGTGTGAACAGATGTTGCTTACAGGTTGCCTTCAAATATGGCGCCCAAGACTAGAGCAGCTTTGTACACCAGGGTAGTCACCCTATAGGACATTAGGACTATATATCCATTAGGTTATATATTTGCTGGAAGGAATAAAAAGTTTCCGAGTTCTACTTTTTCTTTCCGAAATCTCTTTACTAAAGCACAATGGCACGCTTAACCCAGCTAGTTGATGGGCAGGCTAACACTCATGTGCAGCAGCACTGTTCACATGAATGGTACTTTGTGGTGCTGTGGTGTATTGTAGCAAGCACCAGCACATAGGTTAGTTTAGTTAGAGATAAGTGGTTTGAGTTAAACTGCATCTTATCTTTAGTTGGGTTAGATAAACCTTATTTGGTATAGTTTGGTTTATCACCAGATCCAACCTGTTAAATGCCCCTTATTTATAAGGAGGCATTGTCATCCTGTTCAGAAAGCAAGAAGAATGGATTGTTGGGATACAGGTAGGCTATGCTAGCGCAGATTAAAATTTTCTACAGCGTAAACCAGGAAGTCATGCAAATAAAAAATTATAGATCGTTACCACTAGACGCGAAGTGCAACAGAAGTAGAGTTGAAGCGACCGGTTCAACGAAGCGCGCGTCAATGTAGTAGAAGTAGTTGATCGTCCTCTGGCCAACCATCTCCTCGCGATCATCTTGATCAGTACCGTAGTCGCAACAGCACCTCTATCGAGGTCCACACATCCAGAGATGAAACGCCGTACGTTGGTGTGCTAGCACTAGCGCACACGGCAGGAGTTATGAGAGGTGGCGGCTAGAGTTTCAATGGGTGTGTCTCGGAATATCACCCTCAGCCCCTCGTACCTCCCTTTATATAGCCTCCAATCGGATCCTTATCCGATACGATCAGATATCGTATTCAACTCGGACAGCCTCAAGTAGATTCTTTATCCAATACGAGTAGAGATCGTATCCTACTTGGAGACCTCAAACAAGATCCAATATGAGTAGAGATCGTATCCCACTCAGAGTCTATCATCCAGACCCTTATCGTTCCGACCCAGTAAGTGTGTAACCCTGTAGGTTCATGTATATTTGGCCATAAGCCGAAAACTCCTTTTTAGTCCATAAGTCAATATCAATCCCTAGCAAGACATAGTGACTCATAAATATACATAAAGTCATATTGGATAAGCCTATATAATACTTATATCCGATCCCTTTGCCTCATGATATCAAATCGAGCTCAAAGCGAAAAGTGTGTCATCCTTTAATAGCTCTATCCTTCACTCGAATCTGTAGTGAATTACTCAGTTGTGATTGACTCTTCAATTACATTCGGTACGGCCATGCATTTTCTTAATCCAATCACATCAAGGGGCCCAAAAATATCATTCCCGTTATATTAGAGAGGCAAATTCTATCTTGATCGCTCACATTCCTCCGCATATTTCATAGTAAATTTAAAAGCTACCTTTATAACTATCCAGTTACAGAATAGTGCTTGACAACCTTTAAGTAAACTATTACACATGTAGGAACCGTGACGATCTTAGGTCTAAGAATCCTACATACACTATGTATGAGACCAACTGATAATAATTAAGACTACAACAATTCCCGCAGTGTCTCATGGTAGATCAATTTAACATCATGTTTTCTAACATGTGTCCACGTTATTGATTTGATATCTCCATATCTATGATCCGTGAAACATGATCATCAATCAATACATATGCTGATCTGTAAATCATAATTATCCCACATAACATAAGATCAGGGATGATTTAGAATAACATCAAAATATGAATAAAGAGTTCCACGAACAAGTCACACACTTGTTGAAAGATATGTATTCAAGGAACAAAATAACACATTATTCAATGTTAGCTCTTCGGCTTCTTCTCCAGTCTCACCGTCTGCGACGCTCCCGTTGTGACTGCGGGGGGATGTTAGAGTACAATATATGGTAGGATAGAGTCCATTGGGATTACAATCCCTTGTACCATCTTGCCCCCCAAGTCTTGTACCTCTATATATACCGCCCGAGAGGCTCAATGCAATACATCCAATTCCACCCAATTATATCTTCCTTCATGGTATCAGACGCCTAGGTTTAGATCCTAACCCTAGCCGCCGCTGCCTCGCGCGCCCGGGAGATCTATCTCTCGCGGGGGCGCACACCGTTAGGCGGCGGATCCTATTGATCCGCCGCCATCGCCGCCATCGTCGTCAAGCGGCCAGATCGGGCTACCTCTTGTGATTGTCCTCATCGCGGCCGGCCGCCGTCCGCTCCAAGAAACCCCACTCTCACCATGGGCGGCGCCGCCGCCGCCGCCAACCCTCGACGCGCCCGCCTCCGGCCGCCGCCGGCCGTGGCCGCCACGCCGCGAGGACTCGAACGCGCCGCGCTCACCGCGCGGTGTAGATGGCGGAGACCAGATGACGCGGGGCTCGCAGACGGCTCCACGGCCGCAAGACGCATCGACCGACCGCTGGCGACCTCCGCGATCAGGCGCCCGGCGTCGCCGGTGCCCACCTCCTCAAGACGGAGCGCGACGCGCCGCGCCGGATCCCGCCGCGCCCGCCGGCGGCCGCCGAGATCCATCTTCCATCGACGCGCGGACGGCGGTCCCCGCGCGCTCGACCGTGCCGCTCGCTCCCGCCGGCGGCCTCGCGCGCGCCTCCGCCGGGTTCTCGCCACGACCGCCGCTTGACCCTCTCCGCTGACGCCGACCGCCACCGGATCCGTCAGATCCGGCCCGCCGCCGGCCCGCTCTCCGCCGGATCTCTTCTCGGACTTCGCTGCTCGCACTGCCGCCTACGAGCCCTCCGCCTCGGCCTCGCTGTTGCCCACCGCCGCTGCCGATTCGAGCTCGCCGCTGGGCGCGCTGCCGCCGCCATTCGCCGCTTGTCGCCGGGCCGGCGGCGCCGCCGTCGCCGCTCATTGCCAGCGCCACGGCCGCTTCATCGCTGCTGCCGTTCCACTCGCTAGGATCCAATCAGGAGTAGCCGGTGCTTTTAAAGAAAAAAACAAAAAAAGAGGATTAGGCTAGGTGTACCCGGTGAATTACACATGGAAGATCCCACTGCTGCTCTATGTATCGTTTTTTTTCTCCCGATCACTGATCGGGGTTGAGTCGCCCACCACCTGTCGACCTCGCACGTATCTACTCTGACATCGGTGTCGACTACACCGGCCCCTTCCTCTTCGACTGTGCGGCCAAGCCGGGCACGCGATGTCGAGGGGACGCCTTCGCGCGTCGCATCTCGGTCATCCCGTCCGCACGTCTTCATCGCCGGTTTGTCATCGCCACCACAGATCGGGACACCTCCACCGACTTCTTCCATCGTCGTCCCGCCTCACGCATACTCGGTCTGATCAGCCGATTGTGCACGATCCACCCGACTCCGTGGACGCTCGCCGCCGAGTACTACGTGCATCTTCTCCGAGCAACGTGGCCGCCGCGTGTCGCCTCCTCGGCCGCGCACCGCCGCACGTGTGTCCTCGCCGTTGCATCTACATCGCCGCCCTCGTGTATCGACGATCGTGCCGCGCAACCTTTGTGCACCATCTGCTCGCACATGGTCTTCGTCATACCGATTGGACCTTCATCGCCGACATCGAAGCGCTACGCGCCGCCGCATTTTGCGTCGGGATCGCCGCCACACCAAAGCGCTCGCCCGCTCGCCGCCGGGTAGTAGCGCCCGCTCCCGCATCGCTTCTTCCAAAGACAACCACGCTGGTTGGGGCCTCTCCTTGTACGTCCGTGATCGCAACACCGCGCGTGTTGCCCTCGACGCTGTCGGTCCGGCAAACTCGCACACACTCGGCTCTAGCGGCTTGATCGCATCGACCGGCATCTACCTCCCGTTCCGCCTCGCTCGCCTCGATTGCATCGCTGCGTTTTCGCCTACATCCTCGACGGCCCGATCGCATCGACCTCAGACGCTTCTTCCACGACGATCGCCTCGACGCGCCTCCGCATCACCATGGCGCTTTTTGCGCCGCGCTTCACGCGCGATCGTCTCGACATCGGTAACCCGACCACGACTACATCGACCACGGTCATCTCAAAGACGGCATCCTCGACCACGACTACTCCGCCGCGCTCGGCTACCTCGACATCGGCACAAAGGGCTACCGCCTTGCTTGAGCTACTCGTTGGTTCGCTCGATCCACAAGATACGCACCGCTCGACGGTTATGGCTGCGGGATGTTAGCTCTTCGCTTCTTCTCCGCTCTCACTGTCTGCGACGCTCCGTTAGATCATGCGGGGATGTTAGAGTACAATATATGGTAGGATAGAGTCCATTGGGATTACAATCCCTTGTACCATCTTGCCCCCCAAGTCTTGTACCTCTATATATACCGCCCGAGTGGCTCAATGCAATACATCCAATTCCACCCAATTATATCTTCCTTCATTCAAAAGATCATAAACATGGAAGTGATACAATCGTGATACAATCATCTGCATGATTATCTATAGGGCATATCACTAGCATGGATTAGCTTCTCTCTTGTCTAAGATCTTCCCTAGACTATTGTTTCTCCCCTTCCCAGTACCCTAATCTCCTTCAAGCCCTGCCATGCAGCCCTCCTCTATACAGTAGTTACCCTGCTATGGAGTAAGACTCATAACAGCGCAATAAAATACTTGGTGAGCATTTAAGTTTCACCAATCAAGGGGAAAATTTGATCCACCAATCAAGGGGAAAATTTGATCTAGATTAAGAAAACCATTAGGACATAGAGGTCCCCGGAAATATGGCTGATATAGCAATAAGTTACAAAGTACATAAGAACAACACACGATTTGGATTTTGACTTTAAATTAACATAGTTGTCAATTGTGCATCTCTAATATTGGTCAATAAAAGAAAATTGTAACACCTTGGCCCAAAATCCACTCAAAACCCAGCCCACCATGGGGTGAGCCCACACGTGCATAGCACCCAATTTACACTTTTGTCTCACTTCGTGTAATAGACTTAACCCGAAAGAGCTAAGTTTAGACCCAACAAGCATTATGTGCTACTACAACTTACATTAGACAAGCAATGTGGGACTACCACACGACTCTACATGGGCCACTATACTAACGGGCCAGAGTATTACACTCGCACCCCCTTAAGGGCTCATGCCCTCAGTAGCACACCATATACATGGCAAATGTCCAAAACCAACCCTAGGTACACATGTGCAGGCACATATGCCATATCGTGTGTCCACAGACTCCACACCAAGCTATCAATCATGGATGTTGTCCATCATCAGGCTAACAATCAAGACGAGGTAGATAGCATAGCTACAAGCTGCTGAAATTAACGACAAACTCACCTGATAGGTAGACTACAAAGAGCTTTTTCTCCCTTCTTGATTGGTTAATTGCATCTGGAATGGAACCTTTGTATGTCAAGGAATTGATTGTCCTTTCCATCTAGAGTTAGAATAAGGAAATATATCATTACATGGATAAATACATGGAATCATGCGTGCATACCATGTACGGATTACAAAAAGAGAGTCGACCACATGAATTAAAACAAGAAAAAGGGCAAATTCAGTACCAAATTGTTTCTTATTTATCAGCAAAGTCAAGCTAATTGGAATTTTTGCTCTAAAACACCTGTTCTTCCTTTCTTTTTAGTATCTTCTTTATGAATTGAAATCGCATTGCCTACTTGATATGATAAGTCATCAAGTATATCCAATAATATAACAGCAGGAATGTTCACATGGATCTAAAAGAATAATTTTCTAAAACTAAGATGTTCACTTTCTTGTAATGACCAAATGCAAACCACAGTCCACAGAAGCAAACAAAATTGTATTTTCAAGTCAGGAACATAAACACAATAATCAAGTCAAAACCATTAATTTCACAACAACCGAAAGAGGGTACCTCATGCCATAATTATTTTCCTCCAAAAATTACAAAACAACATCGCCGGGCAAACAAAGAACATGCCACTAGTATTCGAGGAATGTTAAAACAGAAATCAGAAACACAGACTACGGAGAAAAGAAAAGGCCCAAATCTATTCCTATGGCTTGTACACAAACACGGAGCTCACCAAGAACATCGCAGAATCGTTAAAATCCATACACTGACAGGTTGGGTACCCACAGGCCACCACTAACAGAAATTCTACAGGTCAGCAAAACCAAATCTGCGCAGTAATCTAATCCAAGGAAAGCACTGACGGAGCCAAGAACTAGACCCGAACCAGAAAGGTTGCTCAAGAACCCGAAATTTGAAACTGGACAACCAGGGCATACAAAACAAAAAGGACCGGACGGTATTAGCAAGATTGCTAACGAACTGAATGTAATCGCAACGACTGACTCTATACACGCACAAGCACAGCGCGTCAAGAACAGTACGAATTTCTCCCAATCGCAAGTCACACACTCAATTATCACAAGTCACTACTATGTAGATTAGTAACACCAAATCCGCCGCTAATCTAATCCAAGAACGGGACTACGGCCCGCCCCCAGGAGCAGATTGCTCAAGAACTCTGAGGAAGAAGAGAGGAACTAATCCATCACCAGAACGATTGGTCAAGAATTCATGGGGAGAGTGGAGCTAGCGAATCAAAGGCTCACCAAGGAAGGTCGATCCGGATCCCGAATCAGGAGGAGGGGAGGAGGATGGACGAGTGGGGGCGGCGGAGTAGAAAACGAGCAGGCGGCTTCTTGGATCGGCGACGGTGGACAGCCCTGCCCTTGAGCCGTGGGGACTGGGATAGACGGAAGCGGAGGCCGTCGTGCGCCCGAGGAGTTGGGTTGAAGTGTTCAGCTAGTAGTGAGCCGGGTTCGGACCGGGCCTTGTGTCATTGGGGACGCTGCGCCCGGCCCAGCTTAGTTGAGCGGCTGGGCTGGGCAAGCATTCGTGTTGGACCGGTTTTGCTCGGGTCTAGTCGAACTGATGCAGGGGTCCTATACGCTTTATCATCTCAGGGGAAAAAACTTGCTATTGGCGCCGTGCTGTAGGCCAAAGTTTGGCGTGTATATATAGTTGGATGCATTTGTTTTGATTGAGTATTGTTCGTATTAGTTAGGAGATATCGGAGGCAGCTATGTTAGGCATCATAAACCATAGTTTGCGCATCTAAACTTGCACAGTGGTGTCACTTGGGTGCATCGACCGTAGCATAGTCTAGTCGTGTAGTGCTTTTATTTCTCTAGTTGATAACCATAATTCGACTTCCACCAATCACATGTTGAGTGGGTTATTTCTATTATTTAAAATTATGAATTGATTGTTGTATGTCCATTCTCCCCTCCTCTCTCTCCTCAGTCGTTCACCATCCCTTCTTTCCTCTTCGCATAGGCTGACATACAGACCCGTGTCTTTACTCCGCAGCAGGAAGATAGTCCTTTTGTTTCTTCCATACGCGCGGTTGGCCTCTCGTCCTCTTCCTATATATTGTTCATCTCGCTAAAAAGGCTACCTCTACTTGCTAAGTTATAGTAAACATTGTACTTACATGGAATTTTAAAATGTTTTTAAGGCACAGAAATGTTAACAAATGTTATCTTTGTTTCATCTAGCGATTAAAAAGCTTGATTATGTTTTTAATACATGCTCATGTCATATTTAAGATTCTGTTGCAATGCAAGTTTTTGTAGATTTTCCACATTAATTATCCAAGATTTCAACATACGATCTGTAGGTTACGAGCCTTAAGATGATTACACTAATTAATTAGCCTAACCTAAAAAAATGTCACTCGGGGATTCAAACCCGTAACTATAGGTTATGAACCTGAAGACAACTACAATAACCAATTGACCCAATCTAAAAAATATGTACACTCGGGTCCATGAATTTTGTAGTCGCGCTTTGCATAAAGGAGAAGGCTGGTCCAAATCGGAAGCAACGGTGTCGTGTTCATCTGTATTTGCCAGGTCCTGCTCATTTCAATTTTAGCTTCTGGCTTCGGGCTTATTTTCACTATTTATAAATTTCGTCTTTTTATAAACGTTTAGTTTTTTTGAGCTTTGTTTGCCAGTTCTTTTTTTTTCCGTATTCATTTGCATTGTCCGTGTTGAGCTAGCATATTTTTTCAATTTTTTTTAGATTTAATCACACCAAATAAACCACCTTCAGCTACAGTGAAATTTCAGTCGCTACAGTGCAATTTCAGCCATAAGGCATAACTTTTTAGCCCAACTAAGCGGGGCCTAAGAAAGGTTTGGAACCATCTTAACTCACTCAAACAAGGGCGTCTGAACACAATTTTCTCATAACTCATAGACGTCACTTCATCACATTATGGGCTTTGTAGCTATCAAAATTATGACCTAACTTTCTTACTAAGAATAATATGTAAAACTATGCTGCACCTCTCTCAACTTCGATTTGGCTTCTGCATATTTTTCATTATTTTATCTCCAAGCTAGCCGATTTAAAGAGAAGCAAACATTTCACGTAAAAGTCATAATTTGCAACCAAATAATCCAAAAAAAACACTGATTAGATGTGCAATGTGCTTCCTCAAACCATATACACCAAATAAATATCCTAAGAAAAATAACAAAAAAAAGAGGAAAAGGAAAAAAATAAAGGGAAGGTTGGATGATGCTACTTACAACTGAAAAAGAACTTTCATTTGAAGAAATCAGACTTTCGACTGAAAATCAAGCTTTCCCTATTGAACTTCGACTAAAACTCAGAAGTTTTAATCAGCAAACTTTCAATGAGTGCTTCAAAACTTTTGACTAAAAAGCTTTTAATTGGGAATTTTGAATACTTTCCATTAGGAATCGAATCTTTCAGCTCCAATTTGAGAAGTTTCAGGTCCATTTGGAGAAAGATACATTGGGCTTTGTTGGGCACGGTGGCCCCGTCGATAGTAGTAGACTGGCAGTGGTTGAAGATTGTGGCTGCAGTGGTCAGTGATGCCTGTTGAGGAACCGTCGCTGGTGACCAGTCCAATCGATTCCTCTGCTTAGAACAAATCGAATCAATCACAGAAGACAGAATAATAGATTGAACACAAAGAGAGGTAGAGAGAACTCCTGGTCTTTCTCTATTGCTTTCAATTGCATATGTGTATAAAATATGCTGGTACGACTCCCTATTTATTGTCTCCGGTGGGATGCCCATAATGGGCCAGGTCTACTAGCCTGGGCCCAGGTTTCCTAACACTCCCCCTTGGGCACTCACCCGATACGTTCATGCCTCATTAAAACTCCATAAAAACCCAGTGGAAAAAATTTAGAGAAAGAGTGCATGATACATGTTATGTTGCGATGCACGAATTGCCTCATTAAAAACCTTGGTCGAGAAACTTCAGGAAAACTCATCAAGGGAAAAAGAGTACAATCTACCCAATTTCATTTGGTCTTCAGGACTTTATTCTTTTGGGTACTTAATCTTCATGATCAAGATTTATTAGCGGGCTTGAGAGAATTCTCCCCCTGAATTATGCACTTCTCTAAGTCTCATCATTCCAATTCCACGCACGCACCTTTCAAAGCTAGATGCGGGGATCGACTTAGTGAACAAATCTGCCAGATTTTCACAAGACTTAGTATGCAGTACTTTGATCTCATCCATTTTTTGCAATTCATGTGTATAGAAGAACTTGGGGTTGATATGATTTGTGAGATGACTCTTCACATAGCCCGTTTGCACTTGTGCAACGCAAGCTGCATTGTCTTCATAGATAATTGTGGGGGTTTGCACAATATTCATCCCACATGATTGCTGGATGTGGTGAATCATTCGGCGGAGCCAAGCGCACTCTCGTGCGGCTTCATACAGTGCTATAATTTCTGAGTGGTTCATCGAAGCAGCTACAAGGCTTTACTTAGACGATTTCTATGAAATTGCAGTTCCACCACACAGGAATACATAGCCTGTTTGTGACTTTGTGGTATGCGGGTCTAACAGGTACCCAGCATCTGCATAGCCAATCAAGTTCAGATCTTGATTCTTTCTGTAGAACAATCTAAGGTCCTTGCTTCCTTGGAGGTATGGGAAGATGTCCTTTTATGTCCTGCCAATGCCTTTTGGTAGGTTCTGCACTATACCTTGCTAAGAGGTTCATGGCAAATGCAATGTCCGGTCTAGTGCAGTTTGCTAAGTACATGAGCGCTCCCACTGCACTCAAGTATGGGAATTCCGGTCCCAGGACTTCCTCCCCCTCTTCCCTAGGTTAGAAAGGATCTTTTTCTTGCTGTAAAGACCTCCCGATCATCGGTACTTTCGATAGGAATGCCTTCTCAAAGCCAAACCTTTCTAGCACCTTCTGGGTGTAGGCTGACTGATGTACCAAGATTCCTTCAGGGACATGCTCAAGCTACAGGCCTAAGTAGAACTTGATCTTGCCCAAATCTTTCATTTCAAATTCTAACTCCAAGTAGGAGCTTGCTTCTTTTATGTCTTCTGCTGTCCCGATGATATTCAGATCATCTACATACACAGAGATTATACAGAATACATTATGGGATCGCCGTATAAATACACAAGTACAGTCTTCACTATTCATGTAGCCTTTCTTGCATAGAAAGTCGCTTAAGCGATTATACCACATTCTTCCAGATTGCTTCAGTCTATACATTGACTTTCTGAGTTTCACACTGTACAGATTTCTGTTTACTCTGTCTTGGTTCGGGAGAGGGATTCCTTCAGGGACTTTCATATAAATCTCCGAATCCAAGTTACCATAAAGGTATGTAGTTATCACATCTATCAATTTCATTTCTAAATTCAAGTTCACTGCCAATGAGATTAAATATCTAAAAGTAATTTCACTCATGACTGGGGAGTAGGTTTCTTTATAATCAACTCCAGGACGTTGAGTAAAACCTTGTGCTACCAGCCTTACTTTGTATCCCACTACTTCGTTTCTTTCATTTTCTCTTTCGAACAAATACTCATTTGTACCCTACAGGGTACACATGAGGAGGTGTGCGGCATACGGGCCCAAACACTTCTCTTTTGTTCAGAGATAGCAATTTAGTTGCTATTGCCTTCTTCCAATCTGATCTTTTCTTACATTCAGCGAGCGACCCAGGCTCAGGATCAAGATTGATGATGGTGGCAATTTTCTTTGCGAAGTAGATATCGATATTGGCTGTTGTCCTGTTCATGGACTCTCCTGTGTGCACATAATTTATAGCTATTTTTTCATGAGTTGCTTCTTCTGGAGCTTCACCTTGTGCATCGCTTCTTTCAATTGCGGTAGCAAGTCTCTTTAGTTTTTTGGCTCCGATGTGTGCGCACATATCCATGCCGATGGGGATATTCAGATCCGGTATGCCCTTTTCCAAAGGTGTCATACTTGTGCCAGGTCTCAACTGGCTCCCCTTCTCATTCTGGGGGACTTCAGTGATCGGCTGTGATAAGTCATTCTTATCATTTTTCGCCAGGCGTCCCAGGTTACTTTGGACTCGAGGAACCGGAGTTGTCATCCTTTTATTCTAAGGCCTTTAAACGAGATTAGGGATACCTTCAATTTTCTTTGGTATTTCAACCCTCTCCAGTGCATTGCGTGCAGGCACATGCGACTTAGTCACGCTCTTCAAATCTCTAAAGTGATTGGGCAGTTGGTTTGCTAATGCTTGCAAATCGATGATCTTCTGGACCTCTTTCTCTGTTTCGCTAGTGCGCAGATCATGTGCATGAATTCTCGTGGCTTCCCACGTAATTTCCCGATATTTTTCATCAAGGGGTTGATTTCCTCCCCCTAATGTTGGGAAATTATTCTCATCAAAAATGCAGTCAGTGAAGTGGGTGGTATGCAAATCTCCCAACATAGGTTCCAAATATCTGATTATGGATGTAGTCTCATAACCAACGTATATCCCAATCTTGTGGAGAGGGCCCATTGTAGTACGCTGCGGAGGGGGTATAGGTACATAAACCTTACATCCAAACCTCCTGAGATGAGAGATTTTCAGTGGTGACCCTTGCGCTAGTTGCATAGGTGAATAGATGTTATAGACCGATGGTCTAAAGTTGATGAGATTCGCTGCATGTAGGACTGCGTGTCCCCAACATGTAGCTGGCAAATTACAATTAAAATAATGTTGTTTTAAAATTGTTCGGAATGCATATTTTTATTCAATGTACTTTAATTCCCTATTTTAAATGTTAGTTAATTCCTAATTGTTATAGCCTACCTTTGACATTGAAATCCGTACACCTTGGTCACCCTAGATGAAAATTACTAGTTGGTACATTAGTATAGTATTGACTAGTCCTTTTGTAGCAAAGTGCTTAGTCATGCTTAGACTCGAACTTAGGTTGGACGGGAAATTTACCAAATGAAATTTCTTTTGTATTAAAATTAATTTATCCTTGGCAAGGTTTTTATTACCAAGGATGGTTATAAAATGATTTGTAAAATCAAATGAAAAATGGTTTAGACTTGGGTGAGTGGTTATCAAGTGAGTGTGGATTGAGCATGAGACTTTGGTTCATGGTTAGTCTCACCTAAGTTAATTAAGGACCGGTCTGAAAACTGCTATTGCAAAGCCTTTTTCATACTACCACAAGTCTAGTATGAGACAGACCTGGCCAACTAATTTGCAACGTCTCATTTTAGTTTTACCATTCTGTGGAATGTGGGTGTGGTTGGAGCCACGTGAAGCCAGCATGACATAAGAGGGGCTCCCACTTAGCTGTAGTTATTTGGTGGTGAAACCTTAGCAGACGAAACTGGGTTGGAATGGTGCATTGTAAAGGTCTTGTGATAATCACTTAGTTAATTATAAGTTAATTATCTCTTGTGGGTAAAACGTATAGTGGCCAACATTATATGTTAATTATCTCTTGTGAGTAAAGCTATACGACCTCTGTAGAGTCACAACTATTTGAATAGCTAAGCCCTCGGTCATGGGCATACCGAGTAACGCTTTACATGGATTAAAGTTGGTTTTTGAAATGGTTTATAAAATGGTTCAAGATGAATTGGTGTCCATGGGAAAAATTTGGGTTGTAGCCCGTGTTTATGTTAGTGTTAGGTTGAAGCTTGCACTAGCTTTATTAAATGTTTAAAGGTTCACTTTCTACTTAATTGTATTAAATTACACTTTTCCATCTATTTATCATATTTAAATGTCAATTATTGCTTTACGCTTAAATAACCCTATTATGTCTGCTTTGTTATTACCCTTACATTAATGTTGCATTTTTTGTGTAACTTGTTGAATACCTCATGTACTCACTCTTGTTCTATACACCATTGTCCAGAGAATGAGGACTTTGCAGATGATGACTAGTATAATGGATAAGTTGTTGCCCCAGTTGATTGCCTGTGGCAAATTGGCTAGGCCTACTACTACTTCATTTCTTCTTCCATTGCAATAATAAAATTTGACCTATGGGTCGGTGATGTAAACTTTGGCTATAAGGCTCATAACTTTAGTAATTAAATAAGTGCATGCTTATGATTGATATTTCATCTTTGTTGCAACTATGTACACTAGTTGATCTTGGACTAGATAGAATGCAAAGAGGATCTGTAATCATTACTTCTGGGTCTGATAGCAATAGACCCTTCATATCGAGGTATGACAACTAGGACATATTGCACATGCAGTACCAAATGTTGTAGTATCTACGCAAATAATAAACTCCTTGCACTTACATCTTTCAGCTCGAACTCAAATTTAGATCATAATTTTAACTAGTGAACAACAAACTCTAGAGAGTATTAAGTAGTTGTCATCAATATTTTTTTGAAGATTAATGTTGCCAAAAGCTCGAAACCTCCATAATAGTCATACAAGTGATCCAAGTTACAACATATCCAAACAGTGAATAAAAACCAAATTCAGTTGTCCCCACAACTGACATTGTTTTTTGATTTTTTTACTACCACAAGATCTCCATAATTGAACATTGTCCAAATTAACTCAACAGCAGTAGCAAAACCACTTTCCTGTGCACATAGCAATGTAGATGAAATTGCACTTGTACACTAATAACAATGATGTGTTGAAAGTCTGCAACTCCACCTTGGAATTCACATATACGGGTCTTGTCGCAATAACTCATAGAAGATGGCGAATCATCGAAGAAATTGCCAATGATTAATCTCACATAGATGCCACCAATAATACGCACAACGGCCTAAGTTACAATGAAGTCCATCTCCAATGAAAGAAATTAAAATAGAGCTGATGACACAGCCTCTTGATGGAGAGCGATGATTGACTGAGACAAAAAAAAATCACCGACGGAGGTGGCATGGGATAGTGATAGGGCATGGTGCCGGGTGACGCGAGCAATGATGCTGGTGGAGCCATCGCTTGAACAATTGTAGGGGTGGTGCATGGGTCAGAACCAAATCAAAGTCGAGTCGTGGACACAGAGTTGAGGTGAGTGAAAATCGCTGAGTTGAGGCTGATAAGAATGTACCAATATGATTCCTTGTGTATGCATAGTAGGAAGCACCAGCCTTCTTGGTACACTTGCTACGTACGTAAAGCAAAAATTTATGGAAGCTTCCTGGTAGCTTTCTTCATGTGCATGTAGCAATACCTTGTGAAATCATTGGTACACCTCTTTATGTGCACCAAGCAATTTCAGGTGAAATCACAAAGAGAAGCTTGTTGTGCTTTGCCTTCAAGCATAAACTTGCCTAGGGTAGAAATCCTATTGCCTTAGGGCGTGAGTCTGGTTGCTTCTCTACTCTTCTTAGATGGCTACTCTACTATGATTTCTTCTTCTAAATGCGAGCCTCTTATCTCACTCGGTTTTGTGGTGTTATCAGTTTCAAACTCATTATGCTGCGTGATGGCCGCCCCTTGTACATTGTGTCATAGATAACATGCGATGCTCGCTCCCGAAGTTGAGATTGCTCTCTCAGAAGTGGCTAGAGTTTTGAACCCAGAGCTCTAATATCACTTGTTAAAAAAATGGATGACAAAATAGATGATGATCAAAGGAACAAGAGAGACAAATTTAACATGAAAAAACCTTTGCGGAAAAACCATGAATGCACGAAAGAGAATATCACTATATAAGGAGAGTTACATGTATGAATATTCATGGTAAGGCTTTTTTAGAGCATGTACAATATAGGTGCTTAGAGAGATGCTTATGTAAAAACACCAGTTTATTTTTGCCACATAGGATTGGCTAGGTGCTTGCACTAAGGAAGCGATGCTTGAATTTGCTTCAATGTATCGCTGGTGCTTGTGTGCGTAACCTCCTTTCATTTTTTTAATTGTTGCTTCCAATGATGCTTACTTTTCCATTATGTTACTTGCTGTATGTAGATAGGAGCAAGCTAATGCTGCTGCAAAGGGAAAAATTCCCATGCCACCTATTGGAGCCCAAAGTTATAGAGTCATACACTAGCTGAAATAGCTGCATAGGTGAGAAAGAGTCATGCGCTAGCTACGGCATGTATTGATGAGAAAGAGTCCAAGACTTAAACAGTATTTTATGCATGGGTGATGGCTAGTCCATGATTTACATGCTCCATCCACATGCACTGGACAAATAGTATTGCATGCCATTCTCTACATCTACATTGTGTTGTGTTATAGTTTCTACAACCTTCGCTTTCACTCTTCCATATAATGGATTCTAATAATAGTTTCATGGATTTGCTGAAAAATTGTACATAACCATATTATTCCTTTAATTTACTTTAGTAGTTTGTTGATCACCCATCTAGCTATCACAACATTGGAAGAAGTGTGGGTCGCAATCGAGCAACTTCAAAATTAGCCCATGGAACTCCGTATGCAGGGGCGGTGATGAGCCCAAAAGAGATGACGAAAATGATATCAATGACGATGAAGAAAGGACAGGAAGACACATACAATGGATAGAAGATGACAACATTCGACTGGTAAGAGATTGTTTTATATTTCGATAGCCATTGGTTCATAAGATTTGTTCTTGATATAGTTACATTAAATTTTTAGAATAGTGCATGGTTAAATAACTCTATTGATCCTATCGATGGAAAATAAAAAGGGTAAGTTTACTGGAAACAACTGGCAAAAGAGTGCAACAAAAATAGTCCCATTGATAGAAAGAGAAAGGACATCAATTGCAAGGATCACTGGGGTAAGATGAATCCTAAGATTGTGTAATCCAATGACATTTGGTGCAGGCTCAAGGATGCATATGTTAGTGGCCAATCACATGGTTAACTCATGGATAAAGCTCATGAAATGTACAAGAGTGAAGCAAACCAATGTTTCATACTTGTCTACTTGTGGAGAGAGGTTCGGAATAGGCCCAAGTGGGATAGGATGTATTCTAAAGAGAGCAACTCCAAGAATAATGATACATCTACATTATACTTTGAGGAAGAAACCCTCCCGAAAGGAAGGAAGCAAAAGCTATAGGGAAAGGCCATAGCGGACTCTTCCTAGGGCATTCTATCCCATGGCGACATTCAACTCGATTATGAAACACAAGCCCTAAGGGTGTCCACAGCTGGTAAGATGACAGAGGTACTACTTCAACTCTCTAAAGACAAGCTTGAAAAGGCATATATGAATAAATACACATAACTCTTAGTGGCTAACACAACTTGCTTAAATGATATGCAAAGGATGGAGCATGAGAGAGAACTTCAATATTTTTGTGATAAATTATTTCATGGAATTAACAACACCTAATGTGCTTGGGACTTTAGCATGTCAGCCTTACTTTGTTTACTTCAAATAATTGGTATATCATACCAATTTAGCATTCATAAATAAAAATGTACTTAGGAGAGACCATGTGGAGGCCATCTCCATGTTGTGATGAATATTTGGCAGCATTTGGGACTTAGTGGTGAAGGTTTGAGAGTTGTTGAAATTTGTGAAGTCGAATTTTGTATTTAAGCTAGGTTGTATGTGATGTTATGATGTATGTTTTCAGTAATGATGGTTAAGTGCGTGGCACTTGTGCTAAGAAAATTATTTCTTTGTTTTGGTTGACTGGAGGTTGACTTGATGGCTTGAATGATCATCGAGGATCGGGAGTAAGCTTAGAGAGCTTAGCATCCAGAACGATAATAGAGGTTGAGGAGATCATCGGAGATTAAGTTTGGTCAGGAAGATGGAGTCTTCGTGAAGATGGTGTGAGATGGGTCCATGCGGCGACTTAGTGTGACTTTGTAGCGTCCAATGTTGGCGAGGTGTTCTGAAGGTGTTCGGAGCTCGAGACACAAGGCGTGGATGTGATAAGTCAACGAGAAGTGAAGACTGTTAAGGTGGAGCAGTGTGGTAGCTCCAGGTGGCAGGCATTGATGTAATTGACAAATTATGGAGCGAAGGCGAAGATGCGAGCTGTTATAAGAAGAAAGACATGGTGAGACCAACATGAGGTATCGTCGAGCAGGTGGAGCTTGGAGGTGGTACAAACCTATGACATGAAAGGCTGTAGGAATAGGAGGTGTGGTTAATCAAACTACATAACAAAGTAGCTCTCAAGTGGAGGGTCTGGGCAAGCTAGCCCAAACACTAACATGCATATTACAGTGATGTGCATTAGCCCCTGTGATGGGGGGCACTCCCAAAGGTGGGAGAAAAAAATGTGGAACTGACATAGAGCAAGTTCTTAGAGGAGCATAGTGACTTCAACAGATAAGATTCAAAGTGACGATTATTGAGTTAGGATGACTCATATGTAGTCTTGTAGGATTTAGAAATGTATGCTATAAAGAGTCTTAGATGAATCATATTAGGATTAGGACTCCTATTTCTATTTTGAGTAGAATTCCTACTCTAAATTAAAGATGGGCTAGGAGGAACTGTATAATCCATGGGGTGATTATGGAGAGGAATCAAGAAACTAAGCAATCAATCCTACTCATCCAAATCAGAAAGTGCATGAGAGGATTAGATGCTAAGATATTCTTTAACACTAGATTCTTGTATAGAATAAGGATCCCATGTTGCGGTATGAGTTGGTTGTGATACGAGTCTGAGGACCGAGGGTAGGGCATTCGCTCTTGAATGGTCGACCATGCTGCCGTTAAGGCTCTAAGGCTTAGTTGAAGAAGAGGGAGAGGGACAAAAAAACTTTGTTTATTTCTTTGCTTGATTAGAAAAGATAATAATGTCATGCTTATATAGTATCGGCCTACTAACAATTCAATATAGTCTTTCTGACTATAAAAAAAACCTTTCTAATAGATAAGATTACATCCTAATAATAACTTAATAGTTTAGGGATTTTGAAACCAACCAAACTAACTAATCTTTTATAGTAAGAAAATAATCAAACTACCAAAATAGATAACACCGCTACAGCACCCGCGCAATACTGTTCATGAGCGCACTCTTACAGTACCACGTGTGTACTGTTCACGCATTGCTGCAGTACAAAATGGTACTGTTCATGTGCCTGCTAATCTTGGTCCATAACATCCGAGAGTTCTAAAAGATTCGATGGGGTTATGAGTGAACAACAATCTCTTGTATTGTTTTGAGGTAGTACTTAAAGAATTTGCGGTCAGTTTCGCTAATTCTTTTCTCTTGTCGTGGTTGCTGTTACAATACCATGTGTATACTGTTCACGCATTGCTGCAGTACAAAATGGTACTGTTTATGCCTACTAATCTTGGTCCACAACATCCGAGAGTTGTAAAAGATTCGAGAGGGTTGACAATCCCTTGTATTGTTTTGAGGTAGTACTTAAAGAATTTGCAGTCGGTTTCGCTAAATCTTTTCTCTCGTCGTGGTTATGTTGACATCATTATTTTAGTTATCTCTACGAGATTAATCTTTTTCGTTCTTAATATAGTATATACTTATACCATACCTTATAGAGTCTGATACGATCTAAGAACCATTAAATATAAAAAGGAGTATTAAAATGTAACAAATTTTACCTCTGCTGATCCCAACCGGTCAGTCGTGGCTCAGAACTCCCCTTTTATTGTGGTATATACTTGCACTGCAAAATATGTGGCAGGATGCTTGCAATGTCTCTCGCTCCACCAGCCAAGTTTACCGCTCATTTACTTTCCTGCCTGACAAATCTTTACGGGCCTCCGTAAGGCTTCCTCATATATTACGACTTAAGAACTTTATTCATTCCATTTCTGACAACGTGTGTGTGTGTGACATCAGATGGCTGCCAACGATTCGAGCTCGAGCGAGGAATCCTTAATTGATAGCACGACAACAGCGAGGGAAGGAACGAACAGATTGTTGAAAATTTGAGTACTATTTTAATTCTAAATTTTATTAGGAGATAAATACAGTAAAAATCTAGTGATGTTAAATACAAAACAATTAGCAGGCTACTTATTGTACTTCAGAAAATACGCAAAGAAAAATAATGTCAAAATCAATTGAACACGTGAACGACTTACTGTTGGGCTATGAAGAACAGGCAACAGTGCAAGTTTGATGCAGTGCAGGATGTAGATGAAACAGAGCAGCGAGCGGTCGCGCAGATATGCGCTGCCCAGAAACCTTATTGTCGCCCCCGTACAGGTCTTCACAACAGCAACCGCTTAGAGATACCGCTCCTCTTATTCACAGTGCATGCTGAGAAGAAGAGTCGACGAGCTTCAGACGACGCAGTACAACAACACAAGTTGACAGAAGTGAGAGATGCAGGCAGTGAGAGATCTCTGCTGTATACCTTGGACGTCTCCAGGTATATATAGATGTGCAAATTACTCTCTAGAATTGCCCCATTAAATTGAAATAATTTACTGGTAACTGCTCAATTATTCACTGATAACTGATAGCATTTAACCAATGATTTACCTACTAGTAACTGCTTATCATCAAAAACTCAATTAAGCCTCAAATTCAAATGCTTGAATCCCATTCAAACAGATAGAGAGAGAGAGTGGTGTAGGGTTCAACAAAAATAAAGATGGATTTAGTCTGCCAAGTGACGTGCCACGTCACGGCACAGTCACAAGTCATGCGATTTTCACATGAAAATACATGAACACACATGCGCGGGCGTGATTAGCCAAAGCACTCATGCTACCTCTATCCATATTTAAGGAGTGGTGAGGGTTCCACCTTATAAATTGGTATCTTACCTTAGCAATATGATACTAAAGTATGTATTCTTTGAAATTAAGGAAATGTACCTTACTCGTATAGGCCAATTTCTAATATAGATATGCCGCTACTTGGAAGTAAAGCTTGCTTGGGTAGTGCTCTAACTAGTTTCTACCTATTTGTTTCTGGTTTAAAACTAGCAGCTGAAAATACACCGTAGTGGTTGTTATTTAGAAATTAATAAAAAATAAAAAAATTAAGAAAAAAAAAATGAAAAACACCATTGTATCTTCACAAACAATACAAAAAAAATTAAAAAACTAAAAAAACCAGAATTAAGAACCAGACGTGTTTCAGAAAGCAGAACCTGAAGCTCGTTGGAGCTGAACCTTTACTTACGTAACTTTATCTACAGGACTACACGTTGAACCTTTGCAACTTTAGGGCCTGTTTGGTAGAGCTCCACCAACTCCAGATTCATGAAAAACAAATCTAGATTCAATTTTTCCAGCCAAACACTTCTAGCTCCAGCAGCTCCACTATGGATTTGCTCCACGAAAATAGTGGATCTGCCCCCAGATCCATCAAATCCATGGAGCACCTCAAGGGGTGCTCCACCAAACTCAAGTTTGATGGAGTTGGGGAAAATTACCCACCATGCCACTGATTACACACCAAAAAACGGTTCGTTCTATTTCTTCTTCTTCTCCGCACGCGACCCCAACCTCGGACGTCTCCCGCGCCCGCTCGCCATGGCGCTCGGCCTCCACCGCGAGCTCGGCCTCACGTCGGCCGCGCGCGAGCTCCGGCGAGGCGGCGAGGTCGCCGCCATGGCGGCCGCGCCATGAAGCTCCGCGAGGCGGCCGAGGTCGCCGCCCACCGCCATGGCCGCCACGGAGCCGCCGCACCGCCGCCCGCGCGTCCTGCGTGTGCTCCGTGCTCGCCGTAAGAGGAGGAAATTTGAGGATGAAGAGCCGACGTGTGGGCCTGTGTCGATGAGATAGAGGAGAGCAAACTCGAGCCGAGCTGTACCAAACACTTGGATGAAATCCGGATCCACGGTGGAGCTGCTCCACGGTGGATTTGGGTGGATCTGGTGAATCTGGGTGGATCTGGAGCTGCTGGAGCTCTGCCAAACAGGCCCTTAGTGAATCCACTTTTAAGTGCAAACGGGATGGCCCCTCCGGTCCGAGGCCCTGGGCCGCTGGGTGGTCGCCCCTCTAGCCCATGCCCAGGAACGGACGTGCCTGACGAGGATACCTAGCTAGGCTTGGTTCGAGCACGGGACAATCCAGGTTTGAGCTTGAGCCTGGTCTCGAACTCGGCTCCGTGAAAGCTTGAACATGATAGATCTTGGCTCCATGATAATTGAGAAGTCACACATCTATACAAAAGTCGGTGTTGAAATGCGCGCAGCTTGCCTCATCTCGAAGAAAACTTGAATAAGATTTGATCTCGGGCTCAAATGAGCCTGGCAACTACCCGACGATCACAATTACATGCTAATCGGATCTCAAGTAGTGAGATTGATCAAGCTCAAAAAATTTAGATTCGAGATCAAGGTCAAGCTCGAGGCTAGGGATACTTGAAAAACAGTCATTGTTTTTCAAGTATGTCTTGATTGTTTTATTTTCATTCTCTCTGTTTTTTTTTGTAAAAGAAGTCAGTGGCGTAGCCAGGATTTATAGCTATGGTGGTCCATTGTCTAAAATTTATTTAACCGCTATAAATTTAACATATCGGTACACAAGTATATGAATTACGAAATGCAATTAAGGTAAAAAGGACATACGAACTTCATAAAATAGACGAATATAGCTTTCTTAACATAGAATTGGAAAAGAGAGGCAATAGCACCATCCCTCTTCATGTTTTAACAAATCTGCAAGAGAATTATATAAAGTTTCTATTTACCAAACCAATAATCTAATACTGCAAAAAAACATATAATTGAGTCTTTGGCTTAGGCTTAGCAATTGAGTCTTCATCTTAGGATTTTGATCAGTACAAATCCTTTAATTCCACCTCATCTATGAAACGCTTGAATCTTCCCATGTTTCTTCTATTCGGAATTTCAGATTAATGTTCTTCTTGTCGGATGCTAAATAAATCAAATCTGATCACTGTGATTGAATGATCTTCAACTAAAAAATTTGATGTACCGATTAACCGATGTACGTACCTGCGCCGCGCCGCGCCGATGCTCATGGAGTTGCCGCGCCGAATCGCCGATGCTCGAGTCGATGGCCGCGCCGCGCTCACCGTCGCACGATCGCAGCCTCGCAGGCTCACAGCGTCGCCGGACGCGCGCCCACCACGGCGCAGATCGCGGTGCACCGCACGCCCGCGACGCCACCGCGACGCGCACGGAGAAGATCAGAAGACGCCGACGCGAGCGGCCACGCGACGCGATTACGCGAACCTCTCGGAAGTCGGAACGGTGACTCGGTCAGTCGGTCTCACCTCTCAGGCTCTCACGTGACGCGAACTCACCTCTCAGGCTCTCACGCGACGCGAACTCCTCAACTCCAGACGAGTCTCTGGGCTTTGTTGGGCCGAGGCAGCGAGCGCAGGGTGGTCCACGGCCCACAGGGACCACCCTGTAGCTCCGCCCCTGAAAGAAGTTGCATAACTTTGGTGAGTGAATATGGTGCTGGTACTACTATAAAACTCAGTTCAGGACAGGGTTAAAAAACCCGGTTTTGAATTTTTAACGGGGCCTGGTAGGACCAGTTACTCTGATTTTGGAAAATTTCCGTAGTTCTCAACCGAAAATTTCAAATAAAAATCGGCTGAAAATCGGTTGAAAATATCGGAGGAATTTTGGCCGATATTCTCAAACATGTACATTCATAGAACATCCATGTAAAATCCGGCATCCATGTAAAATCTGGAGAAAAATCATGCATATACATTCATAAAACATGCATGTAACATTTGAACTTTTGAATACCAGCCTAGTGCTCGATGCTAACAAAATTAAGTTGAATCCTGACAACGAATAATCACAAGCTTTCCCTGTAATACCAAGTTCAGACAATTGTAAAAGCAATTAACCATGAGCTAGTGGATCTAAGTTTCCAGTACTAAGATTCAGCCTTAAAAGAAGCCTTAAAAGAAATTAACTAATCAGTAGCAAGAAGATCATGCTGACAAATACTGACTGAGCAGTGTTTCCAAGCTTTCACTTTAACAAGAATGTCATTAATCTTAAAAACACATAAAGAGATAAATAATTACTATCCGCCGTTCAGGTCTACTTTAAAAGTTGTGCAAATCACTTTAAAAAAAATTATAGAAGCACCTTCCATAGTAACAAGATCTGAAGAGTTCACACAAGACGAGGGACTCAAATGCTTGCGTCGTCGAGCTCCCACGGCCTCCATCCTTGCATCACCCCGCGCCGTCCTGGCCTCTCCTCCCACCGCTTCGGTTGCCATCCTGGCCTCTCCCCTGCCACTGTTTCCATGATTGCGCCGTCGATGCCCTCCATGCGAGGAGTCGAGCAGGAGCTTGAGAGATTAGGGAGGAGCCAGAGGAGCTCGGGATGCGTCGCCACTTGCCAGGATGACGCCATCCATCTCCATCTGCAGCTGCGATTTGCAAAGAATGGAGAGGAGCAAAGAAGAGCGAGAGAGCTATGAATTGCAGCCGGCGGGGAGGGGAACATTTTTTCACACCCCGTGACGTAGGGCAGCAAATAGAGTCGGCCAAATGGGCCAGTTTGGGCTGGATGTCAATTAAAATTGGGCCAAAGGTTTTGGGCCCAATCTGTAATTTAACCGGTGGTAGCCGGTAAAACCGGTTTTTTTTTTGCGGAAAATCGGAAATAACTGGTGGGAAATACCATCCATGGTACAGGAGGCTTGTTTTGAGGCTTTTAAGTGATGCCATTACGCCACTGCCGGTGGAATGAACGACCAACAAAATCGGCCATTTACTGCTATAGCACTTTAATAGTAGTACTACAACATAGGATCAAGTTACCGATACGGTTTTGAAGCCTGTCGGGAAGCAACCATACCATTTGGGTACGCAGACTTCAATTAGCTTTGATATCTAGAGGAGGTGATGCTAGGCAATTTTTCGGAATGGCTGAAGTTTTCCAGATTTCTATGAAAATTGAATCCATTTTCTGCTTACAAACGCGAGTCCAATGCAGCCGGCGGGCAGCGATGAACATGATCTGACGGAGCAACCAAGTAGGAAGGGATCTCAGTAGGTACGCGTTGAATGCCACTATCAGCTTATTTCTCTTCTAAATAGCTTTTAAAAATTACTTTTCGATTTTTCTATAGTAATTTACTTTTAAACAAAGTGTCTTTTCAAAGTAGAGTCTACAAATTAATTGTAGTATATATTATAACAACTTCATTTATATTGACCAAAATTGCATATGAGTTTTTATTACTCCGTACTCTTTTACACGAACAGACTAAAAGATATAAGCCAGAGTAATAAACCATAAAGTCAAGTATGGGACAAGAAAAGGTATCGCATTCAATGAACTTAAACCTGCGGAACATAGGCTCATCTCTTGGGCATGCAATCTATGTGCACCTTCTTTAGATTACAGTGCAAAGTCTCTAAAGCACACTTACAAAGTCTGTAAAACACAATTTTGACTTATCACCTTTTCTAATTATTAAAAAAATTCTATAAGGGGAACGAACTTACTAAGTGTAATAATAAGTCTCTAAAACACACTTTTAAAGTCTGTAAAACAGCGAAAAGGTCTCTAGCCCAATGGTTAGAGGCTTGAGTAGCACCCCCAGGTCCTGGGTTCGACTCCTAGTGGGAGCGAATTTCAGGCTTGGGGGAAAAAACTCCCCTCGTCTGCTACCACACCAAAGCACAGGTCTAAGGCCCTGCCAAGGCGTTGATCCAAAGGATCCGCCGGTAGTCTCACAAGGTCGGGCGATGGTGCCGCTGTGTAAGGGTGGAGCAGGGGTTCAGGGGTTTTCTCGGTCTGTGTGAGAAGACCTTCTTCTTAAGCAATGCCCGGGGGGATTCTTCCCCCGCAGGTCAGGTCGAGTTTTTAAGTCTGTAAAACACACTTTTGACTTGCTACCTTTTCTAATTATTAAACAAATTCTATAAGGGGTACGGACTTACTAAGTATAATAATAAGAAAGCACAAATCTAATAATGTCGTTTCACGTATTCCAAAAAGCAAGTAAAAAAGAATGGAGATAACGCTGGTAGTAAACACCATTAATCTTCTGTATGTGATGATCCTTAAGAAACTTGGAGAAGGCACACATAGGAATGAAAGATTCTTGGTGGTGTTCGATTGTGCTGAATTTTGATGACTTATGGCTGAATTTTTATTGTAGCTAACTGAATTATACTGTAACTGATAATGGCTTATTTAGCATAAATAAATTTAAAAAAATTAAAAATGGAAAAAGGGTTAGCCCATCACGTATAATATAAACAAATACATGAAAAAAAGAACCAGCAAAAAAGCTTAAAATAAGCTGAAAAGTCGGAAAAAATGAAATTTAGGAATAGTAAAAAATAAACTGAAAGTCTGAAGCCTAAGGGTATGTTCTTTTCGGCTACGGCTTATGGCTTTTGGCTGAAATTTTTGAATTTTGGCTGTTTACGGTACAGATTACGGAGAGACATATACTCACTTGCGATTTTGGGTGGTACAGATGTTGGACTTTTAACGTATAGATCGTTTAACTTGTAGACCCCGTCTTGAGAAAATACTCCGTTTGAAAATTAGGTACTATAACAAAAGTTAAAAGTCACCAACTTTTGACTTAAAGAACATGCCCTAAGTTCAAATGAGTAGGGCCAAGATAGCCTAGATGCAACACGTAATTTTGAGAGTTGAGTCTGAGGAATAGACAACTCATTAAATTTCTTCAACCATTATGGGGATCAAACCCGGCCACCACCTCAAGGATGAGCGGCCACACTTAACCATCGAAGTACATCAGCACTTATTTTAGAGGGAAGTACATTAACACTTTTGAATAACTGAGGATAATATTGCTCTGCACATAAGCCACATGAACTATATTTACAGATGGGTAAACAAATTGAACTCAAACAGTAACTACAGATAAAATAGGAGGAAAGGAACGGAAGCAGAAAAGAATAAGAATTATACTTTCAATTAATGTTTAGCTAACTGAAGCATTTTCTTTCAGTTAACCAGAAAACGAAAAGCTCTGCATACATAATCCATACGTTAAATTTAGTACTGAACAAATCAGAGTAAAGATTAAGAAAATAAGGCTCAACACAGATGTAGTCACATGACAACAGTGCTCCATACCAACATCCGCAAATTCAGGTATCACTTTGTTATCTTGTTGGTGACCATGTATAGCTTTAACACAGATAAACTCAAGATACTCTTCCACCTGCAAAACAGTGAAAATTGACACACTGTTAATGTGTATTAAAGATCCAAAGCAGACAATCACGTCTTGTAAGTCAAGGTACCCCAAAGTTCCTGAGGAGCAAGGAACGAAGCAAGTATCTCAGTATCTATTCATTCGTTTGCCAAGAATGGGGACCACTAATCGTCTAACAACATATGCAAGCACTTTCAATCGTGCAACCAGGACTAGGATTTCCCAACTTCACAGAGAATTGTTCCTTCAAATAAAAAAATCAATGAAGAATTGTTCATTTGTGCTGATACAAGTTACTCTAACTTGCTGGGAAATAGCCGAATTAAGAAATCATTCCCCCCAATTTGTTTGAAATAAGTATATGTATAGACAATACATGCAAAAGGAAAAGGCGGAACTTAGAAAGGAGTCTCGCCAAAAAAAAAAAAATCAGCATGGAGTCCATGTCAATTGTATAATTCAGCACGAAGTCAATGCCTGTCATAACTCTGAATAATGCTATCCATAATTAAGAAAACGAATAATATTATCATATGAAAATTGACACAAGATTCCATGTCAATTGTATAAATAATATAAGCAAAAGCTAGTATTCAGTACTATTCATCTTAGGCGTTCCTAAACTCCTATCTCAAATATGTAAAAACTATTGAGCAAAAACTATTCATCTTAGGCGTTCCTGAACTCCTATCTCAAATATGTAAAATAGTCATGAATTTTTTAAAAACGAGTTGGGAAGATGGGTCTAAGGATGATCAAGCTCCTTTGTGTGGATAGAATTGCAACATGTGGTACACAAAAGTGTCGAATAATTTGGGGAATAATTGTGTGTTGTCCCAAGGACCCTCGCATTCTTTATTTACAGTGCCAAAGACTACAATCGGATCCTAACATGGACTCTAATTATAGACTTAAATTCTTATTGGTCCCTAATACTCTTATTGGACACTAATTCTAACTCACACCAACACTCCCCTTTAACATGGGCATGAGATACAATCATGCCCATCTTGTTACATAAAACAATACGCTTACTAGAATTTAATACTTTACTAAACCTATGATTGACTCCATAGCCAATACCATCACCAATACCAAAGATGCTACCAATATCGTTACTAATTTCACTTGCGTCACCAAATCCATCACCACCATCTATCAGCTGTCCTCGGCCTCAACCTCCTCCTCCTTTATCCACATGCCCCTGGCCACCCTTGGCCTCCACCACCTCTACCCACACACCCGAGCTTCGGCCTCCACCACCTCTACCTCTAGCATAGCCCATTATGCTTGACTCCAGTCCTAATCCTCTTCCTAGTTCTCTTCTCCCTTTTGCTACTTCTCCGGTTGTGTGGTTTTCTCCTCTGTCATGGCTGCATTGTCTCTAGGGCTAACTCTTGTTCTTCCTCTACCTCCACCCTGACCTCCTTCAGCAAACTATTCCTACCACCACCTCCATTAGGGCTAGATGACCCACACTTGTAGCTCTTAGTGCTCCTTGCAAAGTTCAAGTTACTGCATTTCACGTTATGACAAATCCAATCACCCTTGTGACCTCTAATTCATGAGAAAGGACATGCCCAACTCATGCATCCTATTTGCTTACAGTTGTAGCAATCCCTATCATCAGCTATGGCATATGATGACCTTATAGGGTTGCTGTCCACCATCACTCTCTTTCAAGTTTTCTTGACAACCATAGCTAAAATAGCTAAAATAGTCTCCTCTATAGTTAGCAATGCCACCAGATAACATATTGTAGCCCTCATGGCCTTAAACTTTGTCAGACCCAGATTTTATAATCTGGAATCTACTGTGTTCAGCTGCACTATTCCCTGGATCAGTAGATAGTGCTCACAGTTACAGTAATGATTATCAAAATACATATCATGCGGAAGCGCAAATATAATAGTAGACTTACTTCATGGGCCGATTAGGCCGAAATCAATAAATTGCAACAGCGGAAGAACGAAGCACACAGGTGGGACCTTCAGGACATGCCCACAGGCAGCCAACTGGAGGTTCGCGGCCTAGTTCTTGACATCTTCATCTTTCTCGCCGGCTTGTCCAATCTTGTTGCCGAGGCGAGGTGACTTGGTCCTGACTCAATTTTTGTCGCAAAAGCGAGCATGAGCACTCCGACCCCGTGCTCAGCAAGCCAATACACAGAATGCAGTATATAACATGTATGGCTAATCAAAGGATGGCTTAGGTTTGTTTCATTTTTGCGAAGAGTGCTTTTGAATACAATTATATAAAAATCCTCAAGACCTAGCAATTTGAACACAAGTATATATCATGAATGCAACATTACTAGTGATTCAGATTCCATCCACCTTTACATGGCATCTGCACCATATAACAATTCTTCAGCGTTATAGCCGCTTAACTTACCACTGGGACGACACCCAGGACAATTCCAAATCAGGGCAGTCCATCGCCCTTTCACTTTTCCATTCCCAGTTTTCAATATTTTATAAACAGAACTATATCTGGTTAAGTTCCCATGTCCGCCCTTGACCGTGGGCACGGCTATTCGAATAGTTTTAACTCTGCAGAGCTTGTACACTTTCACCACAAGAGATAATCAACTCATTGCCCCACACGATACCTTGGACATGTGGTTGAGCAGACCATCACAGTGACTTTTCAAAGTATCGATGCTCTTTTGTCATCTCACATTTATGGGAAACTGCCCACTTGCGGTGGGTCCCATCTGTGCGCGGGATGTTTCCCACTGCTACTAGCGTACGGGCCCCACTTCCCTCCGCGCTAGCACGACTGGAAAACTTCACCCTACACTGGTGTCCCTTCGTGCCCCTTGCCATAGCGTAGCCCCTTCAACCCCCTTCCAGTGAGATGAGTCCGGAACTTCGATAAATTTACTTAGCCAAGTCGTAATTTACGGACTTGTGGTTGCACTGTTTTACAAGGGAGTTCCTGACAAGATTCGGTCCTTAATGGTATCCGGCGGTCTATCGCTAACCCAATTTTGTGCTTCCACCGCACCACACATACACACCCTCGAACCAATCCGCCTGGACATTAAAGCAATTGAGAATTTTGGGATTGTAAATTAATCATATCAAACATACCACTCATTATCCCCATGATCGCCCAAACCAGATTCTCATGATTAAACATGTTGATGACGTTTGGGCACTTTAGCGCCCATGTATATCTATGCAATACTAAGCGTAGCATATCATTAGGGACTTATTTTTAAATGTAACCATTATAATTTTACTAGGCGACAAGGTTCGTATATTCAAACATTTCAACAGAGGGTGTAATATTATTCAAGGTAATGATGGCATATAACTTAGAATATCAAATTTAGCATGTATTTGCATAAAATAACAGCATGCAATTTGTTAAATTAAAACAAAGTAATTTGCATGAAATATAGGTTCGATATGATCAAAGTATTGACTACTTCGCACGGTTTATCGCGGTCTTGAGTTCACACAATGCTTTCTCTTGAGCTTGGATGTTTTCTTCACCTTGCTCTTGATATCGCTTGATCCGTGGAATCTTGGACTTCGATTTCTAATTACGCGACAAACGATGAATCCAAAATGAAAGCAAATAACTCAAAAGTTTCAAATAAATCCAAACGCTTTAAATACCCGATTTAATTTAAATTAGACATGTAGCATGATTTGAGAGTAGAAGGATGATACAGTTAGTGTGTTGTAAGCATAACGGTAGTTGGATTTGAGCAGAAGGCGAGTTGTCGGAATACTTTACCGTGAGGGAAAATTTTAGAAATACGAGGATCAGTGAAGATGCACCTACAGGAATTATCCGCTTTGGGAAGGGAAGGTGGCCATACATAGCCGATTGGGGAAAAGCGAGGTTCGATCTTTTATCCGATGACTTGCTCTTAATTGATCTACATTTATCAAGGAAGTTCCATGAACCAGCAGACTTAGGGACAGATATAAGAATGTATCAAAGGTAGTATAGAAAACAGATTTTATGATTCTAGGACACGGATACGTAAGATGAGTATAATTGTATATGTGTGGTGTAACTTTGATATTTCACGCGCAAAGCTTAATCGGGATAGCGGCCAGCTCAATGAATCATTGTTTTGATAACTTAATTAGGATATGAAATCTAATTGCCTAACCAATTATGCACCAGATTGATTATTTTATTAGCTAACCAATCTTATTATTAGCGGTCGCATTTTATTGAATGAGCGCTTTATGGTCGCCATTTTATGTGGCAAACTCTTGTTGGTTTACTTAGCTTATACTAATAGATTAGATCGAGAGATGGAAGATTCTAATTAGACCACTCGAGTACTTAATAGAATGTGATATTAATGTTCGGTTTGTTTGACGTCAAATTTGTGAGTATTAAAAATTATCTTTATAAAGCTTCACATATGAAACTTTAGCTATCTAAGATCAACTTCCATTACCTCTAATTCATAAAAGATGATCTTCCAATTTATTTCACATATTCGATTTCTAACATTAATCTCCAAAGTGAATTCATGTTGATTACTCGCCATAAAAAATAGATCATGCACAACCTCATTTTAGTGGTATAAGAGGAATAGGATATTAATCTTAATTGGCATGATAGGAAACAAATGTTAGTTCCATTTTGTAAATCTTTTCTTCATGAACTCCGAATAATTTCCTATTCTCATTTTTATTTACACCCTCGGTTTACAAATTTGCTTCTGAATCATCCGCACAATATTGATTTGCAATATTAATCATACACCACAAGGTATTGGGACATACAGCAAAAGCTTTTGAAGATGCTCAACCGGTTGGGCCCACTGTCATACGAGAGAGAGGAGTCAGCGGAGGGCCCTTCGCCATGGGAAAAGAACAGGGGAGGCGGCGCAGGGCAGCGGCGGGCTCGCCGGCGCGGCCGTCGGCCGGAGGGCGGCGAACGTGGCGAGATGGGCTGCCCCCAAGGTGATGAACCCCCGGGTGGTAGTGGCTCCGGCCAAGGCGGCGCCGAGGGGTGCCGGCGGCGATGGAGGCGGCCGGGCGCGGAGGAGCCATGGGGGCGGTGACGGCCAAGGGGAAGGGGAGCCCAATTAGCACGAGCATGGGCAAGAGGGAGTGGTATGGAGTGTACCAGTGCGGTCGGTGAAGCCGGCGAGTGACCGAGGCGGGCTAGCGTCGGAAGCCAGGGGCGGCGGAGGGTGGCGCACGTGGAGGGGGCGCTCGGGCGCCGAGGAGGCGGGCGCCGCTGGAGAAGATTGAGGCGTCGTGGGGTGCTCCCGCTGCGGGAATCGGTCGGGGCGACCGAGGAGGCGGCGGCGCTGAAACGGCGGCGGCGGCGTGTAGCGAACCGCGGCCGGACGAGCAGGCAACGGGGAAGGGGAGCATGGAGGGGGGACTCGGCCGGCTTCTTATAGGCGAGCACGGAGAAAACCAGGCGACGAGGAGAATCGGTGGGCGGAGCAGGGAGAGGGGGAATGCATCGAGATCGCAGGGGGAGGTGAACCAAATCCTCTCCGAGATTGTGTGGGAGAGAGAACGGTGCGTTGAATCTTGCTCGGGGTGTAGGAGAGGATTGGTCGCGCCACCGGGGGGAGCTGCGCGAGGGAGAGAGCGGCGACGGCGCGTGGAGAGGAAGGAGCCGAGGAAGAAGCGCGGCGGGGCCACGGCCGGGGAAGAGGGGCGAGGGGCGGAGCCCGCATGGCAGCGGCAGAGGCGAGGTGAGTGGTGGCGCGCGCGCGAGAAGCGGGACGGCTTGGTTCAGAGGGTGGCGCCGAGAGAACAGGAAGGAGGAGGAAGAAGGAGGCGGCGTGGGGCGGGGCGGCTGCGCGATGCGATGGGAAGGCGGGTGGAGCGGGCCACGCGCCGAGAGGGGAGAGTCGGCGCAGAGGGGAGGCGACTGGCCGCGCGGAGGATGGAGGTTGGCGGGCCATTCGGCCGGCCTGCTCCATTGTTTTTTTATTTCGTTTATTGCATTTATTTGCACATGTATTTATATATAGATATATGTATATATTCCTTTTAGGGCTATTTCTTGTACGCATACAATTTCTCGGTTTTATGTTTTGCTCATTTTGCTAGGCCCCTTTTGTATACATTTTTGGTATATAATTTTATTTATTACTTATTTATTATTGATGTATTGCACGTTTATACATAGGTATATGCAGGTATATATATATGCACATACACATTTATTTTATTTACTTATATATATTGATTCACATTAATTTTATATACACGTATATATTTATGTATAATTTCTTATGTTACTAAACTCTTCCTTGCATAATTTGTATATGCACATATAGGTGTATATATATATATATGCATATGTGTCTGTATTTTTATTCATCCAATTCTTATTGCTATTTATATCATTATTTCCAAAATGATACTTTATATTTTACTCAAGTTTCTCTCTTCTTATCTTTGGATCATCTTTTGATTCACTTTTATAATTTCAGTTTTCTATTATTTGCATATTTCCTTTTGGCATTACCATTGTTTGTCTTTGTATTTTAGGATTTCTTAAAAATTTGAAATCTCATCCAGTTTCAAGAAAACACCATAAAATCCAAATTTTCATTAAATACATTACGAAAATAATTTAAGATATTCATATTTTAAATTCAAAATTTTCAGATGTTACAAATCTACCTCCTTAAATGAATCTCGACCCGAGATTCCGGTAGAGAGAGAAAGAAGCAAAGGAGGTTAAATTGGGATAGCCATAGGCTTTACTCATTGCAAGGGTCTTGCAAATTTCTCGATCGACCGCTTAGATCTAATACAAAGATCATTGCACCTTCAAAATAGTCATACATTAGTTCGACACTTCCAAAAGTACTTATACACCATAGTAGTCTCCGACTTTCTTAGCTATTCTTGCTACCCCCTTAAATAAGCGGCGTCGATATTAGTCTTCCTTTCTAACTTCGCACTGCAAGTCTTGCTTTACCACATTCTACACATATGTTATTTAAGGAGGCTTCGATCGGGTGGCGGCACTTTTGTAGCTGCACTTGTTCCTCTTTGAAGTCAAGAGGGTTTCCTTTGTGATGTTGGAGCTAATGGTGACGGCATCCTTCATTTGCTTGTTCGATTTCCGTTGAGGCGTCTCTCACATAATGTCCTGGTCATCAGATTTGAAACAGCTTGAACCCATGGCCTGGTTTCCTCTGAGGGCCTTGATTGGTGGTGATAGCATCCCCGGCTGATCTTTCTAGATTCCTTTGCTCAGGGCACCTACGCATATCGTGTCCTTTTTCTCCGCAATAGTAGCAGATGGTATTCTTTCGTGGTCCGCCTGATGTAGTGGTGCGGTTGCCCACCATGCGGCGACTTGTTCTTAGTTGTCTCGGTGGAGTGGATCTGAGCGAATACTTGGACGAGCGGTAGGGACCAAAGTGAGTAATAACCCTTGGTTTCTGCTTCTTGCTTTTAGCCTTATTCTTGGCCATTGAGGATGCCTTGACGATGTCTGGAATAGTGAGTTTACCGCGAATAGAGACTTGAGTCTTGCTCCTCCGCCTACGGTGAGGCTTCTTAGTTGTTATCTTCTTGAGAGATGTTGCCTTTTCCCACTTCAGAGCTTCAAATGTGCTAACTTGGTTATCTGCTATCTCTTGCCTGCAGACATGGCGAGGTTTTCAGCGATAGGGTGAGGGGGAATTAGCATGGGGTGAGTATGAATCGCAGAGATAAGATATTCTAAACCCATTCACTTTTTAAGAGAACATACCCTAAGTCGGGTGATCTGAACCACACAAACTTTAAAAGCAAGCTTTTTCCGTGGATGCGAAATAGGGTGCCCGAGGGCAAGAGGTAGTCTTGCAGGCCAAATAGAGTCTTGCAACAATACAACGTCTACTCGGGGAGAACACATAAGATGCATAAGGTTTATCTGCATAGTCCGTTTAGAACGAGACCACCTTATCTTCATGACCATCTTCGACTATCCTAATCTTAAATTTTGGAGCAAGGATAAGAGAAGGTGAATTAAATTTTCTCTTGAAGTCCATAGAAGGAAGAGGAAAGGGTTTTGGGAAAATTTGTACTCATTCTTGTAATTGTTTTGGAAGTATGAAACCTTGTAATACTTATTTTTATCAAGGTATTCTAACCTCTCTCAATGTTCAAATACCCATCCACGATTGGATTCACTTCCCATATAATTTTTATATACAAGGCTTAGAATCCACTGACCTTGATAATTTATCTTCCACTTTGGTAAATTGTACTTAGGTTATTTTCCTTTAATAGGTAGTCACAATATCGCTGCTGTCTAAAACTCCAATAGCGAGCGCCCTTATTTATTCGATCTACCGATCATACCATCTCTATTGTGTCTTCTCAATTTCCTTAATCCCGCCATGGATATCTAATCTTCACATAAATCTTAACTTCCACCCTAACTATATAACTCGAATCTCAAATTTCACTACAACTGTATGACCCCAATTTGGTATTATTGATTTAGATCGATAGTTTGCTTTTCTAATGATGAACCTATATAGTTATTATCTATCTACTCTTCAATTCTGAATCCAACATTATTACTTTTAAATCCAACAGTGTCATGTGTATTAGGACTTCCCAATAATCCAAGATTGCATTCAAGATCACAATTACTCCTCTAGTAACCACCTAAATCATTAGTAAGAACCTCCGAATTAATTCGTTATTATGGACATCTTTCAGGAATAATGTTATTTAATCAAGCCTGCATTCTGATAGTTGTTATCATATCGCCAATTCCTCAAAGACTCTATTAATTCATCTAGCAATCGATTATATCTTATTATTCCATTTTTGTAAACATCTCTTAAGAATTATATTACTTATCAATGTCGTACTCCCGCAATTATTTTCATATCTCCTATTTCTCCAAGAATAACTTAATTCATCAATCTAGTCAACCTAATCTTTTATTCTCCATCAATACATTTACCCAAAATTCACACTGTTGTTTCCTCCAGGGATTTTTCAATTCATTCGTGTTGCCAGTCTTTAATTTGTTTCGCATTCTCTGTTTCTTCCGGACTTTATTTATTTATCTGATCGATCTATTCCTTTAAGTCCCACCAATTCATTTATCCACACTCTCACCATTATTCCTTCCAAGGATAGCACCATTGTGTAGGCTAAGCTTCCAGGTTCAGCATCATAATTCTTAGTCTAAAGAGTGTTCTCAGAAAATTTACAAGAGGAGCACTGGATCTTCATCGCATTTGAATTCGGGATAGGAGAGCTTCAGAAGTAAAATAGCTATTGCAGCACATAGACAAGGGGATATCATCTAAGAGAGATGATAATGAGCATTATAGCTTATATTTGTGTAAATAAATATTGAGGAAAATAGTTCTAGTTATGGACTAACGGCCAGGCTAACTAGGTCACGACCTGCAGTCGATATGCTCTGATACCAAAGCGTCGGACTGCATTTTATAATCTGAATCATCGTGTTCACCGCACTATTCCCTGGATCAGTAGATAGTGCTCACAGTTACAGTAATGATTATCAAAATACATATCATGCGGAAGCGCAAATATAATAGTAGACTTACTTCATGGGCCGATTAGGCCGAAATCAATAAATTGCAACAGCGGAAGAACGAAGCACACAGGTGGGACCTTCAGGACATGCCCACAGGCAGCCAACTGGAGGTTCGCGGCCTAGTTCTTGACATCTTCATCTTTCTGCCAGCTTGTCCAATCTTGTTGCTGAGGCGAGGTGACTTGGTCCTTGACTCTGAATTTTTGTCGCAAAAGCGAGCATGAGCACTCCGACCCCGTGCTCAGCAAGCCAATACACAGAATGCAGTATATAACATGTATGGCTAATCAAAGGATGGCTTAGGTTTGTTTCATTTTTGCGAAGAGTGCTTTTGAATACAATTATATAAAAATCCTCAAGACCTAGCAATTTGAACACAAGTATATATCATGAATGCAACATTACTAGTGATTCAGATTCCATCCACCTTTACATGGCATCTGCACCATATAACAATTCTTCAGCGTTATAGCCGCTTAACTTACCACTGGGACGACACCGTGACAATTCCAAATCGTAGGCGATCCATCGCCTTTCACTTTTCCATTCCCGTTTTCAATATTTTATAAATGAACTATATCCGTTAAGTTCCCATGTCCGCCCTTGACCGTAAGGCACGGCTATTCGAATAGTTTTAACTCTGCAGAGCTTGTACACTTTCACCACAAGAGATAATCAACTCATTGCCCCACACGATACCTTGGACATGTGGTTGAGCAGACCATCACAGTGACTTTTCAAAGTATCGATGCTCTTTTGTCATCTCACATTTATGGGAAACCGCCCACTTGCGGTGGGTCCCATCTCAGGCGCGGGATGTTTCCCACTGCTACTAGCGTACGGGCCCCACTTCCCTCCGCGCTAGCACGACTGGAAAACTTCACCCTACACTGGTGTCCCTTCAGGCCCCCTTGCCATAGCGTAGCCCCTTCAACCCCCTTCCAGTGAGATGAGTCCGAACTTGATAAATTTACTTAGCCAAGTCGTAATTTACGGACTTGTGGTTGCACTTGTTTACAAGGGAGTTCTGACAAGATTCGGTCCTTAATGGTATCTCAGGCGGTCTATCGCTAACCCAATTTTGTGCTTCCACTGCACCACACATACACACCTCGAACCAATCCGCCCGGACATTAAAGCAATTGAGAATTTTGGGATTGTAAATTAATCATATCAAACATACGGTCATTATCCCCATGATCGCCCAAACGATTCTCATGATTAAACATGTTGATGACGTTTTGGGCACTTTAGCGCCCATGTATATCTATGCAGACTAAGCGTAGCATATCATTAGGGACTTATTTTCAAATGTAACCATTATAATTTTACTAGGCGACAAGGTTCGTATATTCAAACATTTCAACAGAGGGTGTAATATTATTCAAGGTAATGATGGCATATAACTTAGAATATCAAATTTAGCATGTATTTGCATAAAATAACAGCATGCAATTTGTTAAATTAAAACAAAGTAATTTGCATGAAATATAGGTTCGATATGATCAAAGTATTGACTACTTTGCACGGTTTATCGCGGTCTTGAGTTCACACAATGCTTTCTCTTGAGCTTGGATGTTTTCTTCACCTTGCTCTTGATATCGCTGATCCGTGGAATCTTCGGACTTGATTTCTAATTACGCGACAAACGATCAATCCAAAATGAAAGCAAATAACTCAAAAGTTTCAAATAAATCCAAACGCTTTAAATACCGATTTAATTTAAATTAGACATGTAGCATGATTTGAGAGTAGAAGGATGATACAGTTAGTGTGTTGTAAGCATAACGGTAGTTGGATTTGAGCAGAAAGGCGAGTTGTCGAATACTTTACCGTGAGGGAAAATTTTAGAAATACGAGGATCGAAGTGAAGATGCACCTACAGGAATTATCCGCTTTTGGGAAGGGAAGGTGGCCATACATAGCCGATTGGGGAAAAGCGAGGTTCGATCTTTTATCGATGACTTGCTCTTAATTGATCTACATTTATCAAGGAAGTTCCATGAACCAGCGGGACTTAGGACAGATATAAGAATGTATCAAAGGTAGTATAGAAAACAGATTTTATGATTCTAGGACACGGATACGTAAGATGAGTATAATTGTATATGTGTGGTGTAACTTTGATATTTCACGCGCAAAGCTTAATCGGGATAGCAATGCCACTCAATGAATCATTGTTTTTGATAACTTAATTAGGATATGAAATCTAATTGCCTAACCAATTATGCACCGATTGATTATTTTATTAGCTAACCAATCTTATTATTAGCGGTGCATTTTATTGAATGAGCGCTTTATGGTCGTCATTTTATGTGGCAAACTCTTGTTGGTTTACTTAGCTTATACTAATAGATTAGATCGAGAGATGGAAGATTCTAATTAGACCACTCAGTACTTAATAGAATGTGATATTAATGTTCGGTTTGTTTGACGTCAAATTTGTGAGTATTAAAAATTATCTTTATAAAGCTTCACATATGAAACTTTAGCTATCTAAGATCAACTTCCATTACCTCTAATTCATAAAAGATGATCTTCCAATTTATTTCACATATTCGATTTCTAACATTAATCTCCAGTGAATTCATGTTGATTACTCGCCATAAAAAAAATAGATCATGCACAACCTCATTTTAGTGGTATAAGAGGAATAGGATATTAATCTTAATTGGCATGATAGGAAACAAATGTTAGTTCCATTTTGTAAATCTTTTCTTCATGAACTCCGGAATAATTTCCTATTCTCATTTTTATTTACAGCCCTCGGTTTACAAATTTGCTCCCTGAATCATCCGCACAATATTGATTTGCAATATTAATCATACACCACAAGGTATTGGGACATACAGGCAAAAGCTTTTGAAGATGCTCAACCGGTTGGGCCCACCTGTCATACCAGAGAGAGGGAGTCAGGGCAGAGGGCCCTTCGGCCATGGGAAAAAGAACAGGAGAGGCGGCGCAGGGCGGCGGCGGGCTCGCCGCGCGCGCCGTCGGCCGGAGGCGGCGAACGTGGCGAGATGGGCTGCCCCAAGGTGATGAACCCCGGTGGTAGTGGCTCGCCAAGGCGGCGCCGAGGGGTGCCGGCGGCGATGGAGGCGGCGGCGCGAGGAGCCATGGGGCGGTGGACGGCCAAGGGGAAGGGAGCCCAATTAGCACGAGCATGGGCAAGAGGGAGTGGTATGGAGTGTACGGTGCGGTCGGTGAAGCCGGCGAGTGACCGAGGCGGGCTAGCGTCGGAAGCCGGGCGCGGAGGGTGGCGACGTGGAGGGGGCAGCTCGGGCGCCGAGGAGGCCGGCGTCGCTTGAGAAGATTGAGGGCGTCGTGGGGTGCTCCCATCGCGGGAATCGGTCGGGGCGACCGAGGAGGCGGCGGCGCTGAACGGCGACGGCGGCGTGTAGCCGAACCGCGGCGGACGAGCAGGCAACGGGAAGGGAGCATGGAGGGGGACTCGGCGGCTTCTTATAGGCGCGAGCACGGAGAAAACCAGGCGGCGAGGAGAATCGGTGGGCGGAGCAGGAGAGGGGGAATGCATCGAGATGCGCAGGGGAGGTGAACCAAATCCTCTCCGAGATTGTGTGGGAGAGAGAACGGTGCGTTGAATCTTGCTCGGGGTGTAGGAGAGGATTGGTCGCGCCACCGGAGGGGAGCTGCGCGAGGGAGAGAGCGGCGACGGGCGCGTGGAGAGGAAGGAGCCGAGGAAGAAGCGCGGGCGGGGCCACGGCCAGGGGAAGAGGGGCGCGAAGGGGCGGAGCCCGCATGGCAGCGGCAGAGGCGAGGTGAGTGGTGGCGGGCGCGCGCGCGAGAAGCGGGACGGCTTGGTTCAGAGGGTGGCGCAGCCGAGAGAACAGGGAAGGGAGGAGGAAGAAGGAGGCGGCTGTGGGCGAGGGGCCGGCTGGCGATGGCGATGGGAAGGCGGGTGGAGCCGGGCCACGCGCGAGAGGAGAGCGGCGCAGGGGAGGCGACCGCCCGCGGAGGATGGAGGTTGGGCCGGGCCATTCGGCCGGCCTGGCTCCATTGTTTTTTTTATTTCGTTTATTGCATTTATTTGCACATGTATTTATATATAGATATATGTATATATTCCTTTTAGGGCTATTTCTTGTACGCATACAATTTCTGGTTTTATGTTTTTGCTCATTTTGCTAGGCCCTTTTTGTATACATTTTTGGTATATAATTTTATTTATTACTTATTTATTATTGATGTATTGCACGTTTATACATAGGTATATGCAGGTATATATATATGCACATACACATTTATTTTATTTACTTATATATATTGATCGCACATTAATTTTATATACACGTATATATTTATGTATAATTTCTTATGTTACTAAACTCTTCCTTGCATAATTTGTATATGCACATATAGGTGTATATATATATATATGCATATGTGTCTGTATTTTTATTCATCCAATTCTTATTGCTATTTATATCATTATTTCCAAAATGATACTTTATATTTTACTCAAGTTTCTCTCTTCTTATTTGGATCATCTTTTGATTCACTTTTATAATTTCAGTTTTCTATTATTTGCATATTTCCTTTTTGGCATTACCATTGTTTGTCTTTGTATTTTAGGATTTCTTAAAAATTTGAAATCTCATCCAGTTTCAAGAAAACACCATAAAATCCAAATTTTCATTAAATACATTACGAAAATAATTTAAGATATTCATATTTTAAATTCAAAATTTTCAGGATGTTACAAACTTAGAGTTCAAACCTTTTAAGAAATAAGTAACCCTCCTATGTTGTAGCCACACACTACCGAACTCAATATCACTAGCACACGTCAACTGTAGTGGATCATATTGATTCAAATATGTCCACAACTGCTGCAGCTCACTAGCATATTCTTGAACAGTCTTCTCCCCTATTTTAGAGCATTTACCTTTCCCTAAACCTCTACTATTATCATCACATTGCTAGCCCCTAGAGTACATGTTCCCTAATGTCTTCCATATCACCGGTGCACTTGGGATCACCTCCACCATCCTAGCAATGATGGAGACACTAAACTCAACAACCATACCACCACCACGGAGTTGGTGGTGTTCCACACTCTCTAATCCATATTCCCCTTGTCTGCAGGCTCGACATAGGTATCCTGTAGATAGTGCTCCACCCTCTTCGTCTTTAGAATTAGCTGAGCCCTCTTGGACCAACTCAATAATTCTTACTCTCTTCTAGATTCACATTGTTCGGCATCAGCTTTAGCTTCAATTTTGTTAATCATCTTCCATCCCTAAAACCTATTAGACCCATCACCATGAGGTCCTACAATATACCTTTCATCTCACTTTTTGTAATCAAATAGGATTCTCCACTTCCTCCATCCATGTTCACAATACTCTTCTCCTCAGCTTTTTGTGTAGCTTCTTCTTCAACCTTCCTAGCAGCTTCGATCTCCTCAGGGCTCATATTCTACTTACAATACCAATAAAAAAGAACCCAACCCATATTGTCCACCTCCTGCAACTCCCCTCCCTATTGCAATCATCTATTCATGCAGCCTGTATGCGCATCACTAGCAAACAACAACTGGCAAATAGTGTCAACCGTAAATAGCAATGGCAAATGACAACTGACAAACAACATCAATAGCAAACAGTAATCGGCTAGCACTTCTCTCTCAATTCTTTTTCTTCTTCCAATCCCCTCTTTTTTCTTGCACTACACTAGGACATGTGGCCCCTCTTCTTTCTTTCTAGCCTTCCTTGGGCGTCTTCCTCTTTCTTCTTCTTTCGTGCTGCACCAGCAACAGTAGTAGCTCATCTGCTACTTCTTCAAACTAGCAGGCTTATAGGCGTGCGCAACCGGCCTAACTGGCAGCAACCTTCTTGGTGCGCGCGGCGAAGGGTCACGAACCCGCATGCCTACGTCGCGATGGTGCGCCCCCATGTAGGATCGAGGATAACTAACTAGAGGAGAGTGAATAGGACGTTCTAAAAATTTTCACTCTAAGTTTAATAATTATAACAGCAAGGAGCAATAAAAGATCCCAGCACAAGTCAAGAGCAAATTTTCTAAGCTTTCTATAGCACCACAAGCTATGTCTTTACCAAGTACAATTCTAACTATACAAGATATATCAATTTAATAGCTAGAAAATTAAATGCGAAAGAGTAAAGATAAGTGATAACCGTAATGAAGACACACGATGTTTTTCCTATGGTATTAAAGACTTGCCAGTCTTCGCTAGACCATGTTGAGGTATGTCTAAATGAATTGGAACGGCTCTAATACCGTATTGAATAATTTAGAGAATAATTATGCATTGTCCCATAAGAACCCATATCATTTATTTAAATGCCAAATATTACAAATGTATCTTATTAGTCTCTAATACTCTTATTCGACCCTAATTATAACTTGCACCAATAAAAAGCAATGTAAAACTAAATGAGAAAGACAATTGTAATGAAAATGCTAGCAAGTACACTGAAAGCAATCATGATTCTTCACCCATTGTCATCATCAAAGAGGATAAGTAAGAGAACAAACCAGTCAAAGTCAACAGCTCCAAAAAGGATCCCCAAAAATTAAAAAGAGAGAGAGAGAGAGAAAGGCAGACGCATTTTACTAAATGGAAAGGAAGACGCATTTTACTAAATGGACTACTAATTATTACTACTTAGTGTCTCCGTACCTTGAGAGAGAACATTTCGCCTGTAGTGTTAAATAGAACTGTTTCCAAGAACTATTTGCAAACTGATAAAAACTAAGCACTCTAGATATTTGTAAACTAAAGAAAGTTACGAAAAGCTATTCCACTGGTTTCCAGTTCATGTTTTGCAGAGCTCACGACCACCGCAGGTTCCAGATTAGTGGAAATTAACTAAAGCGCAGCAAAAAAAAAGAAGACAAAACTAATCTTGAGGACCATGATTGACTAGAAAAATTGAACTATGACATCTACAATTTACACCTTAAAATTAATCCTAAGGGATATCATTAGCAGGATGAGGGCAGTACTAAAGCAAAATATGGTCAAAATCAGGGAAAACATTTTTTAGCCAAATTTTGGTGAAATTCGGTTTTCTCGGTCCACCCAAAAAAACCCATTTCGACTCAAAATTTTGGCCCCTTCTGTAATTTCCCGGCCGGCCCATCCTCTCATTAACATGCACAAAACACCAAACATGCACAAAACACCAATTTACACTGACGCTAGCCCATATTCTCCTTTCCCCATCACCCCCCCTCTCTCTCTCCCTCCTTCCTCATCTAAACCGAAGGGAGGCTCTTGACAGGGGAGGCAGTGATTGGGAGAGGGGGGGGGGGGGTGGCGCCGTCTACAGGAGACGTGGATGCAGGCCGCACCGGCTGCACGAGGGGGAGGCAACGCCGACTGCGGGAACCATCACTACTACAGAAAGCCTAATACTAGACGGCCAATCACAAACGGTTTGATAAAACCGTTTGTGACCGACACTAACACAGACGGTTTTAATTTGGACATCGTCTGTGTTGGTGGCATCGGAGAAAATGAGTATCACAGACGGTTCTTACCGATGAACCGTCTGTGATACTTTAGTATCACAAATGGTTTTTTTTATTAAAAACCATCTGTGATAATGGCGCTAGGCATTTATTGCGCTGCTCAGAACCGCATCTGTCTTCATTCGATCCAAATCTAGCCGGTGCTGCACTCTTTTGCTCAGGAGGCAAGCTAGGTGATTTCAGACCAATTAATTTGGTGGGAGGAGGCAGAGATTGAGTTTTGAAGATTCATACTTTCCTGGTTGCTCTAGATATGGTTAGTAATGAAATTTATTTTTCTTTGCATTACAATTTAGATCTAAGTAATTGGTGAGTGTTATTGAAGATAGTTTACAAAATTGATGGTTATATAATAGCTGTTGTGTTTATAATACGAATTAAGCTAGCAAAGTTTGAATGCATGTGGTATATATGTAGTAATAATTCATTAATTTAATTTTTAATACTAAGTTGTTATATATATACATAACGTAGGACCAAAGCTGGATGTATGCCGCAAACTGTGTGAGTGAAGAGTACATTAATGGCGTGTCTGCTTTTACAAGAGCTGCCGAGGAGGATATGCTGAATAAGGGGGTGGAATATATGTATTGTCCATGCACTGACTGCGAGAATTTAAAGATGTTTAAGAATCGATGGCAAATTGAAGCGTACTTGATTCGGAGGGTTTCAAAAGGGTTTTATGTGTTGGACTAGTCATGGCAAGTCAATGATCATATGCCGCCGGATGACATCGCTGGTGAAGTGAATGATATGCCGCCGGATGACATCGCCGGTGAAGTGAATGATATGCCGCCGGTTGATGTCGATTGTGGTTCGGATTCGAATAGGTTGCACGATGACAATCTAGATCAGATGCTTCTTGATGTAAAAGAGAACTATGATGAGAGAGAGTAGGTTAAATTCTGGGGCTTGATAGAGGACTTGGAGAAACCTTTGTTCACGTGCTGCAGGTCAAAGTACATAAGGTTGTCGGTCGTGCTTGAACTGTTGAAATTGAAGGCAAGCAACGGTTGATCCAACAAGAGTTTTACGGCACTACTAGGTCTTTTAGCGGACATGCTTCCGGAGGGAAATGAGTTGCCTAAAACCACGTATAAAGCCAAGAAGGTTCTTTGTCCATTGGGAATGGAAGTAGAAAGAATACATGCATGTCCGAACGACTGTATCCTCTACCGTAAAGAGTATGCAAACATGATGTATGTCCGGTGTGCAACGCATCCCGATATAAACGTAACAATCAATCAGATGACGGCGAGGGAACAGAGGCGAAGAAAGGACCTCCTGCTAAGTGGCATGGTATTTTCCTATAAATCCCCGTTTGAAAAGGCTTTTTGTAAATCCAAAGGAGGCAAAACTACTGCGTTGGCACTCGGAGGAGTGCAAGAAGGATGGAATGCTAAGACACCTTGCTGGTTCCACCCAGTGGAGAAACATCGATAGGAGTTTTGCAGACTTTGGTGCAGAACTAAGGAATATAAGGTTTAGACTGACTACAGATGGAATGAATCCTTTCAGTAGCATGAGCAGCCGACATAGCACATGACCCGTGACTCTCTGTATTTATAACCTTCCTCCTTGGTTGTGTACGACGCGAAAATATATTTTGCTGTCGATACTTATTCAAGGGCCAAAGCAACCTAGGAATGATATCGATGTGTACCTAGCACCGTTAGTGGAAGATCTAAAAGTACTGTGGAACGAAGGGGTACAGGTATGGGATGCATATAAACGAGAGAACTTCACTTTGCGCTCCTTATTGTTCTGCACCATAAATGATTATCCTGCCATTGCTAACCTATCGGGCCAGAGTACAAAAGGTGCCAAAGTTTGTACCCACTGTTTAGATGGTATCGAGAGTGTGTGGCTGAAATACTCACGCAAGACCGTCTACATGCGTCACCGCCAGTTCCTTCGGAGGGCTCACCCATACCGCAAGATGAAGAAACAATTTGACGGAGAGAAGGAAGACGGTTCAGCTCCAAGGCATTTAAGGGGGGAAAAGGTTTATGATATGGTTAAGGATTTAGATGTTGTCCCCGGAAAGGGACGTAAATTGAGGGCTCATGAGAAGAACACATGGAAGAAAAGATCAATATTTTGAGTCTTACCTTATTGGGAGTACCTAGATGTTCGACACTGTATCGACGTCATGCACGTAGAAAAGAATATATGTGACAGCTTGATTGGTCTCTTACTGAACATTCGTGATAAAACAAAGGACGACGTCAATGCACGGCTTGACTTGGCTGATATAGACTTCAGGCCTGAGTTAACACCGACAAAAACAAATAATGGACGAACGTACCTTCCCCCTGGTGTTACACTCTGTCCAAGGCCGAGAAAGCAGAACTATGCCAGTGCTTGCATGGTGTCAAAGTTCCGTCTGGTTACTCCGGCATCGGCAACGCCCTTTCATAAATACCCATTCCTGAAGCCACAATGGGAAGAGTTTAAGGCGATGAAGACGACCGAAGATTTCAAAAGTATAAGTGCGGCGCAAAGGTCCTCCAGGCAAAAAACACACACACCCACAGACTTGGCATAGTTGGGTATGCGGGTAAAATCCCGCAGTGAAGGAAGGAGGATGAACAGGCAGCCCTACAGGACACCGCCCCGTCATTTGCCAATATCCCGGATGATCGCGCTCGAAATTGGATTAGAGCAAGGTCATCTACAACGACATCGGGGGACGTCTCCTTTCGAAACCCTGTAGACCAGCAAGTGTCCCAGCGCTTGGTAAGATACCGATTGAACTACGTAGCTTGTAATTACTCCACAACTTCGTACAAAGTGAAATGACATGTCATGCTCTTGCAGGAAGCGCTGAGTGTTGAATCTTCCCAGGGATTATTCCAGGGAACAAGGGAGAAAGACCGCGGCCCTGGGAAACAAGGAGCACCCTGGTCGTACGAGAGGCCTTGGGCTTTACGTTCCTTGGAAACATGGATTCCAAAATGACTCCAAAATGTATCGGCGTAGGAAGAGAACCAAAGCCAAGCGTGAGGCACGGCTATGAGAAGAGATCAAGGCATCTCTTAGAGAGGAGCTACCTGATTATGTCAGAGATGAGGTGCAGAGATATACAGAAAATCAGCAGGCCACCGCCGCCGCTCCTGTGCTAGCTAGCTCGCACAACCGTCCGAGTAGTTGCGCGTCCAATCCGATGGAAAGCGAGACCAGATTTCCTGTGGATGACATCCTGGTAATAATTATTATATCTCGAATGCTTGCTCCATTGATAGGCCTATTGGAGTAGCTAATTTGGTATTATTATGTAGGAGCCTACGAAGTGCAGGCTCCAAGTGAGATATGCCTCCGTTCCCTTGTACGCTGCTTGGGGCCAGGCATATCTGTCTGCTATCGGGGCCATGGTGCACCGTCAAGCTTTAGCGCCAGGCTTCACAAAAGTTAATGTGGATGGTGTGCATGTCAATTTTGAGATCGTCCCGCAAACGAAGCCCCCCAACGATGAGATCGTGACTCTAGGGCAGGTCATTGGAACATTCATCCAGTGGCCCAAAAGCGACATCTCCCTGGAGGCTTCTTCACCGGTGGCACGACCAGAAGGGTAGTGCGAACCAGAGCTATATGCACTGGTGCCATCTCCACAAGACTTATCTCCACCACCGCTACCTGCACCGGTGCTATCTCCACGGGTGCTATTCTCGCCAAAGCAACTTGCACCGGTTCTACCTTTACAGTCGACTACCATAAAGTCGACCTACAGCCGAGGCAGCAGGGTAGCAAGGGCAAAACAAAGAAGACCGATGATGATATCCTGTACCTGCTATTGGCCCACAAATTCATGCTTGGCGAGCCACTGGTCGACCCGGTAACGCGCCTCAGTTTTCTACCAATTAGTTGCACGCAATTACACAAGTGGTATATGGAACAGTCCAATAAGCCAGAGGGAGAACGACGCTCAAGCATCACTGTTAAATTCGCGCCGGATCATTTAGAGCACAATATTCAAGATTGTGTCTTTGTGGTCACCTTCGAGGATTTATTTGATCTTTTCACCCTCAACGCTCTCGACGCCTCACTCATTCGATGTTGGACGCTGTAAGTGTGTACAATCATAGTCACCGTTCATGTCATACCGATAAATGTCATATATAATTTGTTGCTTTCGTGTGTGTGTATATATATATATATATAGACACATGCTGACTAAAGCTAGATTATCCAAAACATCGGTTGGTTTCTTGGACCCACAGTTGGTCGCCATGCATACCATCAACGAGGATACACCATTCGTCGAGAGGTACATTGCATTAGCACTGCTGGCTTACTGCGATAAGGAATATATACTTATGCCCTACAATCAGGACTATCATTTGATTTTAATAGTAATTGTACTAAAATGGAACAAGGTAATATATCTTGATTCCCTAAGTAAGAATAAAATGGACTTCACAGTTGTCAGCCAAGTAATCGATAGGTAAGTACATTTTCTCCAAACATACCCATATTGTACTCTTTCTTTCCTTCTGAATGACTTAAGGTCAACTTTTTTGAATCACGTAGGGCGTTTGCGATGTACGTTGAAAAGGCAGGTGTCTCGACGCAAGGGGCCAAAGGTCTGACACATGTTCGAAATTTTAAGGTATTTGTTATTACACATTAATTAATCCTATGCAACAGTTGGTAGTAATGCCTCTTGAATTAACACATTCCATTTTTTGCAGTGCCACCAACAGTCGTTGGGCAATATGTGTGGATTCTACGTTTGCTACCATATGGACCTACTCCTGGATTCCACGAGGATCACCAATTCCAAGGTTTGTCAATCTTTCCATAATTACTTCATACTTATCAGGTTATATATATACGCACATTGATATTCCTATTGATAGGCTGCGTCCATCCCGTCAACTACATTGAAACAACCTGACCTTTCACAAATTCGAGGAGAGTTGGCATACTTTTTGGTGGCTAGAGTCATAAACTCACAAGGAGAGTTCCACTGCGCACAATGATTTTTTATTGCTCTATGACTTCGGAATCGAGGTCTCGCGAAAGAAATAGATCCATAATCAATGAACTTGTCAGGCTGCACAAGCAAAACTTGGATGGCAATCATGCACCATCCAAGTATTGCTTGTGCAGCCTGACAAGTTCGTTGATTATGACTCTGTTCCTTTCGCGAGACCTCGATTCCGGAGTGATAGAGCAATAAAAAATCATATGTTACCATCTAAGTGCAAATGCAATGTAGATCTTTTTGTAATTGTGTATTTGTTAATGGATATTTTATTTCATTTCAATTAATTGATTTGCGAAATGGATGTTTTATGTTTGTGAAATGAAGTGCGATGTGAATTGGATGTTTTATATTTGTGAAATGAATTGAGATGTGAATTGTATGTATACATGTACATGATCTGCTTGTTTCAGAGGGTATGGCTAGTATTTCTTGAGGCTAGCCAATAAACAAAAATAGATTTAGAGGTAGAAAAGAATATCACAGATGGTTTGTAACTAAAAACCGTCTGTGATAGCTGATAATCACATATCGTTTTTAGTTAAAAACCATCTGTGATTATCACCTATCACAGACGGTTTTTCCTTACAAACCGTTTGTGATTGTCAGCTATCACAGACGGTTTTTAGTTACAAACCGTCTATGATATTTACACCACAGACGGTTTGAAAACCGTCTGTGATAACCTTTGATTATCACTGACCCATAAATTCAGACTATTCAGAAAACCGTCTGTGATGATATTTTTGAACCGTCTGTAATACGGTTTTCTGTAGTAGTGCATGGATGTGGGCGGCGTCGGCTACAAGAGGGGAGGCGATGCCAGCAACGAATAGGGAGGTGGCGCAGATGCGGCTGCTGGGGATGGGAACGCACCGCCGGTAATTTTGACCGAAATGGTGCGGATTTCTTGAATTCAAATGGTATTTTTGAAGATTTTGACCGAATTTTTCTGAAAAATCCTGAAATTTCCAAAATTTCCGAATTTCAATTTTTTTGGAGGGGTCTGAAAGGTTTTTAAAACTGAAAATGTTTTCCCTGATCCAAATTATTGAAGGTTATATCATTCATAACGATACATTCTATATAAGCTAAATAAATTACACTTTCTCTATCGTTGTCTTGTATTCTCCCTATGAATTCAAGATATTTCTGCAGATCAACAGCGGAGATAAAATTAATGCTTATCTAATTCAACTGCAAAAAAGTAGCAGCTCATCCATGAGCATCTGCACCTATCAAACCACATCAACATCGGCATGGTCTTCAGAGTGGAAATACAGGTGGGCACGAAGGTTTGGATGGCAACACACATGCATCAAACCATACATCATACATGTGCATTGCTCCCACTATATAGACAAAATTGTTTCTAGGAAGTGCTTTCCAAATGATTCTGTGCTAAGCATCGACCTGTGAACGAAGAGAAGAATAGACCACATCAAATCAAGAAGCTGTCCTGACGAATTAATAACCAAAGGAACATCAAACATTAACTGTATTCATGCCCCAACAACCAAAGAGAGAGGCGCCTCTATTTACTGCTGTGGTTGGCACTGGTGAGGAGGAGGAAGAGCCCAAGAGGAGAAGGGTCGGCCCAAACAAGCCCTCTTTATTCCTTCCTAATGCCTGCCATGGTCCTATTTATTTGCTGCGTGGGTGTTGAGGTGGTGAGCTAGACGTGCTTTTATTACACGTATCAGCTCCTCCCCTCCCCTCCGGCCTCCTCTCTTTATGAGGATTAGAGTTAGGGTGTACATGCAAAGGCCATGAATGCTCACCCACAAGAAGCAGTTCGTGATTACAGCACAGTTAATGGTGTAGGTATAGAAGGATGATGGTACAAAGAGAGACTTCAAGGCATGAGGCGCCCTCTGCTTTTGCATGCCATTGCTAGCAACATTCACTCTTACGTACTGCTTGCTCGTTGCCATGAACTGATCACGAACTATCTCTATCCTGTGCAAGCTCAGTCAGGAGCAATGCATGAGCCCTAGCTACTCCAATCCTGTCATATCCAGCATATATAGCACCATAGACTAATTGATAACCTGCCTGATGTGCAGACATACTAAGCACTCATCAGCTATAACTTGCACCACGTTTAATGAGACAAGAAATATGATGCAAGCTTCTGTGGGATCTGGGACGGGTAGGTACAGTTGCGACAATGGAGGGCATTAATTACGGCCAGCCAGTAGCGGTAGTAGTAAGATCGATGCAGAAGACAACAGATTTGATGACGGCTATGTATATACGTATGGACTAGTAGCTATCTATCTATCTATCTATCTATCTATCTATCTATCTATCTATCTCTCTCTCTCTCCCGGCCGGGTGGTGGCGTTATGGCGCGCAGCTGTAGCAGTTCGGCCGTGGAGAGCAAAGGCCTACGTAAATGGGGAGGAGGTGGAGAGATTTGAGCCATATCTAAGGCCACTCTACTTGTCACCCTTTAGTGCCCAGACTGCCCTCCCTTAATGGGGCGTTGGATGAAGGCCATTCAAGAACCCTGCTCCTCTCCCCTCCTCCTCCTCCTACTTTAATTAGTGTCCACGCTCTCAACCTCATGACCCCTATAAATCGATCGAATTCCCAGTGTAGAAGCTGCCATCTTGTAGTATATAACCTCTCACCCTAGCTACTACCCGCACAAAACACACAGCAACAACAGTGGTGATATATAGGATATAATTCCTTACGCTGTTTAAGGCGTCGAGGTTTGCGAGAGGATGGAGGCGCCGCCGAAGCTCTCGCTGGGGCCGACATCGCTGGGCTTCTCCTCCGCCAAGAGCGCCAAGAGCTCATCGTCGGACTCGGACGGCAGCAGCAGCAGCAACAGCATCATCACGAAGAAGAGGAAGCACTTCGCCTGGGAGGAGGCCGTGTCCCACGCGAGCCTGGAGCTCCAGCTCAATGACCCCCTGCCCCTGGACTGGGAGCAGTGCCTTGACCTACACGTGAGTTTACAAACATATATATACATTTAATTTCTTCATTAGTAACGCATATATTTTGCTAAATTCTTACGTATCAACTTGCGCCATGGAGACACCCTGCACAAGCCATGTATACACGTGGCACCTCAGTATATGACACTACTGTCGCGTTACTGAACTGGCAGAAGTAGCAGAGCACTGTTTTAGTCTTTTAGATAGGCAGGCAAATGGCAACTCATGGAGCGTAGTATGTGCATGCATGTAACATCTGCGTTCAAATGGTTACTTTCAAACTGATACTACTAATGAAACTCATGATAGGTCGTAGATTGATGCTACCATAATTTTTTGACTAATTAATGACCATATATGATGTTTATGTTTGTGGCAGTCCGGAAGGATGTACTACCTGAACAGGAAGACCATGAAGAAGAGCTGGGTGAGGCCCAAGGTGGAGCAGGGTGCTCTGAACCTGGAGCTTAACATCTCGACGTTCCCGTCAAGCTTCGACGGCAAGGCGAGCTCCGTCGCCGTCGCGGACGACTACACGAAGAGTATCAGCAGCATAAGCTCCGCGGACCACATGGTGGCCGTGCCGTGCGTCAACTGCCACCTCCTCGTCATGCTCTGCAAGTCCTCCCCGGCGTGCCCCAACTGCAAGTTCGTGCAGCCGTCGGTGCCGGCCATGGCGCAGACTCCGCCCCGCCGGCTCGACGCCGTTAAGCCGCTGGAGACCCTGACCCTTCTGCATTAGCTAGCTTCATGCGTTGTTGCACGCAGGGCGGGCAGATGACTGTAGAAAGGGAGCAGCAAGTGAAACTCCAAATGTATTACTCGATACTAGTGAGGATAGATGAGCTAGATGGGGCGAAGAAAAACTATTTCGTTTTGCAATTTATTTTGGATGGTAATAAAAGGGGCGAAATGATTGAAAATTTAGCATTTTGGTCAATTTCGGTCAAATGGTTTGAATTAAATTTGAATTTTAAACTTTAGACTTAAGGATAAAAGGAATGTAAAGTGCTTCTTTCACACCCATGGTGTGCTAGTCTAGTGGGATGAGCCTTTGCCCCCGTTTTTTTTTGGCTTACCGTGACAACTTTTTCGAAGCGGCTTATCGGGATTCGGTTTTTATTCGCATAAGCACTCGCGGGGACCCTGGGCATGGGAGACGCTCGTAGTCGCTGTATGTGTTCTGTATTAGAACCATGATCAATAGTTAGTATACATATTCATATCATTGATCTTACATCCATACACGTCACACATAGATAGTTTACAGTAAGAAGGGTGACATATAAGCGATGCATAGAAGAGTATATATACATAAGGTTGATCGGCCAAATAAACATCAGAGTTTAGTACAAAATACAGCAGAAGTCTAATAATAAAAGTATCCAATGATTTGCCCTCATAACCTACAGGCAACCGACTGGAGTCAAACCCTTGAAAGACCCTTCGTCAAATTCCCCTGTGCCAAGGGCGAAATACGCATCATTAGCCATGAAATCTTCATTCTCTGATTAACAATAATTTAACCAAAGTTGAGTACATTGTGTACTCAGCAAGACTTACAGTGTATCACAAAATTTTACATATATGCAAGGCTGTCAAAAGATGAGACTCTATATTAAGTTATTTTTAGCATAAAGCATATTTCATTGTGCAATATTAATAAGTAATAATTTGTAAATGGAATTATAAAGAGTATTTGATATGTAATGAAATAACACTTGCATAATTTCCATAATAGTAGCAAAAGGTACTGTAGTTTCAACTACCGACTGCGTTCTGTAGTTTACGACCATACGACCACTATAGCTACCGACAACTAGAACTTACGACCACTATAGCTACCGATAACTGGAGCTTACGGTCTTACGAGTATGACATACGATCACGGTGCTTCGACCACGATGCCTCACTGCAACTCTGGTTGTACCACTCACACAGAGCCGATACTACCTGTCTTCGACCACGCAGGTCTTTCAACTACTAACCGGCTATGATAATTTATGACTACTGACTGGGTACTATAACTTACCACTACGGACCTAGTACAATAACTTACGACTGATTTACTACACTTACGACCGATCTAACACACTTACAATTGATCTACTGCACTTACACTACTGCACTTATGACCGATCTATTATATCTCATGACGGTTTATTGTACGTATGACTGGTCTACTATAGTCGAGGATTACGAGCCCAGCTATGGTCAAAGATTTTGACACAACGGTGGTCGAAGATTTTGACACAATGACGGTCGAAGATGTCGACTCCAGTAATGGACGGAGATCTCAACTATGGCTATAGTTGAAGATGCTGACACAGCAGCGATCAAAGATTTTGACACGTCAACGGTCAAAGGCTTTGACACGACAGTAATCAAAGATTCCGACAACAACAGTAGTCAAAGATCTTGAAACAACTGCAGTCAAAGATCTCAACATGACAGCGGTCGAAGATCTCAACTTAGCAGTGGTCGAAGGTTTCGACATGGCAGCCATCGAAGATCTCGACTTCGGCTGCGGTCGAGGATCTTGACAATAGCAGTGGTCAAAGATTTTGACTCTAGCTGTGGTAAAAAATCTCGACATGATAGCGGTCGAGGATTTCATCAATGGCTACGGTCGAAGATTTTGACAATGGCTGTGGTCGAAGATCTCGACTCCGGCTACGGTCGAAGATCTCGACATGGCAGCGGTCGAAGATCTCGACTCCGGTTGTGGTCGAGGATCTTGACAACGGCAGCGATTGAAGATTTCGACACTGGTAGTGGTTGAAGATCTTGACAACGGCAATGGTCAAAGATCACGACCACACCAGCAGTCAAAGATCATGACTTTGACTTCTACGGTTCTGTTCTCAACTTCGACTACTACGGTCTTCTTTTTGAGTTCGACTACTTTAGTTCTCTTTCGACTATGATTACTTTAGTTCTCCTTTTAACTTTGATTACTTTACAGGGAGGAGGAGCTCATAGAAAATGATGACAGCTCATGAGAAGGAGCGGAAGAAGTTAGCATCAGAGACCTCATTGGTGGTTGGCAACAGTGATGTCGGGCAATAGAGAAGCTACAAAAGGGTGTGCATGAGCTTGCTTGCATGCATGCGGAGGTACGGGTGAAAGAAATCGAGGACGGCTCACCAGAGGGAGGAAGTTTTATAGTGGTGTCCTGGTCAGAGAGGAAGGAGAAAAAGGCCTAACTCGAGTGATCCACAGGGTGTTCCATTGCGCAGAAGATCAACCAAATGAGTAGAGTACTTAAGGAAGAGGTAGGCGCATTATGAAGAAGTTGGAGAGGAGAGAAGCTCACCAGAGTAGCTAGCACACGGTGGCGTGCTCACCAATGTCGTGTATGACTTCGGTTTCTTGACGTTCCAGAGAGCAAAGTGCTCATGGATCGTGTGCAAGAGACTGCGAGGGTGAGCTAAGGAGAAATGGCTCAGTTGGGGGCTTTACAAGTATGGAAAGGTTGAGTGTTGGGCATGAGTTCTTGTGAGCACAGTCAGAAACTTGTCGTGGAATGAGAGGCACAGACGGGGACAAGTGGGAAGATATGCGTCGCGTTTGAGGTGACGGGTAGGCGGAGTTAGTAGTAGCAGAGGAGAAACTAAGGGCATGGTGTCTAAAACTAGGGGTAGCTCGAGCAACGAACATGGTGGAGCTGGCAAAGGCTCATGAGGTGGAAGACGATCTCTACGATCAGGCCCCACACAGCAGGGGAAGGGGAAAGAGGTGAGGTGAGCTGGGATGTTTTGGGTACACTACTATAGAAAAGGTCATCACAGCACGGTTCGTAACGTCATCACGCATTTTTCAACCGCTCAATTTATGGGTCGGTGATAATCGAAGGTTATCATAGACAGTTGTCGAACCGTCTGTGACATATTAATATCACAGACGGTTTTTAACTGAAAACCGTCTGTGATAGCTGATTATCACAGACGGTTTTTAGTTAAAAACCGGCTGTGATATTGATATATCATAGACGGTTTTTAGTTACAAACCATCTGTGATATGTCATCACAGACGGTTTGTAACTAAAAACTGTCTGTGATGTTCTTTTCTACCCATAAATCTATTTGTGTTTATTGGCTAGCCTCAGGAAATGCTAGCCATGCCCTCTGAAACAAGCAGATAAACAAGTATATGTATACATACAATTCACATCTCAATTCATTTGACAAACATATAACATCTAATTCACATCACATTTCATTCACAGACATAAGGCATCCATTTCGCAAATGAATTAATTGAAATGAAATAACAAATATCCATTAACAAATTCACAATTACAGAGTGATAAGAGCAATAAAAAATCATTGTGCGCAGTGGAACTCTCCATCTGGTCTTATGACTTTAGACCACAAAAACCAACTGCACTCTCCTCGAAATTTTGCAAAGTCCGGCTGTTTCAATGTAGTTGTAGAGATGGGCGCAGCCTGTCAATAAGAATATCAATGCGCGTACATATATAAGCTAACAAGTATGAAATAAATGTGGAAAGATTGACAAACCTTAGAATTGGTGCGTACATATATAAGGGGACGCATCCGGCGATGATGTTGAAGAATGCGCGGGTGACAAACTTTAGTTGCTAATACTATGAAGCAAATGACACAAATTAGTGTATCAGGTTCATTGAACTGGACACACTAGTGTGTGTCACTTGCTTCATGCCCCTTGAAGGTCTATGTGGCATATATTATTACTACAAGGTCTCTAAACAAAGTTCTATGAAGCAAATGACACAAACTAGTGTATCAGGTTCATTGAACAGGATACACAAGAGTGTGTCACTTGCTTCATGCCCCTTGAAGGTCTATGTGGCATATACTATTACTACAAGGTCTCTAAACAAAGTTCTATGAAGCAAATGACACAAACTAGTGTATTAGGTTCATTGAACATGATACACTAGAGTGTGTCACTTGCTTCATGTCCCTTGAAGATCTATGTGGCATATACTATTACTACAAGGTCTCTAAACAAAGTTCTATGAAGAAAATGACACAAACTAGTGTATCCGGTTCATTGAACAGGATACACTAGAGTGTGTCACTTGCTTCATGCCCCTTGAAGGTCTATGTGGCATATACTATTACTACAAGGTCTTTAAACAAAGTTCTATGAAGCAAATGACACAAACTAGTGTATCCGATTCATTGAACGGGAACACTAGAGTGTGTCACTTGCTTCATGCCCCTTGAAAGTCTATGTGGCATATACTATTACTACAAGGTCTCTAAACAAAGTTCTATGAAGCAAATGACACAAACTAGTGTATCTGGTTCATTGAACGGGAACACTAGAGTGTGTCACTTACTTCATGCCCCTTGAAGGTCTATGTGGCATATACTATTACTACAAGGTCTCTAAACAAAGTTCTATGAAGCAAATGACACAAACTAGTGTATCTAGTTCATTGAACAGGATACACTGATGTGTCACTTGCTTCATGCCCCTTGAAGGTCTATGTGGCATATATTATTACTACAAGGTCTCTAAACAAAGTTCTATCAAGGCTCCACGCCATGCAACATATTTATACTCAATTACTATTGTTTTTTTTAAAAAGCAAATCATAGCATCACATAAAGGCCGGCGAGGGGTCGGGGAGGCGGCTGGCGAGGGCTCGGGGAGGCGACCGCAGGCAACGGGCGAGCGGAGGCTCCGGGCGTGGAGGCGAGCCGAGCGTCGGTCTTCGCATGCGGACGGTTCGGGAGGCGGCCGGCGAGGGCTCGGGAGGCGGCGGCAAGGGCTCGGGAGGCGACCGCAGTGACGGCGAGCGGAGGCGCCGGCGTGGAGGCGAGCCGAGCGTCGGTCTTCGAACGCGGACGGCTCGGGAGGCGGCGGCGAGGGCTCGGGAGGCACGGCGAGGGCTTGGGGAGGCAGTGGCGACGAGACAGATCGGGATTTAGATGTAGAATAAAAGCGCAGCATATGGAGAAAACCTAGCAGAGGATATTTATAGGAGGCTTATTACAGACGGTTCTAGACGAGAACCGCTCGTGATATCGATATCACGCACGCTTTTTTATAAAAACCGTCATCATAAGCTTTATGTCGTAACGCTTCATGTTTCGATCGCCTAACTAACGCTCTCTATCGTTATACGGCGCCTATATCATTAATGTTTGGGTATACGAACCGCTCGTGCTAAAGGTTAAATATGCGCGCTAATCCGTGTCTCTTCTACGCACGCACAATATGGCTTCTACTATTCTTGTGATCATCTCCTTCCTCTCACCTATTCATCAAGAACTGCTCGACCGAACCTTACACAGCGGCCAGCAATTTGCATCTGGAGCAGCTTCTCCGCACGCGCCTGCTCTCCTTCCCGACTTTCTTGCATCCGCACCGACCGATCATCCGCCGCCGACGGAGGCGTCTCACCGCCGCCAAGAAAGGGAAACAGCCCCTCACTCGGTTCTTCTCCACAATGTGCGCAAAGCGGAAGAAGCTCTACACGCATTGGAGAGACTGATGGATAGCCTTGCCGATCAAGCAGAAACGACAGATTCTGAGGAATCTTTTCATGCTATCCTCTACGACATTATGGGTTATGCTACTGATTATTTGCCCAGGCTGGAGGAGGAAGTGCTGAGGACAAGGACAATCTTAACGGCGTTCGAGAAGTCAGTGGCTGATCCTCCAAGTCCCAAAGTCAAAGAAGAAGCGTACGAAGCCCAAAACATTACAATCTGGGAAACTCTTTACCTGTGCGACTTTTGTAATAAATTTGCTTCTAATTGAAATTAATAAATTTGCCTTTAATTTGTGATCTCTTGTCTCAGTAGTTCTGTAGTTAAGTTATTAGAAGCAATGTGTACTTATATATTAACCTCGATCATGAATGTAATATGACAGACAAAGGGACATCACAGACGGTTCTTGTTAAAACCATCGTGAACATTCACTGACGGTTCTTAACAACAACCGCCGTGATAGTCTACAACACGACGGTTTTTAATAAAAACCGCTCGTGATAATCCCAGATATCATAGACGGTTTTAATAAAACCGTCAGGATATTTTTAGTATCACGCACGGTTCATCGGTAAGAACCATCTGTGATACTCATTTTATCCGACGCCACTAACACAGACGGTGTCCAAATTAAAACCGTCTGTGTTAGTGTCAATCACAGACGGTTTTGTCAAACCGTCTATGATTGGCCGTCTAGTATTAGGCTTTCTGTAGTAGTGGTATCTAATAGACTCACCAAGTTTACTCAAAAGATTATAAAGATATTTGCGAATGCTCCTTACATAGAGTTAATGATTGTGTAAGTTTTTAGTGTTTTATCTTCTCTTAATTTTTCTAGAAAAATCTAAGAAGACTTCTTATTGAATATAATTATACTTATTTGATTGGATTCAATTTGTTTTATATTTCATGCACTTTTGATGTCTAAAAATTAATTTTGCAAAGAAACTCCAGTAAAGAGCCAAGGAAGAGTAAATGCATGCAAAAATTTTTAAATTACCTTCATTTTTATATTCTCTAGGTTTTCAGGATGTTACAGGTCTACCCCCTTACAAAGAATCTGTCCTCGAGATTTCACGGGTTTGGTAAAGAATTTTGGAAAGTCAATTCTAAGTCGATCTTCTTGTTTCTACGTTGCTTCATCCTCAGTGTGATTACTCCACTGGACTTTTAGCATCTTGATGGTGCAGTTGCAGGTTTGCTGCTCGGCTTGGTCTAGAATGTGGATTGGACGTTCCTGATAAGAAAGATCGAGTTGCACATCGATATTATCCAATTGGGTGAGCTCACTCAAAGTGCGGAGGCACTTCTTGAGCTGGGAGATATGGAAGACATCATGCACATTTAAAAGTTGAGGTGGTAGCTCCAATTGGTATGCCACTTCACCTTTCTTTCCAATGATCTGGTACGACCAATGTACCGAGGTGCTAAATTCCCATGGACTTGGAAACGGTAGATGCCACAAAGCAGTGAGACCTTGAGATAGACATAATCACCTATGTCGAAGTTTAGCTCACGACGACGATGGTCAGCATAGCTTTTTTGACGAGGTTGTGCTTTCTTTAGTCGGCTTCTGATCGCATCAACTTGTTTTTGAGTTCCTTCGATAAAGCATGTCTAAAGAATTGTTTCTCACTAACCTTGGACTAGAAAAGAGGGGTTCTACACTTTCCGCCATAAAGCGCTTCGAACAGAGATATTTGGAGGCCTGATTAGAAACTATTGTTATAAGAGAATTCGGCAAACGCCAAGCATTTCTCTCAATCCATGCTATAGGACAGCACGCAAGCTCTTAACTTACCCTCCAAAATTTTATTTGTCCTTTCAGTTTGGCCTCCTGTTTGTGAGTGGAGTGATGTACTAAAGAATATATCAGTCCCCATAAGCTTGTGTAAGCTTTCCCAAAATCATGAGGTAAACTGCGGACCTCAATCGGAAGTTATTATCTTTTGCACTTCATGCAATCGGACAATATGATTCATGTAGAGCTCTGTGAGCTTAGCTCTATGATATGTGGTGTTCACTAGGATGAAATGAGAGACTTTGGTTAGGCGGTCGACAATAACCCAAATCGAATCATGCCCATTTCGGATTTTCAACAAATCGGTAATGAAATCCATGCCAATGTCATCCCATTTCCACTCAAGAACCTTCAAAAGTTGGAGTAATCCCACTGGTCACTGGTGCTCTACTTTGATTCTTTGGCACACACCGCAAATAGTGACACATGGGGTGATGTCCTTTTTCATACTGGGCCACTAAATCATTCCTGGAGATCCTGGTACATTTTTGTACCTCCCAAGTGAATAGAGGGTGGTGAATCATGAGCTTCTCATAGGATTAGCTCCTTGATTTCTTAGTCATTTGGGACATAAAGCTGTTGCCCATGCATAACCATTCCACTAGTATTTTTTTGGAAAACTCCAATTTTTCACCACTCTGCAAATCGCACTTGATTTTGGTGACTGCAGGATCTTTTAGCTGAGTGGCTTAGATTTGAGATTCAAGGATAGGTTGTAGCAGTAATGTAGAATGAAATCCCTCCTCGACTTCCTTCAGGTTGAGTCTCCAAGGTTCTCTACATGATGTTGGTTGACAGACTTCAACTGATGCATTAATGTAGTGAAGCTTTTCGCTGAGGGCATCAGCTACAACACTAGCCTTACCGGGGTGGTAATATATGTAAAGACCATAGTCTTTGATCAATTCAAGCCACCTCTTTTGCCTTAGGTTCAGATATGGTTGTGTGAAGAAATACTTCAAGCTTTTGTGATTGGTGTACAATTCACACTAATTGCTGATGAGGTAATGCCTCTAGATCTTGGGAGCATGAACCACGGCTACCAATTCCAAATCATGAGCAGGATAGCTTTCATCATGAAACCATATTTGATGTGAAGCATAGGCTACAACTTTTCCTTCTTGCATCAACACACAACCAAGGCAGTGTCGATATGCATCACAATACACAACAAAACTTTTGTGTATGTTGAGCAATACAAGCACTGGGCTGTTGTGAGCTTTTCTTAGCTCTTGAAAGCTCTCCTCATATGCCGTTGACCATTCAAACTTGTTCTCCTTCTTCAGAAGTTGGGTCATTGGTCTTGAAATTTTGGAGAAGTTGTCGATGAACTGGCGATAATATCCCGCTAGACCGAAGAAACTCCGGACTTCAAGGATAGTGTAGGGTTGTTTCCAAGCTAGTACATCATACATTTTTCTACGATCCACAACAATGCTTCCTTCAAAAGAAATATGGCCTAGGAAGCTGACTTCTTTCAATCAAAATTCGCATTTACTGTACTTGGCATACAGTTGATGTTCCTGAAGTTTCTCGAGCACCATTCGTAAATGTTGCTCATGCTCTTTTACATTCTTAGAATAGATGAGGATATCATCAATGAAGACTACCACGAACTTGTCCAATTCTCCATAAAGATCTTATTCATAAGATTCATAAAGCTAGCGGGAGCATTGGTAATTCCGAATGACATTATGGTGTATTGATAAAAGCCATAATGGGTGGTGAACGCAGTCTTTGGAATGTCCTCCGACTTGATCTTGAGTTGAAAATATCTGAGCCTTAGATCAGTTTTGGAGAAGACACATGCACCATTCATTTGGTCAAACAAATCATCAATCCTTGGGAGAGGATATTTGTTTTTGATGGTGACTTCATTTAGAGACCGATAGTCGACATACATCCTCAGACTACCATCTTTCTTCTTCATGAATAACACAGGGCTTCCCCATGGGGATAAGCTAGGATGGATAAATCCTTTGTCTAGCTGTTCCTTGAGTTGTTTCTTTAATTTAACCAACTCATCTAGGGGCATATGATATGGTCTCTTGGAGGTAGGTGCTGTCTCATCTTTCAAATCAATGATACATTCCATGTCGCGGTCTGGTAGCATTCCTGGTAATTCTTCTAAGAATAGGTCAGAATACTCATATACTACAGGCACTTGATCAAGCTTTGGAACTGAGAGGGAGTTGAGAGTAGGCTGCCACGAAGGCATGATAGGAGCGGAAGAGAAGGCATCTTGCCCTCTACTGGAAGTAACAAGAGAGATGGACCGGTTGGCACAATCTATGAAGCCCTGGTGTTTGGATAGCCAATCCATACTAAGAATCACATCTAACCCAGAAGTATTTATCATGACAAGGTTGGCTTTGAACTCTACTCCATTGATTATTATTTCAACCCCTAAACAACCATGTTTGGCATTCAAGACTGACCCAGGCGAATGGATTAGCACGATGTTATCTAGGAGTTTGGTTTTTATGTTTTGTTTCATGGAAAACTTATCAAATATGACAGCAGTAGCCCAGTTTTGCCCTCCAAATAGCTATCCTCCATGGTTATATGGCTGAACCGTGCCTTGTTGGGGGCGAGGGGCTTGCCCTTGGTTCTTTGGAGGTGGTGGTGTTGAAGGACGAACATTGGAGGTGGTGGTTTTTAAATATAACTATTTGTGATATTACTGATCACCATCTTGATTTTTCATGTCTTCCCCATGCACTGGAAGCAGTACATATATATTTTATAGTAATACTAGCATATGTAGTCTTGCACAAACCACAATTTAAATGAGTTAGAGACAAATTCAGATCCCATATCACATTTAGGCTTCAAAGAGTATGAAACAAATCACACACTAGATCCAATGCAAAGCTCATTTAAATTGTGGGGTATGCAAGACTACATATGTTATTTACCATGAAATATATATGTACTGCTTCCAGTGCATAGGGAAGATATAAAAAACCAAGATGGTGATTAGTAATGGAAACAGGTGGTTCCTTAGTGGAGGTTGGTCAAAGTTTGTCCATGACAATAATCTACGAGTTGGTGATATCTGAAATAGAAAAAATAATTTTACGCAGCACACACCCAGTTTATCTTATAGAATAAGGAATGAATTAATATGGATTGTGAAGCTAAAGTGGTACAAAGCATTTAAACAAGATGATACTTCTTAAATCGTTAGGATTGTAAAATTATGAACCTCGGCGGGTGGGTGCACTCATTATAAGGTGATGGCATAACTCAATTTTACTCCATTCTTCAGATGATAGCGATATCAAACTTAAACATATTTTCAATAGCTAAAGAAAATAAAGTGCAACTTTATTTAATTATAATTGTGCGAGTTATTGACTTGAGATCTATATATAACTAATAGCTTTCTATAAAGTATATAACAAATGAAATATATACATTGTTGGTGTGAATATGAGTACTATCAGATTCAATGATTATTATAATTGCTTTTATTTCTGTTTGGACCAAAGAGAACTGAAATATGATTTATCTTTTATTTAGGGAATTTATGTTTAAGAGCATTAGCAATTCATCTTCAAGATATTGACATCAAAAGGGCATAATTGAAACTTAAACTCAAGCATTCATCCTTAGGACATGTATTGATGAAACAACAACAGAGCAAAAGGGATAATTGGTAACAATGATGATACATTGTTCATTGTCATATCATAAATAGGAAAAAAATGTTACATATGGCGTGCTCAGAGAGGAGGCACCCTAGGGACTAGGGAGGAGGCGGCGTGCTCGGGAAGGAGGTGGCATGCTCAAGGAGGAGGCGGCGGGCTCGGGGGAGGAGGCGACGGCTCGTGCTCGGGGAGGAGGCGGTGGCTCATGCTTGGGGAAGAGTTAGAGAATATTAAGTATTTGAGTGGGGGCACGAGCAAACACTAGATTCCAAATATAAATAGATTGAACATCATAGACGGTTCTAAATTAGAACCGTCTGTGATAATGCACATCACAAATGGTTCTAAAGTAGAACCGTCTGTAATAAGTACACATCACAAATGGTTCTAAATGTATTCTCACATACATAAATGCAAATTCACATACATATGGCACATTCTCATATACATAAATACGAATTGCCTTAGGAGTAAATATGTATTACTTAATTGTTTTTTATCGGTACTAATGCCGTAATATCATTATACCAAGACCGTTTACATATACAGAAGATAGTAAATACAAATTCAACTAGTTTTTTATTTTTGTATTTATATATGGCCAAACAGCATGGTCAGATGGTAGCAACCTAAATAATCAAAGTTTTCTAGTGGTGGAGGTAGCATGCTATCTCCATCTTCAAAACTTCATGGGCAACATCACCGACATCAGATGGTTCAGGGTCATCAGCGAACGAAGCCCGAAATGCGTCCACCTACTGATGCGCTCGTTCGAGTGTCTCCCGAAGACCCGTCAACTAATGAATCAAGTTGAATTGAGCCCATAGGCCCTCTTCCTTTGCTTGAGGGGTCTCAGCAAGGTTGACTTGGTCATCCGCTACCTCGACTAAGCAGTCCAAGCGATGGCAAGCCTCCTGAAGACATGCAATGTCATTATGGAGGACCACATCGATGGTGAGATTAGCTCACTAAAAGTAGGAGACCAACTGGAAGACACAGCAGAGGAGGATGTCAAGACGGCGGAAGGTGGCTGTCACCTGCTCTAGTAAATCCTTGAACATAGGAGGGAGGACAATGTTGGCACAGTGTCCTTGTGTAGCATCCGCCAACATACCAATGAGGTGCTCCTATCGGATGGCTAGGTAGGCCATCAATGTCGATGATAAGGAAGAGTAGGGAGCCATTTGTTTGTGCTTGAGAGTAGATTAGCGATGTGGATATTCATCTTTGGTGTCATATGATTATTTTTATAATATAAGGAATAAATTCAGCACGTGAGATGAAGAGATGCATTGGGAAGCCGAAATGAAGAGATGCATCGCAAAGCCGAAGTGCCATTCATTCATATAAGAGATACATATCACAGACACTTCCAACCACAAATCATTTATTATACATAATTATCACAGACAGTTTGTATTATAATCGTTAGTGGTAATATCACACACAATTTTAATTAAAAATCATCTATGACATCTGCAATTATCATAAATGGTTCTTGAGTTCACAGGCGGTTATTAACAAGGACCCTCTCTGATAATTGCATATCACAAAGGTTCTAGCCATCACTAGTAATATAGATGGTCACACTTGTAAAATCGTCTGTGATAATTATAACACAGACGGTCCCATGAACTATCTGTGATGATGCATCCAGTATAGTTTGTTTTGTAGTAGTGTGCATATTGTAGCCACTTAACAAGTAGCCCAACACAGTTCAAGAAGTGCAGTAAACGATACATAGATATACATGTCCCTAAACATTATATAAATACTTTGCATTACATAAATCATAGAAATGGCAGCGCTCTTTTTTTGATGAAAAACATTAGGAGAGCCTCCTACTGTGGTATAATAATAATAATAATAATAATAATAATAATAATAATAATGTATAGTATGTAAAAAGAAAGGAACTACACTAAATTATCGCTAGCCAATTATAAATATCTTCCTAAAAGCTATTTTGTACTCTATGCTAGCTAGTTATAAATATCTTTCCAAAAACTATTTTGTACTCCATGCAGATGCAGAGTAATCTCCAACTTGCTTCCAAACAGCTAGACAATATAGTAGACCTAGCAGCAGCTCTTTGTCTCTTTGAGAATTAGTACAATAAGCCAGCAACCGATAACATCTCCCAATCACTCTTGGTGTCAATCATCTTCTCCTCTTACACATAATATTTGAATTAACATCTATTGGTGTTCCAAAAATATATATAGTTTACTAGCTACCAGCAAAGCAAACATCTATCTCTGTTGCTTAGCCTCCATCTCTATGTTCAACTCATCTATGAGTGTTGCAATCTTCTCCTCCTTAGAAGGCTTAGAACCTTAAATTTTACAAAGACAGATGAAAATTAGTAAACAAAAATGACAAACTATATGGAATATGAACTGAACAACTCATTATTACCTTTTTATTAAAGCAGTTGTCTAGTCCTTAGTACAAATTAGCACTTTGACTAGGGCTGGAAGAAGAGCTTGTGGCTCGGTTCGAGCTCATTATGAGCCAAGTCGGCTCGGTTTGAGCTTGTAAAATTTTGAGCCGAGCCTCCTTCGCAGTTCGCAAAAAAATTGAGCTGAGCTTGATCCGCTCACAAGCCGGCTCATGAGCCAGCTATGGCTCGTGTGTGCAGGCTGTGCAATCCAGCGGCCCACAGTCAAGAGTCACCCGCACGGTGTGGCGTCCCCAGGCCCAGGCGCCAAGTCATCTCATGCGGTGCTGACGGACATCGATCCCCTAAACTAACCCTAACCCTTCGGCCGCCACACCCAAATTCCCATTCTCAAATTCCCAATCTGCATTCGGTCGATCCCCTTCCACCGCGCTGCCTGCCACACCACTTGCCCCTCCCGCCACATCGCCTGCCCTACCCACCGCACCACCCGCCCCTCCTACCTTGGCGTTGCGTCCCGTCAGTCCCCTGGCCATGTGCTCCCCTCATTGGCCCATCCTCCCCCTTGGCCCTGGCCCTATCCCTGTCCCCATGCATCCCACTCGGCCTCACTGTGCTTCCCCCACTCCTCCATCTGACTCCCATGCCATGGATCGCCAATGGAGCATGGAGTCTCGCATGCAAGGAAAGAAGTCGGTCAATGCCAAGGCCTCCGCTCTACACCAGAAGGCGAGCATGCAACTAGTCGACACCTTGTCAGCTCCCAGCTGCCTCTTGAACTCGGCAAACCGGTAGACTCGGTGAGGTGTTTCTTAATTTTTGTTGATGTTTGGCAGTGTAATGTCTCTCATTTTTGCGACTGATTTTGTAGTGTGACATATTATACCTATTTATGACTTGCTTCCTATGTAATCCTCATAAGGGAATTTTCTTTGAGAGAACTATTTATGACACAATGTATGAACTGAGTCTGTGTTGTTTTATTATCTTGTAATGGTCTAAAATAATGCATGAATTGGAAGTAATAATATGGCAATTGTCCAGGACATTACAGAACTATTTTTGTAACCTCAATAGCTCGTTTTAGTATTAACTATTTTTTTGAATGATTTTGCTCCCATGTATTCATATGTTCATAAGTCATAACTCATATGCATTCAATGTTTTATGAATGATTTTGCTCTCACATACTCATATGTTAATAACTCATAGTTATTCACTGTTTTATGAATGATTTTGCTATCACATACTCATAGTTTTATGAATGATTTTTATTAACCTTTTGTCACAGTCGTCGAGCAAGGATGTGGATTGGGAGGATATGGGTATGAGTGATGATGATCACAATGTTGTCCCATCTACTGAGGAGGGGGAACAAGGATATGTTTTTGTGGATTCTTCAAGTTCGAATGATGATGAATAAACAACTAAGGCTTTAACAAAAGATGGTACAGTTTCTTAAGGAAGAATAAAGAGGAGGGCAAAAAGGAAGAAGGGATCTCCAAAGGCAAATGGGAGACAAAAACAAAGATCAGATTGTTAGAAGATTTTTAAGTTAGTGACTATTCCATCGAAGACAAAGAAAGGGAAGATCGATACAAAGGCAAAGTGTACATTTTGCTACAAGATCATGCCTTACAAACAAGGGGGTGCTACTTCACATTTGACGAGGCACATACCAAAGTGCACGCCATATATGAACAAGGTGGCTAAGATGAAAGATCAAGTTAAGCTCAACTTTTGTCCTGTCAAGTAAGGTAAAGCTGGTTTACCTCTTATTACCACTCCTAGAGAATATGATCATGATAAAACTCATCGAATTATTGCTACGATGATAATTGTCCATGAGTATCCTTTTAGGATGCTCGAGCACACTTGGTTTAATGTTTTGATGAGTTACTTAAATCCATCATATCAATTCATCGATAGAAAGACGATAAGAAGTGAATGCATCAAGATTTATGAATCAGAGAGAGAAGTCCTTAGGAAGAATCTCATAAGTGTGTCTCATATAAGTTTAACTTGTGCTTTGTGGACTTCTAACCAAAACCTTTGCTATATGAGTTTGGTAGCACATTACATAGAAAAAAATTGGGTTATGCAATGTCGTATGTTGAACTTTATTGAGTTGGATCCTCCACACAGTGGGGTTGTCATAGCTCAGGCTATCTTCAAGCGCATTACTGAATGGAAGATAGAGGATAAGATTATCACACTTACTCTTGATAATGCTTCCTCAAATGCTGTCACTGTCTATAGTTTAATGTCTAAGTTTGCTTCTAGAGGATCAGCTCGTTTCATTGCCAAGTATTTTCATGTTCGATGTTGTTCTCATGTAGTGAACTTGGTTATAAATGATGGGAAAGTTCTGGAGATGATCATTTGAAGACAATGGCTACTGTAATGTTGGGAAAGTTTGAGAAGTATTGGGAAGAAAAGAACAATGTAATGATCTTTTCTACTATTCTTGTTCCTAGGCTTAAGATGAGATTCATTGGTTGGTGCTTCAACAAATGTGTGAGCCCTCAAAAGCTATAAAAGAGCTTGATGATGTGAAGGTCGAGTTGGAAGACTTGTACTCATAGTTTGAAATGGATCATCGACATAGCAAGATGGCTAGTACATGTGATGTAACCTTCTCTTCAACATGGGTACTACCAGTTCATTATCCTTAGTCTCATCTCAGTTTCAGCCATTTTTACATGCCACGTCTACCAAGCCTTCAAAGTCAAAGTTGGTCATCTACCTAGATAAAGTTAATGAGCGTTTAGATAACAAGGGCTTCAAATTGATTGAGTAGTGGAATTTGAATGCACACAGATTCCTGGTAGTGTCAAAAATAGCTTAGAATTTCTTGACTATGCTGGCTAGCACTATATCTTCAGAATAAACTTTCAGTGCTAGAGGTAGAGTACTAGATAACTACCAGAGTTCCCTATGTCTAGCTATGGTTCAGTAGTTGCTATGTGCGTCTAGTTGGATAAGAGGTGCACATGATGACATAAGACCTCATATTTGTGGTAGGTTCTTCTGTACTACACTCTTCAAGGAGTTTTTATTAGCTTATGTCATGGCTAACTCGAATAACATTGAAACCATATGTTTTCCTCGAAGCGTCATAGAGAGCAACAAGTGGGTAGTACTAATTCCACTTATATGGTTGGTTAGCGATTATTATCATTAATAACTCCTATTAATTCTATTCATTACCTATTCCTGTTCATTACTCTGTTCCTTTTGGGCATAATTTCCCTAGTTCATTTTGAGCCCAGCTGTCTGAATTTTGAAGTGCATGTTCAATAAGGACCCATTATGTGGTTCTCTCATAGCCTTATGCCATCACTTTCCTAGCAAAAGACTTGAGGCATACTCCAATCTTTTTGCAATTGCTATTTGTAGTTAAATTTCCATGCAACTGAAAGTACCACTGATAACATATGCATACTCCAATCTTTACGCATGTAGTCCGCTGGTTGGCACAAAAGGGACATGCTCTTTTCCAGCCCGACTCAAGATGGCAGAGGAGGGCCAGGAGGCATTTTGGGCAAAGGAACAGTCAAGTATATGGTGTAAATGTAATGCTATGTTTTGGGCTGTCCAAATGCTCCCTATAGTGTCCAATGCCGATTTCTATTCCAACTAGTATACTACTAAGTTCTACTTTCAATGTTGTCTATGAATTTGTATATTGTGCTGCTGCCTGCTGCTGTGCCGTGTTGAAACCATACAATATCGTGTTGTTTCAATGCTGCTTGCTACTAACTTGCTGTGCCAAATGCCTATGTTGATGCAATCTGTTAATCAGTTGCTTAGCTCACAAGCCATAACGAGCCGCGTACCGAGCTGAGCTGAGCCTGCACCCTAGCTCGGTGGCTACACGAGCCAAGCCAAGCCAAGCCAAGCCGCAACTCCACACGAGCTTGACCGAGCCTAGCTCGAGCCGACTCGGCTCGGCTCGTTTCTAGCTTTGACCACCTTAGGCTCTAGTCAATTACAAAATGAATCAACAACTTGCCTAGAAGCACTGAATGCCAACTCTGAAGTGATTGTTGACACTTCAATAGATAATACATCATGAGCCACTCGTGAGAGAATAGGAAAAGTCCCTTGTTACCCCTCCACCATCCCAATCATCAAATTTCTCATCATCAATTTCAATAAACCATATGGTGGTTCTTTCATGTATATCTCCAATTTAGTTTTCTCACTCTGGCTTGTCACACCTGTATCATGCAAGAAGTCTTCACTCTCTTGGTCAACACTACATGGCTGAGAATCCCCACTAGGTTGTGTATCCTTAGCCTTAAGTGTGCTGCACTTGTAAGCTAGGAACAAGCGGTTAACCACATCTATGAATGCACTAAGTTCATGCTTATGCCTCTGACGGTAAATCTTCTTCATAAAATACTCCACCAGCTTTTTTATATCTTAAATCAAGAAAGCATGCCACAACAAGAGCTATATTGGACTTGTCTCAATACTTTTCATATTTTGCTTTCATTGCCTTTGCCATAGTAGAAATGGTTTCATCGTAATAACGACCCTATTCTGCAATTGCTAACTTCATATCACAAAATTTCTACCAAAAGAGATTAGTTGTTGGATAAGAATGTCTAGAGAAGATATCAACTGCATCAAACACTTAGTTAGAAACTTTTCCGTATCCCAATCTTCATCTGTCGGAGCACACCTCCAATATTTACTCTCATTCAAGAACAATAACTTTTTAAAATCTTTTTTGAAGTAAACAACATTATTCAACATGTCAAATGTGGAGTTCTATCTTGTTGGAACATCCAATGAAAGACCCCTTTTGACATCCAACTCATATTCTAATGAACATTTCTGGAATTCCTCCCAATACAATGGAAAATTCTTCATAATTACAATAGTATCTCTAACATTGTGGGCTGACGATGCGATTGATTTCAAGCCATTTTGAGCAACAATATTTAATATATAACATAAACATCTTACAGGAAAAAAGATCCATCACAGATCAAATGAGCATACTTCCTGAGTATTGGAATAATCTACATCTTTCCCTATTTCTTGCTGAACGAAATCTGCTCTGCCATTTGCTTAGGTTGTTTGATGTGGCCCATGCCCTCTTTAGAGGTTTTCAGCACCATCTTCTCTGCCAACAAATCCCAACATTCTCTAAAATTATATTGAATACATCGACATTTTATAGTTGTATTCAACAGTATGAAATATTCTGCCTACTATTTTGGTTATCTACAAGTACAGTGGGAATACCAGTTTATGGGAAGCATTAATGCACAGAACTAACGGTTGTGTTGGACTTATTGAATATATGTACGACTACAGTGGAGTACTAATGAGTATATTGTAATCATAAATACTCTTTATTACGAAGATAGCAGAGAGGTTGTTACCTTTCATTCAAAGACGAGCTATTGTTTGTACCTGTGCCCATACTTTTAGATACTAATTAATTTGTTGCCAACGCCACACATGTAGAGTGTAGCCCTTTCTAAACAACGGTTTGAGTTTCTAGTTTTTTTTAGTTTTTGATATATTTAAATCAGAAGTTACTTAGACGCGTCGGCTTTTTTATTTTAGCTTATTTTAGTTTCTTTTCTTTTTCTATTTTTCCTTATTACCTTGTATTGTCTGTGATGGTATAATAATTTTTCTTTTTAATTTCTTTTTAATTAAATAATTTAGAAAAAACTAATAGCCGTGCAATTTAGCCGAAGCCGTAAGCTAAAATCCCAAGCTCTTTAGACATTGTACGCAACTAACGGTCTTAATTACATGGAAAAGACTGTTCCACATTACTCCCAACATCTGTTTTGCCTTGGACCATTACATGAAGCAATTAAACAGCCATACAACGCCCTATAATGGCATTAATTAGTTAGGGCTGAGCTAATCCGTTTCCAACATTAAATGCGTTAATTGATGTCCATTATCCTCTTCTTAGGTAGGATCCAGGAGTACCCCGTTTCATGTTTAGGACATGAACCGGCAAGTGAAACAACTAAACTTTCTTGGCGACTAGCAGCTGCGCTGGACTACAGGGGCGTTTGTAACGAGTGCGGCTGATGGTTTAAATAGTAATACCTAAAAAGAGTGACTATAAGAAAGAGAGTATGAGTGATAAAAAAGTGAGAGATATGTGTGCGAGATAAGAGCTTAAGAGATGGGTATGTGATGTATCTGTGGCCTTTACTTTATCCTCGGAGCGAGACAGAAACGAAAAGAGTAGAGAAGATGCTTTGAGAAACCTTATATTTATATTGGTTTTTAATTTCTCTAAATAAAAATCAAAAACAGATATTAATATAAACAGTGCCTATAAGGGCAGTCCCAATGGGACATTGATGGTGGTTTCTATCCCAATTAAATTTACTGACAGATCAGCATTTTGATGATGTGGCAATGTAATTAACAAAGAGAGAGAAGGAAAAATGAAGGAATCGTTTCTTCTACTAGGAACGATGTGTTCACTAGTATCGATGCTCGAAGAAACTGGTGAAATCGCGATGGGGAGACTCCAGTCGTTTCTATCTCCGGGCGCGCGGATCCCGTACGCCGCCGTCGACGCCTCCGCGCCCCCACGCTTTTCCTTCTCCCTCCCGCGCTTTTCCTTCTCCTTCGCGCGCGCGCGCTCTCCTCCTACTTCTCCCGCGCGCGGGCCCGATATCCACATCCACCGAAACCCTAGCCTCCGGCGCGCGGCGGCGCGGCCGCTCGCCGCTCCACCACCGCGCGCGCCTCGCTCTCCCACGCGCCGCCGGCGCTCGCCCGTGTCGCCACCTTGCGCTGCCTCGCCCGCGTCGCATCCGCCCTACGCGCCGCGACGCTTTGGCCCTGCGCGCGCCGCGTGCGCGTGCGGGCTGGACCGCGTCGCCCGCCTCCGAAGCCGATCGCGGCGGCCGCGCGCCGCTTCAGCTCGCCGCCGCGCCGCCTCGAAGTCGATCGCGGCGCCGGCTCCTCCACCGCGCGCTTGCTTCAGCTCGCCCGTGTCTGCCCACCTGCAATTCCAGTCTCCCCACTTGCCCCATCTGAGCGTCGCCGTCCTGCCTCCCTCTCCTGTGACTCCCCTAATCCCACTCTGAAAACTGAGATAAAATCCTTCCCCAATCTCTCGGCAGCAATGGATCGAGGAACCGATTCTCCTGCGGCACCTGGTTCTACATCCTCTGCTCAAGTTGCCGGTTTTGCGGCACCTGGTTCTGCATCCTCTGCTCAAGTTGCCGATTTTCCTACATGGTGGACAGCGTCATCTCTTGGGGCCTTCTTCGGCCATGAATCAACTACTAGTGAAGGGTACGGTGCTGTAATATTCAAGATTTCATATTTATCTTGTACCTGTTAACATGAGAATTGGAATATGGTGTTGTGGTACTGGACATTAGCTTTAGTGAATATCTCAATTTGGAATCTCAATTTAGCTTTTGTATTTTGCGTCGTCCAGCACGGCTATACGAGCAAGGGGATCTTGAGAATATCATGCTTGCTTGTATAATCCTCCACAACATGATAATTGAAGATGAGAAGGATATAGAGCAAGTTTCACTTGATTTGAATGAGGAAGCGAGTATGTCGAATGTTCAAGCACCTACTATCTCTCATGGACAAAACCCGGAGATGGAAGAAGTGCTACAAAGAAATACCATTATTCATGATAAAGGAACATACAAAAACCTTCAATCTGATTTGATTGAACATATATGGCACAAGTTTGGAAATTCAAATTAATTAGGTACATATATTGTTTTATGATAATGTTCATTCAAATTAATGTTACCTCAATGTTGTTACTGTTGTAGTGTATTATTTGTGTAGTATATGTTCTTGGACCTGTGTATTCTGTTGATAGTGGTTCAAATGTGATTCATATTAATCTCTTGTACAATATTTTTTCTTATAGGCAAATGGACATGGACTTTTGTTGCATGGAGGATGGATGGTGGTGACTCGTGTGGAGTGCTCCACTAGAAGAAATGTGATCTTGTTCTGCTGCTTCAAGGATGGATGAAATTTTACTACGTGGATTATGTCATTTGCTCCTCATATAAAACATCTACCCTATAAACTAGTATCTGTTTTTTTCAGCATGAACTTAAAGTCGTTTAGCCTGGAAGCTTAAACTTCAATTATATATTTTATTACTATTTTCATTATGTGCTGAATGCTGTTTGTGTGTTGATTAAATTTCACTTTATATGGCCACATGAAAGCTACATATATTCTTGCCACAATTGAGCACACCTCTCTTAAAGAGCATGCAAGAGATAATTAAATTTTTATCTACATAGAAACTACATTAGAAACCATGCATTGGAAGGGGTTGGGTCTAAAAGACAATTTATTGCTCTCTCTCTCTCCTTAAGAAACTACTACTAGACACTATCCATTGGGACTGCCCTAATCCCCACCTTGCATTTATCGAATTTTTTGTACGGATAATCCATTTTTTATTCGAAAATACATAAATATACCCGCGGAAATTTTTTTACAAAATTAGGCTCCAGTCGCCCACCCATTGGGCGACTGGAGCCTTTCGCCCAACCGGGAGGCGACACAAATTCTGTCGCTATACGTTCAAGCGACTGCAAGAAGTCGCTTTCCTATTGGGCGACTTTCATGCAGTCGCCCAATGGATGGGCAACTAAAAGTTCAGTCGCCCAATGGAGGGGCGACTTTACTCAGTCCCCGTGATTTTTTAGAGTTTTGTCAATTTTGTAGTTTTGAATTGGAAAAAAAATGTGTATTAGTTGTAATAAAAGTTTATGTTTATTGTATGTTGTAGGTGCATTAAAAATTTTGGGAAATTTTTTTAAGAACAATTGACTGTAGAACGTTTGATATATACATTGGTAAGTGATATTTTCACATTTGATCCACGCGCGCGAAGCCGGGCGCCGTGACCAGTGGCATGTGGCATGTGTGGAACTCTGTACTTCTAATGTTCAGAACTCCACCACTAGTCCTAACATGCCTTAGGGAATATAACTTGCTGGGTCTATTACATTTTGTCTACTGGGTGTAGCGTGGTTGTTTCCCCTTTTTCTCGTGCGCTGAAGATGGCTCCGCTGCATCCTTCTTCCTGTCACTCTTGGTCTTAAGAGCTGCCTCACGAGCTTGAAGCTCTTCCTCCTGACGCTTGATAGCTGCTTCATGCAGACTTAACTGCTCCCGCCTCCTTTGCAGCTCATCCTCCTTGCCCTTCAGACGGATTTAGTCCACCCTCACGCGGCGCTCTTGCTCAAGCCGCATCTGTCGTTCCACCTCGCGAGCCTGAGTCATCTTGACAAAGTATTGTCCTTTGTTTTCTACCTCCATTGGCCGGTTCCGTGGCCTGCCGGCGGCACCCGATCCACCCATTCGATGAACTTGCAAGGCTATGTGTGGCGTGGTAGATGTCATGGATCAAGTTGAAAAACAATAACGAGAAACAAATGATTTAATTGTCGTCGTTACCATGAAGTCATCATCCAGGTATGGACACTTGAAGAACCTACGGCCGTAGTTGGCTCGTTGTACTCGATCCGTCCAGACGCACAACATCGTCCTAAAGTCGCAATGGCACTTCGGGCGCTCATGCCACTCCGGCACTCCAAATGGGTCGGACCTCCAGGAAGACATTGTTGTGTAGTAGTATTGTGATGGCTTGAGTAGGAGATGTGGTATAGAAGACATAGGAGGCATTTATGTAGGCAGGTTATCTGGTGCAGTGGGCATAGTCCATGGAGAGGACGACATGGGAATCTTTTCGCTTTTTCAGGATTCCAGTGTAGTAATAAATGTCCCTATGAAGGCTTTCCAGAGCCTGTAGTCTCGTAATAAATTCAGAGCTTGGACCATTCATGTATTTGGTACAACGTAGCCTTTTCGATCGTTTGCGAGAAGCAAAGACGCGTTCCACGAAATAAGTGCTACAACATTGCCTTCTCAGAGGCCAGTAATCATAATTTCTGAAACAACAAGCTACGGTCATTGTAAACGTGTCAGCATATCAACTACTTTTATCATGGACGTCAAAAAATTTCGGCAGAGTTTCCCCTGTTTTTGGAGCCACTCTAACATATACACATATATACAACAAGTAGCTCATTACAAACCCATCTCAATCCATATACACAGCATATATCACATGAAGCACGACTTGTAAGCCCAACCATAGTCCATAAGCATAGTAATAGTCCATACATCCATACGAACAAAGTTCAAATAGTCCATACATCCATACGAACAAGTTTTACAAATGGTACATGAAATTTAGCATGCATTGCAACTACTGATCAGGACATGCATTGCAACGTCTAGCTGTGTGCCCCTCCTGACCGCATCGCCCACAACGTGCACCAGATGTTCCAGCTTGTGATTCGTCCATGTCATTTCTAATACGTCGGCTCTGTCGCCGACCCTTCCCACCCTTCATCATGTTAATATCTGGAACCCAGGTCCTCGCTGAAATGTCCAAAGTGGCGAAGTTTCCCACCACTCTGAACCCCCGGAGCTCCCCACACCAAGCTTGCAGTATTCTCTCCTTGAAAAAGTACTCGAACATGAAGTTGGAAGGATCCATTCTCTCCTTAAGCATACGAGGAAGGTTGTCGTACGCCTCCTCGAAAGTGCCAAAACGTTTTTCCAACACCTTTTGCTTTGCACGCCACGCCTTCGCGTAGCTAATGTTATACTTGAATTTATTCTCGATAGCTACCACAATATGCGTGGCCGCAATATCTTTCTTCTCCACTATCTCCCCATACATCACATTGGCTATAAATCCGGACGTCAGGTTACGATGCCTCGCCAAGACAGTGTTTAGAATGCAGGAGTGCGGCTCCACTTTAGACACAATCCAGTGAGTCTCATACTTAGGTCTACGTGCATGCACCCTTCAAGGACAACCAGCCTGCTCGCACTTCACAGTGTACTACTCCTTGCTTGATTTGACGACGCGAAATGTCCGCTGCATTGAAAGGGCCCAAAGCTTGATGGCATCCTGCAGCGCTTCCTTGTCAGCAAACATAGCATGCAACCGAACTTCTGTCGCATGATACTCCCATGGTGATTCATGCTCATCATGTGCGAAAACACCCTCCGCATTAAACCGGTTCCATTCCTGGGGGATAGGAACTTCTTCATCATCGGAACTGTCCTCCTCGTCGTCCTCTACAGCTTGCTCTTCATCCCATGCCATCTGGTCATCGGATTCCATGTTGCACGATATACTCATTATGCTCTCCTTCATCGCCTTGCCCGATTCCTCTCTATAGCTTGACGGCCGTAACTCTCCTCCATGTACCGCATCGACTTGCCCGATTCCTCTCTATAGCTTGACTACCAGAACTCTCCTCCATGTACCGCATTGCCTTCATCACGAGCAACTTCATCGCTCCGCCAACGTGTGGCCCGCCCGAGCCGCTAGCACCTCCCGAAGCATAGGCGGACGCACGAGCTCCGCACCGCTTGTAGTGAGCACGGTTGCACAAGCAGACACACTCGTATCCACGGCGCGCGCACTTGCACAAAGCCCTTCCACGGCGAGCGCACCAATGTCTTCAACTCCCATCCGATGTCCGTGGGAGACCGGCCCAAACCCTTGCACAATGATTGCATAGCTCGGGTTCAATGAAAACTCGGTCACCAAGGCCGCACATCTGTCATTCGAGCATTCTCATCACCCGGAAGTACGAGAGTGACTTGCGGCACACCATTCGGACCTTCACAAATAATTCTAGCACCATAATACACTCTCAATATAGTGGCCATTGATGATGTAGGCTTGCATGTATTATTGAAATTTACGACATGTCAAATAACATCGTATAACACTAAACTAAACTTTCTATACTAAAAAGGGTGCTAAAATTTCTATACTACAAAATGTTCCATACTACAAAATGTATACTACAACTTTTTGACACTAATATTTCCATACTAAAATTGTACTACATTTTCTACATGTACAATTTTGACTAACACTACCATTTCATCTAAATAATAGAACAAATACAACATAATCAAAAAAATACCTGGATCCAAAGGGATGGAATAGGTTCTACTCCTCCTTCCTCCCTCCTCTCCTTCTCCAACCCTGTCCTCCTCTCCTTCTCTTCTCCCCTCCTTTTCTTCCCCCTCCTTCCTCTCTTCTCCCCCTCCTTTTCTTCCCCTTCCTCCTCTCCTCTTCTTCCCTCGCACAATGAGTGCCCCTTCCTCCTCTCCTCTCGTTTCTTCTCTGTGCGCAGAATGAAGGTAAAAAGTGGTATGTGGTAGTGGGCGGTCGACTGTGGTGTAATAAATTACCCCCAGAGTCGCCCTACCATTGGGCGATCGCATTCGATCGCCAACCGCATAAATGATCGGAATAAGTCGCCCAACGCTCAGGCGATACCATTGATTCGCTCAACGGTTCACATATTTCCTAAATGTCGCCTCCCGGTTGGGCGAAAGGCGAAAGTCGCCTAATGGATGGGCAACAAGAGCCTATTTTTGTAAAAAAAAATTTCCCGCGGGTATATTTATGTATTTTCGAATAAAAAATGGATTATCCGTACAAAAAATTCTGCATTTATCCATGTTGCGCGGATGCTGAGTTGGCGTCACTGCGGACTTCACGGTGAGTCAGCGACCCGTCAAAGCGTCCGTCGGCGCGATTACGTGTTACCGTGTTCTTAAATGGTTATCTCAGCATGGTCTTGTTCGCCATGCAACCGATCGATCATCGTATTTGGTTTTGTCTACGCGGCTCCGCTCGAACTGACGTCAGCTATGAATTAAGTTTTTCGTTGCGGAGTTTAATTTATGGTTGAAATTGTACTATAATAACTATTAAAAATAAAAAAATGAAAATGAAAATAATAATAATAACCGTTATATCATCATAGGCAATACAAAGGAATAAAAAAAAGCCAAAAATACCCTAAAAATAAAATATACCGAAATTAGAAACTGACGTAATTCAAATAGCTACTTGTTTAAATAAGCCAAAAACCAAAATAAATTAGAAACTGAAACTGTTGTTACCAGCGGCCTGAGACAACAATGACATCCTGAGAGGAGACGCACAATGTCCTCTAGTCTGAAGGCAGACATCAGCACAAGGTAGTATGCGCTACCTAGCATAGGAAGACTGTTCCTGTGCATCTCAGGATACGATGATTCACTTGAGTCAGTGTTTAACCCCTATCTGTAGAAAAGAAAAGAATGTGTAATAGCAAAATGTACTACTTTCAGAATTCACTGCACTCTCCGATCTCCATACACGTAGTAACTTTTCTTAATAATAACTATTCATTAGTCTAATAAATCGTACCCTAAAAGGACATACCAATAGTCTATTCTGCACATTAAAATCGTATCAATTTGAGTGATGGGTCTTTATGATGGTGCAGAGGAGCATCACCATCCTTGATTATTTGTTTAATGGAGAAGAGAAAGGACGCTTCATTAATTCCATTTACTGTTTGATCGCCTCACTTGCATTGAAGCAATGTAGCATGTGCAGCAGGGTATAATCAGAACGGATATTTTCTGACCAACCAAATTCATTCGGAGTGAATTTGGGAAAATAAGTTGGTATCCAGTAGGTTTTCTCAGATTCAGAATTGGTATAGTTTTTGCTGGATTCGGTGCCGAATTTAGGAGAGAGATATCTACCATATACAGGAACATCTGAGCTTTTTCTTAGTAATATCTGGTATATGTTAATCGTTAATATCCGAGTGCAGCCCATGAAATATGAAAGCCTGTCTAACCATCTAAGTCTCCAAGCTGGCCCATCTAAGTGACTAATCGGTCCAACACTCCCGTGGCCCATCTCCAACCCAATTACCCAACAGACCAACCCTAGCCGGCTGCAATTCCGCAAGTTGCTGCCTTGTGCTCGCAGGGTTCCCGCCGCCGCTCCTCCTACAGGGGCAGCAGATGCAGCACGCCGTCGCTTGTCCCGCCTGTGTCGACTACATCTCCCGGTCCGTCGCTCGTCCTCGCCGGTCAGTTGCTAGCTCCCACCGTCCGCCACTTGTCCCGTCGGCCACAGCTCGTCCCCGCCATTCCACCGCTCGTCCCCGCTGGTGTTGACGACGTCCCGCCATTTGCCGCTCGTCCTCGTCCATTCCCGCTCTTCAACTCTTCATCTTGTTTGATTGGCGAGTTTTTTTTTATCCCTTTGTGCTTCCTTCCTCTTAAGCTTCGGACATTACATCTGAATGTATGCATTGTGTATTTGTGTGATCAATATCTCACTGCCCCTCTTTGTGGTCTTGTGGAATTCTTGTTGCTAGGAATAGGATGGAGTCTAGAAGTGCAAGTGCAAATGTTTGTGCTAGTACAGGAGAGTCACCTGCTGCCCCACTTAGTACAAGTGTAGCTGCGCCGAGTGCGCGTGCATTAGTGGAAGTGGCAGCAAGTACTAATGAAGGGGCAGCAGATGAAATTGAACCTGAATTCACCGTAGAAATGAGCCCCCTTTGAAGAAGTAAAAGAAGCCTATCTCTTAGGTTTGGCAATACTACACAAAGATTTGGGAGATGAAGACAGGACTAGATGGTGTTCAGGTGAAAGAATTTTTGGCAAAATGCAAGAAATGTAGTTACAAAGATAGAGCTGAGGCCACTAGGGGCACAAAGACCTTCTGGAATCATGTGCAATATAAGCACTCGGTAAAGCAAGGCCAATAAACACTCAAACTAGAAAAGACTGAAAATGGCAATGCCATTATGCAGACATGCAGGTATGATCCAGAAGCTAGCCTAGAAAAGTGGCTTTACATATGGTTGAGATGAGTACTTTGTTTACTTCATTAAGTTCTTGTGTCGCGGTTTTACATTTGAGTGTCGCACAACTACGAGGAATAATATGATAGAAATGTTCACAGAGAAAAAAAAAGCTGTATAATCTGTCTGTTGTAGGGGTGGCCCCCACCTAAGCCCAGTAGGCCTGTTGGGTCCGAAATAGGACATGTGTAATGACATAAAAGCCCCCCGAGAGGAATACTCATGTGTAAGGGTATAACTGTACAAGCACTCCCCATGTGAATATATATATATATATATATATATATATATATATATATATATATATATATATATATATATATATATATATATATATATATATATATATATATATAGGACAGTGTTTCATGCACCATGGTGCCTAGGCACCAATATCAATACCCGTTGATTTGCTTTGAGATTCGAATGTTTGATGTGGGTATCTTCATATACCCATAAAAAGTATATTTGAGATGTCAAACTCAAAAAATTAAATTCAACTTCGTTTAATTAGTTTGAACTATTTTTATGGTATGTACTCACTTTGTAGTCGCATTGAACTCAAAAGTAGTTTAAACTAGTTTGAACTGAGTTCAAAACTTACTTACCATAAATATATCAAGGGTATAAAACATTTTCATACCCAAACTCAAAAAATTATCAATCATACACGTGTATCGGATGTTGGTGCCTAGGCACCATGGTGCCTTATGTAATTTTCCTATATATATATATATATATATATATATATATATATATATATATATATATATATATATATATATATATATATATGTGGCATAGGCCACGGGGAGGGGACTAAGCCATTCATTTACTCAACTCTCCACTACTACACACTCTTTCTGCTTGGTGCAGAACTACAATGATTGGCGCCGTCAGTGGGAGGACAAGAGCAAGCCTCCAGATATGAAGGAGGATGGCACTAAAGAAAACTTCACCGTCGGCGCGAAGAAGAAGAAGGCGGAGGCGGCGAAGTCTCGCGTCAAGACAAGGGCCGGCTTTAGCACCGCAGTACGAGCGATGGTGTAGGCGCGTCGACCAACCCCGCCACCGATGCGACGATCGACCCACCAAAGACCACCCCGACGACCAACCCCGCGATGGCAACGCAGCGCATCCATTTCTCCACCCAGCCGCGAAGCGGTGAACGGCCTCGCGGCGACGCGAACCTCGCCGCGGCTCGGAGGCCCTCCGCGACAACGCGGCGGGCAACCGGGCGCGCAGCCGTGACCACCGCCGCACGTAGCGCCGCCAAGCGCACCAATGGCCCGACCACGCCGCGGTGGAGGCCGCCTCGCGGCGGCAACCCCCTCCCGGCGGTGGCGCCCAAACCCCTACGCCTAGTCGCGCCCCATCGCGCGAATAGATCCAAGTCCCGCTCCGCGAGCTCGCAGCAGCGGCTTGGCCCACGGGCTTCAAGTTCCCGAACGTTATCGAGGCCTACAAGGGCGACTCTGACCCGCGAGGCTTCGTGCGCGTGTACGAGACCGCTATCGAAGCCGCTGGCGGAGACGATACCACGAAAGCAAGAGGGCTCCCCCTCGCGTTACAAGGCGTGGCGCTGTCCTGGTTCTTCTCCATCGCACCACAGTCCATCTACGCGTGGGAACAGATCCGTGGTCAACTCTGCAGCAACTTCCAGGGAAACTGCGTCGAGCGTGTCGAGGCGGACCAGCTCTTCGTAGTCAAGCAAAAACCTGACGAAAGGCTCCGGGATTACTTCAAGCGCTTTCGCGAAAGTGCGCTGCCAGGTCAAGGACGTCAACGAAACGACCGTCATCAACGCAGCCACACAAGGTCTCCGCCCGGGACCACTCGCTGAATATAACGCGCGGAAGCCGCTCAAGTCGGAGCGAGCTCTTCGACAAAGTGGAAGCGTGCGCCGAGCCGAAGAGGACGACGAGGCGCCGCAAAGAATGACTCGACGCCAGGCAAGCGGAGGGCTTGTCACAAAGAAGTAGCGCAAGAGACAACCCGAGGACGGACCACAAGGAAGTGGCCACAGGCCACATTCGTAAGCCCGTCGATGATGGGGAGCATCAAAGGCGTAAGCCCCGGCGCAACCAGCGGAGACCCCAAAAGGCCCGCCACATCCTGGCTGCGCAGGGCATTCCCCGGGGGGCCGTATCAACCTCGCGCGTCGCAGGAGGACGCAAAGGAGGCGGCGATGCCAAGCCGCGCGCGGAGTAGGAAATCCTACAATACGGTAGATGGTGCGAGGTGCACGGCTATGGGGGCCATTTCACGCGGGCATGCACCGAAGTCACGACATTACGACAGGCGGCGGCCCATATACAGACTTCGAAGACATTGACCCTCGTAACAGCCCGAGTACAGCATAGGCAAGGCGGTCCCTCCCGTGCTGGGTCCCCCGGAGAGACCCAATACCGCGGCATTAATGTCATCGAGGGAGGCTCTTCGTCGAGCGCTTCCTCGGCACAACTACCTCGGCGGGCGTCCCCTTGCAGCATCACCTTCACGTCAGCCGATGCACAGGGTGTAGAATTCCCCCATCAAGATCCCTTGGTCATCCAGGCTGACATTGCGGGATGCGACGTCAGGCGTATTCTCGTTGACGGAGGGAGCTCCGCCAACATTTTGTTCGCGGAGGCCCTTGATCGTATGGGAATACCTCGGAGTCTATTAAAAGCTTCGGAAGCCCCCTTCGTGGCCTCTGAGGGCAACCTCGAAGGCTCGGGTCGTCCGCCTCCAAGTCTCCTTGTGCCAGCCGACAACGCCAGACCGAAGAGGTCGTCTTCGACGTCGTGGACGTCTCATATCCGTACAATGCCATATTGGGCCGGCCCGCCATCAACTCCTTCGAAGCCGTCCCACACTTCGCATTCCTATGCATGAAGCTTCTAGGGCGGCGGGGCGTTATCACCATCTTCGGCGATCAGGATATGGCTTGGAGCAGCGAAACCGAAGCTGGACACTTGCACCGCAAGGTACACGCCTTCAACAAATACCGGGCAAACACGCCATCCGCCCCGGGTTGGACACCTAAGCCCCACCCGGAGGGCGGAGTGAAGAGGGTGCCACTCCAGCGTATGGGCGATTCAGATCCATAGGCGAAGACCTCCCTCCGAAAGTAGAGCAAGACTTGCTCCGAGTCCTCTAGGACAACATAGACGTCTTCGCATGGTCCCCGGAAGATATCAAAGGAGTGGACCGCGCCCTCATCGAACATAACCTTGCGATCCGCCCTGACGCCAAGCCCGTTAGCGTAAACTCGCCAGATGTTCGCGGACCGGCAGCAAGCGGCTAAGGTGGAGGTGGCGAAGCTCCTTCGAGCGGGGGTTATCCGCGAGGTTCAACATCCGGACTAGCTCGCCAACCCGGTGTTGGTTAAAAAGGCTAGGCTGGCGCATGTGCATCGACTTCACCGCCCTCAACAAGGCATGCCCGAGGGACGATTACCCTTTACCGCGCATAGATCAATCGGTCGACGAACCGCCGGTGCGAGCTCATGAGCTTCTTGGACGCCTATTCCGCTACCACCGGTCTACATGGCCAAGGACGACGAGGAGAAAACCACTTCATTACACGGTGGGGACCTTCGCCGTAAGGATGCCCTTCGGCTTGAAGAACGCGGCGCAACTTTCACCCGCCTCGTCGCGCGGCCCCGGCCGCCCGGCTAGGGAGAAATGTGGAGGCTTACATGGACGACGTGGTAGTAAAAACCGGCGGCTCGCCTCACACGGTGGGATCTTCAGAGACTTTTGACAACCTCCGTAGGCGGGCATTAAGCTCAATCCGACAAATGTGTCTTGGTGTACAAGCGGGCAAGCTATTGGGCTTCCTCGATCCGGGCAAGGCATCCAAGCAAACCCGACAAGGTTGACGCTATCTCGGCATGGAACCCCAAGACGACGCGGAGGTCCAGAGGTCGGCAGGCCGCATGGCGGCCTTGAGCCGTTTCCTCTCTAGAGTGGCGGAGAGGGGCTTACCATTTTCAAGACCCTCCGCGGTTGCGACGGGTTTCATTGGGACGATGATCGCGCAAAGGCCTTCGACGACCTCAAGAAGCACCTCGCAACCTTTCCCACTCTGGTGGCCCCAGCACGAGCAGGCTCTCCTACTCTACCTCGCCGCTCGCAACGGCGGTCGCCGCCGTCCTCGCTGGAAGAGGCGCGCTTCGCCGCAGTGTTCGCCTCTAAAGCCCTTCAGGCGCCAAGACGCGATATACCGAGCTCGAGAAGCTTGCTTACGCGCTGGTCATGGCCTCGAGGAAACTCCGGCATTACTTCCCGCCCACCGATAACGGTGCCATCATCGTTCCCCGGCGAGATGCTCCACAACAAGGAGTCCACGGCGACTGGGAAATGGGCGCAGAGCTGCCCCGTTCTCCTTAACATACGCCTCTCGAACGGCGATCAAGTCTCGTTCGCGGACTTCCTCGCGAATGGACCCCAAGCTCGGCCCGCCCTCCACTCAAGACCCGGTGTGGACACTTAATACCGACGAGCGTGCGGTGTTGCGGGCGCAGGTGGCGCCATTAGCACCACCCCGCAGGGCGCTGTTTTATTCGGGCGCGCTAGCGTTCCGACCACGAACAACACGGCCGAATACGAGGCGTTACTCTTCGACCTCGGGAAGCTCAAAGCAATGGGAGCAAGGCGAGTCCTCGTCCGCACTGATTCCCGGTTAGTGGTGGGCCATGTGGACAAGTCATACCAAGCCAAGGACCCGAGCTAGCCAAGTACCTAGCACCGCACGAGCGAAGGAACGGCACTTTTGGGTGTCACGGTGAAGACCATCCTCGAGCGACAACGAACAAGCCGATGTCTCGCCAAGGCGCGATCGCCAGCTCCCACCCCGCGGGCGCGACGAGACCGCCGGTGGCGCCATAGCACAGATAATCGGACGCGACCCGCCCACCGATCACCCAACAGGCGATCGGCGGAGCCACCTCGCTTTCTACAAGGCATCGCGGAACCGGATGACTCCTCCGAGCTCCGGCGTTTGCAACACCGCGCTAGGTCCTTCCAGGTGCTCGACGGGGCGCTTTACAAGAAGGGGGTCTGCGCACCGCTCCTGCGGTGCCTCCCGCGTGAAGAAGGCAAGCGCCTCCTCGCGGAAATTCACGCGAGTCTCTACGGCTCGCATCTCCAACTAAGGTCTTTGGTGGGCAAGGCATTCAGACAGGGTTTTTATTGGCCAACAGCTGTCGCGGATGCCCGGGATCTCGTGCGTCGTTGTCAAGGTTGCCAATGGATGGGAAGGGCTATCCACGGGCCCCGACAAGCCTCCACCCCATACCCCGGTATGGCGGCGGCGAGTGGGGCATCGACGTCGTGGGACCACTTCCCGTGGCCCTGTGGGACCGCGATTCGTCGCAGATTGCCCCGAGTACTTTTCAGTGGCCGGAGGCGTAGCTCGTCAAGATTACCTCGGCACTCGCAGCGCTTCCTCCGCAAAACATCATATGTCGATTCGGCGTGCCGGGAGATCATCGCTGATAACGGTCTGCAGTTTGATGCAGCCCCATTCAAAGAATTCTACGGCAACATGGGCATCACCCTCCGGTTCGCCTCGGTCGGACACCCACAGTCTAACGGGGCGGTGGAGCGGGCAAACGGCGCCATCTCTGCCGCAATCAAGAAGCGCCTCGTCGGGTTACCAAAGGGAAGTGGCGGCGAGCTCCTGGCGTCCTCTCGTCCTTCGCACAACGGTCACACGCCCAACGGGTTCACGCCTTTCAAGCTCCTCTTCGTGACGAGGCGGTCACACCCGAAGAAATAAAGGCGGGCTCGCGGCGGGTCGTCGTCCAAGCACCAGACGAGGAGCGCCAATTGTCCGTGGATCTCCTTGATGGAGACCGGGCAAGCGCAACACAGCACGTCATAAAATACGCGCGACAAATGGTGCGCAGTCGCAATCGTTCGCTGTACCCACGCCGAATCTGCACCAGAGACCTCGTCCTCAAGATGGCACTCCACGCGAGACGGTAGGCAAGCTCGAGTCCAAGTGGGAAGGCCCGTACATCGCCGCGAGGCCTGCGAAGGAGCGACGCTTAGCCACCTTGGAAGGGCACACGCCCGCCACACGTGGAATGCGGGACGAGCTACGACGGTATTACGCTGAGTCAAGCACACAAGGCCAAGGGCCTTCCCGGCCGGCGGGACGTGGCGCTAACGGTTAGTGCCTTAACCCTTGTAATCGCCACCCGCGCAAACGAGAATTTTAATAAAGTGCATCGTTCATGCAAATTCTCCGCTGTACTAAAAGCGCATGGAAGGTCACCTTCGTGTGCACTACGCATAAGCATGAATAAAGGCGCGTGGGGACGCCCGCGCGAGCTCACGGACTCTAAATAAGACGAGCGCGAGGTCCGCCTCCGCACGCACTCCACGGAGTATAAATAAGACGAAGCGCCGAGGTGCGCCTCGCGACGCAATTTCATCGCGCAACGCGCGGAGGTTCGCCTCCGCGCGCGATCACGGACTCTAAATAAGACGAGCGCGAGGTCCGCCTCCGCACGCACTCCTCCGGAGTATAAATAAGACGTAGCGTCGAGGTCCGCCTCCGCACGCAATTTCACCGCCCGCAACGCGCGGAGGTTCGCCTCCGCGCGCAGTCTACGGACTCTAAATAAGACGTAGCGCGAGGTCCGCCTCCGCACGCACTCCTCCAGAGTATAAAAAAGACGAAGCGCCGAGGTCCGCCTCCGCACGCAATTTCACCGCCCGCAACGCGCGGAGGTTCGCCTCCGCGCGCAGTCTACGGACTCTAAATAAGACGTAGCGCGAGGTCCGCCTCCGCACGCACTCCTCCAGAGTATAAAAAAGACGCGGGTGCTATCCCTGCGCACTCTACGGAGTATAAACAAGACGCGAACCCCGCGCACGCATGGGCGTTGCCCAAGTCCGTACTCTTCGGAGTGTAAATAAGACGTGGATGTTGATCCCGCGCACTCCTCCGAAGTATAAAAAAGACGCGGATGCTATCCCTGCGCACTCTACGGAGTATAAACAAGACGCGAACCCCGTGCACGCATGGGCGTTGCCCCAGTGCGTACTCTTCGGAGTATAAATAAGACGTGGATGTCGATCCCGCGCACTCCTCCGGAGTATAAGAAAGACGCGGATGCTATCCCTGCGCACTCTACGGAGTATAAACAAGACGCGAACCCCGTGCACGCATGGGCGTTGCCCGCGCGCACTCTTCGAGTATAAATAAGACGTGGATGTCGATCCCGCGCACTCCTCCGGAGTATAAGAAAGACGCGGATGCTATCCCTGCGCACTCTACGAAGTATAAACAAGACGCGAACCCCGCGCACGCATGGGCGTTGCCCCAGTGCGTACTCTTCGGAGTATAAATAAGATGTGGATGTCGATCCTGCGCACTCCTTCGGAGTATAAAAAGACGCGAATGCTATCCCTGCGCATTCTACGGAGTATAAACAAGATGCGAACCCCGCGCACGCATGGGCGTTCCCCCAGTGCGTACTCTTCAGAGTATAAATAAGATGTGGATGTCGATCCCGCGCACTCTCCGGAGTAAAAAAAAACCCAACGCGGACGCTTATCTCCGACGCTTTACGGCAGACAACCGCGCTTGATACTCCCAAGCACGCGCGGCCGCGCCCCTTGCGCGCACCCCCTGGAACATACAAAACAAGGGGCGTGGTCGAGGTTCCCATGCATGCCCCAACTAGGCGCCACCCGGCTCGTCGCCACCTTGAAGGAAAGGGACGGAGCGCCGCGCGTCTACCTCGACCAGGCGCGGCTCGCCGCCACCACTCGGAAGGGTAGGGACGGAGCGCCGCGCGTCTACCTCGACTAGGCACCGGCCCATTCCCACCACTTCGAAGGGTAGGGGACGGAGCGCCGCGCGTCTACCTCGACCAGGCGCGGCCCGCGCGCCACCACGCCGAAGGTAGGGGACGGAGCGCCGCGCGTCTACCTCGACCGGCGCCCGGCTCGCCGCCACCACCTCGAAGGTAGGGGACGGGCGCTCGCGCGTCTACCTCGACGAGCGCGCCGGCCCGCCGCCACCACTGGAAGGGTAGGGGACGCGGCGCCGCGCGTCTCATTTCGACCAGGCGCCACCACCGCCACCACCTCGGCGGTAGGGGACGAGCGCCGCGCGTCTACCTCGACCAGGCGCCGGCTCGCGCCACCACCTTGAAGGGTAGGGGCGGAGCGCCGCGCGTCTACCTCGACCAGGCGCGGCTCGCCGCCACACTCGGAAGGGTAGGGGACGGAGCGCTCGCGCGTCTACGCGACTAGGCGCCACCCGTTGCCACCACGAAGGGTAGGGGCGGAGCGCCGCGCGTCTACCCGACAGGCGCCGGCTCGCCGCCACCACTCGGCGGTAGGGGACGGAGCGCTCGCGCGTCTACCGCGACTAGTCTGGGGTCCGAGGCGCAAAGTGTTTGCAAACCCGTCTGCTGATACCCGAACGAGGGGCAACACGATACCCGCGCTTTACACGACCCCCCAGCTCGCAGCATATTACATAACAACAAGTGCATGGGAGAATTGTCGCTTGGCCCGAGCAAGACAGTTACATTACAGAAGCAGACACACGCATGGCGTGGAACGCGCCAAAACCTGACTATTCATATGAGTATGCGCCATCTTCACCGCGACGAGCGCTCGCGTCGCCTGCGCTGCGCCGAGGGACCTCTTCGAGCCAGCGAAGCACGTCCCCCTCGTTCCGCAGCGTCCGCCGTAAAGCAACCGCGGCGGCGCCCTCCCCGACATAATTCCAAATTCGGTCATGGAAGTTTCGGGTCACGGGCTCGGCGGCACGAACGGCATCAGATATCACCCCGGGCTGGGTAGGCAAGTCGAGCTAGGGGTTCGCCAGCTCATTGACATGCTTGCACCCACCAGCGTGCAGCAAGGCGAGGGCAAGCCCAGCACTCATATAGCCGCAGTGGGTGCCAAAAGCCTTGGCGCCAGGGAGGGCGACACTCGAGCCCTCTTCCATTCGCCCAAGCGTCTCCATCAAGTCTTGGCGGCCATGAGTGGCGTCCTCCACGTGCACACAAAGCCCCCGGAGGGCCCACTCCAAAGACTCCATCGCATTCCACGCGGAGGAGCACGCGTTATCCTAGGATAGCGTCTTCTCCGCAACGGAGGCGGTAAGCTGTTCCTTTTCCGCCTCTAGCGCGGAGATTCGCTGAAGAAGGGCGGTCCGCTCCTCCGTCGCGGCGCGCTGGGCCTCCTCCATCGCAAGTTGTGCGGCCACTGCCGCCTTCTTCGCGTTCGTGCCCACCAGCTGCGCGTCGTCAATAGCCTCGTCCCGCTCCGCCATTAGCACTCGAATGACCTCGTCCTTGGTGGCGTTGGCGTTGTCCGCGACGCGCAGCTGGTCCTCCAGTACCCTCCGCTCGTGAGCGCGAGTCTCTTTGAGGGCTTTGCTAATTGCAAGCGTCTACATGAAGTATAACAAGGGTTTATGCAGCGAGACGGAGACCATTACCCTCATCTCGGAGGCACCCAGCGTGAGCGCCAAAAGGTCGCCCCCGCTGGAGTGCAGCGCCTGTCGATCTAGGCGGGTGCCAGCATACTCTGCCACCTCATTCCAGCGCGCGGCGCCCCACCGTCTGAAGTCGGAGCGTCGAGCCCTAGAGCCCCGCCCGATGCCTTCGCGCGGTTGGGGCACACACGATCCCGGCTCAATCGCCGGCGACATCGCTGGGCCCCTATTGCTCGATTCTTGCCCTCGTTTGGGAGACCTGTCGCTTTGGCGTCGACGGAATAAGCGAGCAAATCGGGAGAGTTTCGCGAAGTCGCGCGGCAACGAACACGCCTACCTCCGGTCCCCTCTACCGCGGCCTCCACCTGGGTCATGAGCGCCTCGCTGGCCTGAGGCGCGACAACCCTCCCGGCTTCAGGAGCATCCCCGCTAGCCGTCAGGGCCGCAGTCGCTGGACCCGCCACAATGAACCGGCCCCTAGAAGATGGCGGCGACTACACTCGAGGCCGTTTTGCCTTCGGAGTTGTAGGTGAAGCCTCCGTGGCTACCTGGGCAGCCGCGGAAGCCGCCGTCAGCGACAACGCGGCGGTTGCCGCTGGAGGTGACAAGGCGTCATCTTCAAGAACGGCGAGGCACATGCTCGTCGCCTTGCCACCATATACGGCCTCGTCGGGAGTTACGCGGCCCCCCGAACCGGTCGATCCGAGCCCAGCGCCCGTCGCGCCCCCCATCCTCACGTTCTCGACCAGCAGCACGGTCGGCGAACTAAGGGCGATGACCTCCGACTAGACCCCGCTCCGAGAAGATGGCGCTACCACCGTCGCACCGCTCGGCGATTCCGCAGGCACTGGGCGCTCCGGAACGGGGATTTCCAAGACCTCGCACACCCGATTAATCTGCCCCTGCTTCGCCAAGGAAGTCGCGGACTCACGGGCCTTGTACTCCTTCGCCGTGTACGGCCCAAGTATCGCAGCTACTGCGCACTCCGCATCTTCTAACCGGTGTACTGCATGCACAAGCGGAGTGTCATACCTAAGGGTTTGCAACCACCCACGTGGTACTTGGCATATCGCAGGATACTTACGAGCGCGGAGGGCCTATGAAGCGAACACCCGGGTGGATGCCGCCCTTCCGATCGGGCCCTCGCCGCTCGTACTTCCAGGTACAAGAAAGCGGGGATATCCGTACATGGTGAACTCCTCCGCAAGGTCACGCATGTTGAACCGAGTGCGACCCGGCAAGTTCGCGCCGCTTGCTCGTCGGCCGGGCGGCGTCACATTCGGACGGCGGTCGAATGACATCGGCTCTCCACGGCTCGGAGGCCGCTCGTGCTCGTCGCGGTGTAGTAGAACCACCGCCGTGTCGGCCGGTCTCCCACTTTTCCCGCGTAGCCAACGCGGGAAACAAAGCGAGCACTCGGCCTCAACACGAAGTCCACGCCGCCCGTTCGAGTAAGCCCCCTCCACTCTCCTCGGTTGGCACCATGCGTCGTGCGGGATGGCGAACAACTTCGGCGACGGGGCGGGTACCCTCGTCGCATCGCCCAAGTGAAGATGGCCAACCGAACGATCACGGTCGAGTCGGTGCGCGCCGGCTCCAACCCATACGCTTGTAGCGCCGCGAACAAAGTGTGTCGCGGGATTCGGAGCGCGGCGTCGAAGAATGCCACGAAGACAATCGCCTCCGATTCTCCCGGGTTTGGCTCCGTCTCGTCAGGCCCGGGTAGGCAAGCCCCGGCACGCTCCTCCAGCTTCTTCTCCTGAAGAAGGGTTCAGAGGGTCTCCTCGTGGACGCGGCTCGCCCCAAAGACACGGAGCGGCGACCTTTGGACCTTTTCACGGCATCCCGGTACTGGTAGTTTGCTTCTGTCGCGCGGAACCAGCGGTACTCCGCCGATGGTGGCGTCGGCGGGCGGCTCGACGAGGCGCTCTCACTAAAGCGCGCGCAGTTCGTCAAGGCGGCACCCATGTTAGGCGGGAGGTCGTCGCGCGCACCATCCTTTCTCACGGCGGCGGGCGGCGGAGGCGACAATAGCGGCGGGAGGTGCAAGAACAGAAGGAACGCAAGCGATCAAGCGACCAAGGGGAACGATCGCATGCCCATAGGGCGGTTTATAAAGCCCCGTCTCCCTGCGAGCACAAGATCGAGCAGCGAATTACAGCGGTTCGGCTACCCACGATCGGGCGGTGCAACCGTTGGCACCGCGCGGCGGCGGTAGGTGGCGCTCGGCGCCCAATGCGCGATACACTCCCGCCGCGTGGCCACTTTTTCCGGGAAGAGGCGAACACCGTGGTCGTGGGAACGGCGCACCCCACGACGCCCAATTACAACCGCCACGTGCCCACATCCGAGGTAGGGCGGCGGAGCGGCCGTGCCGCCTACCCCGACAAAGGCGGCGCGATTCCAGCGTCATTAAAGCGCACTCCGGACCAAGCAACCGTCTCCCGACGGGCACCACATCGCGCGAAGCATTTCGAGACTTCGGCGCTAAGGGTAGCCGACCAAGTTCGCCGCCCATAAATATCCGAGCACGAGGTAGGCACGCCGGACCGGCGGTCGAAGCCCTCGGCCTACCCGGTGCCTTCGCCTCGAAGCTGCGCGCCGGGTGCGGAGGCGGCCCTCGCTCAAGCACGCGACCTCGGCCTCGTCGAAGCCTTGGTCTTCCGGTGCCTTGGACTCGCGGCGCGCGGCCGGGACCGAAGACGGCCTCGCGCAAGCTGCCGGCGGACGTGCGAACTATCCAAGTCATCAAGCATCACAGTTGGGACGGAGGGCCAAAGGGCTCGGTGGCATGGCCCGGCCCATGAAGCCCTTCACCATGAGAGGCTCTGTTGTAGGGGTGGCCCCACCTAAGCCCAATAGGCTGTTGTGTCCGAAATAGGACATGTAATGACATAAGAGCCCTCTAGGGAATACTCATGTGTAAGGGTATAAGCTGTACAAGCACTCCCCATGTGATATATATATATATATATATATATATATATATATATATATATATATATATATATATATATATATATATATATATATATATGTGTGTGTGTGTGTGTGTGTGTGTGTGTGTGTGTGTGTGTGTGTGTGTGGCATAGGCCACGGGGAGGGGACTAAGCTATTCATTTACTCAACTCTCCACTACTACATACTCTCTCTGTTTGGTCTGTAACCACAACACTGTCCAATGTGTTTCATGTTGCTTTTCTTCTACCATGGATATGTTTACTTCAAATTAAAATAAAGGGTACATGTGCATAACTGTGCAGTGGATATATGATAATTGGCATATGCAGAAAAAGATCGTTAAATTCATGCATGTGAAAGTTAACCATACCGGACAAAATCTAGCTAATGAGTTTGTGAAGGGTGTGATGTCCATGAACTTTGAAAAGAAATTATTTTCTCTAACTCTAGACAATACATCATCTAATGATAAATGTGTTAAAGAATTAGTAAGTGCGAGGACAGATGAAATAAGTAAATACGAGGACAAATGAAATAGATGGGCGTTCAGAGCCTTCACCACAAAGCAAAGAGTATTTGAAGCTTCGGAGCAAAAGAATCAAACCAACAATTAGAAAAAAAAACTGAAACCATGTAATGATGTTATCATACAAATCAAATATGACACTCTATCTCCCTAAGTAGACATATGCATATGTAGACAAGGAAGAATATCTATGATCGATCTTGCTTTAATTATTCGTTAAACTGTCGACAGAGTTCGCATGTGAGTACAGTACATACCAATCCTTGAAATGACTAACTGTATAACTATTTTAGAATTTATCATACTGATTTAATGCGCTAAGTAATGTGACTTGCACCAGATATTCTGCTATATTAATCAAATATAAAGAGTTATTCTAGTGAAAAATCATGGACCCATGACTTTTGAAGGTCTTAAACAAGCAAAAGAAAAAGAAAAAATGTGAATGGAAAGATAAATATCAACAACTTGACAAATTTCCCACAGGAAAGCTCAATTCAAATACGAAGGTTAAGACAAGAAAATCTTCTAAGAGGATAACATGAATATTGACATACTGATATTTAAGGTATTGTTATTGCATTCTTTTTCCTTCTCTGGATAGGATTTCAATATAAATTCTTGTCTGGTTGTAGATATTTTCTTCTACACCTTCCTATTTACACATTCTGACCGTAGTACACAACACAGGCTTGAATAACACTGAAGTTCGCTGTTTGCATATAATACACATGCTGTACACATACGCAAACATATATTAAAACTGTAACGACTAACGCCAGGAGACTTCCCTGTGAATTGATTGAAAAGAGATACAATCTTGACTTGATTATGCACGCTGGTAATTTGACTACAAGGAGCACTGGTTTTGTGTTTCTCTTCCTGGACGCTTTGTGCAAAGGTTGCCAATAACAATTAGTGGAGTGCCTTGAGAATGGTTCTTTCTGATAAGCATTCAGGAGCTCCAAGATAAATTTCCACTCAAAAAATATCTAGATTGTTAGACCATATAGATAGGTCGTGAATTTAACGATGATAAAAAATTGATATTTGGGTTGCTTGGAAATTTGCATTGTGAAAGTTTCTGAGCTTTTTCTTAGTATTATCTGGTATATGTAAATCGGTAACATCCGAGTGAGGCAGTCCATGAAATACGAAATCCAACCATCCAAGTGTCTAAGCCGGCCATCTAAGTGACAAATCGGTCCAACACTCCCGCTGGCCCATCTCCAACCCAATTACCCAGCAGACCAACCCTAGCCGGCTGCAATTCCGCAAGTTGCTGCCTTGTGCTCGCAGGGTTCCCGCCGCCGCTCGTCCGCAGGGGCAGCAGCTGCAGCACGCCGTCGCTTGTCCCGCCTGTGTCGACTACATCTCCCGGTCTGTCGCTCGTCCTCGCCGGTCAGTTGCTAGTTCCCACCGTCCGCCACTTGTCCCGTCGGCCACAGCTCGTCCCCGCCATTCCACCGCTCGTCCTCGCTGGTGTTGACTGCGTCCCGCCATTTGCCGCTCGTCCTCGTCCTTTCCCGCTCTTCAACTCTTCATCTTGTTTGATTGGCGAGTTTTCTTTTATCCCTTTGTGCTTCCTTCCTCTTAAGCTTTGGACATTACATCTGAATGTATGCATTGTGTATTTGTGTGATCAATATCTCACTGCCCCTCTTTGTGGTCTTGTGGAATTCTTGTTGCTAGGAATAGATGGAGTCTAGAAGTGCAAGTGCAAATGTTTGTGCTAGTACAGGAGAGTCACCTGCTGCCCCACTTAGTGCAAGTGTAGCTGCGCCGAGTGCGCGTGCATTAGTGGAAGTGGCAGCAAGTACTAATGAAGGGGCAGCAGATGAAATTGAACCTGAATTCACCGTAGAAATGAGCCCCCCTTTGAAGAAGCAAAAGAAGCCTATCTCTTAGGTTTGGCAATACTACACAAAGATTTGGGAGATGGACAGGACTAGATGGTGTTCACGTGAAAGAACTTTTGGCAAAATGCAAGAAATGTAATTACAAAGATAGAGCTGAGGCCACTAGGGGCACAAAGACCTTCTGGAATCATGTGCAATACAAGCACTCTGTAAAGCAAGGCCAACAAACACTCAAACTAGAAAAGACTGAAGATGGTATTACCATTATGCAGACATGCAGAGCCTAGAAAAGTAGCTTTACATATGGTTGAGATGAGTACTTTGTTTACTTCATTAAGTTCTTGTGTTGTGGTTTTACATTTGAGTGTTGTACAACTACAAGGAATAATATGATAGAAATGTTCACAGAGAAAAAAATAAGCTGTATAATCTGTTCAATCTGTTTCATGCCGTTTTTCTTCTACCATGGATATGTTTACTTCAAATCAAAATATAGGGTACATGTGCATAACTGTGCAGTGGATATATGATAATTGGCATATGCAGAAAAGGATCGTTAAATTCATACATGTGAAAGTTAACCATACCAGACAAAATCTAGCTAATGAGTAGGGTGTAATGTCCATGAACTTTGAAAAGAAATTATTTTCTAACTCTAGACAATACATCATCTAATGATAAATGTATTAAAGAATTAGTAAGTGCGAGGACAGATGAAATAAGTGCGAGGACAAATGAAATAGATGGGCGTTCAGAGCCTTCACCACAAAGCAAAGAGTATTTGAAGCTTTGGAGCAAAAGAATCAAACCAACAATTAGAAAAAAAAACTGAAACCATGTAATGATGTTATTATACAAATCAAATATGACACTCTATCTCCCTAAGTAGACATATGCATATGTAGACAAGGAAGAATATCTATGATCGATCTTGCTTTAATTATTCCTTAAACTGTCGACAGAGTTCGCATGTGAGTACAGTACATACCAATCCTTGAAATGACTAACTGTATAACTATTTTAGAATTTATCATGCTGATTTAATGCGCTAAGTAATGTGATTTGCACCAGATATTCTGCTATATTCATCAAATATAAAGAGTTATTCTAGTGAAAAATCATGGACCCATGACTTTTGAAGGTCTTAAACAAGCAAAAGAAAAAGAAAAAAAGTGAATGGAAAGATAAATATCAACAACTTGACAAATTTCCCACAGGAAAGCTCAATTCAAATACGAAGGTTAAGACAAGAAAATCTTCTAAGAGGATAACATGAATATTGACATACTGATATTTAAGGTATTGTTATTGCATTCTTTTTCCTTCTCTGGATAGGATTTCAATATAAATTCTTGTCTGGTTGTAGATATTTTCTTCTACACCTTCCTATTTACCATTCTGACCGTGGTACACAACACAGGCTTGAATAACACTGAAGTTCGCTGTTTGCATGTAATACACATGCTGCACACATATGCAAACATATATTCAAACCGTAACGACTAACGACAGGAGACTTCCCTCTGAATTGATTGAAAAGAGATACAATCTTGACTTGATTATGCACGCCAGTAATTTGACTACAAGGAGCACTGGTCTTGTGTTTCTCTTCCTGGACGCTTTGTGCAAAGGTTGCCAATAACAATGAGTAGTGTTGTAATACCCTGAACGTCGTTTCGGCGTCAGCTTTAAATTAATCGCGGAGTCGCCGGTTTTTCGGTAAATCGCGGGAAGAGAAAAATAAAAATTGTGGAATAGTGTAAAATGAGTAAAATAAATAAATAAATAAAAACATCTAAGTCGACTACCTAGAGAGTGGGCCGACCACCTTAGGCCTTCCGGCCCAAGGGTCGGAAACTTCGCTGTCCGACAGGGGTACAGATTGGGGCAGATTGCTGTTCAAGGGTGATTTAGGGGTAGAAGATGATTTTTATGATTTTGGTCGAAATGGAGAAAAATGTAGGGAATTCAGTAATCTAACTTTATATAAAAATTATAATTTTTAGAGCCTTACACTGTTGTTGGGACGCGTTAAAATCTGGCTGCCCAGATTGCCAGAACAGAGAACGCCCTCTGTTTTGCGCATTAAGTTACACCTTGCTGGGATCAAAATAAAAATATGTGATCTACATGAAAAGTGAAGGTATTTAAGTGAGGAATCCAGAAATATAACATTTGCTATAAATGACTTATTATTGTTAAAGATACAAAAATATTAAGCAGCGCTGCTGCAGTGGGTAGATTGAAGAATCGGTAAGCGGAGAGGATTATGTGTGGGTTCGGGGTTCTAGCGACGTCTTTACTTCTTAAGACGCGTTTTCATTACCGTTGTATTATGCTGAGAAGTACTTTTGGACATGTGGTTTTGCTCCTGAACGCACGTGATTTGCTTCGCTTCGTCGGTAGAGGCTAGTAAACGTAGCGGATGTGCTACCGTTTAATTCGTTATTCTTACTACTTACAATTTACATGATTCTCGTAACTTGATATATTATGCCATAGTTGTATGATTTCTAAATGAGGTTGTGGCAGCAATTATTGATCTATTGACATGCTTTGGATGAATTGCTTGTAGTCATGTGGTAATCTGTTTAATGTGCTAATTGCGGAATATGAAAAATAAATACATGGTGGATATGTGGTTGTGGATATGTTCATGAGCATGTTGATGCTCCTTTGAGGTCGGAATTCATGTGGCTTATGATTATCATATCATTCATATCATGTCATGACATTTGCATATGTGGATGTCGCCGCACTTAGCTGCGACCGTACCGGTACAGCATCGTATATTGCCGTAATACGATGCACACTCTTATCCTGTTGGGAAAGAGTGTTGTGGAGCATAGTATGATAGCATTCATATGCATTCATTTGTGGGTAGAATGACTGCATTCAAATGCCAATTAATTATGAAATTTATGAGGTATGATTCATGGAAGTCTGTGGTGGTTTAAATAATTGTGGACATGATTTGTGGTTGTGGTTGTATGGAAATATAAAGGATGATGTATAATTGTTTGTAGTTTGAATAACCTGTTAAACAGTTTGCTTGCTGAGTTTTTTATCTCACCCTTGTTCCCCCCTACAGGTGATCAATGAGCATGCATGGGAAGGGTAGAGCGGCACCACAATAATGCACTTAGATCATAGATTTATGAGGTAATAAAGACGAAGTGATTCTAGTCTTTCGCCTAGCTATCCCATCAATGTTTACTTTATCTTAATAGTGTTAAACTTGTGAGCTATTCTTTGGTTAAATTGTTGGAGGTTGATTTTAATTATCGAATTGTTATTGTTGCAGGGGTGACCCCCACCTGAGCCCAGCAGGCCTGTTAGAGGAATGTAAGGCCCAAAATGGGACATGTTGTAGGACCGAAATGGCGACAGAGGGGGGGGGGGTGAATGTCGATCTTTAAAAATCGCCCCCAACAAGTATCCTTACTTAAGCTTCTTCTCCAATAGCTATGGGAGCTATGAAGATAGAAAATAAGCCCTCACTGGAAATCACAGAGACAAGAAAAAAACCAGATCCAAACAGAAGCAGTCAAGCAAAATAAAATCAGAGAAAGTCTGACTGCAAGCGGTAGAACCGCTGAGACGAGCGGTAGTACCGATCTGAGCGGTAGTACCTCTTTAGGAGCGGTAGTACCTCTGAGCGGTAATACCTCTCGAGGAGCGGTAGTACCGCACGACGATCGGACTTGTCCGAACGTTTCTTCGCTGCCGATCAGACTGGTCCGAACAAAATCGGTAGTACCGCTAGGACGAGCGGTAGTACCTCTCGAGGAGCGGTAGTACCTCTCGAGAAAATCAGCAAACTGGATTTTCAGAAAAACTGAGAAATTCGCAAGATTCTTGGATTCTTGGCTTGGGAAACTTTGAGGATAGCTAGGGAACACTCCCAGAAGAATAAGCCAAGAGCCAAAATCGAGAAAACCACTCCAAGAAACAAGAATTTCAGATTTGGGTAAAAATCTGAAATTTTGCCCGAGCTGAGCCAAACATCAAATTGCTCCCAAACCGTTGATCCTTTGGCTATGAAATTTTGAGGGTAGCTAATTAATAGCCTCTGGACTCTCCATACCAAATTTCAAGCCATCTCAACAAGGGAATCAAGAGCAGCTCCAAACCCTAGAAACTGAGTTCATGAGCAGAGGAAGGCCAAAACTGAAATCGAGAATTAAACCAAGTTTACTCTTCGGAAATCGATCAAATGATCTTGTGGCACTAACCCATCATAGAGCAACCCATTTTGGTCCTTCCCAACAAGCAAGAACTCAAAGATCAAAAAGCTCAGAAAACAACCAAATGGAGCAACGAAGAACAGAGAGAGCACGAACAGTAAGAAAACTTGATTCTCATTCCAAAACAAAAGAAATACAGAGGAGTCCCGATACGCATGTACATTAGAACAAGATGAAGGATTACATGACTCTCAATCCCTTTCCAATCTCTCAATCCTCAACCATGAATGCTTGGATGGGATGAAGAACTCTCTGTTCTATCTACAACCCATCGATGAAGGACAGAGGGAGCACGATTCTGCCTCTCCAACCACTAAAGACTAAAGGAAAACCACCTCCTAAAGCCTCTTTTGACTAGGGCTAACCCTAATTCCCTCCAAGTGCTCAAGTGGGCATGCAACCCCTCCTCTCCTTTATAGCGCTTGGCTAACGGGTCTCCGCCCGTTCGCCCGCTACGTCCAACGGAGCCGCTCCGCTTGTGCAGCCTTGCGAATTCCCGATTCGCCCCTCCTGCACCTTCCGGGAAGCTTCCGCGCTCCTTGCCTCGCACGCCTCGCAACCACCTCGAGTCCACGTCGTCTTCGACACATCCCGACCGTTCTGACCTCAGCGCCACCTGCGCCTAGTCCGGTCCACCGTGTCTCACCACGACTCCAACTCGACGTCCTGCAGTCACACAGACAAGAAACACGTCAAATAGCACCGCTCGATACATGAAAGCGTAAATACCATCACACTTACCACATATGAAGTCCAAACCTGTCAAAACATTAGAATATGCATCCTAAGCCCAAAAGACCAAGTTTGACCAAAGGTCCGACCGAGCCCGATTGCGCCACGCAACGTCAAGGTCCGAACCACCCAAACCAAACTCGACTAACCTAAACCCTTGTCAATTACTCATCACTCTCATGGGATCACGACCACAAAGGTCCGACCGAGCCCGATTGCGCCACGCAACGTCAAGGTCCGAACCACCCAAACCAAACTCGACTAACCTAAACCCTTGTCAATTACTCATCACTCTCATGGGATCACGACCACATGGTCTCTCACATGTGTAATGATATGAGTTCCCCTGAGGGGAATACTCGGATGTAAGGGTATAATTGTAAAAGCACTCCCCATATGGGTATATATATATATACCGCACAGGCCATGTGGAGAAACCCTAAGCCATTGCTCACCTAACTCTCCACTACCATACTCTCTCTCTGTTTGGTCTGTAACCACAACAGTTGGCGCCGTCTGTGGGGAGGACAAGAGCAAGTCTCCAGATCCGAAGAAGGATGGCACCAAAGAAAGCTTCATCATCGGCGGCGAAGAAGATGGGGCGGCGGAATCCCGCGTCAATACCAGGGCTTCAGTGTTGGCAGCCGCGGGCATGGGTGGCAATGCGGGTGTGGCGATCGCGAACACCGGTGTTCACGACGCGATGCCCGACCCCGCCACCACCGCTGCGATGTTCGATCCCTCCAACACCGCCGCGACGCTCAACCCCGCCACCACCACCGCGACGCTTGATCCTGCCACCACCGCCACCACCGTCGCGACGCCCGACCCCGCCACCGCTGGTGCGACGGTCGACACCGCTCCGCGCATGGTAGGTAACCCCACTACAGGTACCGCGACAATCGCCGACAGCGGTGCTCGGGTGGTCAGAGGCAGCAACGCCAATGCCCACGCAGGCACGGCGTCCGCTCCCCGACTCGGTGCAGGAATAGTGAGCGGTCCTGGCGGCAACGCGGGCTTCGTCACTAGCTCCGGAGTTCTTCACACCAACGCAGCGGGCAGTCCGGGAGCACAGGCCGTGGTTGCCGCCGCTCCGGTCGCACCCCTAGGTGCGCCAACGGCTCCAACCACGTCCACGGCGGAGAACGCCCTGCTGGCGGCCCTCAGTGCATTTTACCGGAGCTAACGGATTTCCGCGGAGCCGTATGGGACATGCAAGAGGCTCGGAGCCAACAGGCCCCATCGTTGGTCACATCATACCTAGCGCAGGCGCCACCGGAGTGGGCACAACACGAAATCACCTTCACGTCTACTGACGCTGAAGGAGTGGAATTCCCCCACCACGATCCCTTGGTTGTCCAGGTCGTCATCGCAGGATGTGAAGTCAGGCGCGTCCTGGTGGATGGAGGAAGCTCCGCGAACATCTTGTTCGCAGCGGCCTTCGATCAGATGGGGATCCCCCGAAGTCGATTGGGCCCTTCGGGCATCTCCCTGCAAGGCTTCGGAGGGCAACCTCTGCGGGCATTGGGCAGATATGCCTCCAAGTCTCCTTTGCTCGAGACGATAATGTGAGGAGTGAGGACGCCACCTTTGACGTTATCGACATCTTGTACCCCTACAACGCTATATTGGGGCGGCCAACCTTGAACTCTCTCGGGGAAGTCCCACATCACGACTTCCTATGTATGAAGCTCCCTGGATCGCAGGCCATCATCACCGTCTACGGCGATCAGGATATGGCTCGGCGCATAGAGCTCGGTAGCAAAGGTCCACACCATGAGGCACGACGAAACACCTAGGCCGGGTACGCAAGTGCGAATATCCTTGGCGGCTCCGGAAAGCACCCCGCTAGGCCCCCGCTCGCGTTACCCCAGTAGCAGAGGCTCCCACCGTGCCCCGCCTCATCACTAGGCGACGACAGCCGCAGCCGATCCCGTCCTTAAATGGTCAGTGGTCAATATCCCACCATTTGTAATCGCTCACCCACGCAAACATGAATTTAATAAAGTTCACCGTTTCCAAAAATTGTCTTGTTTCCCGCAAGACGCGCACGAAGGATTACCTTCGCGCGCGCACTCTCCATGAGTATAAACAAAGACATGCGTCCGCGCGCGCACTCTCTGTGAAAAACACGGGCATGAGTATAAACAAAGACGCGTGCGGGGGACGCCTCCGCGTGTACTCTACGGAGTATAAATAAGACGTAGCGTTGAGATTCGCCTCCACACGCAACTTCACCGCCCGCAACGTGCGGAGGCTTGCCTCCGTGCGCAGTCCACGGAATCTAAATAAGACGTAGTGCTGAGGTCCGCCTCCGCACGCACTCTACGGAGTATAAATAAGACATAGTGTTGAGGTCCGCCTCCGCACGCACCGTCACCGCCCGCAACGCGAGGAGGCTTGTCTCCACGCGCAGTCCACAGACTCTAAATAAGACGTAGCGCTGAGGTCCGCCTCTGTACGCACACTACGGAGTATAAATAAGACGTAACGTTCAGGTCCGCCTCCGCACGCACCTTCACCGCCCGCAACGCGCGGAGGCTTGCCTCCGCGCACAGTCCACGGACTCTAAATAAGACGCAGCGTGAGGCCTAGCTCCGTGCGCACTCTACGGAGTATAAATAAGACGCGGATGCTGTCCCTGTGCACTCTACTGAGTCTAAACAAGACGCGGATGCTCCCGCGCATGCATAAGTATTATTTCTATGCGTACTCTCCAGAGTATAAACACCGCGTGATCGACGATCCTTGCACCATGAGTCCTGATAAGACGCACTAGAGGCTCGCCTCCGCGTGCATCTCGCAGTGATCGCGCAAAAGGCAGTCGAGGCTCGCCTCCGTATGCGCCTTGTAAACTTGGCGTGAGACGCGGCAGCAGCTTACACTCACGAGCACCGCTCGCGCGTCTACCTCGACTAAGGCGCCGGCTCCGCTGCCAAAACTTCGAAAGGTAGGGGACAGAGCGCTCGCGCGTCTAACTCAACTAAAGCGCCGGCTCCGCCGCCACCACTTCGAAAGGTAGGGGACGGAGCGCTCGCACGTCTACCTCGACTAAAGCGCCGGCTCCGCCGCCACCACTTCGAAAGGTAGGGGACGGAGCGCTCGCGCGTCTACCTCGACAAAGGCGCCGGCTCCGCCGCCACCACTTCGAAAGGTAGGGGACGGAGTACTCGCGCGTCTACCTCGACTAAGGCGCTCGCTCCGCCGCCACCACTTCGAAAGGTAGGGGATGGAGCGCTCACGCATCTACCTCGACTAAGGCGCCGGCTCCGCCGCCACCACTTCGAAAGGTAGGGGATGGAGCGCTCATGTGCCTACTTCGGCTAGGCCCGGACCGCTGTATGTAGGCGAACACGGTGTAGCCTCGCCTTTCTACCACGAGATTATGTTATCGCAAACAAGAATGGAGGCGCGGACACCATTTTTCAACCAAACCCTCCCCTATACTGTGCATCCATTGGAAGATGTTTACAAAGGTGCCCGGTTAAGTGTACACATCCTAGGGTGCTCAAAGCCGCTACTCGGCAGGCTCCTCCTTAATGTGCGTCCGTGCCGGGGCCTCACTCAAAGAAGCCCGGCTTGCCCAGAAGTCCAGCGACTCCTCGACGCTCCGCCAGCGCCGGAGGCGTCGCCGGGTCACAAGGTCAGAAACCAGCAGCCGGCCCCGGTCGAGTAACTGCTCGGGACACGGGGGCACACAAATCAGCACATCGGTGAGGCAACTTACACTTTATTCATGAGGAAAAAGCCTCGTCTTACAACGCACGGGAGATCATGGCGTCACACCTGTGGGTTCGCGCCGCCCTCTGGGCCCTCGGGGCTGCCCTCGTCGCGCCGTGGGACCTCATCCAGCCACAAACCGAGGTCCCCCTCGTTGTATAGGCTGTTCCGCAGCTCGACCTGCGTCGTAGCCTTCCCGATGTACTCCCAGATCCTCTCGTAGAAGAATCGCACAGGGCAGCGAATAGCGCGCACTGCACCAGACATCACACCAACCCCGGCCGGCATCTCTAAATGGGGATCAGCCAGCCCGCTGATATGCTGGTAGCCCCGATGCTGCGAAGCGCGCACATCAGGCATGACGTCACGTACAAGCAATGGTTGCCGAACGTCGTCGCAGAGCTGCGGGCAATGTTGGCCGCATCCCCAATCCGGCGAAGGGTTCGCGACAGCTCTTCGGGCCCAAAGGAGCGGGGCGGCACTTCGGCGATAAGATCCTCCAGGGTGCTCTCCAGGGCCAGCATGGCATCCCATGCAGTGAGTGAAGCATCGCCCAGAGCCCGGTCCCACTCCGCCAGAGACGCGACGAGTCCGTCTTTCTCCTTCTCCAGCGCGACGATTTGCTGGAGTAAGCCATCTCGCTCCTCCGCAACTTCTCACCGCGCTACCTCCGTGGCTGATAGCCGCGCCGCTGCCACAAGCGCTTCGGCGTACGACTTCGCCTCCGCGCATTCTATTTCCAAGCGGCGGATGTGGTCATCCTTGGCGGCACGTGTCCTCTCGGCAACATGTAGAGCCTCTTCGGCGGCTCGCAACCGGTCCTCTAGCATCCCCCGCTCGCGGGCATGAGCTGCCTGCAGCGCCTGGTCCAAAACGAGGGTCTGTACGATAGAGTGGTCAGCAAGATTCTAAAGCAGCCACGTATCGTCATAAGGATAAATGCTTACCCTCACTCCCGATACCTCCACTGCGTCCCCAAGGTGCTCCGTCCCGTAGGACGATAGCGCCTGCGAATCAATGCTCGCGGCCGCGTCATTCGCGACCCTGCGCCACGCCCCCAACACTTCCGAGGGAGGCACGAAGTCCGCTAGGTTCGGGTGCGCGGCGTTCGCGTCGGCAGCCTCGGGTGCATCGGACGCCCCCCTCAAGAGCATGTTCCCGCGCCCCGGAGATCGCCCGTCCTCCGGAATGAGCGTCGCTGCAAGAGGGTGTACCGGTTAGTGCCCTATAGGAGTATTACAAAGCTACGTCAGGTTATATCAAGGTAACCTACCCTCGGTGGCCGGAGATGGACTTCGCTGGGACGTCCCCTCAACTTCGAGCGGAGTAACAGGGGCGCCGGCCCCCGGGGACAGCACCGGCCCTCGAGGCAGGGGAATCTCTGCATTAGGACCCAGCGCCAGCTGTTCCTGTGCCCCGGCTGCTGCGGCCTGAGGGGCCGGAGGGGTGTGAGACATGGGGACTTCAGTTTCGAAGTCGGAGTCCCACAAGCTCCCAACACGGGTTGCCACGGCAAATCCCCTCGAAGTCCGATGAAGGGGAGATTGCAGGCGTGGCCGCTTCGCCCTAGGAGGAGCAGGTGGAGGCCCCGCCTCGGTAACCGCCGCAGAAGGCTCCACGGTAGCAACGCTCACGGGCAAAGGCCCCGCCCTAGTAACCTCCGCGGGAGGCACCTCTGTCTCGGCCGCCATTGTTGGCGGAGACCTCGTTCCGCCGGCCTCCGAGAAGGGTAGCCCCGACATTGTCACCATCGCAGGCGGTGACTTCACTCTGGTGCCGCCAGCAGACGATGGCTCCACCTCGGCGACCGCCGCAGGCGGCGGGACTTCCCCCTCCTGGTCGTCCGCGGCACACTCCCGATGCTTGGCACTGCTCGGAGACTTCTCACCCCCGCCATCCACGCTCATCACCAAGTCTGAGTCAGCATACTTCGCCGAATCAGACTCCGCACTCGCAGCATCGATAGGGGCAGCGGCAGCTGTCGCGTCGGGCGCGGCCGTAGCAGTCCGAGTCTTCCCGCGAGATGGCCCCTTTTTCCTGGGGCGCCGTTATCTTGACGTCGTGGTTGGCTCGGAGCCGGAGAGGCGCGTTCCGGCACGTGAACGCCCAGGGCCTCGCACGCGCGGTTTATCCGCCCCAGCCCCGCCTCCGCGACTGCAGCCGTACGCTGCTTGTGCTCCCTGGCCGTATATGTCCCAAGGAACATGTTTGCCACGCGTTTCGCGTCCTTCAAGCGCATTCCTAGGTGAGACAAGAAGCGTGGTCAAAAGCGATGCAGCGAACAGCGAAAGGAAAGGAGGACACAGCCGAGGCTTACGAAGTCTGGAGGGCGCTGGTAGCGAGCAAATGGACGGGTGAACGTTGTCGTTCCGGAGTTTCCCGATAGGGAGACGCCACTCATGGGCGAGCGGCACCACGCCGTACATAATGTACTCCTCGACGAGGTCGCGCATGTTGAAGCGGGCGGTGACCCCACAAGCCTTCGCGCCCTTCGCCTGTCCTCGGAGTTGAGCGTTATAATGGGCGTGGTGTTGAATGCCATCGGCTGGCCCGTAGACTCGAGGCCGCTACCGCTCCCCACACGGTGGTAGAACCACCATTTTGTCCAGCCAGATTCCCACTTCGCTCGAGTGGAGTTCGCGGGGAAGAGCTTTCCGCACGGCGACCGCAGTATAAAGTTGACGCTGCCAAAGTTCGACAGTGTCCCGTCCTTCCGCTCCTTCAGCTGGCACCGTGCATCGTGTAGATAGGCGAACATCGAGGCGCTGGGCCAGCACACCTCTGAGCACAAGGCCCAGCTGTACACGGCGAGGTGGGCCAGCGCGTTTGGAGTCAGTTGCGCCAGCTCCAGCCTGAAGGTTCGCAACACATCGCTAACGACCATCACGGCCGGCATGCGAAGCCCGGCTTCAAAGTAGGCGACGAAGACAATCGCCTCCGACTCCTCAGGTCGCGGTTCCACCTCGTCATCGGCGGGTAGCCGCACCGCCTGGCGGTCCGACAGCTTCCCCTCATGCAGTAGGGTGCGGATCGTCTCCTCCGTCACGAGCGTCGGACCCAAGACGCTGGAGTAAGGGCCCTCCTTCCTCTTCGTCACCACCCACCACTTGTTTGCCGCCGCCGGGTCGCGCCCCTCGAGCGCATACTCCACCTCAAGCGGCAAGGACCGCCGGCGGATAGCGTACTTGCCAACTGTTTGAGCGTGCTCGCCGCCGGGCACCATCGTTACCCAGGAACTAAACGACGGCCGAAGGGAAGTACGGTGGCAAGAAAATCAAAGAGCAGGAAACGAGAAGGGCAATCAGAAAGCGTGTGGAGGAGGCGAAGACGTGGTACCACGGGGGTATTTAAAGACCCCCCCCCGCACCACCGGTAAGCGTACCGACGAAAGACAAACCACTCGCCTCCCCACGATCGGAGCCGAAGCATCGCGACCACCCACGCAAGTCGGGCATGACCGCAGCCGTACAAAGACCTGTCAACGCACGACGCGTCAGTAGCATCCCGCCACGTGTCGACTCCCACCAGGCATAAATGCAGGCCATGCGGCGTAGTGCAACCCCCGGCGCGTGTCGACGCGATTCTCGAGACCTATGCAACAGCTTTGACGGGGTCTTCGTCCCAGCAGCGAGTTCCGGATCCGACTTTGCCTCTGTTCCCGCGAAGGAACACCTCACCGGGACGTCGCGAAGATGTCGAAAGCTATCGCGACTCCGGCGTCCGCACAACCCTCGGCCTCGGCCAACGAAGACCCAGTGTTCAGCTCTGGCCGAACCCGCAGAGCAGCGCAGGCGGCCACCTCGGCTTCAGAGTCCACGCGGCAACCTCATAGCATAAATCGGCGGGGATCCAGCCACCTGGGTTCCCCGTAATTCGGGAATGCAAAGGCTGATTTACGGCTGGTTTTGACATGTTCTCATAAACAAATAAGCTTCAGTACATCAACATTTCCTGATGGTAATGCTGGTGGGCGCAATCAGAGGATGCAGTTGAACTCAAGCATATCTGTCTACGAGAACAGGTCAAACCTCGCCATTTCCATATGGGAGCATGGTGCGCGAGCAGGAGGCCACCTATCCGGCTGTACAATGCGGGTACACCGCAGCATCAGCAGAACATATATACCCGATCAACTGGCAGGAGTCCAACTTTGCCTTCGCAACCCTAAGAACCCGCGGTTGAGGGCGGCCCAGGCAACTACCGACCCCGCCAAACCGGATGCGACTTCGACTCCAACTCCTATGTCGACGTCGCCCTGTGGACGGCGGAGACTTCGCCAACCCGCCCAGCCCCATACCCTCGCTCCACGACCAACACTACACCAAGCAGTAAGACTCCGCCGAACGTTGGAAAAGCTCATAGGCCATAGGGACGGAGGGGGCCAAAGGGCTCGGCGACATGGCTTCGGCCCGTGAAGCCCTTCACCATGAGAGGCTCCTGTTGTAGGGTTGGCCCCACCGAGCCAGCGAGCTGTTAGAGGAATGTAAGGCCCAAAATGGGACATGTGTAATGACATGAGTGCCCCTGAGGGGAATACTCGGATGTAAGGGTATAATTGTAAAAGCACTCCCCATATGGATATATATACCGCACAGGCCATGGGGAGAAACCCTAAGCCATTGCTCACCTAACTCTCCACTACCATACTCTCTCTCTCTCTGTTTGGTCTGTAACCACAACAGTTATCACTATCCTACTTCGCTTAGTTGATTATGCTTCCGCTTATCTTATATTATTTTTAGGAATTGTTGCCAGTTTAATTTATCTTGTAACTTGGCTTGTTGTGGAGTGATTTTAGTGGCATCCCAGGGTAATGTGGGTCTTGGGGTGTTACAGTTGGTATCAGAACGGGCGTTAGGTCCGTGGTAATTAAATTATTAAATTGACACACTGGTGCACAGTAGGATGGGATGGGTCAAGCATTGCATTTATGCTTTTGACATGTTGTATTGATGATTTACGTTATGAGATGATCTTATATGATTATGATTTGCTCCTATGACTGTTATGAGTGATGATAGTCAATGATAAGATGTAGAGGTTGTAGTTGCTACCTTGGCATTGCCAGATTATACCACTGTTTGCGGTATGGGGATAGCGATGTAGTTACCTCAGGTAACTTAGTTGCAGATGTTGTGAGTAAGTTTCTTAGAAAAGTTGTTATCTTCCTTGAGTTGATTTTGGCCAATTCTTAGCCTATTGCGGTTAATGAATTTCTCTTGAGTTAGCGGTTCATTGCAGTTGTTGGGTGCCAGTAGGCCTATAATTGTCCTTGAGACAACTATTGTTTTTTTAGTGATGAGTTGCTTTTGTTGCTCGTGAGTAGTGTTATTTTGCGAGATGGATACTTCATTGTTGTTTCTATCTCTCTTATTGAAAAACATGGCTCATTTATTCGTTTGACATTTTTTTTTGAAAAAAAAATCAAAGCTTTATGTTGGGAGTTCGTTAACTTGTGGAAGCTGTGGCTCTATGCATTTTTTTTGGGTTATTTCAAGTGTTGAGGTTTGATTCCTCTCTTTTCTAAAAGGAAGTGTTAAAACCCTTTGTGATGTTTTGTTGTGTCTAAGTAGGAGGTGGCAATTATGTAAATAATTGATAAGTTGCGAATTATCAAGTTGAGATGCTAGCGTGGTGCATAAATAATTTCTACCAACATCCTTAGAAGTGAAGTTGATTAATATGATTTTGTCCTATTGTAGTTTCTTAAAGAATTGCGGCTAAGAATTTGTCAATACATGTTTAGAACTTATGTAGTTATTGAGTAATATAAAAAATTGGTTTCATTATTGTGGTTGTTTAAATTCCCAACTTGTCGGGTAGATTGGATTGATTGATCTTAAATAATTAATCTGATCATTCGAGATGGATAAGTTAGGAGGTGTTGGAATATTGCCTTGGTAATATTAACCTTTAATATGTCCTCTCCTTACATACTTGTTGAGCATGTACAACTGCTAAATTCATGTAACTTATGCCATGTTAAATTATTGACACATGTATAAAGAAATAGATGAAGGTTGATGTATTGACTTGTGGAATCTTGTCTTATAAGCTGGTATTATTGAAGTTTAAAGTTATTTCGTTCTAATTTCTGAACGTAAGGTGGGATATTGAATCTATGCTCATGATTGTTTTTATGATTGCAAAGCGAGTTAGGATCATGAATCTTTGTTATGACAAAATAATAATCAATTATTGCCAGTAATGACTAGAGTGCAATCAATTTGTGCTAAATTAGAGTTAAGCATCAATAAGAATTGAATGTATGAAATCTAATAAGAGATTTATACTAGCATGTTTTGTGAGATTGTCATGTTCTAGTATCATCTTGTTTAAGAGCTTTGTTTTATTATGGTGGCTTATGCACTAGGTTTTCCTGGATTAAGTAGTTGGAATCTTACATATATATAATAAGAACATGATGAAGTGATTTATGGTGTTCCTTTTGGAAAAATATGAAGGAGTAAGAGGATATGATGATTCTTGCAAAGAGTATTTTATCTTGTTAATACAATTGATAGCATGTAGTTGTGATTATGGTGTTGATGGTTTTTTTTAGATAAAGGAATTTGTTAGTCCCATGATACTAATTGACTTAAAGGATTTGAGATTTGTGGTTGGGATCTTTTTGGACCTTATGACTTGTGTAGTAGCCGAGATTCCTTTGAGTAAAGCGACGTGTTGAACGCTTTTAGTGTTTTTTTTGCTAAACCTTGTGTTGTGGTCTTCTAGCCTCTTTTGTTGGAACTGGCGGGATGCAGTAAAAAAATTAATTATTTCTTGTTAAAAGAAAAGTGTACTAGAAGTATTTGAGGTACGGATGACCTCATTTTGTGTTTTCCATCCTCATTGCTATTTATTTTTTCCCTTGGTCTTATGGTTACTGTGAATGATAGCGATTTTCTGTGTGCTGGAATTTATTTCTTCTTACCTCTTCTTCTAAGAAAAGGGTAACCGATTTGAGTTGTGAGGTTTTCTTTGTTGCGTGATGGCAACTGGATTGTGGTTATCTGGTAGATGTTTTTGCGGAAGCCATAAATATCACGATGTTTATGGTACATTGGATGAAATATTGTTTTCGTAAGATGATCCTTGGGAAGGATTTGATTTAAATAGAATGTTTGTTTGGAGCCAAATAATTTGTTGATGTTAACAATTGAGTATGTGTAAATTGTGAAATAGTTGGGTTTTCACCTGAGGATTTCCCTATCTTGATACGGGGAGTTGTTGTAGGAGTCTTGAAAGTTGAGTCTGAGCTTTACCTTTTGTTATGCTAGAACCTTAGAGGCTCAACGTCTCTGTGTGGGAATAGTGGATCAGAGTGGAATCCAAATAGTGTGATGATCGGGATAGCATCCTTGAGGTGCAGTAAATAAGTATGTGTGGGTGCGATATTAATTTCGAGTTGTTTTCCTTAAGGGATTGAGGTGCTTTAGAAATTATCTGTCAAAGTAATTCCATTGATCGATGTCTTGGCTAGATTGTGTTTTGTGGAGACAGTAGAGTCTCTCTATAAGGGTGTGTATGATGTACTCAGTTTGAGCGCATTGTCGAAGTTGCCAACTTAAGATAAATGAGTTGGTGTGTTGGGCGATGATTTGGAAATCCTTGGTTCAAGAAAGTTAAATTTTGAAAGGGAATGGATTGGGAAATTAATGATACCTCGAGCAGTAATATGCTCTCTTGATTCTTGTTTAAACTGTGTGTTTATGGCAGAGGTCGTCTGCAAATTGAGTTGTTTTATGTTGAGGCGTAGTCTTTTCCAGTTAGGAAAAGAAAATGATTGTTTTGGTCTGGTGAGTGATTTTCACTCTTGGCTTATGTGGTGTGGATTCTCCAAATGTATATTTGGAGAGTGTAAAAGGTTTTGTGGTGAATTCTTTGATTTGGATCGTGGTCCTTTGAAGGAAAGCTGGTTGCTAGTGTGTTGCTTGAGAATCCTTTATTCTTCTTTTGTTGGGTTCCATTTGTAAAAGTTATTGATTGTGCTTCGAGTAAAATGTCATGAGTGGAATCTGTGGTCGAATTCTTTAAAAGGGGTACAATGTATTATCTCGATTATAATATATAGAGGAAAATGTTTTAAGGAGGATGGTATTAGATAGTGGCTTGATAGTTGTGGTGAGGAATTTTGCGAGAACGGCAGGATCTGTTGGCCGCTCAGAGCTGGCAGAAGAGTTGCGGGTGCTCGGCGTTGACCGGCGCGTGTCGTGGACTCGTCGGAGTTGGTCATGAGGAAGAGGGCCACCAGGTCTGTGGAGGCCCTCTTGACGAATCAGTCCGAGCGGACCATTCAGACTTTGGAGGAGATGCTCCGAGCATGTGTACTGTCTTGGAAGGGTAGTTGGGAGGACCATCTGGCTTTGGCAGAGTTTGCATATAACAATAGTTATCATGCGAATATCAATATGACTCCTTTTGAGGCTTTGTACAGTCGAAGGTGTGTTTCCCCTCTTTGTTGGGATGCAGTGGGTGAGAGGTCTTTGCTTGGTCCAGACCTTGTTCAGCAGACTATGGAGAAAGTGCGGGAGGTTCGTCAGAACCTGTTGGCCGCTCAGAGCCAACAAAAGAGTTATGCGGACGTTCGGCGCCGAGAGTTGGAGTTTGCGGTTGGTGACCTTGTGCTCCTTCGAGTGTCGCCAACTAAGGGTATTGTTCGGTTTGGTACCACCAGGAAGCTTAGCCCGCGGTACATCGGCCCTTTTTCCAGTGGTTGCTTGTGTGGGCAGTTTGGCTTATCGTTTGGAGTTGCCAAACTCGTTGAGTGGTGTGCACGATGTGTTCCATGTGTCTATGCTGAGGAAATATTTGCGGGATCCGGAGCACAAGATTGACCTGGGGCAGGTCACAGTGGATCAAGATCTCACTATGGAGAGTCGACAAGTGCGTATCTTGGATACTTCGGAGCGGGTCTTGAGGAGCAAGACAATTAAGTATGTGAAGGTCCTCTGGACGTTTCAGTCTGAGAGGGAGGCTACGTGGGAGCTGGAGGATCAAATGCGAAGGAAGTACCCCGAGCTCTTCAAGGCTGGTGAGTACTCGTAGTTGTGGTTCCGCGGTTTCCGTTAGTTGCTCTTTTCTTTGCTGTTCTCTTGATTTGTGGTTTGAGGAGTTAGATTCGAGGACGAATCCTTTTTAGGTGGGGAGAATGTAATACCCTGAACGTCGTTTCGGCGTCAGCTTTAAATTAATCCGGAGTCACCGGTTTTTCGGTAAATCGCGGGAAGGGAAAAATAAAAATTGTAGAATAGTGTAAAATGACTAAAATAAATAAATAAAAACCTCTAAGTAGGCTGCCTAGAGAGTGGGCCGACCACCTTGGGCCTTCCGGCCCAAGGGGTGGCCATACCCCCTCCCCCTAAAAACCCTAGCCGCCTCCCCTCTTTCCCCCTTGGCCGCACGCCCCCTCCCAGGTTGCGCCTCCAATACCCCTCCACAGCTGCTGTCCATTGGAGCAAAGGAGGAAGAGAAGGAAGAAGAAGAAAGGGAAGAGAAGGAAGAAGAAGAGGAGGAGAAGAAGAGGAGGAAAGAAGAGGGGTGATCCCAAGGAATCCTCTAGGTAATTTTTCCCAATCCCAAACCCTTCTGTTTTTAGAGTAATTAGGGTTCATGGCACGGGATTAGAAGGGGATTAGCAGATTGATTACCCGATTAGAGATTTCCTGCTGTCTGCCTGTAGATCAATCCGCACAGCGCGTCTGTTTGCGCAGTTTAGACCTACGAAACGCTTTTTCCTGCGGATCTTCCCAAAAGGAAAATTGTAGAGGACGACGAAACCCACCTACTTTAATTGTTTTAGAATTTTTGGCAGTGGGATTTGGGCGTAGCAGGGTCAGAAACTTCGCTGTCCGACAGGGGTACAGATTGGGGCAGATTGCTGTTCAAGGGTGAGTTAGGGGTAGAAGATGATTTTTATGATTTTGGTCGAAATGGAGAAAAATGTATGTAATTCAGTAATCTAACTTCTGTATAAAAATTATAATTTTTAGAGCCTTACACTGTGGTTGGGACGCGTTAGAATCTGGCTGCCCAGATTGCCAGAACAGAGAACATCCTCTGTTTTGCAAATTAAGTTACACCTTGCTGGGATCGAAATAAAAATATGTGATCTACATGAAAAGTGAAGGTATTTAAGTGAGGAATCCAGAAATATAACATTTTCTGTAAATTACTTATTATTGTTAAAGATACAAAAATATTAAGCAGCGCTGCTGCAGTGGGTAGATTGAAGAATTAGTAAGCGGAGAGGATTATGTGTGGGTTCGGGGTTCTAGCGACGTCTTTACTTCTTAAGACGTGTTTTAATTACTGTTGTATTGTGCTGAGAAGTACTTTTGGACAGGTGGTTTTGCTCCTGAACGCACGTGATTTGCTTCGCTTCGTCGGTAGAGGCAAGTAAACGTAGCGGATGTGCTACCGTTTAACTCGTTATTCTTACTACTTGCAATTTACATGATTCTCGTAACTTGATATGTTATGCCATAGTTGTATGATTTCTAAATGAGATTGTGGTAGCAATTATTGATCAATTGACATGCTTTGGATGAATTGCTTGTAGTCATGTGGTAATTTGTTTAATGTGCTAATTGTGGAATATGAAAAATAAATACATGGTGGATATGTGGTTGTGGATATGTTGATGAGCATGTTGATGCTCCTTTGAGGTCGGAATTCATGTGGTTTATGAGTATCATATTATTCATATCATGTCATGACATTTGCATATGTGGATGTCGCCGCACTTAGCTGCGACCATACAGTCTGACAAAGATCGTATATTGCAGTATCGATGCACACTCTTATCCTGTTGGGAAAGAGTGCTGTGGAGCATAGCATGATAGCATTCATATGCATTCATTTGTGGGTAGAATGACTGCATTCAAATGCCAATTAATTATGAAATTTATGAGGTATGATTCATGGAAGTATGTGGTGGTTTAAATAATTGTGGACATGATTTGTGGTTGTGGTTGTATGGAAATACAAATGATGATGTATAATTGTTTGTAGTTTGAATAGCCTGTTAAACAGTTTGCTTGCTGAGATTTTTATCTCACCCTTGTTGCCCCCCCAGGTGATCAATGAGCATGCATGGGGGAAGGGTAGAGCGGCACCACAATAATGCACTTAGATCATATATTTATGCTGTAATAAAGACGAAGTGATTCTAGTCTTTCGCCTAGCTATCCCGTCAATGTTTACTTTATCTTAATAGTGTTAAACTTGTGAGCTATTCTTTGGTTAGATTGTTAGACCATATGGATAGGTCGTGAATTTAACGATGATAAAAAATTGATATTTGGGTTGCATTGAAATTTGCATTGTGAAAGTTTTGGTCAGTGCGCTTTTGGAAGACTAGAATTGCTGGAATATTCATGTTAAGCAGTCTGACCGCTTTGTATTGGGCAGTCTGACCAGCTGGCTTCGACTAGTCGGTGGTCTGAATAGCCTTGTGCTGAGTAGTTTGATTAGTAAACTTCGACCATGGTCAAAAGTCTGAAAGTTTACAACCACGACAGAATGATCACGGCAGATTGACCACGGTAGAATAACCACGGCATGTTGACTACGACAGAATGACCCCGATCAGAGAACCGGCCGTAAGCTACAGTGAACCGGTCGTGTGAAACAGTGAACCGGTTGAGTGCTATAGTGAATCGGTCGATACTCGGAGCTACAGTAACTGGTTGGTGATCGGTAGCTATAGACTTTGTGATCGGTAGTGGTAAATCTCGCATTTGATAGTCATAGGCTTTGCGATCAGTTGCCGTAGGCTTCACGATCGGTACTCGTAGGTTTGAGTGCTTCAACTCTTGTGATCTTCGAGTACCTCGAGTACTTGTGTGTGTTGGGTTAGCGGTCTGACCGGCCTAGGCATGACGGTCTAACCGGTTTTACTAAGTGGTATGAGGTTGATTTTTGGAGAACGTGGATACACAGGTCGTGGATGATTCGATTAGTGTTTATTGTTGGTTAAGGGTGTGTTTTGTGTGTGTAGACTAATGTCAGTCAAGTTAGGAGAACTTGTGCCGGAGAGAAAGTTCTTTGGTCTTTGCATGTGCAGGTTGGGTGTGGAGATGATCATGGTCGATGACGAGGAGGACCGGGACTAGGAGGGGGAAATCTGAGGTTCAGATGATCGAGGATGTTACGAGGTGGTCGGGCTCATGTTGGAGCACGTGGAAATCAAAGGTTGATGATGCGTAGAGAAGCTATGGGAGGTGCGGTCTTTAGTCTTTGCATATGCAGGTTGGGTGTGAAGATGATCATAGTCAGTGACGAGGAGAACCGGGACTAGGAGGGGAATCTGAGGTCCAGGTGGTCAAGGATGTCACGAGGTGGTCAGGCTTACGTTGGAGCATATGGAGATTAAAGGTGGTTGATGCGTGGAGAAACTATGGGAAGTGCGGTCCTGAAGGCTTCTACATGTGATGAGTTAGGAGTTATGGAAGGTGTCCATAACTTGGAAGGTTTAGAGATTATGGAAAACATGTGTTCGGAAGGGTTTCGGATCCCTTGATTTTTGGAACAGATAGAGTTTGATGTCTGTGTTTGATTAACTTGGAAGGTTTAGAGATTATGGAAAACCCGTGTTTGGAAGCGTTTTGAGTCCCTTGATTTTTAGAGCGGATATAGTTTGGTGTCCGTATTTAATGAGGACACGGTTTGGGCGTTAGCCTATAAAAGTAAGGAGATACTCAGGGTTAACGTAAGATTTCGACACAGTAGATTGAAGAGCCTTTAGTTTTAACTAGGCTTTTAGGGATGCTTGTGAGGGCACTTTGTAAATCCACAAAATGCCAGCAATAAACATCTTGAATCAATCTGGTCCATGATTTGCTAAAGTGTTGGTGATTGCAGTTGAATTAAAACTTACGACAACAAGCAAAGGTGTCAAATCGCCTCCAGAAAAATAGAGGAAATACGAGTACTTGAAGGTGCTAGTTTCTCGAAGACATAAGTGATTGGGAGGTTCTGCTCCTGGTGTTGAAGATTTCAAGTACGTACAAATTAGTCAAAGATCAAAGTTGAGCAATTGAGCGAGCGGTCAAACACTGAGTGATCGAACACTGAGTGATCGAGCGAGCGGTCGAACACTGAGCGATTGATCAGCGAGTAGGGGTGGAAAACGGTAACGGATAATTCGTTTTATCCGATATTCGTATCCGAGAGAAATCCGAATATGGTAAGCAAAATCCGTATTCGAAAATATCCGTATTCGTATTCGAGAATATTCGTATCCGTATTTGAGAGTATTCGTATTCGCATTCGTATTCGAGAATATTCGTATCCGTATCCGTATTCGAGACTATTCGATTTGTATTCGATCCGTTTCTAGAACCCATGAAAAATCCGTACAAATTTTGTGATTCAAAACTTGAATTTAGGCGGTTTAAAACTGGTAACCGGTCAAAAACCGATGAAAAATCAGCAAAACCGTTAGGAATCCGTTTTATCCGATATTCGTATCCGAGAAAATCCGTATTCGAAAATATCCGTATTCGTATTCGAGAATATTCGTATCCGTATTTGAAAATATTCGAATTCATATTCATTTTAAAAATATAGATTCGTATTCGTATTTGAGACTATTCGACCGTATCCGATTTGTTTCCACCCCTATCAGCGAGTGTGTCCATGCTCCAGTGTCTGTCTCGCTCCAGCCAATCCCTACCGCCCGTTTTGTGATCGAACGGGTAGGAAGTGATTTGGCCCGCTACAAATCACAGTCGTCGCCGCCACGCCCCTTCCCCTTCTCTAGGCGGCTGCCCCTACTTCGACCTCACTCACCGTCTCTGCCGTTCGCCATCGGCATCTCTGCTACTGGCTCCTCCACCTCTCAACTCCCATGCGAGTGCTCGTGCATCGTGCTGCCTCGCTCCTCCGGGTCGCTGCAGCGGCATCGAGGCCTCCGCGCCCCATGCAGCACTGCCCCCTGATGCTGGCTGCCTCGACAAGGTCGACCTCCTTGCTCCCCTCCACCCCTCTCCCACCTCGACCTTTTATTTTTTACTCTTTGAATTTGATTTCCCAATATGTTACAACGGTATCCAGTGTGGTCCTTGGATCGCCATTTGTTAGGGTTTAGCGGCAGGTTTAAGGCATTGTTTCCATTAAGCGGGGCTTTTCGGCATTTTCTTTTTTACTTTGATCCAAGAATACTCTATATTTTTTTTTGTATTTTTGCCACCATTACAATTTTACAAAGTGCCCCTTTTGTTCATTTCCCACAATGCTTAGAATATTTAGAAATTTCTGGATTTTATTTTTTGCTTTGTTTTTAATTTCTAGAACTTTCAGGATTTGTTCCATATATCTTTCAAAATAAAATACAGGGATCTAAATTCCAAACTTGCAAGCAGGGGGACTCTATTACTCTACTTCGATGATGATGATGATGACGATAATAAATGCATGGAGGGTCATTTAACTTCTACGGGTGTGTCATCTAGGTCACAAAACTTTCAAAATACGCATCTAGGTCACTGATATGACATAAGTGCATCATAACTGCCCACACTAGCATAGATCATACTTATGGCATGACACGTAGGATTCAAAGCAGTTGGCGGAATATTTGCATAAAACTTCTATGCAATTTTTTGTCGTTTAGCCCTACCCATATGCCCTTACCCAAACCAGACGATGTTTTATACCTTCTTGTTACTTTTTGTTCGACTCTGAGGCGAACCATGTGAGGAGATCATGGTTCATGCATCATAACTTCATTAGCTAAAGCGCGACAAGTCATACGAGGACAAAGGCATACTCTGCCGCCGCCGCCTAAAGGGTTTCATTGCAAGAGGATGCAAATGGAAGAAGATGATAAGGCATTGACTAGTGCGGACGGATTCGGTTGTGGTCCGACCAGATCAGGATAAGGGCAAAGGGATAGGGTTGAAAGAAAAAAATATAATATTCAGGGGGTTTTCTGCAAATATTTTGCCAACTGCTCTGATACATTCTGCTGAGCAGGTATGTTCCTAATGAAAGAATGCTTGTTGTGGTTTTTGGGAAGCATAACCAATATTGTTCAAAAACTGACAATAGACAATTTAGTTATACCTTTAACATCTCTAAAATTACGCTAAAACTGAGGAAGCTAAAGTGGAGGACCTTATCAAAGCAGTTGCTGACTCAGGTGCTAAGGTTATTGTTAGTGGAGCAGCTGTGGGTGACATGGCATTACATTTTTTGTGAACGTTATAAGTTAATGTTTTTCTTGTTCCATCAATTGCTTTGATAGAATTATCACTTTGGGGATAGGAATTGAGCTTAATTCCCCCATTTGGAGATGTCACATGTATATTTTAAGTTTTACTACCACGATTGGTGGTTGATTCCTAAAAGCAGCTCAGAGTTTGGTTTGACTGCCAAAAATGTAGTAGTAAATTGGTGCTGGTGTGATTTTATTTTATAGTAGTTCTTACTGTTTGGTGCTATGCACTTTACAGGCTAATGCTTTTGAAAATCCACTCAAAGTTTGAACTGAGAAGGTTTTGTGAACAACTGGGGCTGTGGCACTTATAAGTCTGATATAAAATTGTTCTATGGACATCCTAGTCTTTCTGATATTTTGTTTTCTTTCAAACAGTTGAAACTTAGGCAACCAATGCGGATGAGTTGGGATATGCTGACTCTATTTCAGTGGAAGAGTTAGGAGGTGTTCAAGTATGTTCCATATCTTTACGCTTTCCTTAAGACTGTGCTTGTCCTTGTTAACCACATTTAAGTCACTTTACAGGTGACTGTTGTCAAGAATGAAGAAGGTGGAGATTCTGTGGCTATTGCTGGCTTAGGAGGAAGTACTGACGGTATACTAGATGACCATAAAAGAACTGTCGATGATGGTTTTAATACCTACAAGGGTGTAATTTGTGTGTTTATCCCAGTACTCCAATCCTTTTGAGGGTTTTGGATTGCTGATGCTGTTGAATTTGAAACTGTTTTTTCCCCTCCAATCATTTTGGTGTCTGTGCTGGGCCATGTGCCGGGCTAGTCAGGTAAGTCCTGGTGACACTGCCATGGAGGTGGAATTGGCAAGAAAATTGAAGGAATCCTTTCTGAAGGAAACATGGTAACTATATTAATTTATGATTCTAGAACTAATTGAATCTTCTTGACCTTATCTTGACAAGGACTCTTATATGGCAACCATTCTGGCTGTTACAGGAGAACGTATTTTTTTTTTCTCGAATACGCAGGAGAGCTGCGTATCATTGTATTAAAGAGAGGAAAGGATCGGCCCCTTACAAACACCACCACCTCACTCCGGGTCGAGCTGTGAGGGGTTGAAAATACATCGAAACGGGAAACCTTATGCAACACACACTAGGGTGAGACCTGACCACGGAAAAACCTAGGCTAACCCACAACCCCACCATGACCTAGAGCTCGGAGCCCGCGAGCTCCAGCAATGCACCAGAGATGCTGCTCATCACGAAACAAATGCACTAAGGCATTAACGTTTGGACGAGCTCCATCAAACACACAAGCATTGCGATGCTTCCACAATAACCAAGAGCCCATGATGGTATACTATTTTTTCCAGTAGAGTAATTTCTTTGTGCGCAGTCCTCTTTTGTCAATTAGATAATTGAATCATGAGGTGGGACTCTACCATGTGCATCCAGAAAGAAACTAAGTCGAAGTGTTAAGTAACCAGTAGTAAGAAGTTGGTTACCTTACTATTTAGTTTGATCAAACCTAATAGCTGAACTGTTTGTAGGAAAGCAGCTACTTTTAGATATTAGATCCCTTACTCTAATATGGCCTTCTTAAGTTCTTATGGATAAGTCATGCTGATCCTTGTCATTTTCAAGATTGAACATGTCATTTTACAATACTTTGGCCAAAACTTGTCAGTTAACCAATCCTTGACTGTTTCTCTGGCTCCCAGCTGAGTTGCCAGCTATCTCCTTTCTTTTATTCATCACAATGCCCACTGAGTTTCCCAGCTTGGTCATTGTTGGATCTCTTGCCAGCAATGAAAATCCAAAAAAAGTGGCACCAGCCAACACTTCATACTGGTTTTAGGAACCTTGCTTTGTGCCGTGTGGGTTATATTTTATACTTAAGCATTTGTATTTCAAGTACTCTATTATATGTATATTTTAAAAAGAACCAAAACTTGTATTCGTTGTATTTTTATGGCAGAAATGCATCATTCCAAAAATGTCCACTTTGCATTATTTCTGGAGCTTGGTAAATCAGATAAAGGCATGTTCAAATCACATGACACAATATCGCTGAAGGCCCATCTGGTTCAGGTTGGATCAGTATGCCATTGTAGAATTTCCTATAAGTATGCCATTGTAGAATTTCCTGTAAGTGTTGGAATGCATGGTTCCCAAAACCCTATCTGAAAATGCTGGACTTAATGCAATGGAGATAATATCTTCCCTATATGCTGAGCATGCTGGCGGCAATGCAAAAATTGGTATGGACTTCAGGGAAGGTGTTTGCAAGGATGTCTGTACTCTCTGCCATGAAAATGTGGGATCTTTATGTGAAGGAGTAAACCTCTTTAAACTACTTTACTACAATTTTTCTTTCTGGGCATTTATCATCAATTTTTCTTTCCCATTTTTATTATTTGGCCACATATTTTCATTTCCAAGTTAAGCAGTAGTGAGCATATGATCTACAGAACCCTTTTTTGGACAAACTTACGCAATACCCTGTTTCAAGTTGTTTGTAGCTGCAATATTTCAAATGTTGTTGTGCTTTCCCGTTGGTCATAGTATTACAACAGGTACTTGCAAGGTGCAACTGGTTAGGACGGCAACAAGGGTGGACTGGGAATTGCTTTCATGTTACTACTCCCATTTGGCAACTGGGGATGATTCGTCTTGGGCTCCTACGATCCTTCTAAAAGCATGCCTGAAGTGGCAGCTCATAGCTGAAGAAAATACCCAAGAGAAAAACTTTTCTGGCAGAAAGTCCCAGTCAAATTTTGAGTTACTGCCAAGTCCCAAGCCACAAAAACTCTTTCTTTAGCCAAATCATAAGCTGCTTCCAGTAAGTTACAGCAAACAAGTGCGGATCTCACTCTGTTTTCAATTGACCAGGTTCTTTCTTTGCCCTCAAGTACTCTGCCGATGCTGCGTTCTGTCTACGGGCTGACCAGGTAATGTTTTTTCTTCTGTTTTCTACCTAGGTTAGAAGGTTTTGTTTGCTGATGTTTTATTCCGTACAGATGAAACCAAGATATAGCGAGACTATGTTTGCGCTGTTATGACCGTATAACATATTGGATGCGTTCTTTTAGGTTATGACTTATAATTATGGTTTATGGTTTTTAGTTCTAATATAAGCGTTTGTGTGAATAAGCCGAATAAATCATTTTAAAAAGGTTGTCTCGGTAAACATTTTCGAGGCGTCTTATTTGTTTTTTGAAAGAAATTATAAACTATAAGTTCTAATTGGAAATGAAGGATGGTCGTGTTAGCTTCCTAATAATTGTCACTGCTGTCGGTGGGAGGTGTACAGCGTTTACTCTAATGAGAGGTGGATTGGAAAATGGCACACTAGATTATATGCTGTACTGTTTTGTAGCCAAAGATTTGTTGTATCTTGTACAACTGCCTCATATGTGAGGGTTTTGTTTGAAAGTGCTATGACTTTTGTCTTTTGACTTAAACAACAGTGTAGCAGTATTTGGTTTTTTTCTTATAAATTCAATTAAACAAAAATGAATAAAAATAGAAAAAAAACAATGTTAATATCTCTATGGATAATGCAAAGAAAAAAAAGAGAAAAATCGCATTAAGAAACCAATAGTTTAAAAACCGCATTAAGAAGCTAATAGTTCTAAATAACTCTTTGCTTCTAAAACCAGAAGCTGTTGGGACAGAGCCAAGGTTCTGATTACGCTGGCCTATGTGAAAAACAAGATTTTTCTAGAAATTTCCTTAGAATTTTGCCTGAAACAACGAGATTTCCACGGAAGTCCCCGGTCCTATTTTTTTTATTTCGATCCACTACTACGCGTCTATTTGTAATGCAGTAATTTTATAGAAATAGTTCAACTCGCACAGGAGCGGAAAAATTACCACACTCGGCCCAAAATGCGGTGGCAGGAAAAGGATTGTCTAGTAAATTTGCCGCGTCGGTTTGATCAGTATTTGCTGCTCGCGTCACGTCTGTTTGTCCTTGCAGCCAGCTAACAGTGTAATTTAAGCCAATAATGTACCGGTCTAGTCAGCATCGAGTTTACACGCTGGTTAGTCAAAAAGGAGCCGAACCGACACGGCAAGCGCGTGTGAGAGAGAGAGGACCTTTCTGCTTTGAGTAAAGTTCATTACCGGTTCTTAAACTTTTTATGTTGTGTTATCTCGGTCTATAGACTTTCGAAGTGTGTCATCCTGGTGCCTAAACACTCTTTGGGTCTCAAAATTAGCCCGTTACGAGTCTTGGCTGTGTCATCCTGGTCCTTAAACTTTTTATGCTGTGTCATCCCGGTCCATGGTTGTTACCACAGTAATGGCACACTTTGAAAGTCTATGGACCGGGATGACACACTTTGAAAGTCTATGGACCAGAATGACACAGCATAAAAAGTTTAAGGACCGGTAATGGACTTTACTCTTCTGCTTTCTTTTCGTAGTGAGATTTTAGAGGGAGGGAGACACAAGACAGAGAGAGAGTAGCATCAAGCATTGCCAATTTTGGCAAAAACCATAAAAGACTGATGGTTGAGGGTTGGTTTTGTGGTCCTTGCTAAAAAACCTTTGTTGAGTAGAGCTTTACCATAGAGAATAAGTCTTTATGTCAAGTGATGTTTATTTGGGATTAAAAACTTAGTGATGTTTATTTGGGTTTAAAAACTTAGTCTTATGGATTTTTACTGTAGCAACTGAAAATACACTATAGTTGTTGGTACTTTTTCAACATAATTAAATTTAAAACTTTTATCTGGAAAAATTCATCTGGAAAATACACTATAGTCTTATGGGTTTAAATATGGACTGTGTACACTGAGGTACAGATGGGAGGCTTGTGACAAATTCATCTGGAAAAAAGATTTGCATTTTAGGGAAATATCAAGGCTGAAGAAGCTTTCATTCACTTACCACATTAGGAAACGTTGAAGTTTCCGGGTTCCTTCGAGGCAACTGCACACGCACGACACTTTGACCACAGCTAGCACCGGTCAAGGTACAGAAACGTGTAATTACAGACCACAACCTTTCTTTGTTACACTCATAGGAATCTAATTAATGGCTCCGTTCTTTTATGGTTTTTTATCGGCTTTTGCTTTTTAACTTCTATTAATAATTATTATTTATTAAATTAATAAATCATATCCAGAAGTCATAAGCTGAATCCCAAGAACAGGCCTAGTAATCCTCTCATCGTTGATTAGGAGTCATTGCCCCGTAAATTTCCCAGTAGAGTACTTAAGATTTTTGTGTGTCCTATGCTATCGTATAGTATCTTACAGGATTATTGATGACAATTAGAGATGGTGAATAATTGTAATCTGCACGAATTTTAACTAAGATTTTTTTAAAGGAAATTAACTATGATATTTTTAAACGTATAGTATTTTGCATATCAGTTTTTGTAGACAACAGAAAATTTTTCCATCTTGCACTGGAAGTAGAGTAGCAAAATAGAGAAACTGAAATTTACATGAATGACCGAACAGAATATAAACAAGCACCATGGCTCACAGAAATTGCTTGAGTTAGTTTTCCTTTCCTAATTTGCAGAAAATTGGATCAAACATAACACAAATCTGCAAAAGACTATTTTTTTAGACAACCACACTCAATTCTACAGAACTAATCAGCAAAAGGTGAACTCACTAACCAAAAGAGCGTACGCATATAACTTGACAAATCTATACTTACCATACGAGGATCTGTGTTAGATGCAAAACAAATAAACGGAAAGGCGAGCTTCAGATTAGAAAAGCAAGAAGTTGAATTCTAACAAAGTTAAACCAAATCCGACTCTAACACCATCCATATTTGATCTCCACACACTTCAACTTGAGCACGACCATTTTCTTCAACATCCTTACCCTCTGGACTATGACTTTGCAACAAGTCATCTCCTGATCTACTCCATAGACCTTGATTGCCTTCGAGTTGTCCTGCATATGCAAAACATCTTTTCCAAGCACATGTTCTTTCTAACTTGACCGATATAGTCCACACACGCCACATGTCTCAAATAACATTAATAAACAATATTGTCAATTATTCATCATTACAAATATTCTAAACCTAACCACATGGTCTAATAGTATCTTACCGGTGGTCGTACTAATTATTTGATGGTAAAATTGATATTGACTTGAGATAGGAGAATGCACCACCAAGTTTCATTCACTGTTATGGCCTTAACCTAGAACATTTTCCCTTGATAGATACTACATTTAACACAAAATCCTATTAACATTACACAACATTTTGCACATGGTAAGTAGAAAAAAGTGGGACTCAATCAAGGGGACAGTTTGGGAACAATGTGAATCTTTTATTCTTCAGTGATATAGTAAAAGAATCCCGATGAACAGTGACCCCATTGAGAATAGTGCAAAATGGACCACAATTTCTTCTTTTTCTCCTTGCTGTGCCCCACTAAAAGCTTCTTACTGTTCCTTGCCCATGTTCTGTCTCCCCTCCATTTTGTCAAAATTGCACCTGGATCACTGTAGTTGCTCACTTGTTCATCATGTGCGTGCTCATGCATACAGAAAGACCATGAATCATCCATCCAAATCGATGGAGTGGAAAAATGAATGGGTTTATTCTCCCCCCTTCATTTCAAATGCACGCTTTAATATAAACCATTGACGAATCATCCATCCAGATTGACAGAGTGGAAAAATGAAAGGGTTTATTTCCCCCGTTCATTTCGAACGCATGCTCTAATATAAACTGTTGATGAATCATCCATCTAGATTGATGGAGTGGAAAAAATAAACGGGTTTATTTCCCCCTCATTTCAAATGCATGCTCTAATCTAAACCATTGGTGAATTATCCATCCAGATCGATAGAGTGGAAAAATGAAAGGATTTATTTTCCCCTTCGTTTCAAAAGCATGCTCTAATCTAAACTATTGATTCTACAATCCGACGGTTCCTCATCTAGTAGTCGCAAGTTGCAACGCACCCTAGTAGTACAAGACATACACATTATTACGTGGCACAAGCAGCAGTGTTACTATTGATGATGGATTCACTAGTTTCCCCTGCATGGGGTGGATGCAATAGTGCACAACTTCTCATTTGTGTAGGGCCAACATTGTATGGTCAACAGAGTGCATAAGACTTCCGATTGGATTGAGTCAAAGAAGAACAAGTCAGTATAGGCAGGTCCTATTCGTATTGGCTTCTGTTTTTTGTTTCTGTTTAAAAATGCTAGAAGCCAATACGAACACATAGTATTTGAAAGCGGCTTCTCCACTCTTTGCGCTCTCATTTTGCTCCGAGAATAGGTCAAGAGGTCACAGGTACATCACGTATCCTATTTCTTTCACTCCTGTCTCACGCAAGCATATCTCTCTCACTTTTTGCACTACTGGCCCCCTTCTTCTAAAAATCACTTCTTTCTGCCGCTATTGTTTATTTTCAGCCAAAAAACCTTCAACCATAGCCAAAAGACATAAGCAGAAGCCAATACACCCTATAGGCTACGTTTGCGGTCTTTGAAAAGTTTTTGTCTATATAATCCTGATTTTCTATGATCCTTGCAAGAAGCTTGTTGCATCGTCCATATATTGTACGAAATCACAAACTCAAACCTCAGCTTGGATGAGTAGCATTATAATTTTTACAAATAACACCATCCTTTACAGTCTGCACCTAATTTAACATATATAAATTAACTAATGAGTTTTGTTTATAAAAGAGAAACTATATGTATTAGGAGGTGCTATACGGCCAAACGAATGAAAAAAATTAGAAAAGAATAGTTCCTAACTTCTAACATATATCAACTAATCAAGCCCAAAAAGTCCGCTAGGAGATCTAAACTAAGCCCCTTCCCTGTTCATATATCATAAATTGTAGTATTTCAACTAGGCACGCATATTATGAAAAGTGAACAACAATAGGAAATGTGTCCAACCTCCTTGCCATAAATGCTTTGGAAATAGAGAAAGAACAACAAGAGGAAATGACTCCAATGTCCCTACAATAAATTTTAGGAAGAGAAAAAGCACAACAAGAGAAAATGACTTCAATGTCCCTACTATAAATATTTTGGGAACAATAAAAGAACAAGAGGAAATGACTCTAAGGCATACCTGTAAATGTCATTCCAGTGCTCATTCAGGTTTTGCATTTGGAATAGAATGTTTCGTTACTAGAGCATTCCGATGTATCGTTCTAGTTTTTTGTCACCTAATCTAAATACTTTGTTCGCCGCCTAATCTATCTCCATGCCTGCTAGCCTCTGGTATTGAGACAGGCGGAATGCTAGATCTGGCCATTCTGGACTGGAATGGCTGGGATGACCGGAATTCACATCGGTATGGGATGAAGGGTTTATTGTGCTTTTTTGCTTGCCAGGATGGAGCATTCCGGCCGGAGCCAAAACGGAATTGATAAGCCTACTCTAAGGTCCATACTATAATGTTCTTGGAACAAGAGTAAGTATAACGGTTTGATAAATGATTACACATTATTGCAGGTAGACCAAAGGCAAACCATGAAGAACTATAACAAGTTATATGACACATGACACATCAGAAGCAAGATTGAAAGAACAGCTTTACAATTTGAGAACAAAGAGAGTTTAAACTAAATAAGTTTCACAAAAAACCGTACCTATTAAGACTTTAGTTTGATTCTTGGAATGGTACGTTCTGGTATCAGTCCATACCAACGTACTGTTTCAGATTTAATATAATAATACAAGTATATATATTTATAATATATATTTGTTTAATTATATACATACCAAACATTACTTGTAGTATTATTCTAAATACATAATGTAATATTATTCTAAATACATACTGTAATATTATTCTAAATACATAGTAGTATTATTAAATATAATATATAGTTCAATAAACTATATTATCAATTTCACCGGTATGACCGGTATTGATCGATATCAAAGTCGGTATGACTGGTATCAAGTCTGTATAATCGGTATTGAGGCGGTACGGTATACATGACTATTTTGTATCGATTTAGATGACGGTATAGTATACATCAACCATATCATCGGGTACCAGAACGGTATTGATAACACTGCACAAAACACTAAAAACCCATGATAAAAAACACACAAAATTGCAGACGACACCATTACACGCAAATGCGGTGAGTGCAAGGCCGGCCCTGAGCCTAGGCAGCAAGGGCGATCGCCTAGGGCCCACGAAAACTTGGGGCCCCTAGCCCATGTATGTTAGTATGTATACATGCATGATATAGCCTATGTATTGAATATTGGATATAATTGATTAACGATTAGTTGGGCTAGCGGCCAAAGTCAAGTAATAGTCCATTTGGTCTATATTGTGCATCCAGCACTGAGCGTTCCCTAAATATCCAAGCATGAACATTTATAAAGGGAACACATCAAGTAAGTCATCCACCAGATCCAATCCACCATGCACACCGTCTACGCCCTGTGACTTCTCCAATCCTCTTTTGGTTTTCTCTTCCCCTAAAATAAGTGCCGCCATTAATAGAGGAGAGCCCGATTTAATTGATTTTCAACCAATTTGTCTTTTATAATTGATATAAAATGTATTGTTACATATTTATATTAGAATGAAGGATCTCATATTTGAGAAAATTGCTATAATGGGACTCCAAACAACGTGTTTCGCTATAATAGGACTTCTAACGTTGACATCGCTAAAATGACACCCGAAACATTGGCTTCTCGTAATACATGACATTTGGCTAATGTTTCGAAATACCCGAACATTGGAATTAAAAGAGCCAAATGTCATATATTACGAGAAGCCAATGTTTCGGGTGTCATTTTAGCGATATCAACGTTAGAAGTTCCATTATAGCGAAACACGTTGTTTGGAGTCCCATTATAGCAATTTTCTCCTCATATTTATCGTGCCCTAGGGCCCCCAAAATAACAGGAACGGCCCTGGGTGAGTGCATGCATGCAGGGCAGTTGTATGTGCCACCCTTTCCCTCTCTACCACTATTTCTCTCCACAAACATTTTCTCTGAGTGCCCCCACATGAGTCCTACAGTCTACAGACCACATGAGTCCATCCACATTTGAGGAGTGAAGAGAAGAAGGCTCTATCCCTCCCTTCTCATTGAATTAACCTCTCCTTTCATCTCCTTCTCCTGCAAGCCTCGCTCCTCCAAAAATCTCCATCAAAAATCGCCATTCCCCGTCCAATTGTCCTCGGCGATCAGCTCGCCGAACCCTCCCGAGATCGCAGGATCGCGCGGCCACGGTCCACGTGCTAGTGCGTGTGCTCCTCTGAGATTTTCTGGGTAATCTTCTCTCCGCCTCTCTCTCGGGCGTTTCTTGTTTGGTTCGATCGGGCGTCGGGTGTTCTTTCTATCGGTTTGTTCGTTGGGTTCTTCGCAAGATCGGTTTTTTGGCGGTGGGTTCCCTTCACCCGCGGTTCTTGATGGGGTTTTGGCCTCTGTTGCGTGGTGATCGGGGGTTTTTCTTGGGGTTTTTGCGATCTTGTTTTACATGGGTTGGATTTCTTGGCGTCCGATTACCCCGCAATTCACGAGAGATTTTGGGGCATTTGCGTAATGCGATCGTGGAATCGATGGCAAAATCATGTGGTTTTTTTATTTTCTTTTCAAAAATTTCTCGCGATTTTGTTTGTGTATACGGATCGCTTGGGATTCCTTCATTCTTTGTGTGGGTGATGGGATAAAAATCTTGTACTTGTTTCCATTCCCTTGCTGGAATTCTTTTGCCATGTGGCAGCTCCCAGATTTTAGCCGGACGCTGCGTTGCCTCGTGCTGTTGTCTTTATGCCAAATCGTTGGTACAAATGCTTGCTTTTATCTGGTGAAGATTTTGTCCTTGATGCTGTGATCATGTAGGTAATTTCGTGGTATTTGTGTGTGATATCGAATTGTCGGTGCCGCAGGGTTGGTGATTCCAGCTGCCCTGCCTGATCGAGTTGGCATTAGCTGCGTCCTGCCTGCGGCTTCGGAGATCGCCCTGTTAATGATATGGAAGAAATGCAGAGTAATCAGGATAATCCCAATCTGGGGGACTTTACTGACAGGATCGCTGGTACCATGTTTGCAAACCGTGGGAAAATGGAGCCTCAGCGTGCAGGCAGCTCTTTTCCCCAGGCTGGGCGGGTTCCAATGATCGCGAAAAGGCCATCGCATACGCGGGTTGCACTGTATGATATGGCAATGGTGGGGAGCAACCGACTCGGTGTGGGCTTCCTTCGCGATGACAACTTGCTTGATGACCAGTCGTTGGCGTCAGCATTCGGAAACATAGGCTTGGGCTTCAGGGATGGTGCTGCTAACATTCCTGCTAATCTTGGCAGTGTTGGATCCAGGAATGGATACTATCCTGCAGGTCTTGTGATTTCGTCTGCCGACAGCACAGTGAACACATTACATCAGCTGGCAGTTGCTAAAGATGGTTTCATGCGTTCATCTCTGAAGATCAATGACGTTGAGCACATTAAGCCGAAGTTCAGCGGACAAAATTGTCCATTGTACACTGGGATGCATGGTTCGGATAATGTATCTGGGACTCCATGCAATCTACCATCAGCTTCACCTCTTCAGCAACAGTTTTTTATCGATGGGTGGTTACAAGCGTATGCAACTTATCAACAGACGGGCTCAACTTTCAGGTGGCAAGATATAGATGCAGAGAGGTACTCTCCCGTGCGACCACAGTATGCTTATCAGCAAATGCCACAGGTTGCTGGCTCTGATGTTCGTTGGAGTAGGAGCAATCAACATGGTGTCATTCATTCCTCTAGTATGGCTGCAGCTTCACCTCATCTTGGGACACACACTGTTAATCAACTGGGACATGGTGATGCTATTGTTCCGAACGGAAATAACCAGCTGAGTTCTACACTTGTGAACAATTGCCCCTGTATAATTTTCCCTGATTGCTCATGTGAAAACTGCAAATATTGCCAGAGCCAGCAAGCTGAAAAGTTCAAACATCCATATGGTTTCAGGTGTTCATTCAAAGGTTTCTTGCAGCCTCAGATTGTGGATAAAGTCAAGATGAAAAATTTTCCTGAAAAGATTCTGATCAAGTCTGAAGGTGTAAATTCAATTAGAAACATCAAATCTGGCTTTGCACTTAATGGCTGTGCCGAAGCGAATCAAAGAATTGACCGACATGGTCATAATAATATTCGGAACAATGATTCCTTGCGTTTTGACTGGCAAAATTCTCAGTTTCTGTCATCCTTGGAATCTGAATATGATTTGACCATGAAAACACCTCTGCTGAAGTATAGTTCAGTGGATGAAGTTATAGGAAAAATCTACCTCTTGGCAAAGGATCAGAATGGCTGCCGCTTTCTACAAAGGATATTTACCGAAGGCACTCCAGAGGATGTTAAAAAGGTCTTCGATGGAATCATCAACCACATTGATGTACTTATGGTTGACCAATTTGGAAACTACTTGGTTCAAAAGCTACTTGAAGAGTGCAATGATGATCAAAAGATGCATATAATTTATGAAATAACCAAAAGACCAGGCTGGCTAATTAACATTTCATGCAACATGCATGGGTATGTGTTTAATGCTCTGATCATAATTGTTTTGCTTATAATCTATTGTTGCTACTGCTACTACTATTACTACTACTACTACGACTACTACTACCGCTACCACTACTACTACAATTATACTATTTTTCTGAACATATAATGCAGGACACGTGCAGTGCAAAAGGTGATAGAAACTATAAATACCTCAGATGAAGTTTCACTGGTTGTATCTGCTCTGAGCCCTGGTGCCGTCACTTTGATGATGGATCCGAATGGCAGTCATGTTGCACACCGTTGCTTGCAGAAACTTTCACCCGAGTACAAAGCAGTAAGACCTATTTGCTTTAACTCGGATGTACTCTTATTTTTTATATGGTGTCTGTGCAAACTCTTACGTATATCTCCTGTATAATGTTGTTATAACTTTGCTATGTGCAACTAAATATCCTGTATGATTAGAGTGTACGCTAGGAACTATTGCTTAATACCCATGGCCTTTCTTTTCCTTCTCCAACTATAGTAAACATTTAAATCCTGGTTATTTTTATGCATGCATTGGACTTCTTTTCTTTCTCCAAATGATCACAGATTAGCTTGGCATAGATATGTATTTAGGTTCACACAATAGACTTATGTTTTGATGCAATAAACAGTCTTGGCTAGAGGTACAAATAGGATTGCACTGCACATGATCTTATTAAAGACTTAGTGGTATGGTTATATCTATCTATATTATTATATTATTAAAACAAGCCAAAAGTAGCTACCAGTTCGCTATGAAAGATTAGAAATTACCACGTTAATCAGTGGAAAAAGAAAAAAATCTACATCGTCGATTGTAGTGGGTCCAGATTATAACAGTCACTGTTACAATTGTATAAGTACAACTGTATCTACAATCAAACATATTATGGTTGTCTAACAAATACAACTCTATTTTCAAATATAAGCATATGTATTATAGTAATTAGCCACGCAATTGCGTGGAGAATTCAGCTGGTTTGACAATTATAGCAGCTTTTCAAAGTAAGCTGGCTAACAAAGAAAGAAAGAAAACTCTATTAACATTTACGACAAAGCCAGCCACTAATCAAAGGCCAAAATAATTTTTGTGCCTAGTAGGTGAGCAAACTGTAGTTATTGTTGCAAGGAAACTCACAACACTTAATGATCTTACTGTAAATACTAGAATTTGACCGTTTTTGCTCCTGTTGTTTTACCCTTTACCAAGTGCTTCATCCCTAGACTTTGACCTTAGTTTGTGTGGTTGTCATGGTGTTCTGTGATCACCATGGCTCCGTGCTTTCTATGACAGTGTTTCATCATTAAAAAGAAACCTCAACTGCACTTTCGTCTCTGTACAATTAAAACTTGCACGATGTCACCAGACTAAAAAGCAATGCTAAGTTACTTAGGCGCTGTTTATATTGGCTTCTGCTTGAAGAATCCAATAGCCAATATAAACACCTGGCTTTTCGAAAGGTTATTGGCTTTGCTTCTGCTTAAAGAATCTAGAAGCTAATATGAACACTTAGTTTTTCGAAGTGGCTTTCCTACGCCTCTTGCTCCAAAGATAAGACAGAGAGTCACGGGCGCGCACCACATTACTCTTGCTTCTGTCTCACACACATCCCTCCGTTACTTTTCCCACACCCGTGATCTCCTTTTAAAAGTCACTTCTTTCAACTACTACTATTCATTTTCAGCCAAAAGTCATCAGTCGCAACCAATATGAATGCCCTCTTAATCATCATGGCTTGTGGCATCATGCTGAAACATGGTTTTCTAGAGTTGGCGAATCTAGATAGTACACTCCTGTTGAAAACCTGTATTAACTATCTTTATTCGGACTTAGATTTGAATTCTCAATTTGCTTTATTGTATACATCTCTACCGACTTCGACTATTGTCATATAAACTAATTCTCTAATGTTTCCTTCAATGGATTCTTGGTTAATGTAATCTAACAATTATGGAGAGGTTTTACCTAAGCAAGCAAGAGGAGTCCTAGTAAATCAAAACATTTTCTCATGCTAGTGGTATTGAAGAACAAGAAAAAGATACCCAAGATAATCTTGCTTAGTACAAATTTTTGTTTGTTCTCATAATTGTCATTTTTTACCCTCAATTTTGTATTGGTGTTACCGTTGCAGTTCCTTCTCAATGCGGCCATAGAACATTATTTTGAGCTAGCACAAGATCGTCAAGGCTGTTGCATCATCCAAAAATGTATTTTTCATTCAAATAAGGAGCAGAAGAACCGATTGTTGCACAATATCACATCCAGGGCTCTTGACCTCTCAGAACATCAGTACGGGTATGCACATTCTCTTTTGCCTTCCGAAATTCAGTACAGATTGTAATCTAATCACAATCCTGTTACTGTCTTGACTTTGAATACTAAGCAGATTGTAATCTAATCATCATGTTGCTATCTTGCCTTTGAATGCTAAGCATAGACTTCAACCCATGCAGGAACTATGTAATACAATATATACTCAAGCTGAACATTACATGGGCAACCGATGAAATATTAGACAAGCTTGAGGGCCACTACGGATATCTATCAATGCAAAAATGCAGCAGCAATGTGGTCGAAAAATGTCTAAAAGAAGTGCAGGAGCCCAAACGTGTGAAGATAATCCATAAGCTTATCAATGACCCCAAACTACTATATATCTTGCTTGATCAGTATGGGAATTATGTGATTCAAACAGCACTTCGAGAGTGTGAGGTGAAAACAGCTCTGCCACTCTGCGATCAAATTTCCTTTGGAACTTCTAAAACAATTTCACTCAAACTGTGTTAATTGTGCAGGATGCTGCAGTACATGCTGCATTGATCGCAGCTATTAGGCCACACGCCGCTGCTCTTCGAAACAACATGTTTGGAAAGAGAATTCTGTCAAAAACTTACCTGAAGAACAGGAAGTCCTAACTTTGCACCTTTGAATTGTCTTCTGGAGTTCACTGCACTATGGATGGAGTTCAGGCTAGGTGCATAAGGTGAACACTAATGTATAACCCTGTAATAAGAATCATATGTTAAAAAGTAGGTAAGTATCAAACTAAGTAGATTAAGAAAAAAAAAAGAAAGTGGAATAGTCTGGTTGGAGAAACTACATTTTGGGCCATGTTGTGGTTATAGACTAATGGGGCCTATGGGGAGACCACAAATGGGCTGTTCGAAGTCTTAGAAATCATAGAGACGGTGAATCGAAGGTGTATGCATTATATAGTCTTTGAAGGTGTATGCATTACATAGCTAGCCACGAGAAGGCTGCTTACATAAATGCCTCTATCTGGATCTATAATTATAGAGGTAAACACGTTCTTTCCTATGTGACAACTCTCTTGAGCTAGCCATGTGGTCACTTGATTAAGGGTGGGTACTTTTGGGCTGATGGTTTATGGTTTAAATATTTGAATTTTGATTGTTCGTGAGAGGTAGTACACACAGAAAAATAGTCGCATATGATTTTGGCTGATACAACTGAACTCAATACACTTTTTACTACAATTTTTCTATTAACCCTGCTTTGAAAAACGCACTGTTTAAAAGGTAGTTACTGTAGACAGTACAAATATAAGCCGGCTGAAAGTTGAAAAGAACTCAGCCTAATTTACCCATTTGTGCAATATGTTGACTCGCCAAGGTGGGGCTACTCCCCAGCCTCTCTAGATGTTTTGAAAATTGTAGAGTTGTAGAGATTTTGTGTAAATAATTATGAATTGTCTTATTAGGTTGGTAATAAATTATATGCTCTTATGTATCCTCTCAAGTTGTAACTTTTTAATGATATTTATATCCGACGAGGTGGGATTTGTCACGTTGTTAGCTGGTACTTTTTAGTACATCTGAATGTATTTTTCGACTGTCAAGTCGGATCTGATAGCGATACATGATGGCTGGTCTAGATTCATAGGTTCAACTGAAATAAGATAGTTTACCTTTTTTTTTAAAAAAAACAAAACCTCGATTCATGTGTGTAGCTCCGGAGTATATTTAGAGGGTGATCATTTGGGTTTTTTTTGGGTGTCTTATGGCTGAAAAGTACTGCAGCTAGCTGAAAAAACACTCTAGCTGACAGAGACTTATTTAGCATAATTAAATTTAAAAAATATATAAAATATGTTAGCCCATTACGTATAATACAAACAAATACGGAAAAAAGAACCACCAAAAAAGCTCAACAAAAAGCCAAAAGTTCAGAAAAAGACGAAATTTATGAATAGTGAAAAATAAGCCGGAAGCCAGAAGCTGAAGCTATTTTGATCACCACTGTTTCATGAAGGCTTCTGACCCAATTTTCCCAAACGGAACCTGATCTATATGACAAGCCCAATCTACCTAGCCCATTTTCCCTTGAATATCTGCTTATTAATTTCCTACTAGTTGAATGCCCGTGCGTTGCTACGGATTTTTAAAATTTAACATACTACATATCTTAAAACTTACGGGTACATACAAACATGTTCTAGGTCTTAAGTAAGTCGTACATCACATACAAGATAACTATGAGCATGAAAGGGGTAAAAAGCAGAATGTCAGAGTTTGTCAATAAAACAAGGTAAATTCAAGGAACAGACATCAATGTCAACATTGCTTTACACTAAGAATTTCTAGTCTTCGATCTTCATATACTACCCAACTACAAACTACAATGAACCTAAGTAGAAGAGCTGGGACTACAGAATATCCCAGGGATAGTGTGTTCACTGCCAAGCGAGAGCCCTAACTGGAGAGCAATGCCATCTCAAGAACTTGGCACTGATAATCTGTACAGAAGATATGGGAAAACAGTTGATTAATCACGTCAGGAAACAGTAATAATCAAAATACCATTAGAACATGGATAGGCTCATGTATATTCACGCATGCTAAATAACAAACAATTTGTTTTCCCTTCAGAATAAGCATAAGAACATAGCAGCGCAATAGGCAAGTTACACATAGCATATTTTATTCTGGAAACAAATGTTTGGAACCTGCCTATAGCAGCTCGACAGGCAAGTTACACATAGCATATTTTATTGAGTCTGGAAACAAATGTTTAGAACTTGCCTACTCGTTTGGACTGTACTATTTGGTCCTTACCTCCTCTATTTTCAGTTTAGGATATCATTATTGCTTGTTCACATGTCTACTGTCTACACTAAATATGGTTTTGAATTTTATCCCACAAATGTTTGGAACTTGCCTACTCATTTGGACTGCACTATTTGGTCCTTACCTCCTCTATTTTCAGTTTAGGATACCGCTTGCTTGTTCACATGTCTACTGTCTACACTAAATATGGCTTTGAATTTTATCCATCATCAACTAACTCAACTCTGAATGATGGCTTTAGTCAATGAGGCATGATCTAAATGCAAGAAATGATTGGTCGAGAATGAACTTTATAAACTTTACTTGTCAAAAAAGTGACAATAGAAAGGTAATAAATTTTCAAAATTATAGGGGATCACAATATTTTCTAGTTGACTATTTTAGCAAGGTGAAACTTAAAACATAAACGACGATAGCAATCATGTAGAGAAAAAGGCAAGGCACTTCATCCATCAGGACAATCACATCACAATCACTGGAAGGCATGCATAGCCTATTGTACATTAAATCTCACAAGCCAGCCTAGAAGAATTTTGGATCAGAAGCAACAAAGCTTGACAGTGGATAAGATACGTTAAACTTTCAGTATTGAAAACTCTAGTAATAAGCCATTTGAACAACCCCACAGGGCCACACAGGTATAGCTTATATATTAGTGACTTTTAACTTCTGGACTTTGACTTATAAGCCCAAAAGCTAGTTTAATTAGATAAGGTTATCTATCTTTGTAGAACTGGGTTTAGAACTGAATGAAACCCAAATATAAAAGGTTACCTGTTTGACTCTAGCTTAAGCTTACTTTGGTGATAAGCCTACTCTCAAGTTAGGCAAAACAAACCCTACAAAGGCTTTTTCATTTAAGATGTGAAAAACCTTTTAAGAGTAACCTTTTACGAGTTACTGAGCACAATCAAGCTGAGATCGCATAAGCTTGTTTACACCACTATTGCTGAGGAGACACACTAAAATATATTATTAGGACCTCAGCATTTCCCCAACAAACCGGAAGTGCCAATGGACCATTTATATTTCCCAGCATATAAGCACTCATGAATGGATTCACAAGATGATACATTAACATTTGTAGACCTACCCACTATTAAGACCAAACGAATATAACACTAAAATTCCACTTATCAACATTTAATTGTGGATGGGATCCCGTCATCAATCGCTAAAACATTAACTCACAACACGCTACTGTTAGCACATCCACAGTAGCATTACAACATTATAATAGCAAAAGATAAAAAAATTGCAATAATCAAGGGCTGTTAATGTAAAACTAAAATGCCGAATCAGACTTTACCTAACCCTTCCTCAGCATCAGAGGTAGGTGGAGGTGGAGAGGAAAGGTAGCGCAGCGACGGAGGAAACCAGCTCCACTGAACCGATACCATCAACTACAGCCCCTCCGATCTTCTTGGAGCACTTCACCCTAGTGAGCTTCACATGTGCGTCGACGAAGTTCTCCATGCGTTTCACCTCCAGCTGCTTCAGGAAGTCAATTCGCTGCTGCTCTATTTTATGAGAGGGAGAGAAGTTCATAAGAATATGAGAGGGAGGATTGCCAAGAGCAAAGCAGCCAATCCCACAAATACTTCATTGATAAAGTAAAGGTATGATTGAAAGAAGTAAAATAGATTATCAGTTATACAAGCTAGGAGGTGCATGTGTGATTGCATGTTAAACAAGATATGCATTAGTGAGGAAGTATGTTGATGGTGATCGACACATCATAACATTATTCAACAAAAACTACAACTGTTTTTTCAATAACATCCTTTCTCTTCTTGGAGGTCAAGGAGCAGCAAGGGGTCACTGTAGTCGGGGATGCTTGGCCTGCCTGAGGAGAAGTGATGAGGAACAAAAGATTAGAAATAAGGAATGTTAGATGATAATTGTTTCAGTACACATTAATGGTCAGTCGAAAATGCATATACTAAAAGTAATCCTAAAAACTGTAATCTAAATGAACAGCATAGTATCAATGAGCACCAAGAGGAAAGTTGATCCATAAAAATTCACACAAACATATTAACCTTCACAGTGAGCAGAGCCACTGAAAAAGACATCGATCTCTGATTTACTGTAAAAGAGGCACAAATTTAACAAACAAAGAAGAAACATCAATCATGCAATTGGGCGAAGACAGGAGAAGAAAGGAGAGAGATGCGCAGAACTCGAATCGGATTTCTTGAAGACGACCCCCTCCATATTGCTACTGATGGTGGGCGTGGTGGTGACGGCCTCGCAACAGTGGAGCCTGCAGAGTACCGCTGCTCTTCGTCGCCGCCGCCGTGCTCTCTGCTAGTGATGCCGCACCCACTGCCTCTCCTTGACCGGTGATGGCAGCATGGACAAAGGGAGACGATAGCGCGAGGAAGGAGAAGGAGGCGCGATGTGGCCGGAGGCCGTGGCGGCGGCATGGGGGAGGGGCCGAATATGACAGTCCCCATACATGGCGCCTCTGTGCCGCCCTCTTTCCCCTCTCCGCAGCATCGTTATGGCCAGATCCAGTCAGATCTGCGCTGCTAAAGTACATCCGAAAGGATCTAGACCATGCTGCACAGTCCCCTCCGACCGCCGCCGCACACCTTCGACATGTCCCTCCTCACCGGGCTGGGCCACACCACCTTCTCCCCTCGTTGCCGATGTGCATTGGCTCCAGCGTCGGGCAACGTGAAGGGGATGAGGGGCGAGGAAGGTGGTCGAGCTCGGCCTCAGCCTTGGCGGAGGAGACCCACTTGCGGGCATAGGCGTGGCGGAGGATGGGGAGCTTGGTGCCATGGCTGCAGTGGCGACCTCTAGGGTTTGGTCGTTCAGGATGGGATTGAGAGTGGAGATCGGGATAGGAGAGGATAGGGAAAGTGGAGACTGTCGGGGGAGGCAGAGCGGCGGCGCGGCGGCGCGGCGCGCGGGATTGGGGCGTTAGGGGGTTTGCGGTCGCGGAGGAGGTGGGAGGCGTAGCAGAGGGCAACGCGGGGGGTGGGCTGTGCGCGGAGCGGGGGGCGACGCTGGGGGAGGTTGGAGAACGTGAGGTCGAGGGGGAGGCTATGCGCGGAGAACGTGGGGTTTGCGGGTGCGGAGGAGGTTGGGCTGGCCGCGTCAGTAGCAAGGAATGGTTCAGATGCTTTGTAATAAGATTGAATGGTTCAGATGCTTTTAAGGAGTAGAGATGGGAGAGGCCGGACCAACCACCAACTCCTTTTTAAGGAGTAAAGATATGGACCCAATTCTATGGTTCACCCGTCCAATCTAACGTCTGGGTTGAAAACTTTGGGTAAAAAGTAAGATATTGCCAAAACCACCATGGCACGGTCCTATACACTCTCAGACAATTTTATTTAGTTTTGGTTAAACTCTGCTGGTCCTGAAACACAATTCCTTTTTCCTTATCTTTGTTTTTTGTCTATAGGTAAGCTATATATTATTAAAGGCATCAATAGAAACCCCCAAATTTGCCAGGTCCTGCTTGTTAGCCCAGATAAAAACTCACGCGATCACAGTGGACACAACTCATACTTTCACCTGAAACACAAGGAAGAAGATGAAAAGCACAAAGAGTATTTTGTGGCATAGTCGTGCACATAGGTGAATCTGTATATGATGTATGTGAGTGTGTGGGAAAAGTATGGAAAACCTTCAAGAGCACGCTTGTTATCTTCATGAGGTATCCTTTCGTGTCACCGGAAACACGGGAGGCTTTTGTGCGGATGAAGACGACGACCGAATTTTAACATGAAAGTGTGGCGCACAAGGCTATCCAGGCATGAAACACTCACCCCCACAGACTTGGCACCACTAGGTACGTGGGTAAAATCCCACAATGAGGGATGAAGGATGAGGTCGCAATCTGATCGGAGGCCTCCCCACCATTTGCCGGGATCACAAACGAGTGCGCCCGAAACTGGTTAAAAGCGAGGTCATCAACCACATCTTTGGGCGTCGTCTCTTTCAAAACCCGTAGATGAGAAAGTGTCCTAACGCCTGGTAAGATATTTTAACAGGTCCATAACTTCATGGGGTCTAAAATAACATGATTGCCTCTCGCAGCAAACATTGACTACTGAATCTTCTGAAGCCTCCTTCCAAGCAATTAGGGAGAGGGATATAATGTCCACTGCCCTGGGAAACAAGGAGCACCCAGGTCGTACGCGAGGTTTAGGGGTTTACATATCTTGGAGGTATGGATTCCCAAACGACTCCGAGGCGTATAGGAGTAAGAAGAGATCCAAAGCCGAGCGCGAGAAAAGTACGAAACGGAACTTTGATGCAAAACTTGAGGATATAACTGCCTCACTTCGGGGAAAGATAGATGCATTGAGGATAGAACCGAGAGAATTCCGCAACCAGTCGCAAGCCACCCCGTTATTACGGTATTCAGTCCCCCCTAACGTTGGAGTAGCTGTGCGTCCACGCTACTTTCTAAACATAGCGATGCCCACTTACGTATCGACAACATCTAGGTAATGTACATCTCTTAAATGCTATATAGATAGACCTAGTGGACGTCTTAGCTCATCGTGTATCGTTTTGTAGGAGGCCACGCCGTACATCCTTAGAATCAAGGTTGTTGGCTCCATTCCCATTGACGCTGGGCGGGGGTTGGCGTATCCATGTCTACCAGAGAAGATGGTGCACAGTGCCCAGCTAGGGACCACTTCTGTGAAGGTCTAGGTGGAGATTATTAATGACGTTTTTAGGGCCGTCTTGCTGGAGGCTCTCAAACAGAGAAATCATGACGCTAGGGGATACTGTCCACACATTCGTCCAATGGCCCAAGAGTGACATCACTTGGACCCTTTCGTGCCGTGATCTTCACACAACCATGCCTATCAAACAGAACGCTCTATGACTCCACCTCAAGCTCCTCTTCAAAAGGCCAGAGCATCAGCTCCCGTGAAGGCGACACCGAAAATGTATCACAAGCGAGGCACCAAGGCCGAATCGAAGAAGATTAAGGCGCCTCCCAGGTAATAGAAGTTCAGCTCGGAGTGTCGTTGGTCCCTAAGTCACAATTACTCACCCTTGGACTGGTTTGCGGAACTTTGCATACCTAGTACATGCAGAAGTCCTACATGAAGCCAAACCGGCATAGTAGATTCACTGTGAGTTACACAGAGGCGCATTTCCTCCATGACTCGAGTTACTTTGTTGTGACCTTCGAAAACTTATTTTTTACTATTTAACCTCAACGAACTCGACGCCTCACTTCTACAATGCTGGACACTATAAGTGTACTGTACAATCATGTTCTACATTCACGTAACACCGATAAATGTCAGAATTCATTGCTTATGTATAGATCCATGATCCAACAAGTCTGGCGACAGCGAGAATCGGTGGGTTTTATTGACCCACACTTGGTCTCTAAGCAGTCCATCAACGATAACGGATCATTCGTCCAAGATTACATAACGAGTAGATTGCTTGCTCACAGTGGGAAGGATTATATCATGGTACCCTTCAACTAGGGGTAAGTGCTTCACTAGTTACCAAACAAGTTTCATTTGTACTTTACACGCAACATAAACTTAGGATTAGTCACTATGGCGACATACATGATTAGGGTCACTGGATTCTGATTATGATTGTACCAAATTGGAGCAAGGTAATATACCTTGATTCTCTACTTAGGAGCAACCACGATTTCACCTGTGTGCAACAAACAATTGATAGGTAAACCCATTTCCGCCATACATAACTCTATTGTAGTCTTCCCTTCGTTTGCAATGGCCGAGGCTAACTTTTTGGAATCACGTAGGTCGTTTAGTGCTTACGTTGCCCACGAAGGGAGGCACAAGGAATCCAGCGCCACACTGCGACACAAGACACGATTTCTGGTACCCGCTACAACACAACAATCCTATATCACATTTCGTTATAATGCCTCTAGAACTAACAATACCTATGTATGTAATTCTATTTTTGCAGTGCAACTAGTAGCTACAGGGCAATATATGTGGCTTCTATGTTTGCCGCCATATAGAGTAGATCATCGATGCTAAGACGAATGATCCAGAGATTTATCAACCTGCCAATAATTATTTTGTGATTATCAATTTTTATACATATACATATACATATACATATACATATACATATACATATACATATACATATACATATACATATACATATACATATACATATACATATACATATACATGCTACTCCTAGCGACTGCTCGTGGAATTCGACAAAAGTGCAATCGATCTAGACAACCTCGCCAAAATTCGAGGAAAGCTCTCCCAATTCTTGATAGCAGAGGTCATAAAAAAGACTAGAGAGTTCTACCCCAGCGATGATTAGATGTTGAAATATTTGATACAATTGTAATCAATCAATTGTGCTTAATCAAATAATTCATTCAAATGTACATCATTTAGTTGAGTTTTGTGTAATGATTGTCGTGTGCTATATATGTGATCTATTTACTTGTTTTTCGAGGGCATGGCTAGCATTTCCTGAGGCTAACAAAAAATAGGAAATAATATAGGTATTTAAATAGCTATCATAGATGGTTTTTAATATTAGCCATCTGTGATATCTAAGATATCACAAATGGCTATGTCCGAGAACCGTATGTGATATATGACATATCACAGACCATTCTGGTATTAGCCGTTTATGATACTTGATATATCATAAACGGCTATATTAAAGAACCATCTGTGATACTTGATATATCATAGACGGTTTTTTTGGAAAACTGTCTATGTTGTAATTATCATAGATGGTTTGAGAGCTGTCTATGATAATCACCTATTATCATAAACACATAAATTCAAATAGTTCAGAAACCGTCCGTGATGATGGTTCCGAACCGTCTGTGATGAGCTTTTCTGTAGTAGTGTTATTAACTCAACTATTACTCGCACGCCCATCCTTGATCACGGCTTCTCGACTGTGCCGCTTCAACCACAGCTACTCTCAGTAATCGAACACTCTTCGTACTCGGTACTCGGTGCTATAGTAGTCTTATGACTACGACTGCTACTACACTCCTATGACCATGACTAAACAAATATGCATACGACCACGCTAGACCAAATATGCATATGACCACGCCTAACTAATATTCTTACGACCATGTCTAACAAATGCTTACGACCACATCTAAATTATCAAGATTAGTTCTAACACTATTTACTTTCACTAGCTTCAGGGAATAATCTTATTTATGACAAGTTTCAAACTGGTATAAAGAAGTGTGGGCTAAGGAAACTTGCAAGGAAAATTCCAACTGATGGTTAACTTAAGTTTGAACAGGTTTTCAAAGCACAAAAATGCATCCATATGTCTGTTTTCAATGCACAAAGAGTTCTTGATGAGATTCACTGGTGTTAATGTGAACAAACTATTATGATACGGAACCTCATGCATTATTGAGCATCATATTTGTAACATCCTAAAAATCAGGATGTTCACAAATGTGTAAAATTTAAAACTTTTGCTTGCATCTTGTTGATATTTGGTTTTCCTAGTTTATTGATTAAAGTTTTATGGAAATTAAGTTATGAACATTAACTTGAGAAAAGATACACAATAGATAAAACAAATTTGAATCAAAATATGACTCTAAAAATATGATCTAGAAAGTAACACAGGAAAAATTATAGGGAAATTTAAGAAAACCAGTGCAAAAGATGAAATTCAAATTCAAAGCATACTCTTATTAAAATATATCATTAGCAAAAATTTAAAAGAAAGAATTGGGTAGAAAAGTGGAATTAAAATCAAAAGTTCAATAGTTTGAATTATGAGTTTTAAACCATTTTTGCAACCAAGCCCAAACCAAACTCAAATATGAGTTCAAATGAAAATTTCGGGGATTCATAATTCAGCTGCCAAACAAAAGCCAAAATTTACGCATTGGAAAATTTAAAATCTAAATGCAAATCAAATGCTTGCCCAAGTTCAAAGTTTGAATCAAATATGATTTTGAACTCAAACTAAAATTCAAATTCAAAATAAATACAAAAGGAATCATAATTTGAGAAAATAGTATGGGACCTGGCCTACTTAGCTTGCCAGCTCATTTTCCCTTCCCACTCTCTGGGTTGGCCTAGAGCGCCCTCTCGCCACGTCCTCGCCTCGTCTCGATGTGCCAAAGCTATCGCGCTGGTAGCTCTGCACCATTGTGCTTGTGCTTGGCTCACATTTCTGCATGCGTGCATGTGCCCTAACCCAACCATGCCACGCGCCATGCTCGTGGAAAGATCTTCACTTGAGGATTTGCCCGCATCTTTGTCTTCTTCTATGACTAACCTTTTGCAGGAGTTTAATGATGTGTTTCCATTTGAAATACCCCAGGGCTACCACCTATTTGGGGAATTGAGCATCAAATTGACTTATCTCGGGAGCTTCTTTGCCAAACCGTGCACCATATAGGACTAATCCGAAGGAGGCTAAGAAAATTCAACGTCAAGTGCTAGACTTGCTTGACAAAGGGTACATACGTGAAAGTCTTAGTCCTTGTACTATTCCTATGATTTTAGTTTCTAAGAAAGACGGATCTTGGCATATGTGTGTTGATTTTAGAGCAATTAATAATATCACTATTAGATATCGTTATCTTATTCCTAGGTTAGATGATATGCTTGATGAATTGAGTGGCTCTACTGTTTTCTTTAAAGTTAACTTGTGTAGTGGATACCAACAAATTAGAATGAAACTTAGAGACGAATGGAAGATTGCATTTAAAACTAAGTTCGGATTATATGAGTGGCTAGTGATGCTTTTTGGTTTAACTAATGCACCTAACACTTTCATGAGATTAATAAACGAAGTTTTACGTGCTTTCATTGGTATATTTGTGGTAGTTTACATTTATAATATATTAATTTACAGCAAATCACTTGATGAACATCTTAAACACTTACGTGCTATTTTTATTGCTTTGAAAGATGCATGTTTGTTTGGTAACATCGAAAAGTGCACCTTTTGCACCGATCGATTTTGTTTTTTTGGCTATGTTGTTACTCCATAGAGAATTGAGATAGATGAAGCTAATATTGAAGCTATAAAGAGTTGGCTAACACCACAAACGGTCACACAAGTGCGAAGCTTTCATGGGCTTGTTGGATTCTATCGTCGTTTTGTGAAGGATTTCAGTACCATCACTGCACCACTTAATGAATTGACGAAGAAAGGTGTTCCTTTCAAATGAGGACAGGCGCAAGAAGCTTTCAACCTTCTCAAAGGAAAGCTAAAAAATGCACCATTGCTTCAACTTCTTGACTTCGGTAAGACTTTTGAACTTGAGTGGCTAGTGGAATTAGAATTGGAATTGGTGGTGTGTTGATACCAGAAGGTAAACCTGTTCTTATTTCAGTGAGAAATTTAGTGGGCCTAGTTTGAACTATTTAATTTATAATAAAGAATTATACGCTCTAGTTCGAACTTAAGAAATATAGCAACATTATTTATGGTCTAAAGAATTTTTTTTATACATTCTGATCACGAATCTTTGAAGCATACTAGAAGTCAATCTAAACTGAATCATAAACATTGACGTTGGGTTGAATTATTTGGATCTTTTTCTTGTATCATTAAACACAAGAAAGGGAAAGAAAATATGATTGCTGATGCTTTGTCTAGACAGTATACTTTGTTATCTCAACTTAAATGTAGAATTTTGGGCTTAGAGACAATAAAAGATTTATATGCTTCTGATGATGAATTAAAAAATGCCCTATCCAATTGTAAATATGATAAAAGCAGAAATAAATTTGTTTTTAATGATGGTTTCTTATTTAGAACTAACAAGCTATACATTCCAGCAAGCTCTGTTCATCTTTTGTTGTTACAAGAGACGCATAGAGGAGGATTAATGGACACTTTGGCGTCAAAAAGATAGAGGACATACTTGTTGAACACTTCTATTGGCCAAGGATGAGGTGCAACGTCGAGCACTATGTTTCACAATGCACTACATGCCAAAAAGCTAAGTCACGACTGAATCCACATGGCTTATACATGCCTCTTCCTATTCCTAGTGTTTCTTGGGAGGATATTTTTATGGATTTTGTTATAGAATTGCTTAGGACAAAGGCCACATTCTTCCCAAAAGATGGGGAGGGATATTTTTGTTGTAGTGGATAGGTTTTCTAAGATGATACATTTTATTTCTTATCATAAGAGCGATGGTGCTACACATATTGTTAATTTATTTTTTAGAGAGATTGTTCGACTACATGGTGTGCCAAAGACAATTACTTCAGATTGTGACACGAAGTTTCTGAGTCACTTTTGGAGGGAACTTTGGGGAAAACTTGGGACGAAGCTGCTGTTTTCAATTACTTGTCTTCCCCAAACTGATGGACAAATTGAGGTCGTCAGCATATCTTGTCAATAATGTTGAGGATCATTTTGAAGAACTTGAAGATATGGAAAGAATGTCTACCTCATGTGGAGTTTGCTTACAATCGCTCGATGCATTCAACCACAAAGATGAGCCCTTTTCAGGAAGGATATAACCTTCACGCTCCAATTGATTTGTTCCCTCTACCATCTTCGGAGGGTAAATTTAGATGCTGGGAAACATGCTGAATTTGTTCTTAAGTTGCATGAAACCATTAAAAAACATAGTGCGCATAAATGAGAAATATAGGGTTGCTGGTAGTAAAGGTAGAGAGGAAATAATTTTTAAACCTGGTGATCTTGTTTTGTTGCATTTGAGAAAAGATAGATTTTCAGAATTGAGAAAATCTAAGTTGATGCCTAGAGCTAGTGGTCCTTTTAAGATTATTGAAAAGATTAATGATAATGTATACAAGCTTGAATTGTCTAAAGAGTTTAGGGTTAGTCCCACATTTAACATTGTAGATTTGAAGTCATACCTGGGAAAAGAAGATAAGCTTGAGTCGATGATGACTCCAATTCAAGAGAAGGATGATGAGGACATCACTTCCTTAGATACACACAACACTCATCTACAAGATGATAGGCGAACTATAATGAGGGCATGCACACACAAGTTGAATTATCTGGTGAGCTCGTTCCTAGGGATGTATAATTCAGTTTCTGAGAATGAGTTGCTGCCTAATGCTTGTGATGTGATTGTACTTAGGAACATGGGAAAGGATCAAGGAGAGGCACATGGAGTAACAGATGTGCTTGGGATGAACATTGGAGGTCACCATGTCACTTTGAGGCCAGGACGACCAAGAATAAAATTTGGGCATGTTCTAGAATCTAGTTCGACTTTCGAAGACAGCGCTGACTTCAAACGAGGATAGAAGATGCATACAGAGTCCAATGAGGTGGTCTTGGATTTGTTGGAAAACGTTTAATGTCCTCTTTCCAATGGTTCTGGTCCCACCTCAAAACTCCACCTGAGCATGGCGTAATCTATAAAACAAATCTGAATCAGTTCCAAACCTAATCCCTAGGCCTTGTATCAATTTGAGCTCAATTGGGAGTTGTAGTGGGATGTTCCCCACTCTCACAGACGTGCCCCCCACATCTCTAGCACAATAAAACTACCAGGGACGCCGCTTTTAGAGTTTAGGCTTGTTTAGATTGATTTTCCTTAAAAAAACATCAGTTGTGTACTTGTGTCGACTAGACCTACGACGACTTCAGGCCTCTCCATTATTCAATGAAACTTCGTATTTCATTCACAAATTCAGATCGCCCTTATTTCTTTCTTGCTTGATTCTTGATTGCTTGCAGGAAAAATCATCCGTGTTGGGCACGATTGGTAAAGACAAGGGTGTGGTGTAGCGATTATAGGACGGACTTGGTCATTTCAGTCAAGTAGCTTCGTCGTCAATGTCATATCAAATAATCGTAGTTATCATTCTCATCGGAAGATCGGGCCAAATCCCCTCATCACGGGTGCTCCGTCCCTATGTGTCGACCACTGAGTAGTCATGTCTGTCGGCGAAGACTTGGCCATAGCGCAGTCAGAGATGTCACCGAAGTCACTATCGCAGTGTGGTCGTGGGTGTCGATGCAACCGGCCTGGGCGAAGTAGGCTTTGGTGCGCGCACTTCGTGCAGAATCCTCGACGGAGAGGCTCAACATTCACTAGTGTTGTTCGGAGGTCAACTCCTTGTTGTCAAGATGATGGCGCGAGCATCATGGTCGATGGTCATACCGGCACAGGCGTCATAGTCGACAATCGTACCTGCGTAGGCGTCGTGGTCAACGATCGTACCAGCATAGGTGTCGTGGTTGATGGTCATATTGGTGTAGGCGTCGTGATTATTGCCATGGGGTACCATCATCTGCTACGTGCTGGACTCGACGGTCACTGCCGCCGTACCTCTCTTTCGCTTGGTTGTTGTCGCTTTCTAGCGTCTTCTCTTGTGCAACTTCTTGTGCGTTCCCCACAGACAGCGCCAATTGTTGTAGCTATTGACCAAACAGTAAAGAGGGAAACCAGTAGAAGAGGAAGAGAGCTAACAAAGAGGCGGTCTGTGGGAAATGAGTAGACTTGCCTCTCTCATGCTTCTCTTGAGGGTTTATATATATGAATGTGATAGGATGAAAAATTTTCATCCTACCCCTTGATAATTACAAAAGGTGAGGGTATATTGGTATATTCCCCTATACTACTGGGCCTATTACATATTGGGCCAGTTGCAAGGCCTAGTCATGTGGGGTTTGGCCACCTCTTCAACTATTAAATTGTCTTGAGTAAATCTTCATGAAAACCATGTACAATGCTCCAGTGGCTACCTACCCTGTATAATGCATTGGTTTCATACTAAAGGCGCAAAGCCAAAAAACAACAAAGTAACATATGAAGAATCATAGATATACAAAATGCAACAACAAAAAAATTGGCTTCCATTTGTGAGCTACCCTTGTTCCTTTCACAAGGTTTGCACCACTGTCGCTTGTCTAATATTAGAATAAAACTCACGTTCTACTCTTTACTAGGGGTATCCCGTTGCCCCGTCCTCCATCGAAAAAAACTTGGCGCTCATGATGAAACCCACGAGCGGCTAGTCACTTAGCGAGATGGGAACATCACCATCTCCCATCAAAGAAAACTTGGCACTCAACATGCAGCTCACGAGCGGCTATTCGCTTGGGTAGGCTAGAACGTCATCGTCTCCCATCAAAAAAATCTTGGCACTATGTACAAAGCTCACAAGCGGCTATTCACTTAGGGAGGTGAGAACATCACCATCTCCCATCGAAAAAACTCGATGCTTAAGACAAAACTCATGAGCGGCTATTCGCTTGGGGAGGCGAGAACATCGCGGTCTTTCATCAAAAAAAATTCGGTACCTAGGATGAAGCTCATAGCGACTCTTCGGTTGGGGAGGCAAGACTATCACTATCTTCCATTAAAAAAACTTGCTGCTCGGGACGAAGCTCACAAGTGGCTCTTCACTTGGGGAGGCGAGAACATTACCGTCTCCCATTGGAAAAAAACTTGACACTTGGGACGAAGCTCATAAGTAGCTATTTGCTCGGGAAGGCGAGAACGCCGTCATCTCCCATCAAAACAAACTTGACGCTCGAGACGAAACTCATGAGAGGCTAGCATGGGGTGAGAATTTGTTGACTTGGCCCCGAGGGGCAACTGTAGGGTGACTCAACATTAGAGGGCAAGTTGTCGCAGACTTGGCACCCGAGGGTGAGTGTAGGCGACTCAAGCCCCAGTGTTGAGTTATTGTAGACCCGACCCCCAAGGGTGAGTGTTAGGTGAATCAACCCTCGGAGGGTGAGTTATCATAGACCCGACCCCCAAGAATGGGTGTTAGGCGAATTGACCCCTAGAGGGTGAGTTGTCGTAGACCCAACCCCCACAGGGTGAGTGTTAGGCGACTCGACACTGAGGGGTGTGTTGTCATAGACTCAACCCTAGAGGGTGAGTGTATTTGCTCATATCAACATGCAGTTTGCCAAATACACACTTCACCCAACCAACATGCATTAGAGGCATATATAATCGAAAGGGCAGGGGTGTCATAATAGGCCTGATACAAAAAAGATGGTAAGGAGGGTGTTGTGGTTACGGACCAAACAGAGAGAGAGAGAGTATAGTAGTAGAGAGTTAGGTGAGCAATGCTTAGGATTCTTCCCCATGGCCTATATCGTGTGTATATATATATATATCCACATGGGGAGTGCTTTTACAACAGTACCCTTACATTCAAGTATCCCTCTTGGGGGCACTTATGTCATTATACATGTCCCATTCTGGGCCTTACAGCCTTCTAACAGGCCGGCTGGGCTTAGGTGGGGGCCACCCCTACAACAGAGCCTCTAATGGTGAAGGGCTTCACGGGCCGAAGCCATGTTGCCGAGCCACTTGGCCCCCTCCGTCCCTGCAGCCTGTGACCTTCTGTGTTCTTTGATGGGGCCTGATTACCTGACATATTTTCCAGACCACGCGGAGGGCCTGGCAATGAAGGAATCGCCGGGGGCATCCTCGACTGCAGGACCCCGAAGTGGCGGAGGCGACGATGCCAACGGAGTCGAAGTTGGCAGCGGAGTCGAAGATGCCGACGAAGTCGAAGACACCAGTGGTGCGCTTAATGGCGCCTGGAATCGCACCGACCCCTGAGTTGTCAGGAGTAGTCTGCTGCAGCCGTACACGCTGTCCCGCCGGGAAGGTACACGGGGCCGGCTACGATTGGCGCGTCGTGGGCTGTCAGCAGTCGCACGACCGCAGCCGCTTGCCCCTTCCCTAGAGAGGCGGGACGAGCGACAGTATGCTATTGGCGCATCGTGCATTGTCCGATGTCTTGCATCCGCGCTCGTTCGCCTGCCAGCAGTTGCGTTGCTCGGTTGCGGGGAGCCGTACCACCTGGCAACCGCTGGTTGCAGTTGCGTTGATTGGAGTGCCGTCGGTTGAGTTTCCTATCGGCTCGGGGCGCAGCGAGTATATATGCGTCGCTCTTCTGCACCGTCTCTCATAGGGCCGCGGCGGAGGACGAAGGCGAAGGGTCTCTGGGCGGTGCCGGGGACCGAGAGTGCCCCGTGGCCGATCGGGAGGGGGAAGCTTCATCGCCCGTGGTGGTCGTTGAGGCGGGGCTTTCATCCGCGGGTGATGCTGAGGCGGAGTTTCGCCGTGGCGGCTCTGATGCAGCTGCCGTCCATGGGGCTGCTAGGCGAGCCCCACTGCGGCGGTCACCGGGGCGGGGTCGCCACCTCCAGAGGTTGCCAGAGCGCAACTCCTACCTGCAACAGCTGCCGAGGCGCAGCTGCCGCCTGGGGACGTTGGTAGGGTGGAGCCCACACCTGCGGCGGTCGCTAGGGGGAGGTCCCCTTACTTCCCCAAGGCGAAGCATCTGCGCATACAATCGCCGCCTCATCTAAGGAAGGGGTTCGCTGCGGCGGGCAGGGTCGGGAGCCTGTGGGACTCCGACTCCGACACTAAGGCCCCCAGGCCCAACATCCCCACGGCTTCTTCGAGGGATGTGGGGGCTGAGTCCCGGGGCTTGGTGGTGTTCGACTCCGACACGGAGGCTCCCCGGCCCACTGGGCCGGCTTCGCCGAAGGGCGATAGCGTCCCTGCTATCCTGTTCGAGGCTGCGGGGATACCCCGGCGAGGTCCACTGGCTGATTCCGAAGGTAAACTTGCTTGGCACAGTGTTTGTACTGCATTCGTAGGGCTGTAACCGCTACCTCCCCTCGCAGCGGCAAGTCTACCGGGGCACGGACAACCTTCGGGGCGCGAGGACATTCCTTTTGGGGGGGCGTCCGATGTTCCTGAAGCTGCCATCGCAGATGCCGTGCGCCCGGGCCTGGCGAACTTCATGCCCCCACCAGCGGTGCTGGAGCGTGGCGGGCGGTCGCGGACAGCGTGGCCGCGAACTTGATTATCAGGCGCTGCTATCCTACGGGTCGGAGCGCCTTGGAGACGCCCTGGAGGTCTCGAAAATGACTGTGAGTATCTGACCTTTTAGCGGCATGTGGCCCTTTGAGATTTGCTGACCGCCTTGTCGTACAGACCCTCGTCCTTGCTCAGGCGTTGCAGGCGGCCCACGCCCGTGAGCGAGGGGCGCTAGAGGACCGACTGCGGGCCGCCGAAGAGGCTCTGCATGCGGCCGAGGAGGCGCACTCCGCCAAGGACGGCCGCATCCACCGCTTAGAAGCGGAGCGCGCCGAGGCGATCTCCTCTGCCGAAGCGCGTGTGGCAGCGGCGCGGTTGTCGGCCACAGAGGCGGCGCGACAAGAGGCCGCGGTGGAGTGGGATGGCCTACTTCAGCAAATTGTTGCGCTGGAGAAGGAGAAGGGCCGTCTCACCGCGTCCCTTGGGGAGCGGGACCAGACTTTGGGCGAGGCCTCGGTGGCCGCATGGGATGCGATGCTGGCTTTGGAAGGGACCCTTGAAGATCGTATCGCCGACGTGCCGCCCCGCTCCTTCGGGCACGAAGAGCTGTCGTGGACACTTCGTCGAATCGGGGATGCAGCCAACCTTGCTCGCAACGCCGTGACGTCCTTCGACAACCACTGCTCCTATGTGACCTCGTGCCTGGTATGTGCACTCTTGCGGCACTTGGGCTACCAGCACGTCAACGGGCTAGCTGACCCCCAACTTGAGATGCCGGCCGGGGCCGGGGTGATGTCTGGCGCCGTGCGCGCTGTCCGACGTGCTGTTCGGGTTTTCCACGAGAGGATCTGGGAGTACATCGGGGAGATCTCAACGAAGATTGAGCTACGGCGGACCATGTACAACAAGGGGAACCTTGGCCAGTGGCTGGATGAAGTCCCGCGACGCGACGAAGGTGGCATCAAAGCCCCGGGGCGTGACGTGGACCCACAGGTGTGACACCGGGGTTCTCATGTGTTGGCGTGCGTTGTAATACACGTGCCCCTTTTTATGAATAAAGTGGAAGTTACCTCCACGTTCTGACTAGCGTACCCTTATGTTCCGAGCAGCTAGCCGACAGGGACCGGCTGCTAGTTTCTGACCTTGTGACCCGACGGCGTCTTCGACGCTGGTGGCGTGCCGAAGAGTCACTGGATTTCTGGGCGGCCTGGGCTTCTTCGGGGGAAGTCCTAGCGCTGACGCACGTTAAGGGGGAGCCTGCCGAGTAGCGGCTGGGAGCGTCCAAGGACGTCTGTGCACTTTATGTTTACCACGCCCTCCTTTGTAAACGTCCTCCGACTACCACAAGAAAGGAATTTTAGCTGAAGCACCCCGCCTGCGTCTCTGTTATTTGTTACTACCGCGTTGCCCCTCGATAGACTTGCGAGATTATAATTCACGCTCGCCCGTACGCTGGTAGACTTCCGCGTGCTTCATCTCCTTCCGAAGTGATGTGAGCAGAGCTGACGCCTAGTCGAGGTAAGTGGTGGCAGCGGAGCTGGTGCCTAGTCGAGGTAGACGCGCGAGCGATCCGTCCCCTACCCTTCGAAGTGGTGGCAGCGGAGCTGGCGCCTAGTCGAGGTAGACGCGCGAGCGTTCCGTTCCCTACCCTTCGAAGCGGTGGCAGCGGAGCTAGCGCCTAGTGGAGGTAGATGCGCGAGCGCTTCGTCCCCTACCCTTCGAAGTGGTGGCAGCGGAGCTGGCGCCTAGTGGAGGTAGAGCGCGCGGCGCCCGCCCCTACCGCCGAAGTGGTGGCGCGAGTGGCGCCTAGTCGAGGTAGACGCGCGAGCGCTCCGTCCCCTACACTTTGAAGTGGTGGCAGCGGAGCTGGCGCCTAGTCGAGGTAGACGCACGAGCGCGGCCGCTTCCCAGCGGCAGTGATTCGCGTACTCGCTGCCGTGTGGCGTGCGTGAAGATAATGGTCGTGCATCTAGTTTGTGCTCCGCGGGATGCAGGTAGGGGCAAGCCTCTGGTGAGCCTTAGCGATGCTTCGCGGAATGCGCGCGGAGGCAAGCCTCTGCCGCGTCTTATGCATATTTCGTGGGGTGCGCATGGAGGCAAGCCCCTACTGCGCCTTTTCTCCCTTTTCTTTTATATTCTATGGAGTGCGTGGGACCATCAACCACGTCTTGTTTATACTCTGGAGAGTGCGCGCGAAGGCGGACCTCGACGCTACGTCTTATTTATACTCTGTAGAGTACGCACGGAGGGAGACCTCAACGCTACGTCTTATTTATACTCCGTAGAGTGCGCGCGGAGGCGGACCTCGACGCTACGTCTTATTTATACTCCGTAGAGTGCGCGCGGAGCGGACCTCGACGCTACGTCTTATTTATACTCCGTAGAGTGCGCGCGGAGGCGTCCCCCCCGCTGCGTCTTATTTATACTCACGTGGAGTGCGCGCGCGAACGCACGTCTTTGTTTATACTCACACGGAAAGCGAGCTTGTCGCGTGCTCCGGAATGCGCACGCGAACGCGTGTCTTTGTTTATACTCACACAGAGAGCGAGCTTGTCGTGAGCTCCGGAGTGCGCACGAACACGTGTCTTTGTTTAAACTCACACGGAGAGCGAGCTTGTCGCGTGCTTCGAAGTGCGCGCGCAAACGCATGTCTTTGTTTATATTCACACGGAGAGCGAGCTTGTCGCATGCTCCGGAGTGCGTGTGTGAACGCGTGTCTTTTTTTACACTTACGAAGAGTGCGCGCGGAGGCAAGCCTCCGCGCATTTTTGTAAACAGCAAGACAAGTTTGGCAAACGGTGAACTTTATTGAATTCCCGTTTGCGCGGGTGGGCGGTTACAAAAGGCGAGGTACTAACCACTGATCGCTCAAGGGCGGGAATGGCGGTGGCTGTTGTTGCCGTGGCGGCAAGGCGGGGCATGGTGGAAGCCTCTAGTTCCAGAGCAATCCACGCGGGAGCTTTCTGAGGCCGCCGAGCATCCCTGCGCTGACATGCCCGACCTAGGCGTCCCATTGAGTCTCGTGATGTGGACCTCTGGTGCCGAGCTCTATGCGCCAAGCCATATCTTGGTCGCCATGGGCGGTGATAATGCCTCGTGGGCCGGGGAGCTTCATGCATAAGAAGCCGTGGTGTGGGATTGCCCCGACAGAATTGAGGATTGGTCGCCCTAATATGGCGTTGTAAGGGTACGGGATATCGACGACGTCGAAGGTGGCGTCTTCGCTCCTCACGTTGTCATCTTGGCCAAAGGAGACTGCGCAGCATATTCGCCCAGCCACCGAGGGCTGACCTCAGAAGCCTGCGGCGGGTTTCCGAGGCCCAGCGACCGGGGATCCCCATCTGGTCAAAGGCCGTCGCGAACAAAATGTTCGCGAAGCTTCCTCCATCGACTAGGACACGCTTGACCTCACATCCCGCGATGGTGACCTGGATGACCAGGGGATCTTGGTGGGGTGTAGGATCAGATATGGCTATAGAGGGGGGTGAATGGTGCCTCTTTAAAAATCGCCCCTCAAAAGTATCCACTAAATGAATCCCCTCCGATAGTTATGAAAACTATGAAGAAGAGTTCGTATGCTCACTGGAGATTTAGACTAAAACGGGCAAGGCACAAAAACTAAAAAACAGCAAGCATCAAAGATCAAAGTACAAGAAAAGATATCTGTCAAAAGATACCACTGTTGCATTGGGCCGGTCTGACCGCAATGTCTGGGCCGGTCAGACCGGTCCTCGGGACAGTAAGCTGAATTTTTTCAGCAAACACTGAAATCTACTCAAAACTTGGAATTTGTGATTTTCTTCTTTTCTCCCCAAGCCAAAAGGTCAAGAACATAAACTAAATAGCAAAGAGACCTTATGAATCAAATTAATTCACCCCAGAAGCAGAGAATCAAGATTTATGCATAAATCTGAAAAGAGTATTGAAAATGAGATGATTTCCAAATTACTCATTGTTCTCTTATCTTCTCCTCATGAGCTTTTGCAAATTGCTTAGCAACCATCTCAGGACTTGAAAACCCAAACCTCAAGCCATCTTTTGGAGGGAATGAGGAGAATCAACCATGCCCTGACATGAAACCCTAGAATCTTGTAAACAGAGGGAATGGGCCACAAGACAAACTGAAGGAATGCATTGATTCAAATCTTTTCTCTCGGGAATGAGCTAGCCAAGGGTGCTATGAGGTGAATCCCAGTTCAGAGAAAAAGATTCGTGGCTGCAAACTCAAGAAATCAATTCAAAAGCATTTCCAACAAAGAAGAACAGAGAGTAAACTGAAAATGTAAATCCATCACAGAGAGAGCAAGAACTGGAAGCAATCCAACCCAATCATTCTCATATTGATTTTGAGGAAAATCATTACAAGATATGCATAATCAAGACAAGCCACATAAGTATGAATCTGAATATTAGATGAAATTTTGAGCATGTCAAGCCATTCAAGATCAAAGTCTAGCTAGAGGTATCCAAAGATGATGCAAGCCATATCACTAGTCTAAGTGGAACCAAGAAGCTAGTATTGAGTCAATTTAGAGTGCTACAAGTTCAAGAATGAATCATTTGTTCAAGCACTTTAATCTTTTTGTAGTTAAGCAAATGTAACACATTGGACATATTTTACTTTGAAACTCAAGGTTGTTTCCAACCAACATTTTTGTCATGTGCTAGATCTTAAGCCTTATGCGATCATTCCAAGCAAGAAGCTTAAGGAGATGATCTTGGTCATCCAAAACTCCCCCTGAGTTCTGATCGTGCAAAAATAGCACACCCGCAAGTGCACGGGTTGCCACTGAAATAGCGGCGAGTGTCGTGTTCTCCACAGGGACTAGACTGAGGCTACCGATGCTCAGCTAAAGCTAGGTCAATCAAAACGGGAGAGAAAACTAAACTACTAAACGAACTCTAACCCGTACGATCAAAACGACGAACGAACTAAACGATGAAAGGACGACGGAACGAACGACCATACGAATGGACGTCGTACGACCGAACGAACAACACGACAAAAGACTAAATGAACGACGCACAAACAACGACACAAATGACACGACGACTAAACTGACACAAGACTACCAACCGACGACCTCACTAACTATCGACCGCGAGACAGAAGGAGGGAGTTGAGAAGCACTGGGGCAGTCTAGAAGCACGAAGGGAGTCAAGAGAGAACGAGAGAGAAGAAAACGGTCGACGGCTAACTAGATGACGACGGTAAGGCAAACAAATGACTACGATGAACGCTCGCACGACTTAACTATCAATCGACCGCTGAGAAAAGCAAAGAGGAAGGATTCAAAAGCAAAGGGAGGTTGAGACAGCACGGGGAAGGGAGACGGTCGCCGACTCGCTAAATCGCGCAACACAAACAAACAACGAACAGAGAACTACTACTAACATTGGCATAACTAGTACCACTAACCTAATGCGCAATAGACATCTAAACAGATAACATATAACATAGCTAAACAGATATCACAAGTGGCAAAACTACTAACAACTAACCACTGCCAGTAACAAAGGCCATATCACCATCACACATAACATTAGTTAAACTACTAGAACATAGAGCAATCCTGGAACAATTTAATAGAGCACAGTAACACAACCACTGATCACATACATCATAGTGCAAAATTAACAGAACCATTACAGTGCTCAACAGTGCATCTCAAATCACAGTTTAACATTCACAGTTAATGTAGTAATAGTAATCAAGAAAACTAAACAAGAAAAATAAAGGAAAGAGAGAGGATTTGGAGATTAACCGTAGAAAAAAAGAGGAAGCTGAGGTGAGTGGCGCAGAGGAGTTGGGTCGGCTGCCGACTGGAGGTGAGGAGATGACCGAGGACGGGTGTCGGTGGCGCGGCGAAGATGTTGATGAAGAGTCGGAGTTGTGGAAGAAGGTGAGGTAGCCGATGCGGTGACGCGATGGCGATGCAGAGGAGTTGAGGTGGCCGCTGGCGTTGAAGTGGAAGGCGGCGCCGAGGGTCGTCGGTGAAGAGTTCGCAGAGGTTGGAGGAGGACGCAGATCGGAGAGCAAGGGAGCAGCGAGATGGCGGCGGTGCTACGAGGTGAGCGGCGGCGCCGAGGTGGGCGGTGGGCTCTGTGGATTTGGAGGGGCTGGGAGAAGTGGCGCAGACGGCGCACGGAAGGATTGGCGGCGCGGTGGCGAGAGGAGAAGGGAGAGCAAGCGGCGGACGATGGGAGAGCAAGGGAGCAGGAAGGAGCGGCGGGGTGAAGATAGCAGTGTGGTGGCGCTGCGGGAAAAGCAAGAGGGGAGGCGGGAGTTGATGGGGAGTTGTGGTTGGCCGGTAGGGGAAGGATGAGCAGCGATGGAGAGGGGATGGCGCGCCGGTGAGTCGGCCCGGCCTCGCCGGCGGCCGCAGGTGGAGAAGAACCGGGGGAAGAGAGGAAGGCAAGGAGGAAACGGAAGAGGAAAGCCGGGCTCCAGATTTCCCCACCGGCGGCGGTGCTGGTTTTGGTGAGATTGGGGATTTGGAATTTTGTGATTGAGCCCTCGAAAAATCTAGGGTTTACAATTAGGTCCCTTCCCCAATTTAGTTTCTTCTGATTTGGCCCCTCCGGAACTCCGTTTTCAGCGCGGTTTGATCCCACGCATCCGTGACGACGCGTACTTCTGCACGGAGCAGCCCGAAGGTCCAGATTTGTCGTTTATGCGCCTAGATCGCGCCGGCCTGTGGAAAAGCACAAAAAAGTGTAAAACAGTCCATTTCGAGCAATTAAATATATAAAAGCGTGTAAAAGATGATAAATGGTCCTAAAATGCGAAAAATAAGAGGGTAAAATGGCATGTAAATATATGCAAATATGACGCATGTCAAGTTCATGCCTAGTGCAATGGTATGCAGTCTCATGAGAAAGAATTGGTGAGATCAGTTTTTTCGCACATAAAAAGAGATCTTTTTGCTTTAAACAGTTGTACTAACTCATGATTTATCAAGTACCCATCATAGTTCAATCTAAAGCTCAATTAGAGATTCAAAGCTCAACTTAGCCTATTTGACATGGCATGAATCATAAGAAGATAACTAAAGACAGACTAGTCTCAAGAAGTAACATGAAATGTCTTAATTCAAGTTGTGCGATTTTAATTAACTTATCAATGGCAAAGGCTTGACGACACATATAAAGTAATGATCGAGCTAGCAATAGAGCACAAATCATGATAAGATGTAAAGTATTGTAAACATGTCAACTAAGGATAATAGTCAAGGATCCCTGCAGTTATATTACAATGCAGAATGCTGAAATGCAAGAAAAGCCAGCTCCCCCTCAACATGAGATGCACTTTTAATTCAAGTTGAGTTATGTCAATATTAAGCTTCAGAAGCTCCCAAATGAACTCCCCCTGAACCAAAGCTATAAACTGAGAAGCTGGGAAAGAAATCAGAAAGGGCAGTCCTTAAAGCATAGAGAAGATATAGAGGATACTATGGTTCAGACTGACTCTCATCTACCCCATATGACACTAGGACTATCAACTGCTCTACTAACCCACTAAGGAGCAAACACGTTCCCTGTCTACCCAAGGGTGGCCCAACCCTTGCTAGAACCTATAAGAAGTGAGTGAGCTCGACCTAGCGAGAAGAGAAACAGCTAATAAGCAGCATCCTAGATCACAAGATTAGAGAAAGAAATCTAAGAAACTAGACAAGAGAACCACTCTAATCTATGCTAAGAGGACTAACCCAAACTGCACCCCGATGCAATGCAACAAAATGAGAACAGGAGCATAATATATAAGATAAAGCAGTAAAGCACAAAGCTCCCCCTCACTACAGTCCATAAGGACAAACCACCCAAGCTCTCCTCGCAAGGCTGAAAACCTAGAGCTATTCAAAGGCTTGGTGAAGATATCAGCCAACTAGTGGTCACTCTCCACAAACTGGAGCGCTATGTCACCATTCTCCACATGGTCTCTAAGAAAGTGATGTCTAATATCAATATGCTGAAGGACTACGGGTAGGCTACGCTAGCGCAAATTAATAAAAATTATGCCCGTAAACCAAGATCACTGCAGTTATAGATCACGGAATTACCACTAGACGCGCAAAGCGGAATTGATGCAAGACGTCGGGCGGAGTAGTCGTACTCACGCCGATGCAAAGACGTCGGGCGAGTAGTCATACTACTTCCTCGTCCTCGTCGCGCGCCCAACGTACAACTCCTCTCTTGCGGTTCGTCCAAACGCTACGATGCGCGCCGCAAAAGGTATCCACACGTGCGGGAGGAAGCGACGCACGCCGGATTACTAGATCGCGCGAGCGCCTGTGGCGTGGGAGGGGTGGCGGCGTGGTTTGAGGAGGTCACGAAAAACTTTTTCAACCCCGTGCGCCTAGCCCTCCTTTTATAGACGTCCTTATAATGGGCTTTGGTGAATGGAGGCCCATTAGGACTCAATACCCACCCAACCGGATCCAATCCGAATTAGGCTTCAGCCCTTAAGTGTGTGACCCTATGGGTTCACGTATGTTTAGACATGACACGAGTTTACCTACTCGGTCAATAGTTGGTAGCGGCCTCTAGCAAGACGTGCCAACTCCTAAACATACACAAAGATCATATCGAACGAACCATCACAACTTTATGTACATGCCAATCCCTTTGCCTCACGATATTTGGTCGAGCTCCAAGCTGACCACTCTTTCTCGATCCTGTGATCCGGAATCCCTTACTAGGTTAACTCTTAACCTTAAGTAGCATGGCCATGCATTTCTGGATCCGATCACTCGAGGGGCCCAGAGATATCTCTCTCAGATAGAGAGGGGCAAATCCCATCTCGACTGACCATGCCTCGCAGCATGCTTCATGACAAACCCGAAAGCTACCTTTATAACTACCCGATTCACGGAGTAGCGTTTGATAGCCCCTAAGTAGGTCGATTCACATCTCAAGTACATGCGACAATCTCAGGTCTAAGGACAAGGCGTACACATTGTGTAGAGAGAGAATCATAAGTATAATTGTTATGTCTCATGTTGGGTCGGTCCAACCCCATGTTCTAAACATGTGTCCACATTATTGGTTTGACATCTCCATGTCTATGACACGTGAAACATGGTCATCAACCGATACATGTGCTAATCCATTATTCACGTGTGTCCACACATGAACTTCGACTAGGGACAACTTTAGAATAACCATACAAGTAAAGAGTTTCACAAACAAGTCACATACTTGTTAATCAATACAAAGGCAATATTCAAGGAACATTTATTAAATCATGGATACAACGAAATATCATCATCTCTATGATTGCCTCTAGGGCATATTTCCAACATATGCTTGGTCCGGGAATATTGCACTGGGTTCTTGGCAATGTTAATAGTAGAAGTGTTATCACAAAAGAGTGGAACACTGTCTATAACCAACCCAAAGTCCCGCAGGGTCGAAGCCATCCAAAGTACCTAGGCAAAGAATCGTCAGCGCAACGCACTCGCCTCTGCAATGGATGTGCAACACCGGACTGCTTCCTAGAAGACCAAGAGACAAGAGAAGTGCCAACAAATTGGCAGGTGCCAGAAGTGCTCTTCTTATCTATCCTACAACCAGCAAAGTCTGCGTCCGAGTAGGCTCTAAGGGAAAGACAGGAAAAGGAAGAATACCAGATACCATAGTCAATGGTAGCTCGAAGGTACCGAAGAATGCGCTTCACTGCCTAGCGGTGAGATACGCGAGGAGAAGCCTGAAACCGAGCACAAAGACACACAGAAAAATGTATGTCCGGTCTCGAGGCAGTGAGGTACAAGAGGGAGCCAATCATACTTCTGTACTCTTTTTGATCAACTAGCTCGCCATCCTCATCTAGGTCAAGTGAAGCTGTAGTATCCATGGGAGTTGACACCGACTTACCATCACTCATGTCAAAGCGTCTCAGGAAGTCACGAGTGTACTTGCTCTGATGCAAGAAAGTACCCTCCTGAGTCTGCTTGATCTGGAAGCCAAGGAAGAAAGTCAACTCACCCAGCATGCTCATCTCAAACTCGGTGCTCATGACATCTGAGAACTATGAAACGAGAGCATGAGAAGAGCCGTAAAAGATGATGTCATCCACATAAATTTGGACGAGCAGAAGATCAGTATCATGCCGGCGAATGAACAAGATCTTATCTACCTTACCCATCTCAAAACCATGACTTAACGAATAGGACTTAAGCTCTCATACCAAGCTCTAGGGGCCTGCTTAAGTCCATACAATGCTTTAGAAAGCTTGTAGACATGGTTTGGGTATTTGGAGTTCTCGAAACCTGGAGGCTATCTCACATATACTTCTTCCTCAATAAACCCACTGAGGAAGGCACTCTTGACATCCATCTGGTAGAGCTTGAAACCCTTAGAAGCTGCGAAGGCAAGCAGGATTCTAATGGCTTCAAGTCTAGCTACAGGGGCAAATGTCTCCTCAAAATCTAGACCCTCAACCTGGGAGAAGCCCTGAGCTACCAGTCTAGCCTTGTTTCGAATAACTACCCCATCCTCACTCTGCTTGTTCTTGAACACCCACTTAGTCCCATTGACATTGTGACCACGAGGGGGCTCAACAAGCGACCAGACCTTATTTCTCTCGAAATTTTCTAATTCCTCATGCATGGCATTGACCCAAGACTCATCAGAAAGAGCATGACTCACATCCTTGGGCTCAAATGAGGCAATGATGGAGACAGAATTGTGACAAGCCAGACTTTGAGCGTGTGACTCGCTCAAAGAGGTCTCCAATTATCTTCTCTGAAGGATGATCTTTTTGGATATTTCGGGGAGGTCCTGGATGAGATGAAGAAGTGGCCTCTACCTCATGAGCTGATGAGGTAGGAACAGAGCCACTAGCTCCAGAGAAAGCAGAAGGCATGGGCTGATCTCCTCGATATGCAGTGGAAGAAGGCATCTCAAGGAGAGGATGAGGAACTGAATCGGGTAGACAACCCTCATCTCCATCGTCCTCATCATCTACAAAGATGGTCTTGGACTGCTCTAAAGAACTGAGATATCAGGCCTAGTCTCTGGACTGGCCTCATCGAAGGTCACCTCGCAGGTCTCTACCATTTTACTAGTTTCGCAGTTCCAGACCCTATAAGCCTGCGAAGAAGGCGAGTAACCTAGAAAGATCCCATCACAAGAACGTGACTCGAACTTGTCTAGGTTCCCGGACTTCAGAATGAAACACTTACAACCAAACACACAAAAATGAGATACACTGGGCTTTCGCCCATATCTCAACTCATAAGAGGTGCGATGCAAGTGTGCCCTGAGAAAAACTCGATTTGAAACATGGCACGCGGTGGCTATAGCCTCAGCCCAAAACTTCCTCGGTGTAGAGTATTCATCAAGCATCGTTCTGGCCATCTCAACCAGAGTACGGTTCTTCCTCTCCACAACGCCATTCTGTTGAGGGACGTCGTATGGAGAAGAGAACTGGTGCTCTGCACCGGTCTCATCGTAAAACCTCTCAAAGTAAGAATTCTTGAACTCCGTGCCATTGTCACCGCGGATTGCTCGTAAGGCACCCGGGAGCTCAACAGAAAGCTTACTAAACAAACCCCGAAAATGGGTGAACATCTCATCCTTCGAGGCTAAGAAAAACACCCAAAAATATCTCGAGAAGTCATCGACCACGACAAGGACATACTACTTCCCTCCTGCTGATTGCACTCGAGCTGGTCCAACTGTGTCCATATGGAGCAGCTGTCCTGGTGCATCGGTCATAGTCACTGTGACCGGAGGGTGAGAAGCGGCAACCATCTGGCCATGTCGGCATGGAGCACAAACTAGATCTTTGACCATCTTGAGTTTCGGCAAACCACGAATGAGATCATGGCCAATAACTCAGATCAAATGGTCAAATCCGATATGACCAAGTCTCCTGTGCCAGAAAGTGAGGTCACGGGACTCTGAAGCAACTAAACACCGGAGAGGATAATCAGAAGACTCAACAAAATCAGCACGAAAGATCCTCCCATAACGAGAAATCCCGCAAACCAGACTACCCGAAGAATCAAGAATTTTGCAATTGTTTTTCTTAAAGCTCACCTCATAACCGTCATCGGTAAGCTGAGAGACTGAAAACAAATTATACTGCAGCTTACTCACTAAGGCAACATCTTTCAAAATAAATGAATCATTAACGCGCACAGTACCATTAGCGATGACACGCCCAGATGAAGCGTCTCCAAAGGTGATAGTCTGATCACCTGGAGCACGGGCTAGGGAAGAGAACCAACGGGAGTCTCCGGTCATATGACGAGAACAACCGGAGTCTACAAGCCAAACCTCTCCCTTCCCAGCCCAATGAACCTGAGTCAAACAGAGAGTAAAGGCTCAGTACTGGGATAAATCAAAAGAGATTTTGGCACCTAATACTGAGTCACACGCCGAGAAGAAGAAGTAGCCACACACGACTGGCCTCTATCTACACTACGCTCTCTGTCGCTCAAAGAAGCAAAAGGTCTATGTGCAGACCTGAAGCTGTTGCTGGGTCCGACTGCTACGAGAGAGCGAGTAGGAGCACTGGCAGCATGCTGATCACGCCGTGGGTAGCCATCTCGACGGGGGAAACGAGATCTACCATCAGAACGGCGGAAGTCACGACCAGGGGCATATCGAGGACGAAAACTAGAAAACTCAGTAAAACCAAGTCCTCGATGCTGCCCAAACCCATCAAGCTGAACAGTCCTAGACCTCGTGTTGGTCTTAGGTGCACTCAAGGTCTGGGGCTGACCCTGAATACGCCTAAGTGCCTCAACATGGTCTCTACGCGCGATCTTGGCGCGCCTGAAGTATCTCTTTATCAAGTGTCCATCCTTCTGACAGAAAGTACAATGGTACTTCACCTTCTGAGAGGTAGAAGTAGCATGATGAGGCTTTGCCTTCTGAGAAGTCGAGGCAACAGGTGGAACCACTTTACCGTCAAAGATCCCTTAGACAAAGCCCGCTGATTTGAAATGAACTTTCTCAGATCTGGGCTCAATCTCGATCACACCTGCTGCTATGGGTCTAAGAACAGTAGGTGGATGCCTCCTCATATCCTCAGAAAAATTGTATCCTAGACCTTGATTAAATTTGCAAATCTTGGATTGGTCTAGAATAAGATTTAGCTTCTTCTTGTCTCCTACAAACCTCTCGAGAGTGTTCATAAGATACTGGCACTCCCAAAAGAGAGAGGTGCAAGAAGAGCAGGGGGAAGAAGAGACAGCAGAAGGTAAGGGAGTAGAAGAAGAACCAAAAGCAGAGGAACGAATGGCTTATGCACGCATAGCTGACTCAGAAGGGACAGTCCTACTGCTAGCCAATTGGTTCACGTCGCTAGGCGTCTCTACCAAACCCTCATGCTTCTTCCCAACAGCACACACATTACAAGCAGATGGTTGCTTCTCTAGAAGGTCCTTACTTAGCTTCACACATTTTTCATCCAATGCCATCAAGTCAGATTTTAGTTTGTTACAATTATTGCATGGTGAGCTAACAGGGTCCTTAGAAGCATATTGAGCCAATTTGTTATTGTTATCAATCATCTCTTGAAACTGTTTGGAAATAGATTGAAGCTCAACAGTCAGCTTGGGACAATTCACACATGAAGCAATAGGCTCAAGTAGAAAAGCTTATAATTCAGCAATTTTATGATCTACCCTTTTTAGGTTCATCTTCAAATTATTACAACTTTCACAAGTCTTGGGCAGATCGAGAAGTATGGTATAAAGACCTCTAAAAGCATTGTCCTTATTCTCACATGAGGTGCAAGATATAGTCTCAACAATAGTAGATGAAAGAGTAACAATCCTTCTCATCTCTATTTCAGCTAAAAGACTAACATTCTCCACCTTAAGCATATCAAGCTCAGAAGACAGACTATCATGAGAGGTCCTTAATTTCTCCATGTCACCAAGCAAAGCACAACATGTATCACATTCGTCACGGGAGAGAGCAAATATAAGTGAAGTAAGCTCCCGTGACAGTCTATCTACTTCCTTCTCTAGCTCGCTACACCTAGCTCTAGATCTAGCATGAAATTTACCTAGCTTAGGAAAATCATCATTAAACTGGTCATATGAGGGGTATACCTCGTCGGAGTACAGCTCGTTGTCGCTCACTTCGCCCTCAATGGCCATGAAGCACATGCTGGAGAAGTCGTCGCCATCCTTGGGGTCTTGCTCGTCCTTCCCATCGTCGTCACTCAACCCATCCACCTCACTGAGGTCGAGGTCGTCGAAGGCGGTGAGGACGCGATGGAACAAATTCTTGGTTTTGCCAAGGTTGCGGAACTTCTTCTCTTTGCTTGGCGGCTTCTTGTTGCGGTTTTTGTCGGTGTAGACGTTCTTGCTCGAACCGCCGAAGTCATTTTTGCCCTCCAGCTTGGGGCAGTTTGCTCGAATGTGGTTGGGGCCACCACACTCAAAGCAAATCACTCGACCTCCTCTTCTCTTTCTCTCCCTAACCCTCTTGTAAGCATGAGAAAATTTTCTGGCTAAGAGGGCTAGCTGGTTTTTTGGAAACTGTTCTAGTAGGTCATCACTCATCTCACAAACAGCAAGAGAAAAACCAGAAACACCATCGGAGGGAAACTCAGAAGTCGAACTGGGATCAGTGATCAAGGCCATCGATTGTGACTTCGACTTACGAGAGACAATGTCAATCTCGTGAGTCTTGAGGCGTGAGTACAACGCATCAAGAGTCAAAGTCGAGAGGTTCGTGGTGTCCTTGATGGTGGTCACCTTCATCTCACACACACACAAGTCCAAGGCCGCAAGCATCTGACGAGCGTTGTCCGAGTCGGGGTATGTGAGACTGACCGCTCGGAGGTTGCTCAAGATCTTGTGGAATCTCGCAAAGCACTCATCAAGGGACTCGCCAGCGAGCATTTCAAACTTGTTGTAATCTCGCTTGAACTGGTCCTGTCGTACCGTCTTTATTTGGATGGTGCCCTCATGGTAAGCATCGAGGGTCTCCCAAATATCGAAGGCCGACAAAAGATGAGAAATACAATCAAACTCGTTTCGACTCAAACCTTGGATAATGATGTTCCTTGCCTTAGCATTCGCCTCAACATCAGCCATGTTCCCGGCATTGATGTTCTCATCGGCAGGAACAGCAAAGCGAACTTTGACCTTGCACCAAATCGCATAGCCCTAAGCCTGTATGTAGGTCTCCTTCCGACTCTTCCAAAAGGGATAGTCGAACCCATCAAAGATCGGGGGCTTGGTGGAATACTTATCGGTTGCCATGGCTCATAGACCGGTTAAAGATCTATCAAGAAGAGCTAACTGGCTCTGATACCAATTGTAGGATCGGATATGGCAACAGAGGGGGGGTGAATGGTGCCTCTTTAAAAATCGCCCCTCAAAAGTATCCACTAAATGAATCCCCTCCGATAGTTGTGAAAACTATGAAGAAGAGTTCATATGCTCACTGGAGATTTAGACTAAAACGGGCAAGGCACAAAAACTAAAAAACAGCAAGCATCAAAGATCAAAGTACAAGAAAAGATATCTGTCACAAAAGACAAAGATCTTTGTTGCATTGGGCGGTCGACCGCCTTCGTATGCAGGCAGTTAGACCGCCCAGGCCGGTCAGACCGCCTAACCTGGGCCGATCAGACCGCCCAGGCCGGTCAGACCGGAAAATGGCCGCCGGTCAGACCGGTCCTCGGGACAGCAGGCTGAACTTTTTCAGTAAACACTGAAATCTGCTCAAAACTTGGAATTTGTGATTTTCTTCTTTTTCTCCCTAAGCCAAAAGGTCAAGAACATAAACTAAATAGCAAAGAGACCTTATGAATCAAATTAATTCACCCCAGAAGCAGAGAATCAAGATTTATGCAGAAATCTGAAAAGAGTATTGAAAATGAGATGATTTCCAAATTAGTCATTGTTCTCTTATCTTCTCCTCATGAGCTTTTGCAAATTGCTTAGCAACCATCTCAGGACTTGAAAACCCAAACCTCAAGCCATCTTTTGGAGGGAATGAGGAGAATCAACCATGCCCTGACATGAAACCCTAGAATCTTATAAACAGAGGAAATGGGCCACAAGACAAACTAAAGGAATGCGTCGATTCAAATCTTTTCTCTCAGGAATGAGCTAGCCAAGGGTGCTATGAGGTGAATCCCAGTTCAGAGAAAAAGATCCGTGGCTGCAAACTCAAGAAATCAATTCAAAAGCATTTCCAACAAAGAAGAACTGAGAATAAACTGAAATGTAAATCCATCACAGAGAGAGCAAGAACTGGAAGCAATCCAACCCAATCATTCTCATATTGATTTTGAGGAAAAGAGATGAATGATTACAAAGGTTTTGCTCACATCTCTCTACATGCTTCACTTAGCAGAGATGAACTCACACGTCTACACTCAGTTTTCAGCTCACAAACTGCACTCCATTGCTTGAGCTCTCTTTACAACTGAATACTCACACAAGGAAATGCCTGAATGGATACCCTTCTTGCTGCACAACCCTCTCCTTTTAACACCAAGGGCACACCCTCAAGGAGAAATACAAGAAGTGTCATACCAAACACACTCCCTTGCTCCATACACACAATAGGCAAGGGTCAAAGTCAACATGACCAGATTTTGGAGGGAAAACCAGCCTCCACCTCCATTGCTTGAGTCAAATTACCGATTTGCCCCTCAAGCACCTTCCCGGAAGCTTCCCGCAAACGACACCTTTGACCGATTGGACCTCGACTCCTCCCTGAGTCTAGTCCAGTCTGCTTCGCTGCACATGACTGCACCCGGCATCCTGACCGTCTGGACCTCCGACTCCTCCTGAGCCTAGTCCTGATCCTCTCGCCGCTGCTCGTCGTGTCCACCCGACACCGACCGAGACCTCCGACTCCACCTGATCAACATAAGCACAAGTAAAGGTACTCAACCGTAGAATACCCAAAACAAACTCAAACTCACTAAACAAATCGTCAATTACTCATCACCAACATGGGGATACCTCCACATGGTTCTCATGGGGGAACTCCACGCCTTCGGCGTCGGCGGGCGTGAAGGTAATTTCGTGCTGCGCCCAGTCCGGTGGTGCCTGCGCTGGGTATACCGCCACGTGGTGTAGTCGCCGTGCGTAGGCTTTTCGTTGCTGCGCCGAAGCGAACTCTAGCGAGGAGCCCCCGGAGATGACATTTATGATTCTGCGCTGGCCTCCTTCCGAGGCTTGGATCCGCAGGGGGCCCTCCTAGGGTTGCCGCACATGGGCTTGGATCCACAAGGGGCTCTCCTGAGGCTGCAACCCTTGATCTTGGATTCACACGGGGTCTTCTAAGGGATGCTGGACGTGGGCTATGATGGGCGGGCGTACCTCGGGGTTTCTGTCCCTAACGACGCTCTGCCGGAATGCAGCGATGGTGGTGCATGTGCGCGTGTCATGGCTGCCTCGCCCATGTACCTCGCACCACAGGGCATGCTGCTGATCGTCGTATTCCACGCGGGTCTAATCGTCGCGACCCTGACCGCGCCCCCGGCCTCGGCGGGCTCTACCGCCGCGACCAGCGGGGGCATTGTCCTCGAAGCCGCCTTCAATGTCGAAGACGTAGTGGGCTTTGCAAGACCTCTGCTGGCCACGCTTAGGCTTGTCACCCGCCGGGTCCTTGTGCGGGGCGTCCTTGCGCTCGGGGGCATCCATTGATGGCTCCTGCTTGTGCTTGCCCTTCGAGGAGCCTTCCTTCGGTGAATCCCCGGTCTTCGTCGCGCCCTCCGCTTGGTTGGTGTCGGAATCGTCACCTTGGCGCCGCCGTGCATCTTCTTCCGCCCTGGCGTACTCTTCCATCTTGTCGAAGATCTTTGCCACTGTCTTGATTGGTTTTTGTGCATTGTATTCGGCTAGCTGCCCCAGGCGGAGGCCCTGTATCGCTGCGTTGATGATGGTGGTCTCATTGACATCCTTAACCTGGTAGCGGACCTTCGCGAAGCGCTTGAAGTACTCCCGGAGCTTCTCCGAGGGTTTCTGCTTGACCGCGAAGAGCTGGTCCGCGTCGACGCGCTCGACATAGTTCCCTTGGAAGTTTTTGTAGAGTCGATCGCGGATCTGCTCCCATGCGTAGATAGAGTTTGGCTCGATGGTGAAAAACCAAGAGAGGGCCACTCTCTGTAGAGCGAGGGGGAGTCCTTTTGCCTTCGTGGTATTGTCCCCGCCGGCAGCTTCGACGGCGGTCTCGTACACGCGCATGAACTCCCGGGGGTCCGTGTCGCCCTTGTACGACTCAATGGAACTAGGGAACTTGAAGTCCTCCGGCCATGCCGCCTGCTGCAAGCCTACAGAGAGCGGGGACTCCGAGTCCACACGTCGCAGCGGGATGCGACTGGACGTAGGGGCGTCGCGGCTATCCGCTCATTCCGGCGTGGGCTCCGGCGCGACCACCGGCGGGGTCTGGTGACTCCGAGCCTCTTGCATATCCTGCACGGCCCCGCGGAGATCTGCCAACTCCCGCTGGAGCTTGCCAAAGGCCACCAGCAGGGCGTTCTCCACCGTAGGCGTAGCCGGGGTGGTCGGCGCGCCTGGTCATGCTGCCGTGACAGCGGTGACCACGGCCTGCACTCCTGTGTTGCCCGCTGCGCCAGCGTGGTGGACTTCGGAGTCGAAGACGAGGCCTGCGCTGCCGCCGAAACCGCTCGTCGCTCCCAACCCGGGTGCAAGGGCAGTGGCCGTGCTGTCGTGGGCACCGGCACTGTCGCCACCAATCACCCAGCCGATGCTGCCGGCGTTGACTGTCGTACCCACAATGGGATCACTTGTCATGTGCGGGGCGGCGTCGGCCATCATGGTGATGGTGGCGGGGTCGACCGTCATGGCAGCGGTGGCGGGGCCGACCGTCATGGCAGTAGTGGCGGGGTTGGCCGTCGTGCCGTGGACGCCGACGTTTGTGGCCATCGCACCCGCATCGCCATCCACGCCTATGACTGCCGACGCTGAAGCCCTGGTGTTCATGCGAGACCTCGTCGCACCCACCGCCTTCTTCTTTGCCGCCGACAACAAAGCTTTCTTTGGTGCCATCCTCCTTCGGATCTTGGGGCTTGCTCTTATCCTCCCCACGGATGGCGCCAACTGTTGTGGTTATGGACCAAATAGAGAGAGAGAGAGTATAGTAGCGGAGAGTTAGGTGAGCAATGCTTAGGGTTCTTCCCCATGGCCTGTATCGTATATATATATATATCCACATGGGGAGTGCTTTTACAACAGTACCCTTACATTCAAGTATCCCTCTTGGGGGCACTTATGTCATTATACATGTCCCATTCTGGGCCTTACAGCCTTCTAACAGGCCGGCTGGGCTTAGGTGGGGGCCACCCCTACAACAGAGGGTGTCATAGTAGGCCCAGTAACTTACACATAATACTTGTTGAGGTTGTCTACATTTCAACTGTGCTTGAGTTCGATGTCGTCGAGTGATTGTATCTGGAATGACCCCAGATGGGTGGCATGGATGACTTCATATGATTCTTCCCACTTGGAGTTCAACTTACCATCGAGGTCCGGGTTGGCCTTTTTCTTTAGGACGTGATCACCAATTTGGGTAGGCATGGTTGGGTAGCCTTGTTGTATGTCTTGGCCATTCCACCTAGTATCGGTCAATATTGAGGGTTGTTTCTTGGCGAATGGCATCGGTCGACTCCAACGAGGCTCGACCGGCGCCATCATCTAGGGCTATTATGGTTCTAAGAGACCCAAGCTTCATTTCCTCTGGTGTGACACCTTCGTCGCCATATAGTAGTTTGAATGGGTGAACCCTGTAGCTCGACTAAGCGAAGTGTGTGTTGACCAGAGCATGCTCAGGAGATCATCCACTCAGTGCCCTTTCGAGAGATCAAAAAGTCGAGTGCGGAGCCCAGGCAGGATGATGCCATTGGCCATCTCTACTGCACTGTTGGCCTTTGACTTGGCGACTCATGTGAAGCAGAGATTGATGCCCAGACCTACACAAAACTTGCGGGAGGAGGCTACGCCAAATTGGGTCACGATGTCAATGGTTACCTCCCTCGGCATGCCAAATCGGCACACGACGTTCTTCTACACAAACTTCTGGACTATCGCAGAGGTTATCTCAGCCAGCGACTTAGCCTTGATCCATTTGGAGAAGTAGTCGATAGCTACCATGGCGAACTGGCTTGAAGGGACCGGCCAGGTCTATCCCCACTATGCCAGAAACCATGATGATGGTATGGGATTGCAGGTCATTCATGGGCGAGTTTGTGCCGCGCCCCGTCTACTGGCAGGTCACACATGTCCGGACAAGGGACTCCACATCAGTGGCGGACGCAGGAATTTTGGAATGGGTGTTCGAAGTTGTAAAAATATTTTTCAGTACAAAACATAAAGATCTAGTAATAGTTAACATACAATTGTTCGTACTAATGATAACATGTCAAATAATATAAAGAAATTACAAAACAATTGCAAAAGTTCACAAATTAACTCGGCGATGCTTGCACTAAATGGTTCACTACTTCTGACTAGTTCTGATTTTGAAGATCAAGTAAGTATCTCTCTTAACATGTCTTTGGAATTTAGATCATGCTTGCACTAAATGGTTCACTACTATATCATGTTGCCAGCAATAAGCAATTGTTCTATGTAATTCAAGCTGTTGAAGCATTTTTCTTTTTTAGATCTTTGTTGCATATTGCCATATTTCCTTTTTTTCTCTTTATGATATTTCTCTTTACATGGACCTTTTTTTTACCACAACTAAAAGGTAATGTTAGTATGCAGAGTTCCTTCTTTTTACCATAACAGAAAGGTAATGTTAGTATGCAGAGCTCCTTCACCACAGTATGTATTTTTATTATGTACCGTGCTGTGAGAAGACAAGTGCTCACCGAGTAACCGCCCCCAGATCCGCTGGTTCTTTGGATTGGCGGTCGTGCAGATCGGCTGTTGCGTGCCGCAGAGGCATAGCTGAGGCGACAAGGCGTGGCCGCGCGCGCGTGGTCTGGTTGGCGATCCGCGGCGCCGCGGCGCGGTGCCACCGTCTGCCGGCTCGGCGGCCGCCAGGCCGAGGCGCGCGAGCGGATGGTCGCGCGGTCGCGGTTCACGGCCGGCCGGCCGTGGATCGCGGCAGTGGAGCGGAGGGCCGAGCCGGTGGCCGAGGCGCCGCCGCCGGCCGGCGCGCGCGCGGCGTGGGCACGAGCCGGAAGCCCGGAGAGCCCAGATCTAGCTGGAGCTCGGAGGGCCGGAGGGCGAAGGCGGCGAGGCGCGGTCGCCGGCGGAGCGGAGGGCGGAGCGGAGGCGGCGAGGCGGAGGCGACTAGCTGGCTAGGGTTAGGGGCCGCGTGATTTGCCATCGCCGCGCACACGCGGTTCGGAAATGGGGATCGAGGGGAGGGGGACCGGACCGGGAGGATCAGCCGTGCGGAAAGAAAATGGGCTGGGCCCTGCTACACGCGCGGTTGCGGGCTGCAACGCAGCGCTGCTCGACTGCTGCGTTTTTCGGTTTTTTGTCGCTGTAAACAATTAATTTGACCCAACTATACATATATACATGTATTATACCTCATATATACTAGGTTTTTTGTCAAAAAATTTGGGTGTTCAGGTGAACACCCATGAACCACTGTAGATCCGCCCCTGCTCCACATCACACAGGGTAGTGGGCTAGTAGAATCCCTACCAGAAGGCTTTCGAGACCAATGTGCGAAGTGCGAGATGGGAAATAGGATTTGCAAACACCACGCTTGTAGAGGGTATCATCATGAATGATAAAGCCCCTTGCACAGTTCAGCAACCTTTGTGACTCAGTGGGGTTAGGGGGCTTGGTCTTGTTGATGAGATATTCGATGATCGGCTTTCTCCAATTTTGCTCTCCAATGGCACATACCTCTAGGAGCCCCTTCACCATTGGTTTTGCTAAGACTTGATAAAAGGAGCTAGCAGTCCTCTCCGCTTGTGGGCTGGCGGCCTTGGCCAGGATGTCTACTTCAAGTTTGCTTGAATGCGGGATGCTCTGAATAGTTATGTCACTGGAGTACTTCTCGTTGGCCCGGACGAGGGCTAGGTACCTCACTAGTGTTGGATTCTTGGCTTGGTAACTGTTGTCGATGTGACAAGCAATAAGCTGCGAATTGCTTTTTATAAGGAGTCTCTTGGCCCCTGACACTCGAGCTTTGCGCAACTCGAGTAGTAATGCCTCATACTTAGCAATGTTGTTCGTGGCCACAAAGTCCAGGTAGGCATAGTAGAAAGTGCGCCCCACTTGGGGATTTGAGGATCATACCTGCCCCTGTGCCTTTTAAGCACCAAGACCTATCCGCGTTGATTGTCCAGAGTGGGTTGGTTGGCGGGATGGATAGGGGAGTTTTGTGGGGGTCTATTCTATAACAAAGTCCACTAGCACCTGGGATTTGATTGCTGTGTGAGAGACGAATGTGATTGAAAATGGGGCTAGCTCGGTCGCCTACTTCCCCACTTGCTAGGATGCTTCCTTGTTGCGAAGCATTTCACCAATAGGGAATGGTGACAATATCTGGATTTCATGGGCCAAGAAGTAGTGCTAGAGCTTCCTCGAGGCCATGAGGACGGTGTAGGCGAGCTTCTCCAGTTCGATGTACCTCACCTTAGCCCCTTGCAAAGCTTCAGACACGTAGTACACGGGGTGTTGTTTCCTTCTTCTTGGACCAACACAGCGCTCACGGTGACAGGGGGTGCCGCTGTGTAAGCGAGGAGGCCCTCTTTCTACCTGGGGCTGTGCAATAGCAGAGGGGACACAAGGTAGTTCTTTAGGTCATCTAGGGCAGCTTGACTTTCGACAATCCACTCGAAGGCGCCAGAACCTCACAGTATTTTGAAGAAGGGGAGCCCTCCCTCGGCCGAGCAAGAGATGAATCACCCCAACACGACCAACCGGTTGGCCAACTTCCGCACCTCAGCAAATATTTTGGGGAGGCTTCATGTCGAGGATGGCCTAAATCTTTGTAGGGTTCGCCTCAATCCCACGCTTTGATACCAGGAAGCCCAGCAGCTTCCCCGCTTGCACTCTGATGGTACACTTCTCTAAGTTGAGCTTCACGCTAGCTCGGCATCAGTTTAGTTTCTTTCAAATTGCCACTGCATTCAACATTCCATTGCTTCACGCCAAAGTTTCTCAAATGGGGTACCTATGCACCAATTGAACCATGAGAAACATCACAAATTAGCGCTGAAAATTCAAAGAATAATTAAAAAGATCATAAATTATGCTGCCACCAAAGCATGCTCACCTTGATGCCCCATTCTCCTCCACCGACGGCACTCGCCACAAAGATACCCTCCTATCCTACCGACGTCACCCTCGCGCCCGACACCGCCTCTTCTACTGACAGCGGCTACCACATCATCGCCACCAAGGAAATCCACTAGAGAAGAGGAGAGGCGAGGCAAATCGCAAATGTCCATTCGCCCTCATCAAGAATCCCCGTATGACTATATGAGCTTAATATTTTTTATATAAAACATATTTCCTTTATATTTTTTCCATTAGTGGAACTTGAGATTATGGATAGATTCAAATAAATTGTTACTTTTAGTTTTTCACTTTTGCTACAATAACTAGCTTTCACTTTTGGTTCTTCATGTGCTCGAGCTGACATCCAGAGTCACCAACCACACGAGAAATTGCCACTATTTCCCGCCGTTGACCCCACAAATCAGTGTGACTAAAATATAATAATTCTCCATTTCCACGCGGGCATAGATATACACGCGGAAAATAAGAAGTCGAGAAGCCACGCGAGCCCGTGCCCGCACCACACCCACTCCCCAAATGTCGCCGCCGAGGCGCCTCGCCGTGCTCCGCTCCCACCTGCAGCCCGACGGCCCGGCGCCTCCCGCCTGCGAAGGCGAGCAGGATCCAGCGCCGGCGGCAGAGCTGGCAGCGGGGGTCTCGACTTCTCCTTGCGCCTCCGCCGGCGGCGGCGCGCGCGGGGGCGGTCGGGTGGGGGAGGGAGAGCGGGAGAACTGCGTGTTCTGCCGGATCATACGCGGCGAGGCGCCGGCGTTCAAAGTGCGTTCGTTTCTCTCCGCGTTTCCGATTTGTACCTCGCGAGTCTTCGCGTTAACCCGCTTGCTTCGTTTGTTTCGGGTTAGGGGTGGGAAAATACAGAGCGGATTGCGTGGGAGTCAAACTGTTGCATTTACGCGCTTATCTAAAAACGCAGCGTCTCACTGCATATAACTCCCAAGTTTGCTCCTGTACATAGCAATTTTTGTTCTGGCTCAGGACGTGGTGGATAATTGGAAAAAAAAACCCGAGTATTGTGTGAAGCATTCATGGAGGCTTCACTGAGTATCCATCTCTCCTAAAGCTTCTTTTATGAGGATGGAGTGGTTAATTTCCTCTGATCAGTGCTATTCTGTGTTATTTGCAGGTCTACGAGGACGATGTGTGCTTGTGCATATTGGATTCTCATCCATTAGCTCCTGGGTAAATTGCTTCGTTTTCTTTTCCCATATTTGCCCCTTTTATTATACTGTTGTAAGTTCATAACAACTGATAGCTTTGAGGATAACAGAACATTTGCAGCTCATAGTCTAAATATTCGTCATGGTTTGTAAAACTTCTTTTATCACATTATTTTAAGGATTATAATGTGAGTTGATGTCTTCACTCAAAACTGGCAAAATCTAGTGCAGTGCAATATTTTCGAGGGAATACTTTTTAAATTTACATGATGCTTCACACAGCTTATGTTAGCATGTTGTATCAGTTTGGTCAGAAATATGTTCAACCTACACCATTTTTTTTCCGAGTATCACTTAGGATATTTGATTTTGTAGAGAATGAAAATAAGTTTTTCAGAACAAGCAATAACCTTTTCCTAAATTGGCCTGCTTAACAAAATGTGCTGGTTCAGATTGTAGCCCTACACAGAATACATAAACTATTTTGATCCATCAACAATCATAAAATTTTATGATTTTCCAAAAAAAATGTAAATTATATTTAGTGGAAGGAAGTGGTATGTTTTATGGGATTTTTTAATGATTGCTGTTTCTTTTTCTTTTTTTTTGTCACCAGTTCTAGATGTTTATGGATCTTTTGACCTCTAAGTAATTTGTATAATTTTTTCAATACTTTCATCTATTATCATGCAGAATTCATAGGAAGTGTTGAGTACTGGAATTCTTATTTTTTTTATCATCTTCATGTAATTCTATATAACATTTGGAGTGTTTCTATCTTAGAGTTTTTTTTCCCTTTATATGGAGAAGGTGATTTCTAAATTCTGCTAATTTCCTATCCACATTTTGTTAATTTGCCAGTACAAGTTTATACACCTTGTTAAATCTAATTAAATCCAAAAGATACCCATTATTCCATATCCACATTTAAATTTGAAATCTGAGTGGATAATGAGTTCTCTACAAAATGCACAGCCTTTCTAAACCATTTGCCAGATCTTCAGATATGATGATCTATATCCCTTCACACCACCCATACAGAAAATTATGATAGTATATTAGGGCAAAAAAAAGTACACAATAGTGGCCAACATACTGAAATACATTTATATTTGTCTCTCTGCATTGGGTAAGCTTTTTCTTGCTTTTGGAGGCTATCTTGTCAATCAAAGGAAATATTTAAACATATTTTTTGCCCAACAAACAGTGCAAAGTATATAGTGCCTGAACACTTATTTTAGAAAATTAGCTCAAAACAGTTTTCAGTTAGCAATGCATAGCTTACTAGCTACACAGAATGCTTGGCTTTAATTTTCTTTCTTTAATCGACATTCATATTACCTGGCATGTTATGCTTAATGCATCATTTTCTGTTGTTAAATAACATAGATCTATCCTTTTCTTATTTATGTATTCTGGTTTCTACTTCATGATATGTCCTTGCCATTTTCCCCTCTGCAGGCATTCCTTGATCATTCCAAAATGCCATTTTCCATCACTGGAAGCAACCCCACCACCTGTAAGTTTTTGGTTGCTGTAATGGACAGGACTTTAAATATAGCAAATTCATCACTATTTACAGACATATTCTCTTTATATTTGGACTGAAACCTATATACTTGAGACAATTATTAAGAGATCCTTGTCAATAATTATCCATGTTTGGTAGTTGATTTTACGTTCTCTACAAGTAAATGTGTAGTTAGGTTGATTATGTCCATTTTTTTATCTCTACTTTTGGATGTAAGAGGGTTCATGGATAGGAAAAAATATCTACTTGCAAAATCCAAATAAGCAGGCGGTACCATATAACATACCCAAACAGGTTCTCCACTTAATCAGAATTCTGCAGTCTTATTTCCATGAGCTGATCATCATTGCATTCCTTTCCGCAAATCCGTAGTTATTTATGTAACAGAGTAGAGTAACCTTAAAAAAATTATGTTGTAAACATGGTTTAATCAGCAGTTGTAAAGCATTTAAAAATTGAAGAAACAACATGTTTTTGCATATCAGAAGGTCTCTCCAACAGCCTCTGTTCATGAACTTAACTGAACTATCTTTTCAGTGATTAGCCACAACAAGTTGCATGCAACTTTTGTTGTTGTTGCCTTTTATGAGGTGGCTCCATCTCGTTTGTGGAGCAGCCGATATTCAAATGACTGCCTTGCTGAATTAGGCAAACAATAATGTTCTGCATGTGTATTGAGCTTTGGTTTCTCCACGTAACAGAGGACAGCCTCACACTAGAGTTACTGAAGCGTTCTGCATGTGTATTGAGCTTAGGTTTCTCCACGTAACAGAGGATAGCCTCACACTAGAGTTACTGAAACGTTTGTATCGTATTGTTGGATTACCCCTTTAAGTAAATACTGACCAAAGATATAGGCTTGGTGTTATTGTTATTTCATCAAACTATTATATTGGAGTATGACTTTCAGTATTATTATCAACATATATCGTATAGTTTATCTTTGTTTTCTTTGGATTAAATTTGTAATATAATTTACTTTCTTGAATGCAAATAATATTTTCTTTTGAACTTTGTTTTTAGACAGTGTACAAGTATTTTTCAAAAAACTGTTCAATTCTTGTGACAGTATGGTTGCTGCCTCAAACCATATCCTCCTGTTCATCATACTCCTGTGTTACATTCCATCTGCCAGTTAACATATTGCATGTTATAATTCATTAGAAATGGTGGGTTAATCATTTACTTCAGAACATTGCTGGAATTTTTTCTTAAGTAAATTTCTTGTCTTTGAGCCAGGTAGTAGCAGCCATGTGTTCGAAAGTACCATTTCTTAGCAATGCAATTATGAAGGCTACTCAGTGTGGTAGGTAGACTACAAAATATTTTGGTATTCATTGTTGGAATAAATATTTTTTTGGTTTATAATTAATTACCATATTTATCCTATTAGTGTCCTTCATTTAGACTGAAGAAGTGCAATCGCAGAATATTTGCACTGCTTATGTATAATGCTATGCAAGGAGTTTTTGAAAAGCACTTCTCCCAACTTTTTCCTTCATTGGTTGCATACCTACATCTTATTAACAGTGTAAACTACTCCCAAAACCAGTTTTAAGTGTTGATTGGCGGAACTGGTGCTTTTTTTTTTGCAACAGTAGGTCATAATCTTGTTGTGCCTGCCCGGGAAGCTGATGCTGGTGTAACTTTAAAACTACATTCCTCTCTATAATGAATGGGCAGAGCTCCTGCCATTTGTTTCAAAAAAGCAGTAGGTCATAATAAATCTGCAAAAATATGACAGCATTCTAGCCAGACAACACTGAAATTGGCAAAGAAAAAAAAAGAAAAAAGGAGGGAGGTTGTTCTTTGTTTGACAAATGAGTAGAACGGTCCTATTACCCTTTCAGAGCCCAACAATGTGCTCCACGGCTCTACTGTATTTTCTTCTGTACATCTAATGTAATTGTGCATTCTTTACACAACTACTATCGAGAAAAAAGTTGCCCATCAAAATATCTCAGAGCTGGAAAAACCTGCGTTAAAACCAGATACTGTAGGTTCTAGTTTTCTTGTGGAGATATGGATTAGTTACACTGATCTAGAGTTTCACCAAATTATGTTATGACTTATGAGTTACTTACAGCTGTCTCAGTGGGTTTATATTTTTTTAGATAAACATGTATTTTCACAATATTACTGCTCATTTGGTTTTCCCTGTAAACTAGCTAAAACTGGATGGATTCCAGCTGATTTACCATCTTGTTGTTTGTGGTTGTCAGTTCAAGAGCCCTTCATGGCTTATGTATTTTCACAATATTACTGTTCATTTGGCTTTCCCTGTAAACTAGCTAAAACTGGATGGATTCCAGCTGATTTACGATCTAGTTGTTTGTGGCTGTTAGTTCAAGAACCCTTCCTGGCCAAAGCCTGCCTGAAGCCAATATTAGTAGCCCATTGTTGTCCTGGATCTGGAACGATAGTATATTTCCTTTTTGGTGTGGTACTTGAAAATTCACATATTGTCTTTAAGCCCAACATATTATAGTGGATTATGTTCTCTGTCTTACTCTCTGTACCATATTGTTCAAATCAAACTTCTTAAGATCAGAAATAAACTATAGCTATGCAATGTTCCTCCTGAGTTACCAAGTCTTTTGAATCATCTGTCGCTGTTATACATTCTCAATTTGTACTGCACATTCACAGCAGACTTGCTGAAGAATTGTTTGTTCTTTCAGCAATTTTTCCTTATCTGCATATACATAAAGTAGCTGCATTTGTCAGCATCAATCTGCTCGCAGATTGCTAAGATGACATAGGGTAATTTTGCATTATTGTACTGTTTTCCTAAGATTTTGAAGAAACATTTCATGTACAAAACTTCTGCAGCCTAATATACTTTTGAAGAAACATTTCATGTACAAAACTTCTGCAGCCTAATATACTTGCTATTTTCAGCGTATTTAAAAAACTAATCTATCATAATTCTGTTGTTGCACTTGGTTATCCCTTTTGCACAGGCAATGGATCGTGTAATATGTTTAGATTTTTCTACCTGACGAATTCGACTTGATACGATTTTATATATATTATCTGTTGGGACATGTTTAACCAATTAGACACTTTTACCATTTTCGTTTAACCAATTAGATACTTTTACCATTTTCGTATCCATAGTTATCACGACTTGGCGTCGCCGTCCTGGCAGTCAGAGGGGGACGCCGAGGCTGGTCGCCCAGGAGATCTCCCACCGCCGGCGCCGATCTGTGGCTTTCTCTCGCTGCCGACATTGATGATTGATCTGCGGCCTTCTCCCACCACCAGCGCCGAGGGAGGGGCGGAGCAACGGGGCCAGCGTGTCAGAAGCAGAGGAGGCAGAGGGACATAGGTGCGCCAACGGTGGAAGTAGAGGAGGCGGAGGGATGCTAGTGCGCCGACGGCGGCGGAAGCAGAGGAGGCGGAGGGATGCGGGCGCGGCAACAACGACGGAAGTAGAGGAGACGGAGGGATGTGGGCGCGCCGGCGGCGGCGGAAGCACAGGAGGTGTGGGAGGTGTGAGACGCTCGGTGGCGGCGAAAGCAGAGGAGGCGGTAGAGGTGCAGAAGGCATGAGAAATTGCTGTCAACAGGCAAAATTGCTGGTGGCTAGGGTTATAGGGATGGTAAATTTTTTTGGTTTTTTATGATTTAGTCCTCGGAGTTTCTAACAATTACGAATAGGCCCCTCTCTCAATAGATTTCTACGTATTTAGAGTTTCTAAAAATTATAAATAGACCCCTCTCCAATGGATTTCTTTTGATTTGGACCTTTTGAGCTACATTACATGGTTATTTGGATAATTTGTGTTATTATGTTATATGATTATCTAGTTTTTGGTAATATAAGATGTTGTATTTATTACTATCGTCTAACTGTCGTCATGGTGGACGTCTAGTTGACTAGACTTCCAGGCGCCCTGATCTTGCTGCGACTTGCTAGAGCGTCATGACTCAACATATTACATTGATTCATTGTGCTGCATATGAGAATAAATTGGTTATCTACTGTTAACATATTAATTTCCTTCGATTATCTTGGAATACAGATTCATTCAACTTGGTAGTCAATAATGGAGCAGCTGCAGGACAAGTTATTTTCCATGTGAGTAGTATCTTATCTTAAACTTCACAATAATGGAATTGATAAACTGCATCTTATTCGTAGGAAGTATCTATGTTTCTTATTTTGATGTGATACATGAGCATAATATGAAATCCCATATCGTGGTCTGTCGAATTAAATAACATTTGTATAGTATCTGCTTAATAGTTAGTTATAGTGAACTTCCAAATCATAGATATCTTCCCAATTCACTTTTTTAGCAACAAAGATTCATGGGTTCATTTGCGAACATCTCTGACTAAAACGTGGTTCATCTTAAAAGGAAAAACAGATACTTGCAAACAATGCACCTCATTTGTATATTAGCTAGTCGACTTGAAGAAATAATTACTAATGCAGGTCATGTTTTGCTATTCTTATTGCAGACCCATTTCCACATAATTCCTCGTAGATCTGGTGATAAGTTGTGGCCTACAGAGGTAACAATAAATGTGCTGCATTCCACATTTCTGTATTTTCGTCTTCGCAAGCTTCTATTTTTCATTATGCCCTAAAAAACACACACAGAGCTTTAGAAGGCGCTCCATTGAGCCAAACGAAACCTCGGGTCTTGTTAGCTGCATCAAGGAGCAACTCGATTCTACCCCGGAAGGATGTAAAACTGAAGCATCTTCACTTCCTAAGGAACCATGAGGCAAAGCTGCACCTGTCCAGTACATAATGCGCCTCGGTTGCATATTGAAAGCAATTATCTGCCTGGCGGTTTGAAGGGTAATGCTCGGAGTTGGGAGTGCATGATAGTTTACCTGTCCTTCGACATACTTTTAATAGTTTGGTAGGACTAGCATTGTAACCTTTGTATAAAAGCTGACAATAAGAGCTAAAGACAGTCAAGTTATGCCCTATTGGATGGAAATTAGAGTTTGCGATGACAAGATTGGGAAGATACAGCTTCTTTTGCAGTGCACCCAAACTCTCAAAATATGAATATTGTATGTGAATTTAAATTATTTTTAGTTGCGGTAGATGCACACGTCCGAACACCACCACGCACACCACATGCATGTGGCACATTTCTGCGAAGGCGTGTAAAGAGAGACAGATGAAGGCCTTCAGAGATACATAGTTAATTGGTGCGTCGACTGATTTTTGTTTTGTTGGCTTGCCATTTAACTTAGGGTATTGTACAATAGATTATCACTTTGTGTTGCACTGTTTCCTTGTTAAGAGCTTTCACGTGAGAAACCTTTAGAAAATCTCACTAAGGGGAAAAGAGTATAACATTTAATCTTCGGGATTCAATCTTCAGGATTTAAGGTAAATGCTAATTGTTGTGGTTACAGACCAAACAGAGAGAGAGTGTGGTAGTGGAGAGTTGAGTAAAATGAATGGCTTAGAGTCTTCCTCCCGTGACCTATGTCACATATATATTCATATGGCGAGTGTTTGTATAGTTATACGTTTACACATGAGTATTCCCCTCGGGGGCTCTTATGTCATTATACATGTCATGTTTCGGACCTAACAGGCCTACTGGGCTTAGGTGGGGCCACCCCTACAACAGGAGCCTCTCATGGTGAAGGGCTTCACGGCCAAGCCATGCCTGGTTCTTTGGCCCTCCGTCCCATCGGCCGTGATGCTTTGATGATCGGGATAGTTCGCACGTCCACCTGCATTTGTGCGAGGGCCGTCTTCAGTCCCGGCTCGCGCCTCGAGGCCGGCGCCGGAAGTCCGGCTTCGGCAGGGCCGAGGTCGTGCTTGTGCAAGAGCCGTCGCCCGCGCCGTGGTGGGCGCGGCCGAGGCCGAAGACACCGAGTAGGCCGAGGGTTCGACCGGCCGGGTTCGGCATGCCCTACCCGCGCCGCAGATATTGATGGGCGAAGCCGACTTGGTCGGCCGCCTTTGGCGCCGAGTCTCGGAAATGCGTCGCGCGATGTGGCGCCGGTAGCGGAAGGTGGTTGCTTGGTCGGGAATGTGCTTTAATGACACTGAATCGCGCGGCCTTTGTCGTGGCGGTCGGCACGGCTGCCCCGCCGCCCATGATGGATGTGGGCACGTGGCGGCTGTAATTGGAGCGTCGTGGGGTGCCAACGTTCACGACCACGCCCGTCGCCTCTTCCCGTGAAAAGTGGCCACGCGGGGAGTGTATGGGTGCATTGGCGCCGAGCACCACCTACCGCCGCCGCGCGGTTTCCGTTGCACCGCCCGATCGTGGTAGCCGAACCGCTGTCATTCTGTCGCTCGGTCTTCTGCCTGTGGGGGAGACGAGGGCTTTACAATCCGCCCCTGTGTGCATGCAGTCGTTCCCCTTGGCTGTGTGATTGCTTGTGTGTTCCTTGCTATTCCTCTTGCACCTCCTGCTGCTAATCTTGCCTCCGCGCTTGCTCGCCACCGTGAGAGATGGCTGCGCGCGACGACCTCCCAGTTAGCACGGGTGCTGCCCTTGACGATCCTGTGCGTCGCCTTAGCGAGAGCGCTCGTCTAGCCAGCGCTGCCTGACGCCACCACCGGCGGAGTACCGCCTGGTTCCGCGCGACAGGAAGCAAACTCCTCAGCACTGGGATGCCGTGAAAAGGTCCAAGGGCCGCTGCTCCCGTGTGCTGGGGCGGAGCCGCGTCACGGAGGAGACCCTCCAGACCCTTCTGCAGGAGAAGAAGCTGGAGGAGCGTGCCGGGGCTCGCCTACCCGGGCGTGACGAAGTGGAGCCGAACCTGGGGGAGTCGGAGGCGATCGTCTTCGTGGCGTTCTTCGACGCTGGCTCCGATCCCGCGACACACCTTGTTCGTGAAGTGCCGCGAGCGTATGGGTTGAGCCGGCGCGGTGACTCCGACCGCGATCGTGCGGTTGGCCATCTTCACGTGGGCGATGCGACGAGGGTACCCGCCCCGCCGAGCGTTCGCCATTCTCGCACGCACGCGGTGCCACCCAAGGAGAGTAGAAGGGGGCTTACTCGAACGGCGGCGTGGACTTCGTCCGAGGCCGAGTGCCGCACTGCTTCCGCGCTGGCTATGCGCGGAAAAGTGGAGACCGGTGGACACGGCGGTGGTTCTATTACACCCGTGGCGAGCACGAGCGGCCTCTGGAGCCGTGGAGAGCCGATATCATTCGACCGCTGTCCGAATGTGACGCCCGGCTTTGGCGACGAGTAGCGGCGCGGAGGCTTGCCGGGTCGCGCTCGGTTCAACATGCGTGACTCGCGAGGAGTTCACCATGTACGGATATGCCCGCTTGCTTGCAATCGAAATATGAGCGCGAGGCCCGATCGGAAGGATGGCATCCACCGGGGGTGTCTTCGCTTCATAGGCCGTCCGCGCCCTGTAAGTGTCTCTGCGATATGCCAAGCACCACGTGGGTGGTTGCAAACCCCTAGGCATGACCCTCCGCTTGTGCCTGCAGTACGCCGGTTAGAAGATGCGGAACGCGCCGTAGCTGTGATACTTGGGCCGTACACGGCGGAGGAGCACAAGGCCCGCGAGTCCGCGACCCTCTTGGCGAAGCAGGGGCGGATTAATCGAGTGTGCGAGGCCTTGGAAATCCCCGTGCCGGAGCGCCCAGTGCCGGCGGGATCACCGAGCGGTGCGGCGGTGGCAGCGCCATCGTCTCGGAGCGGGGTCCAGTCGGTGGTTGTTGCCCTTAGTTCGTCGGCCGTGCCGCAGGTCAAGGACGTGAGGATGGGGGGTGAGACGGGCGCTGGGCTCAGATCGACTGGTTCGGGGGGTCGCGTAAGTCCCGACGAGGCCGTATATGGTGGCTAGGCAGCGAGTGTGCGCCCCGCTTTTCTCGAAGATGACGCCTCGTCGCCTCCCGCGGCACCCGTCGCGCTGTCGCTAACGACGGCCTCCACGGCTGCCGAGGTAGCCACGGAGGCTTCACCTACGACTCCAAAGGCAAAACGGCCTCGAGTGCAATCGCCGCCGTCTTCCCGGGGCCGATTCAGTGTGGCGGGTCCGGTGATCGCGCCCGACGGCTAGCGGGACGCCGGTCGGGAGGGTTGTCGCGCCTCAGACTAGCGGGGCGCTCCTAACCCCGGTGGAGGTCACGACAGAGGTGACCGGAGGTAGGCATAGTTCGTTTTCGTCGCGCGACTTCGTGAAACTCTCCCCGATTTGCTCGCTTATTCCGTCGACGCCAGGCGAGATAGCGTCTCCCAAACGAGGGCAAGAATCGAGCAATGGGGGCCTCGCGATGTCGCCACCGATTGAGCCGGGCCGTGTGTGCCCTAACCGCCCGCAGCACTAGGGCGGGGACTCCAGGGCCTGACGTCTCTGACTTCGTACCTCGGTGGGAGGCGCTTCGCGCCTGGAACGAGGTGGCGGAGTATGCTGGCGCCCGCCTAGATCGATAGACGCTGCATTCCTGCGGGGGCGACCTCTTGGCGCTCGCATTGGGGGCCTCCGAGATGAGGGTAATGGTCTCCGCTCTTGCTGCATACCCCTTGCTTATTTGATAGGTAACCCTTGCTATGCTCCGTGCAGACGCTTGCTATTAGCAAAGCCCTTGAAGAGGCTCGCGCTCGCGAGCGGAAGGTACTGGAGGACCAGCTGCATGTGGCGGACGACACCAACGCCACCAAGGATGAGGTCATTCGAGTGCTGATGGCGGAGCAGGACGAGGTTGTTGCCGACGCACAGTTGGTGGGTAGGAACGCGAAGGACGCGGCAGTAGCCGCACACCTTGCGATGGAGGAGGCCCAGCGCACCGCGGCGGAGGAGCGGACCACCCTTCTTCGGCAAATCTCCATGCTGGAGGTGGAGAAGGAATAGCTTGCCGCCTCTGTTGCGGAGAAAACGCTATCTTGGGATAACGCGTGCTCTTCCGCGTGGAAAGCGATGGGGTCCTTGGAGCGGGCGCTTCGGGGGCTTTGTGTGCATGTGGAGGATGCCACCCATGGCCGCCAAGACCTGATGGAGACGCTTGAGCGAATCGAAGAGGGCTCGAGCATTGCCCTTCCTGGCGCCAAGGCTTTCGGCATGCACTGCGGCTATATGAGTGCTGGGCTTGCCCTCGCCTTGCTGCACGCTGGTGGGTGTGAGCATGTCGATGAGCTGGCGAACCCTCAGCTTGACTTGCCTACCGAGCCCGGGGTGATATCTGATGCCGTTCGTGCCACCGAGCCCGTGACCCGAAACTTCCATGACCGGATTTGGAATTATGTTGGGGAGGGGGCCGCCGCGGTTGCTTTGCGGTGGACACTGCGGAACAAGGGGGACGTGCTTCGCCGCTCGGAAGGTCCCTCGCGCGCAGCGACGCGGCGCCGCCGCAGCAAGACGGGCGCGACACATAGGAATAGCCAGGTGTTGGCGCATTCCACGCCACGCATGTCTGCTTCTGGAATGTAACTGTCTTGTTGGGGCAAACAATGATCTTGCCATGCAGTAGTTGTTATGTAATATGCTGCAAACTGGTGGGTCGTGCAAGGCGCGGGTATCGTGTCGCCCCCCGTTCTGGTATGAGCAAACGGGCTTGCGAATACTGTGCAGCTCAGGCCCTAGACTGGCCGAGGTAGGCGCGCAAGCGCTCGTCCCCTACCCCCGAAGCGGTGGCGCGAGCCGGGCGCCAGTCGGGCAGACGCGCGAGGTAGACGCGCAAGCGCCCGCCCCTACCCTTCAAGTGGTGGCGCGAGCTGGCGCCAGTCGGCAGACACGCGAGTGCTCCGCCCCTACCCTTCGAAGTGGGGCAGCGGAGCTGGCGCCAGTCGGAAGACGCGCGAGTGCTCCGCCCCTACCCTTCAAAGTGGTGGCGGCGAGCTGGCGCCAGTCGGCGAGACGCGCGAGGTAGATGCGCAAGCGCTCCGTCCCCTACCCTTCGAAGTGGTGGCAGCGGAGCTGGCGCCTAGTCAAAGTAGACGCACGAGCGCTCCGTCCCCTACCCTTCGAAGTGGTGGCAACGGAGATGGCGCCTAGGCGAAGTAGACGCGCGAGTGCTCCGTCCCCTACCCTTCAAAGTGGTGGCAGCGGAGCTGGCGCCTAGTCGAAGTAGACGCGCGAGCGCTCCGTCCCCTACCCTTCGAAGTGGTGGCAACGGAGATGGCGCCTAGGCGAAGTAGACGCGCGAGTGCTCCGTCCCCTACCCTTCAAAGTGGTGGCAGCGGAGCTGGCGCCTAGTCGAAGTAGACGCGCGAGGTAGACGCGCAAGCGCTCCGTCCCCTACCCTTCGAAGTGGTGGCAGCGGAGCTGGCGCCTAGTCGAAGTAGACGCGCGAGCGCTCCGTCCCCTACCCTTCGAAGTGGTGGCAGTGGAGCCGGCGCCTAGTCGAAGTAGACACGCGAGTGCTCCATCCCCTACCCTTCGAAGTGGTGGCAGCGGAGCTGGCGCCAGTCGGGCAGACGCGCGAGGTAGACGCGCAAGCGCCCGCCCCTACCTTCGGTGGTGGCAGCGGAGCTGGCGCCTAGTCGAAGTAGACGCGCGAGCGCTCCGTCCACTACCCTTCGAAGTGGTGGCAGTGGAGCTGGCGCCTAGTCGAAGTAGACTGCCCGTCCCCTACCCTTCGAAGTGGTGGCAGCGGAGCTGGCGCCTAGGCGAAGTAGACGCGTGAGTGCTCCGTGGGGTGGGCGCAAGGATAGCATCCGTGTCTTCTTTATATACTCCAGAGGAGTGCGTGGGATATACATCCACGTCTTATTTATACTCCGAAGAGTACGCACTAGGGCAACGCCCATGCGTGCGCGGGGTTTGCGTCTTGTTTATACTCCGTAGAGTGAGCAAGGATAGCATCCGCGTCTTCTTTATACTCCGGAGGAGTGCGTGGGATATATATCCACGTCTTATTTATACTCCGAAGAGTACGCACTGGGGCAACGCCCATGCGTGCGCGGGGTTCGCGTCTTGTTTATACTCCGTAGAGTGCGCAGGGATAACATCCGCGTCTTGTTTATACTCCGGAGGAGTGCGTGCGGAGGCGGACCTCGCGCTACGTCTTATTTAGAGTCCGTAGACTGCGCGCAGAGGCGAACCTCCGCGCGTTGCGAGCGGTGAAATTGCGTGCGGAGGCGGACCTCGACGCTACATCTTATTTATACTCCGTGGAGTGCGTGCGGAGGCGGACCTCGCGCTACGTCTTATTTAGAGTCTGTAGACTGCGCGCGGAGGCGAACCTCAGCGCGTTGCGGGCGGTGAAATTGCGTGCGGAGGTGGACCTCGACGCTACGTCTTATTTATACTTCGTGGAGTGCGTGCAGAGGCGGACCTCGCGCTACGTCTTATTTAGAGTCCGTAGACTGCGCGCGGAGGCGAACCTCAGCGCGTTGCGGGCGGTGAAATTGCGTGCGGAGGCGGACCTTGACGCTACGTCTTATTTATACTCCGTGGAGTGCGTGCGGAGGCGGACCTCGCGCTACGTCTTATTTAGAGTCCGTAGACTGCGCGCGGAGGCGTCCCCCTACACGTCTTTATGCATGCTTATGCGTAGCGCACACGAAGGTGACCCTTCGCACGCTTTTAATACGAAAAATGGGAGAACTTGCATGAACGATGCACTTTATTAAATTCCCGTTTGCGCGGGTGAGCGGTTACAAGGGTTAAGGCACTAACCGTTAGCCGCTTACGTCTGCCGAAGCCGGGGAAGGCCCTTAGCCTTGTGTGCTTGACTCAGGCGTAATACCACCGTAGCTTGTCCGCATTCCACGTGTGTCGGAGCGTGTGCCCTTCCAAAGTGGCCAAGCGATACGCTCCCTTCTGCAGGGCCTCCGCGACGATGTACGGGCCTTCCTACTTGGACTCGAGCTTGCCTACCGTTTCCGTGTGGAGTGCCATCTTGAGGACTAGGTCGCCCGGTCTGAATTCGCGTGGGTATAGTGAACGATTGCGACCATGCACCATCTGTCGCGCGTATTTTATGACGTGCTGTGTTGCGCTGGCCCGATCTCCGTCAAGGAGATCCACGGACAATTGGCGCTCCTCGTCTGGTGCTTGGACGAGGACCCGCCGCGAGCCCGCCTTTATTTCTTCGGGTGTGACCGCCTCATCGCCGAAGAGGAGCTTGAAGGGCGTGAACCCCGTTGGGCGTGTGACCATTGTGCGAAGGGACCAGAGGACGCTGTGGAGCTTGCCCGGCCACTTCCCTTTTGGCAGCCCGACGAGGCGCTTTTTGATTGCGGCAGAGATGGCGCCGTTTGCCCGCTCCACCGCCCCGTTGGACTGTGGGTGGCCGACCGAGGTGAACCGGAGGGTGATGCCCATGTTGCTGCAGAATTCTTTGAATGGTGCTGCATCGAACTGCAGACCGTTGTCGACGGTGATCTCCCTGGGCACGCCGAATCGGCATATGATGTTTTGCCAGAGGAAGCGCTGCAGAGCTGCCGAGGTAATCTTGGCGAGGCTACGCCTCCGCCACTGGAAAGTACTCCAGGGCGACTGCGACAAAGCGCAGGTCCCCTGGGGCCCTGGGAAGTGGTCCCACGATGTCGATGCCCCACCTCGCCAGCGGCCACACCGGAGGTATGGGGTGGAGGCTTGTCGGGGGCCTGTGGATAGCCCTTCCCATCCATTGGCAACCTTGACAACGGCGCACGAGGTCCTGGGCATCCGCGACAGCTGTTGGCCAATAAAAACCCTGCCTGAATGCCTTGCCCACCAGAGACCTCGGTTGGAGGTGCGAGCCGCAGAGACCCGCGTGAATTTCCGCAAGGAGGCGTTTGCCTTCTTCGCGCGGGAGGCACCGCAGGAGCGGTGCGCAGACCCCCTTCTTGTAGAGCGCCCCGTCGAGCACCTGGAAGGACCTAGCGCGGTGTTGCAAACGCCGGAGCTCGGAGGAGTCATCTGGTTCCGCAATGCCTTGCAAAAAGGCGAGAAGGGGCTCCCGCCAGTCGTCCTGCTGGGTGATCTGGTGGACGAGGGTCGTGTCCCGATTATCTTGTGTTATGGCGCGCCGCGTGGTCTCAGAAACGCCCTTCGAGGCGGGAGCTGCTGGTGGCAGCCTGGCCAGACGCCGCTTGCTCATTGTCCGCTCGAGGCATGGCCTTCACCGTGACACCCAAAAAGTGCCGTTCCTTCGCTCGTACGGCAGCTAGGTACTTGGCTAGCTCCAGGTCCTTGGCTTGATATGATTTGTCCACATGGCCCGCCACTAGCTGGGAGTCAGTGCGGACGAGGACTCGCCTTGCTCCCATCGCTTTGAGCTTCCCGAGGCCGAAGAGTAGCGCCTCGTATTCGGCCGTATTGTTCGTAGCCGGAAACGCTAGGCGCGCCGAGTAAAAAAGGCGCAGTCCTTCTGGGGTGATGATAACGGCGCCCACCCCTGCGCCCGCAACACCGTACGCTCCATCAGTATTAAGTGTCCACACCGGGTCTTCGAGTTGGAGGGGGGCTGAGCTGGGGGGGTCCATTCCGCGAGGAAGTCCGCCAGAACCTGGGACTTGATCGCCGTCCGAGAGGCATATGTTAGGGAGAAAGGGGCCAGCTCTGCCGCCCATTTCCCAATTCGCCCCGTGGACTCTTTGTTGTGGAGCATCTCCGCCAGGGGGAACAATGATGGTACCGTTATCGGGTGGGCCAGGAAGTAATGTCAGAGCTTCCTTGATGCCATGACCAGCGCATAAGCAAGCTTCTCGAGCTCGGTATATCGCGTCTTGGCGCCCTGAAGGGCTTCAGAGACGAAATACACTGGCCGCTGAAGTGCGCCCTCTTCCAAGACGAGAACGGCGCTAACCGCCGTTGCCGAGGCAGCGAGGTAGAGTAGGAGGGGAGCCTCTGGTGCCGGGGCCACCAGAGTGGGGAGGGTTGCGAGGTGCTTCTTGAGATCGTCGAAGGACTTTGTGCAGTCGTCATCCCAATGAAACCCATCACACCCGCGGAGGGTCTTGAAAAACGGCAAGCCCCTCTCTGCCGCTCTAGAGAGGAAACGGCTCAAGGCCGCCATGCGTCCTGCCAGCCTCTGGACCTCCCGCGTCGTCTTGGGGGGTTCCATGCCCAAGATAGCGTCAACCTTGTCGGGGTTCGCCTGGATGCCTCGCCCGGATACGAGGAAGCCCGTGAGCTTGCCGCTTTGACGCCGAAGACACATTTATCCGGATTGAGCTTGATGCCCGCTCTCCGGAGGTTGTCGAAAGTCTCCTGAAGATCCCGGCCGTGTGAGGCGAGCTGCCGGGTTTTTACTACCACGTCGTCCACATAAGCCTCCACATTCCTCCCTAGCTGGACGGCCAGGGCCAGCGCGACGAGGCGGGTGAAAGTTGCGCCCGCGTTCTTCAAGCCGAAGGGCATCCTCACAAAGCAGAATGTTCCCACCGGTGTAATGAAGCTGGTTTTCTCCTCGTCGTCCTTGGCCATGTAGACCTGGTGGTAGCCGGAATAGGCGTCCAAGAAGCTCATGAGCTCACACCCGGCGGTTGCGTCGACCAGCTGGTCTATACGCGGTAAAGGGTAATTGTCCTTCGGGCATGCCTTGTTGAGGGCGGTGAAGTCGATGCACATGCGCCAGGCGCCGCTGGCCTTTTTAACCAACACCGGGTTGGCAAGCCAGCCTGGATGTTGGACCTCGCGGATAACCCCCGCTCGAAGGAGCTTCGCCACCTCCACCTTGGCCGCTTGCTGCCGGTCCGCAGACATACGGCGAAGTTTCTGCTTGACGGGTTTGGCGTCGGGGCGGATCGCGAGGTTATGCTCGATGAGGGCGCGGTCCACTCCTTGGATATCCTCCGGGGACCATGCAAAGACGTCTATGTTGTCCTGGAGGACTCGGAGCAAGTCTTGCTCTACTTGCGGAGGGAGGTCTTCGCCTATGGATACGAACTTCCCTTCTGCTCGGAGCGGCACCCTCTTCACTCCGCCCTCCGGGTGGGGCTTAGGCGTCCAACCTGGGGCGGATGGCGTTGTGTCCGCCTGGTATTTGTTGAAGGCGTGCACCTTGCGGTGCAAACGTCCAGCTTCGGTTTCGATGCTCCGAGCCATATCCTGATCGCCGAAGATGGTGATAACGCCCCGCCGTACTGGAAGCTTCTTGCATAGGAATGCGAAGTGTGGGACGGCTTCGAAGGAGTTGATGGCGGGCCGGCCCAGTATGGCGTTGTGTGGATATGAGACGTCCACGACGTCGAAGACAACTTCTTCGGTCCTGGCATTGCCGGCCTGGCACAAGGAGACTCGGAGGCAGACCTGACCTAGAGCCTTCAGGGGTTGCCCTCCGAGGCCTTGGAGGGGGGCTTCCGAGGCTTTTAATAGACTCCGCGGTATCCCCATACGATCAAGGGCCTCTGCGAACAAAATATTGGCAGAGCTCCCTCCGTCCACAAGAATACGCCTGACGTCGCATCCCACTATGTCGGCCTGGATGACCAAGGGATCTTGATGGGGGAATTCTACGCCCTGTGCATCGGCTGACGTGAAAGTGATGCTACAAGGGGATGCCCACCGAGGTGGTTGTGCCGAGGAAGCACTTGACGAAGAGCCTCCCTCGATGACATTAATGTCGCGGTACTGGGTCTCTCCGGGGGGTCCAGCGCGGGGGGGATGGGCTGCCTCCTGTCATACTGCCGCGATTTTGGTGCATGCCCGCGTGAAATGGCCCCTGTAGCCGTGCACCTCGCACCACCTACCATATTCAAGGATTTCCTGCTCCGCGCGCAGCTTGGCATCGCCGCCTCCTTGGCGTCCTCTTGCGATGCGCGAGGCTGAAACAGCTCCTCGGGGAGTACCCTGCGCGGCCAGGATGTGGCGGGCCTTTTGGGGTCTTCGCTGATTGCGCCGGGGCTTGCGAATGTCACCTGCGGCCACTTGCTTGTGGTCTGTCCTCGGGTTGTCTCTTGCGCTACCTCTGTGTGACAGGCCCTCCGCTCGCCTGGCGTCGGAGTCGTTGCCGTGGCGCCTCCGCACGTCCTCTTCGGCTCGAGCGTACGCTTCCACTTTGTCGAAGAGCTCTGCCTCCGACTTGAGCGGCTTCCGCGCGTGGTACTCAGCGAGTGGTCCCGGGCGGAGGCCTTGTGTGGCTGCGTTGATGACGGTCGTTTCATTGACGTCCCTGACCTGGCAACGCACTTTTGCGAAGGGCTTGAAATAATCCCGAAGCCTTTCGTCAGGTTTTTGCTTGACTGCGAAGAGCTGGTCCGCATCGACACGCTCGACGTAGTTTCCCTGGAAGTTGCTGCAAAGCTGACCGCGGATCTGCTCCCACGCATGGATGGACTGCGGCGCGATGGAGAAGAACCAGGACAGCACCACACCTTGTAACGCGAGGGGGAGCCCTCTTGCTTTTGTGGTGTCGTCTTCGCCAGCGGCTTCGGTGGCGGCCTCATACACGCACACGAAGCCTCGCGGGTCGGAGTCACCCTCGTAGGCTTTGATGACGTTCGGGAACTTGAAGCCCGCGGGCCAGGCCGCCTGCTGCAGACCCGCGGAGAGCAGGGACTCCGGATCTATTCGCCGCGATGGGATGCGACTAGACGTAGGGGGTTCGGCCGCCACCGCCGGGGAGGGGGGTTGGCTCCGAGCCTCTTGCATGTCCCGCACAGCTCCGCGGAGGTCTGTTAGTTCCTGTTGAAACGCGCTGAGGGCCGCCAGCAGGGCTGACTCTACCGCGGGCATAGCCGGGGCCGTCGGTGCGCTTGGCGGCGCCACCGGTACGGCGGTGGTCACGACCTGCGCTCCCAGGTTGCCCGCCGCATTGTCGCGGAGGTCCCTGGAGCCGTTCACCACTTCTGCGCTGGGTGGAGAAATGGATGCGCCCGCGTTGCCACCGCCGAGGGTGGTCGTCGGGGGGGGGTCTGGTGGGGTCGGTCGTCGCGTCGGTGCCGGGGTTGGTCGTCGCGTCGGTGGCGGGGTTGGTCGTCGCACCTACACCGCTGCTCGTACCTGCGGCTGCCGAAGCCAAAGCCCTTGTGCTGGCGCGAGACTTCGCCGCCTCCACCTTCTTCTTCCTCGCCGCTGACGGTGACATTTTCTTTGGTGCCATCCTCCTTCGGATCTGGAGGCTTGCTCTTGTCCTCCCCACGGACGGCGCCAACTGTTGTGGTTACAGACCAAACAGAGAGAGAGTGTGGTAGTGGAGAGTTGAGTAAAATGAATGGCTTAGAGCCTTCCTCCCGTGACCTATGCCACATATATATTCATATGAGGAGTGTTTGTACAGTTATACCCTTACACATGAGTATTCCCCTCGGGGGCTCTTATGTCATTATACATGTCCTGTTTCGGACCTAACAGGCCTACTGGGCTTAGGTGGGGGCCACCCCTACAACACTAATGATTTAGAAGTCAATCTTACAAGTATAAAGAAGAGGAAGATCACTTGAGTTCCTTTATTGCCAAAGGGATGTCTACAGGGGTGCTCTAAGAGCTTTGATTACAAAGATAATGAAACTGAATTCTATATCTTGTTGTATCTTGGATGTCTTTGACATCGTTCGCCTTGCCTTAAATAGCTACAGGGAGGGGTGGCAGTTGTCACTCGTCAAGAGATGTTTCCTTGCTTCCTAGACTCAGTTGATACGGCCTATTCATTCTTGGAATCCGCACGTGCTATCGGTTGTTGTCAATGAGAGAATATACTGGCAGGAACTGTTGAGCGATTGTTGTCAGAGAAACATTCTTCCCATACAAATTTTCATATAGTTCTTGTTAATGTCATGGGAGAAAACATGGGATTATGGTAGATGCATAACCGCACACACTGTTCCCCTTCAACTATACAGAGCATGGTGCTAAAGGTTTATTGAACACTTGGGGAATATGCCCACATGCTAGTTTAGTGGATGTCTCTGAATGGTCTTTGGTCGGGACTTGGTTGTGACCAAGTATATTTACCCTCCGACCAGGGTTATACTTGGAAGAGCTTAGCTATTAATAATAATGTATTAATTATAGATTATTTAATCCTTATCAGCTAGCCCCTTGACTTCAAGTGAAATATGATTTACTTGGAAAATGCTAATTGGAGAACATCTTTTTGATCAGGCTATCTTTTGACCAGAATAGACATGGTCAAGAAAGTCTTTTCAGTTAGAGTTGTAAAAATTAATCCAACTAAAGAAAAATGAAGAGAAAGATGAAGAGTCATGGGGAATTGAACCGTTGGACATGATCTCAAAAAAAGCCTCTTCGGTTACCTTTCCCCTTGTTTCCTCCACTAGGTGATATAGCTACGTAGGTTGAACCTAGGGACTTAGTACCAACCTTGCTTCGCGAGCATCTGGCTTCTCCACTCCTCTCGCTACAGTCTTGCTTCAAGAATAAGGCAGGGGTCATGGGTGTATCACCCACCCTACTCTCTCTCTCTCTCTCGCCACGCTCACGCATCTCACTTTTTGCACCGCTCACCCTCTTCTTCTAAAAACCACTTGTTTCAATCACTACTATTTATTTTCAGCTAAAATCCATCAGCAAAAGCCAATACAGTGCCCCTTGAGACATCAAATGCTGCTAGCAGCCCATGAAGAATAGGTATAGAACTATGCTATTTTGGAATCAAGGTTGTAGGAGTTTATGATAACATATCTCACTTTTTGAGTGACTCAAATGTTCTTTTTCCTTTTGAGAAATGGCACTACCTCTAGGCATATGTTAGGACTTGGAATTTGCATTCTAAATATATGTGTGTTTATCGTGCTAGTTCCATGATTAGTGACTAGTGAACACATACAATAATATACATATTGCATCCATACACAATAAAGTAAGCAAGGTAGTACATATAGCCAAAATCCGAACATACATCTACATGATGAGTTCTACAACGCAGGGGCCGACCAGCCAAATAGTTCACATGATGTAAGGTTTGCAACGGAAATAAAGAAAATGAGGCAACAAAATCCAACTAGTCTGCCTTAGCCCAACCACGGGCAACTGACTGGGGTTAAACCTTAAAGATTGACATTATCATCACCAAAACTAGTAGCGTAAAAGTAATCAGTCAAGGGATCACCTTCATCTTACTTTGGTAGTGTTTAATAAGCAATTGTGAGTATAAAATTGTATTCTACAAAACTTTATAGCAAAGATTATATAGTATGCAAAACTATGTCAAGAGAGGTGGCTATCCTACAAAGTGTTTCCATTTTTGCACAAAGCAAGCTTTTATTTACAATAATGAGTAATAGATTGTAATTAGAAGTTGTAAGAGCATTGTTTCTTGGTCTGAAACAACCTCGAAGCGTTTCCAGCACGTCGGTATCTAACAGGAAAAGTCACGATACACAAATAAACACTAAATAACTTCAAATAGAGACAAAATTACAATATTTTGTAGATTATGAAAGATCAATATTTTATGAAAAGTAAGAAACAAGTTTCACTCAATTTGGAGTTCATGTGCAGAAGTTATGAGCATTTGAATTTAGTTCGGTGGAGAAATTCCAGAAAAAGAAAAGAGAAAATACTGCACACGAATTTTCATTTTAAATTCCATTTTTCTTTCTAAATAAATTCTGGATTTATTGCATCGTTAGTCTGACGGGTGGGGTTGAGTGCACGGTGAGCCGAGTTCACGGGCACGTCCACGGGCCATCTAGTCCCACATGTTAGCAACTCAAGTTTTCAATCTGTTTTAAATTAAATTCTTGATTAATTAACATATCGATGCCACATGTCATTGACTGCTTAGAGTAAATTGTGATTAATTAACCTAATCATAATGACACTCCAAATCGACTGACAAGCAGGGCCACCTGCTAGTCACACAGAATAGAGTAGTAGTAGGGGCATCCATGGCTAACTCCTTGCCATGCTCACCGACGATGAGGGAAGGGTGGAGCGGCCAATGCGTGCTCAAAAATAGAACCATGGGGTTGTGGCAAAGCTACAGGCGGTGACGACAGTGCTTGCGGTGGTCCAGTGCAGTAGTGCGATGGCGAAGAGCTGCGAGGATGCTTCAGGCAGCAATGGTGTCGACGCAAGAGTTCAAATGGGGTGAAATTGAGAACTGGGATGGCCTCAAGGATCCTTTACGATGCAAGAGGGCCTTGGCGCAGGGGTCAGTAGTCACCAGAGTGTTGCTGCCGATGATTTCCTTGGTGGTGCCATGAGCGACAATGGCGAAGAAACTCTCCTGAGCAAAAGAGAACAGTTGGTATGAGCAGCTCACCATGAGTGCAGTGGTACTATCAGCAACGTCAGAGAGACGGATGCGACAATGGCGAAGAAACTCTCCTGAGCAAAAGAGAATAGTTGGTATGAGCAGCTCACCATGAGTGCAGTGGTACTATCAGCAACGTCAGAGAGACGGATGTGGCTGAACGACAGTGAGCAGGGATAGTAGTTGCATGCTTCATGATAGCAGCGTGGAGTAGGGCCATTGAGAAATAGGCGAGAGAGTGAGGGGGCAATGGTTGAGACATAGGAAAAGGTTTTTGGGGTGGTGGTGACGTGAAACTGTGCTACTTAAGTCACCGGAGTCGTGCCAATGACGTGCAACTATGGTGGCGCCATGGGTGACTATGGTAAAGTCTAGGCAAAAGAAGCTACACTTAAAATCTAGCTAGCGCATTGGTTCTAGGGGACTACCAAGAGCTCACCACAGTGGTTAAAGGTGACGAAGACTACTGGAGGTGGTGGAGCGACAACGAATAGGTAGGTAGCAACGGCTTCACATGTGACATCGTACCACAGTGAGAAGAAAAGCTACAAGGAGCCATGCATTAGCTTACACGCATGCAATGGTGAAAACTAACAAAATCGATCGAAGACTCACCGAAATTGTGGGAATCAACAAGAATGGTGGTGGTGGCCAAAGATGAGGAGACATGTGGATTTGACTATTCACTAAGGTATCGACAAAATTAAGTGGGGGGTTTGCACAAGTGGGATATGGAACGCAATATGGTGCTAGTGGTTTGAGACCAAACTCACCGGAATGGAGAGAATACGGCTACTTAGAATGGATGCACTCACTAGAGAGGAAGAAGACAAGGACAACGCAACTATCCATGGCTCCAACTGCAAGACCAAGCATGGGGAGAGGATGAGTGATGCTCTAGACAAAAAATGGCATGCACATCGAGCAAAGAAGCTCACTAGAAAAGGAATGGTGAGGTTGCATGTTCACTAACACCAAGGAAGACGGCACCGTTCCCAGTGAACAACAAGACTAGGGCTCTAGTTCTTGGAGGGAACGCTGGAAATGATGAGCCAAGGTGTTGGACCGAAATGGCGACAGAGGGGGGGGTGAATGTCGCTTTCTAAAAATTAAATTCGTCCCTCAAGTATCCACACTTATACTTCTTCTCCAATAGCTATGGAAGCTATGAAGATAGAAGATATGCACTTACTGGAAGTCACAGCAACAAGGATAAACCAGATCCAGAAAGAAACAGTCAAGAAAAATAATTTCAGAGCAGGTCTGACTGCAAGCGGTAGTACCGCTGAGACGAGCGGTAGTACCTCTGGGCGGTAGTACCGTTGAGCCGAGCGGTAGTACCTTTGAGCGGTAGTACCTCTCGAGGAGCGGTAGTTATGCACGAAGAAAATAGCAAATAGAGCAGGCTGACAGAAGTTCTGAAACTTCAGATTTTTGGCTAAATCAAGGAAACGAAAGGAAAACTTCTGATCTTTTCAGAGAGAGAGAGACATCAAGGGACTATTCTAAATACCTTTAGAGCCTCAAACAACATGGGAACTAAGCAAGAACACAAGAAATTCAGAGATTAAACAAGAACTTGAAAAATACAGAGAGCTACCCAAAAACTCAAATTCCCATCTAACCATTGATCCTTTGGCCACGAAACTTTGAGGATAGCTAATTAATAGCCATAAGACTCTGCATGCCAAGTTTCACATTTTCTCATGAAGGGAAATACAAAAATCATCAAAATCCTAGAAGAGGAAATGAAGAACAGAGAAGTCCCAAACATGAAATCTGAGATTAAACGAAGTTTGCTCTTGGGAAACTTGATCAAATGATCTTGAGGCATCATCCCAACATAGAGCAACCCATTTTGGGCCTTCCCAGCAAGAAAGAACTTCAAATCATAAAAAGAGGAAAATCACCTAAAAGGAGAAAACGAAGAACAGAGAGGCTGCACAGGAGAAAAACTTCAGATTTTCATTTCAACCAAGCAAGGATTACATAGGAGTCCCGATACGCATGGACATTAGAACAAGAGGAATGATTACAAGACTCTCAATCCATCCTCTCCCTCTCAATCCTCAAGAACTCACACAAACCCTACATCTTCTTGGAGAGGAGACAACACTCAGACACTCAGAGAAACATCGAAGGGGACAAGCTCTGCCCTTCACACCCACTCTCACCAACTAAAGACTAAAGCCAAAATAACCCTCTAAAGCCTATTTTGACTAACGTAAACCCTAGAATCCATGAGGGGGCATGCAGCCACTCCCTCCTATTTATAGCCCTTGGCTAACAGGTCTCCACCCCGTTACGCCCGCTAAATCCAACGGAGCCCACTCCCGCTTGTGCAGCCTTGCGAAATCACCGTTTTGCCCCTCCTGCACCTTCCGGGAAGCTTCCGCGCTCCTTGTCGTCCACAACTCGCAACCACATCGAATCTCCGCCGTCTTCGACACATCCGACCGTTCTGACCTCGACACCGCCTGTCTCTAGTCCGGTCATCTCGTGTCTCACCACGATTCCGTCTCGACGTCCTGCAGCCATCACAAACAAGAAACACATCAAATAGCACCGCTCGACACATGAAAGCATAAATAGTATAAAACCATCATATTTACCCATGATGAAGTCCAAACATGTCGAAACATCAGAATATGCATCCTAAACACGTTGACTAGGTTTGACCAAGTCCGATCGAGCTCATTGCACCTCGCAACGTCAAGGTCCGAACCACCCAAATCAAACTCGACTAACCTGAACCGATGTCAATTACTCATCATACACATAAGGTCACAACCACATGGTCTCTCACAAGGTAAAAGACACGCATGGTTTGACTTATAAACAAAGGATAAAAGCATGAGACAAAGGGAACTTCTCGTAGGCATGGTGAGAATTCAAGGGTGCGCTCTCGGTTTCCACCTGAAAGAGACCAAAAAGAGGTGACAAAATGGCTTGATGGCACTTGCAACGATGGGACAGGGCGAGGCAGAGGTAACAGCTGGCCAAGCGATGGAATGGTGGGCGACAATCAAAAACCGAGGGTGCACGCGTGAGCTTGCCATGGTGTCGCACTGCTCAGGCTAGAGTTGGTTGGTGGCGGCTATGGTGCAGGCCCCGGTGATCCACTGGATAGCGGCACGACTAAGGGAGTGTAGGGGTAAGCATGATCCATGTAGGCATACACGCCACCATGATGGCGAAGGGAGCTAGCGTGAGGTGGAAGACAATCACTGACAAGTGGGGCCTAGACCCACCAGTCAGCGAGAGCAAAGGCGAGGCGAGAGAAAAGGCATAAATCCATAAATACACTTTCGCACGAGGAAAACGGAAAGAAGCGAGGAAGAAAGTGGCTCAGGCCAGAGGTTGGCATGCGGGTTAGAAATGGACTGGAACAAGAATGGGCTAGGCCAAGGCAGGAAGAATTGGCCCACGAAGGATTTTGGAATTTAAATTATTTTCATCTTTAGTTAATTCTAGAAATCAAGTTTGAATTTATAAAATTAGCAAACCAACTTCAAAAATTATAAAAAATTTGGGATGGTACTATAGATTATTTGGAATTCAAATAAATTAATTTCAAGTTTAGGTCAGTTTTTATTTATTTTTAGAAATTCATTTCCTGTAACTAAAAATTAATATTTACCTTTTTCTTTAGTGCCAAAATTTTTTTGAAAAGGAAAGGAAATGTAGAAATGATGAATTTTGAAATTAGTTATATATCTTTTAGGAATTTTAGACATTACAACATATTGGCATTTTTATACATTCTACCATACTTTTGTGATGCAAGAATGTTAACTGCAACTTTCTAGCACTAGGCATTTGTTAATCAAACAAGGGGCAGACGGCCTGAGATTTGAGGCATCAAAATGTTGTGGCACAAAAAGGGAATGTTCATGGCAAGGATTGTGTGTAATAGCTAGTAACAACTCTATTAGTGGAGTTTCATGAGATGAGATATTGTCCCAAGCTGAGGAAATAGTCTAACATGTTTCAGGGAGAGAGTTTGGACAGGTGATCTTCTTCCATTTTAGACATTTAATTTGTAAGGCAAGGGAAAAACGTGAAGTGGCATACATTGACAACTATGCTGTAATATCCCAAAAATTCTAATTATGAATTAATTAAATACTTGATGCTATTTGGATATAACTGGATATTAGTAGGCTAATTATATATAACCTTAAACCCTAATTAGTATGTAATATCCTAAATCTATGACAAATATGACTAAAAGAAATAATAATAATAATAATAATGGTAATATTAATAATAACAGCAAAATTAACTCTAATACTTTCACTTGTTATGGCTTGGTGTAATACCTGCAAAGTTATTTTGGATAATCTTCATGGCTCCTAATACTTAAAATGAATCAAATTCAGTTACTCCATTTTATTCATGATCTATTTTCTTTCATGCATCTTGATGACTTTATTGCCAAAAAGGAGGAGAATGATAGAGAAAAAGGCATTAATGGGTGCAAAAGGCATTAAAGGGAGAGAATGCATGGTCATCTTGCTATGAAAATGGTCATGGTGAGCAATTGCTCTTTTCTTTGAACCATGAGAAAGATTGGACTTTTGTGAGGCGCTTGAGATGTGATTTGGAGTTTTTGTAGAAAACTTGTTCTTTCTTGTTGTTTGCTCTATTTCACACTTTGCCAACATGGTCATGAGTTCCGTCTTCTCTTCTTGTGGACCATGTGCAGTTTTTGCAACTTCTTGCTTTTCATTTCAAAAACAAACTCATCTTCATACCTTTTCTTATTTGTCAATATACTCATTAAGTGGGAGATTGTGAGACCATGCTAAAGGTTGGCAGTCTGACCGAAGTAGAGTTGGGTGGTGTGAGACCGTGTGGAGGTCACGCTATGGTTGTGATGAGTAACTGACTTTTGGATTAGAGTATGTGTGAGGTTGAGTTTGGTTTTTTGAGGATTATAGAGGTTTGCTTTCTAGCTATTGACTTCGTGGCCTACGACTACTGGTGTCATCTTGCTGTTCACGACTTTGTGGTCGGTCGGTCCGACCGGCAGAACGACCACGGGGGTAGCAATAGCTGTTGTAATCTGGTCGATGGTCGTAGCTTCTGCTGGTCGTGATCGGTAGTCGTAAGACGTGGAGATCGATAGTCATAGCGATTGGTTGTGGAAGTCATAGCCTGGTGATCAATGGTCGTAGCTTACTATCTGGTTGTGATTGGTAGTCATAAGATGTGTGTTCGATGGTCATAGCGATCAGTCGTAAGCAGTTGTAGTTATGCTGGTTATGATCGATAATCGTAGCCGATGTGAGTGGTAGTCGTAGCGATTGGTGGTGATGGTCGTAGGCTACTAGTTTATCTCGGTGGGCTGAGTTTATTCTCTGTAGTTCTTGGGTTCTGGTTAGGGTTGCTCGGGGTGTTTGTTGCTAATGTGCACATAAGTTTATTGATTGGCTCCAGGATTAGGATCAGTATATTTCATGCATACTTTTTGCATTATGCATTGTATGGATAAATTGCGCAAATTGATGATCTTTGTGTATTGTGCGGTGCTACGTGATGGTTTACTTATTGGTGTTTGTTGCAGGACTTCGGAGCTAGGTTATGGTGAGGCGTAGGATGACCGGGACTAGGCACAGGGAGGTGTTGAGGTCCAAATGATCAGGAAGATGCCGAAGATGACTGAGGCTGGTGAGGTGGTTGCAAGCTAGGACAATGAGAAACCAGAGCAGGAACTACTGGAGGTGGACATGACAGGCAACGACAAGGTGGACCAGGACTAGGCTCAGGGAGGAGTCGAGGTCTTGTGTAGTCAAGGATGCCAAGTGTCGTCATGCGTGAGGAGAAGCACATGGTGTGCCAAGTGACTTGGGTCATTTGCAAGTGAGGACGGTTCGGTGGGATCCGAATGCGTGAGAGGCTTGAAAAAAGTCATTGGGGCCACATAAAAGATGGCAAAACATAAGCGAAGCTTCATGGCCAAAGGAAGCGGGAAGCTTCGAGGAAGGCGGTAGAGGGCATTTTGGTAAATTGCCCGATACGGGAAAAGTGACGGTGTGTGAAACCGCGGCGTTGGCCTAAGTGGTTTAGGCCTTGTACATACTAAAATTGTGAGGTGGATCAAGTGTTGGTTCACAAATGGGTTAATGGGTTATCCTCGATTTGGGCTAATGGTAGGATCCATTAGATCTTGGGTTCATTGGTGAGTCTATAAAAAGGGAGGAGAGGCAAGAGCTAGGGTTAGAGAGAAGGTTGGTTAGGCCTTGTGGTGGCTAACTCCTCCTCCCTCCCATGGGAGTTAGGTTAGAGAGTGGGTGTGGGCTCTAGCTTAGAGCTTGGTCCTCCCAATGGGAGTGCCTGTGAAACCAACCATCTGAGAAATACATCAACCATTGATCTACGGTTTGTGTATCTTTTGTCTGGTTGAGTTGGCTCAATATTGATTTGGTTCTTCCTCTATTTTCATCCTCTTTTCTTCGGTTGTTCCTTTTTCCTTCTTGATCTGAGTGGAAGTTCTTGCTTGTTTTGTGATGATCTATTGTGCTGTATTGTGTGGAATCATACTCAAAGCCATCTTGGATATTCTTCTCCCATGAACATGGTCTGTTCATTTGTCTGGTATGGAAGTTGTGGTCTTGTATGTGCTTAGTTAAATCGCAAAAAGCTCTTAACTTGTTTACTAAGTTTTCAATCCAAGATGGGAGTAACCTCTTGAGACCTTAATCTTGTTGTGTTCAAAGTTTTATGGCTATTTGATCTTTTAACCAAAAGATATGTGGATGTTAGATCTTGTGGTCGTGCGCTGCTCTGTTCTTCCAAATTGGTTTTTACGACCACGGTCGAGTTTCACACTGAAGTGCATTGCTTTTGACCACGTTCAGTCTTTCGATCGCTTTGCACCGTGTTGCTTTTGACCACGTTCAGATCTTTCGATTACTTTGTGTTCTTTTGTTGAATCTGAATTGAAGCAGTCAGCAGTAGGTGCACTCTCTATCTGGAACTCGATCAACTTTACAACTACGTTGGTTTCGACCACGGTCAAACTCTAGACTATATCGCACTGGTTTCAATCACATTCACTCTTTCGACCGCTTCGCTTCTTTCTTTTGCAAGGGATTTCTGACTGCTCACAGATCCTTATTTTCGCCAGTTGGTTTTTGAGCTAAATCGATCTCACTCGTTGGTTGCTCGACCACCTGTTGGTTTACGATCACGTTGGTTATGACCACGTTGAGCATTTTGGTGTAGTCTGGTTCCAACCACGTTGGTTGTTCGACCATTCCATTGGCATACGACCACGTTGGTTACGACTACGTTAATCATTTTGGTTGCCAACTGGTTTCGACCACGTTGATTGTTCAACCACTTGTTGGTGTTCGACCATGTTGGTTCCAACTGCACTCATTTTGGATCACATTGGTTTTGATCTCAGTGGTTATCAACTACAGTGATTTCCATTCTGTAGTCGATTTCCAACCACGTTGTTGAGTCTTCAACCACGTTGTCAGCTTTCGACCACGTTGTCAGCTCTTGACCACGTTGTTGAATTTACGACCACGTTGTTAGCTTTCGACCTCGTTGTCGAATTTCGACCACATTGCCAACTTCTGACCATGGTCTGTTTTCCTATTGTATTCTCTCTGTTGTTGCGATTTTCAAGTGGGTTTTCAACTCTAATCTTCATAGCTCTATAGCTATTCAAGAAAGGGTTAAGTGAATACTTGGGGAGAATTTGAAGGCACCATTCACCCGCTGTTGCCTGTCTGGTCCTATAGGTGGTCGGACTGACAAGGGTGCCACAGTCTGATCGGTCCCCTGTTACTGAGAGGAGGTTAAGTCAATTGTGGTGGTTAGACTAGCTGACAGTTAGCGGTTAGACCAGCTTCTGTTTTTTTGTTGAGTTGAGTTGAGATGGTTTTCAGCAGTGTGAGTCATGGCGTGAGTCCATGCATGTGGTTGTGTGAGTCATGGCGTGAGTCCATGCATGTGTTGTTTTACTAATGAGAGTCAATTGCATATCATTTATGTTCAGAACGGTTGCTTGGTCTTTGATGTGCAGGGCCCTTGGTGATTGCTGTAGCAAATGGTAAGACCGAGGCTAGGAAAGGTATCCTGAGGCTATAACATGTTGCGTAAGTCCGGGTGGGGCATCATCTTAAACAGAGTAGCATAGGAGAAAGACAAGGATCAAGAGGAGGCAAATGTCTGCATGTGATGTGCCAATTGAACTTGTACATTTCAAGTGATGATGGCCCTTGAAGCAGACGTACGATCTTGGCGGCAAGTAATTGAGCATCACAGACTATGTTGTGGTGTGGTATGCCACAGGACTTCGAATGTTTTAAGTGGTGACGATCCTCTGGAGGAGGCGTACGATCTTGATGATAAGTCATTGGACATCATATCTTCGTGTGGAGATTGCTTTGAGGAGAAGTATCATGAAGGCTGGTGAGTAGCAATTGAGGAAATTAGGGTGAAACTGTATTTGAATTTGGACCTAATTTGGGCTCGCAATTGAACTTGAATTTCCCTAAAATACCACTTGGAGTTTTTGGACGGCAATGGGACAAGATCTTCTCATGTACCCAATTAGTATCCCATTTTAAATGCAATTGACTCTGATTTTGCAATTGGCTCCTATTTGAAATTTCTTTTATTAGATTTTTGTTTTCAAATTCCCTTTTGTCATCATTATAGCACATGAATATTGTCAAAAATATTTCTTTAATTTGCAATTTTATTTAATAGGATTATTCCTATTTCTCTTGAATCGAGCTGCACACAACACAATGTATACGCATATTTAAATATTCTTCAGAGATAATTTCTCCGAGTTACTTTTTGGATCATCTTTCTAAATTTGGATCCTAATTTTAATTTAGTTTCACCTTTTACACTTTTTCTTCCAAATTGCACTTGCATGGATTTCCCTTTTATTACTATTATTACTATTGCTTAGGAATCTTAACCAAAAATCTAGAAAAACCAAATGCAACTAGACGCAAATCAAAAAAATTTAAATCTTTCAAATTTTCAAGCAACAAGCTTTTTGGGCTGCTACATTAGGTCACATCTTGGAGGATGGAGCGTCTTATCAGGCTATCAGAGCCATGTAAAAGTCATGCTTTGAAAAGCGTGCAATTATGTGTAAGTGTAAAACTCGTTTGTGTGTGAGTTACCAGGTTCCCTATTTGTAAATAGCTGTATCCACTTAGGCTATGCTAGTTAGGGTTTGGTGAGAGATGAAGAGTCTCAACTATATAAGCCTTTATGTGAGTTGAAAGAGGAAGGATGTCTAGGGTTTGTTGAGAGAGGTGTTAGAGTTTCGTTGTGTTGAAAACTTCATGGTTGTCTGCTCTAGGGTTAGAGCCCTGTCCTCCTTGAGGGAGTGGCTATAAATTATTCCTCTCCAAATGAAATGAACATCCAAGTGAGTTGTGCCATAGATTCCTCCTTGTGATTTTGATTTGCCTGGTTGGATTTCATCACCTCTTGATCTTTCCTGGTGGCTGGGACGTGTAAGAGGCAAAAATGTCTCTTGGAGATCAGATCCCATTCATCTAGGCACTTTCTAGAAAGAGTTCTTATGTTTCTCAATTTTCCTCAAGAGAGAGGTGATTTGGAGCTTTAATCTTGAGGGCATTTTGGTTTGACTTTGTATTGTAATCTAACTTGGTATAACATGTGAGAACTCATCTAAGGTTATCTAGATCACCAAGGTCTCATGAGCAAGAGTAGATCAAATTTTCTATCTTTTTCCCTGTTTTGATGCAACCTTCCTTATTTTGGATAAAGGTCAGAACTCTAGTATTGATCTTCATGATCCATGATTGAAATAGATACCTAGCATCCTATGTAGGACTTGTGCTAAGTTTCATCCTGATTGGATCATTGGTTTAAGAGTTAGCTTTTTTATTGGATCGTGTGCAGTGCTATTCTGTGCATCTGCCCCGGTGAGCGATCAGACAGTCGTGAGCCCTAGTGGTCAGACCGGCCAATCCTGGTCAAACCGGTGGCCTAGCAGTCAGAGCGGCCCAGGCAGTCCTACCACCCCCTGGCCGACAGTCGGACTAGTGAGACAGGGAAGTCTTTGTTGGTTTGTGTTCTTTGGCTCTAAGCTTTTGTGAGCTTTTGAGTTTGTGTTTCCACTGCATTGGGTTGATAATACCAGGGGAGATTTTGAATAAGTCATTCACCCCCTCTGACTTGCCATACCTCCTACAAAATGAAAGTGTTACAAGAAAATGTCAGTGCTATAAAAACTAAATATTTGAAATATTAAAAATATACTCCATATTTATATGCTTTTACATTTATGTTAGATCCCATACCTAAACTTAATTAGCGGATTTGGTAATGTTCTCTAACTTCTAAGTGATGCTACAGGGATATATTATTTTACCTATTTTTATGATGTTCGTATTAAATTGACAAATTGTAAGGACCTCCACTACCACCCACCACAAGTAAGAAGAAAACCACATGGGGCAAGATCTAGGGTTCAGGTACGACGTCAACCACTAAAGTAAGACAAAGCCACCATAGCATTGGGGAGCTATCTGCCTGTCTAGATATATAGTGATACGGTGAGGTGCCAGGAGGAGGACTTAACCATTTTGCAATGGTGGCACAAGTACAATATAACATATCCGATGCTATCCATATTAGTATGGAATATGTTAACTGTTCTTGTCTTATGATTTCTTTCAAGTCTATTTTTAGTCTTTCTAGAAGAATATTAGAGGAAAGAAAAACAAGTTTGATGAGCGAGATGGTAGAAATACTTTTAACTGTCAAAGACTGGAAATAAGCTGATGCATAAGATGAACACTCAGTAGAAAATACACAGTTAGTGAACTCATTCAACAATCTTTATCTCGATAATGACACTGAGAACACTGTTGTATAGAGAGCTATAGGTTATACTTTTTTCTTTGTCAAGGCTTTTTCAAATTGAGTTTTTACTTCACAAAGTTTTTAACAAGGTTGTCATCTAAACATTAATAATGCTCATTATTACATTTTTATTATATTTATCTCTTTTATGGTATAGTATCCTTTTTGTAAATTTTAATTTGCTTTTTTGAATTCTATATTTTTTTCAGGATTTTTTTTGCAATTTTTTAATTTTTTGAGTTGAGATGAGCTAAACAAACCTTTCCTGGCTCGTCGAGAAAAATGTGCCCAGACCAACCCGACATTGCCCGTTACCTCCTCAGATTGTACCTAGATTTGAGGCTTAGCCTGTGAGCTAGCACGACACAATCTGTTTAGTTAACCGTGCCTGACCGGGCCATGCCATTTGGCCAAGTCTACATTCGATGCATATAGCTTTCCAGTATAGCACTGAAGTGTGTATCTTTCCATTTCTTCACTTGCCCTTTTCTTGGTGGTGCGGCACAAATTAGCGAAACTCTAATTTGTACGCGAGTTTGCCCGCTCATTTGCATACAATCAACGAATAGCAGCTTTCCCAAACCAACAACAGTAGCAATAGTTGATGCAGCAATTTTTCTACAGCAGCAGCTCTGAACCAACAACCCCTAGCAGAACTCCTGCAATTTTCAGATCAGCCGAACAGCAACAGCCTTGTACCACCAAACAACCACCTTCGCAATTGATCACAGCAGTGGATTCGATAGCTTCTCATCTCCACGCCCAAAACAGCAGCTAGCAGTAGAAGAATAGCGATGAATAGCATTAGTAGTCACCCTTCAATCAAACAGGAAGCAAACACCAAAAGGCTAGCCGAATAGCACAACAACTCCTGATAGAGTTGAATAGCAGCAATGAAATTAGAGGAAATTTTTCTCACCCGTGATCACAAGTACACAAACAGGAGAGAATATTGATAGCAATCAAGCGTGTTGACATTGATCCATGAGATTAATTCCACACAGCTTCTATGAGACCCTAGATGGGAATTCGTAAGCAACGTAGTACATGATCATATATGATGCCAAACTCAGCCTTTTCTATTTCTTTCGTAACTCAAGCAAAAATTTCTCCCTGATTACATGGCCGTCTGCCAACCCTTTATATGGCACATACGCATAAACCTAAACAACTCCAAGCCAACTAAAAAACTATACGAGCTCATATGCCGCAGCCGTATATATGCCCGTATCTACATATGTATACACGGACTCAGATTTGACCATGCATGCAGACACGTCTAACACCACACACGTACAACTACATGCATGCGGCTAGAAACATTAACCATGCACAAACCCGTATGTATGCATGTGACTAAAAAACTCCACAACCATACATGTATAAGTGACTTGTATATGAACACTAGCAAATAAAGAATTAGCTAACAACTCAAACTAACACTATAGCAAATAAAAAATTAACTAACAACTCAAACTGGCTTTTAACTGACTAAAAATCTTGAATTCGGACCAGTATGAAACCAAGCCGACTAAAAATCTTGAATTCGAACCAGTATGAAACCAATCCAAATATACTTGTTCTGACTTCCTTCTTGCGCATGTCCTAGCCACTTCACAATCACTAGACCTTTTCTTTCCAAATCAATAGTGATGGCTCTTTTCTTCTATGTGCTGATTTTAGTATGGTTCTTTTTTCTTGTGAAACATGATCAGCATTAGCACCAATACCTAATGGAGAATTTGATTTAGAAACTTGTTTTGATCTATTAAAGTGCTACCAGTGCCGTATTAGTTGGCCTCTGCCACACCCATATATTAATTCACATCAGAAGTCGGATCCTGTTGCTAGCTCACATTCGAGTAATAGTTTTTCAGTAGTTAATCTACACCCAACAGATTGTCTCTGCATTCCCTAACCTATCAGGCAATATATGCACGCCAGACACAAATTCACAAGTAATCATCATTCATATTAGTGTTCCACCGGACTTATAAGCTCAGACTTTTGGCTTTTTTATATTATAGCAGCTAAAAATGTAATATAGTTGCTGTTAGTTTTTCTGAGTAATTAAATTTTTTTAAAAAGTTATTTCTGTAGGATCAAGTATGATGACTACAGGGGTGACTAAGAGCCCAAATTATTCTGAGGTTTTTCAAAATCTTTTTCTTTGAGCGGAAGCAAAACTCTTCACTTCAGTAACTATGTAAGCTATGAAGATTAGAGACAAATACTCACAAGGGAAGATCTAATCAAAATGAAGGAAAATTTGCTTTGCAAACCCCCGGCGGTCTAACCTCTACATACATGGCGGTCTGACCACCATGAAGGGGGTGGTCTGACCTCTAGGCCAGTAAAATCAAATGATACTATAGTAACCCCGGTCAGACCGCTGCTACAGTAAATTCAGGGATGAATAGAATTCTTCTCTAGGATATCAAAAACCTACTCCAAAGTTATGACCTTTCTCCATTTGAGTAGACAGGGTACAAAATTTGGGCAAAAGAGAAAAACTTTGATCTACTCATGCTCATGAGTCGTAGAAGGTCTAGGTGACCTGGGATGGGTTCTCACATGTCATAGCAAGCTAGAACGCAGCACGAATCCAACCCAAAACACCCATAAGAACAAAATGCGAAAATCACCTCTCTCTTGAGAGAAACCAAGTAAACTCAAGAACTTCCTTTAGATCGTGCCTAGATGGATGCGATCTTGTCTCCAAGAGACATCTCCACCTCCTACACATCCTTGGCACCAGAAAAGCTCAAGAGAAGAGAAATACAAATAAGAAAGCTAAGAAAATCAAAAGAGAAAAGAAATACAAATAAGAAAGCCAAGAAAATCAAAAGCATATGAGGGGATCCATGGTACAGCTCACTTAAGCAAAGTTTAGATATCCATTTCACTTGGAGAGGAATGTATTTACAGCCAATCCCTCATGATAGCAGAGCTCTAAGACTAGAGCACACACAAGGCTCCAACACAAGCAAACTCTAACTCTAATCTCTCAAATCTATCACCCATGAGAGGGATGAAGGGCCAGCCACTACAAAAACTTAGTCAAAATTCTCAAACCCTACCTCTTGTATCTCCTTCCCTTATATAGCTTCACAACCTGAACCAAAACCTAATGGATCAAGAAGTGTGAAATGGAGCAAACAACAAGAAAGAACAAGTTTTCTACAAAAAGCTTCAAATCACACCTAAAACCTCACAAAATCCCAATCTTGCTCATGGTCCAAAGAAAAGAGCAATTGCTCACCATGACTATTTTCATAGCAAGAGGACGAACCAAAAATACAAAAGAGAGCAAATAATATGTAATGAAGCTCCCCTCACTCAAATATCTTATTTGGCATTTTTTTGGTTCTAGTTAGCAAGTTTTACAACTCATACCACTTGTATCACTCAAAATATATATCAACCCTTAATGCCTTTTGCACCCCTTAATGCCATTTTCTCAATCATTCTCCCCCTTTTGGCAATAGAGAAATCAAGGGCATGCATATATGCATGCAAGAAAATGCAAAACCTAGAGAGTAAAATATCACAAAAGTATAGTAGTGAATATATCAAGGTAACACAAGCTCATGATGAAAAGCTAAGCTCAAGCATATATAAAAATCATGATCAAAATTCTAGCCTATGAACATATGCTCAAGCAAAAAACATGACAAATGATGAAACTAGAATAGCACATGCTAATAGCATTAAAAAAAATCTCATATATCCACAATTGATATATCACAATACCATGTATATAGAAAACATGGCATGGAGCAAATCATGCAAACACATTGTATAATGACATCAAACAAGCACATGAATACACAAACACAAGCAAAAGCATAATACATAATGAATATGCAAGAAGTTAGATATCCCTGGAAACCAGCCTAAAAACAAGGAAGCTTCAACTCTCCTTCCGTCACATCATTTGGCGATGTGGTGTAGTTGATGTGGTGAAAACTGATTGAAGCTACATCGTGAGATCTATAGAAACCTCCACCAGAAGCTCAAAGGTGAGAGACTCAAAGCATACACATAGGCCACATGGTCTCCCCTCACATCCATAACCTATAACTCAAACACAGGAACAATTGGTGTCGTACTACTAGGGTAAGTGATATACAAGAATGGATCCAGTACTGAGACATATGACAACAAAAATAGCATGACAAGCACAAATTATAAAGAACATATGAGAACACATCCCCTACACAAGCTCTATCTAGACCTCACCAACTCATCTAGGACAACAAAGCCTAGTGCAAACCAAATCTGTAAGAAGCATATGGACTAACCAAAGTTCTCATATCTAGGCATAAGCACAATCTAAATCTACCAAAAATGTCATACAGACTATTTTCATGCCAAGACAGAAATAAATAAGATCATAATATACATACATCTCAATAAATCACCAAGCGTACACACATAACAAATAATAAAGAAAAGCCATAAAAGCATATGCTAGCATAGATACAAGTATAAACATGTACACATGAACCAAAAATGATAAACAGACATGAACAAATGTAACATCATGATATAGAAGTTTTTCCAAGTTGTAATCATGCTCAAAATATCTATAATCAAACACATATCATGTAGGCATATATCATGACAAACAAAAATCATAGAAAGTACGCTAACATTTATAAATAATGGTGAATGGATATAAAGAGTAAGATGTAGGCAATAAAATAGGATAGATACAACAAATCACAAAATTATAATGCTACTTGACTCCAAATACACACAAGTAACAAGTAACTTATGCTCATGAAGTCAAGTAAAAACTTAAGAATCCAATAAACTAATGCATATAACTGATACATGGACACCTAAGTAAAAGACTAACAAAATCATGCTAATATATACATCAAGGAAAATATATGCATAAGGGTACAAGATAAGGCTCATATATCCACAAAACATGAACAATTAGCTAACTCATGTATATACAACCAAAATACACGTAAAGACATAAAAGAATGTAGTCAAATATGCCAATATGGTACAAGTGAGCATATTGATAAGAACAACATGCCAAATATGATTAAACATGAATATAACAGTATGAAGATATATGATAGCTCATCAAGTCGGTGGAAACACCAAATGTAAAAGTACATATCTCTTGGAGGCCATCAAAAGGGAGTAAAGAACCATCAAGAGTTCTAACCATGTGATAAAGCAAAATTCCAGAACCCAATCCAGTTCATATTCTCCATCTCGTGTCCCAATACCTACACATGAAAAGAGCAAGGTGCTCGAGTCTTTGATCTCGAAGGGTTAGTAAAAAGTACTTGAGAATCCAAAACCTAGACACATCAACACTAGAAGTATGTGAGTTGGCATGATGCAATGGATTATTCATGCAAGAAAATTTAACCTTGGAGGCACACTGCAAGTGGACAACTAGAAGAGAATAATGAGTGCCATCTCTAGGAAAGCGACTAATGCCTTTCTTGAAAGCACCAAGATAAAAACCAACAAGAGCACCAAAAGAACTCACAACTTCTCCTCACTATAGGTATGCACCTCGATAGGGGAAATGAGGTCCACCACATGAGAAACAGCGAAAATCCTTCCTTGGGACAGCACATGGACTAAAACCAAAATCATGATAATCAAGTTCATGATGCCATCCAACACCACTAGAAAAGGTGTCAAAGAAGCAATCAACAAAGCAAACCTTCATACTAGATTCATGAGTGTTTATGCCGTGAGAAAGGTTAGGCATACTTGAAGACTTAGAAGCCTTAGCTCGTCGCATGCATTTGGCACGCCGAAAGCAAAAGTCTACATGATGTCCATCCTTCCCACAAAATGAGCAATAGTGTAAAGGTTTACTAAGAGACGTGGTTCGTGAGGACAAAGCACAATTCTTGCTCAAAAGAGAAATCCCATGGGACAAGCATGATGATATCGTGTTGGCACTAGGTCCGCATACTTTGAACACAGCCCCGACTTCAACCACGACCCTGACTTCGACCACAGCCCAACGTCGGCCCTTTGACGTCGACCACTACCCATTCTACCACTGTCCCCTTTGACCAATGCCCCTTCGACCATGGCTTCGACTTCGACCACGGCCTCAACTTCGACAATGGCCCCAACTTTGACCATGGCCCCTTTGACTTCGACCACTGTCCCCTTCGACGTCGACCACTTCCCCCCTTTGACCATGGCCCTCTTCAACCACGGCTTCGATTTTGACCATGAATCTTTGACTTCGACCATGGCCCCCTTCGACCACGGCACCGACATCAACCACGGACCCGACGTCAACCAAGAACCCTTTCGACCACGGCTTCGACTTTGACCATGGTCCTTCAACTTCGATCGTGAAGCGACTTCAACCATAGCCCTTTGACTTAGACCACTGCCCCCCTCGACCACTGTCCCCTTTGACCATGGCTTGGACTTCGACCACGACCCTTTGATTTAGACCACGGCCTGACTTCAACCACTATCCCCTTCGACCATGACTTAGACTTCAACCATGGCCCCGACTCCGACCATGGTTCTTTGACTTCGACCACTGCCCCCTACGACCATGGCCCCAACTTCAACCATGGACCCGATGTCACATCCCAAATTTCTCCTTTCTGGAAAAATTTAAATTAAATTAATTATTTTAAAGTAATTGGATTTTACTTGGTTTATATTTCCCTTTCTGGATTTTCTAGAATTTAAAACCTATTTTTAGAATTTAAAAAGTAATTTAAAATATGAAAATTAAAAATCAACAGTAGTTGGAAATAACTTTATTAAGTCCAAAATAACTCCAGGAGCTTCTGTGAATTTTGCTGGAATTTTTGGAGGTATTTTCATATTTTTCTGAGGCCTAAATAATTTTCTAGCCTTTTCTGGAAATAGAAAATCAATTCCAAAAAATAAAAATCCCTTCCTTCCCTCCAGCCGACGCGTGGACGGCCCAGGACCGCCCACATCGCCGCACGGCCAATCCAGGCCGCTCCTCCCCTTCCCCTCGCTGCCAAGCGGGCCCGGCCAAAACAGCCCCGCCTTCCCCTCCTCCTCGCCCGACGCGTGGACGGCCTGGATAAGTCGCGTCCCCGCGCCCGGCCCGATCCACCGTCCCCGCCCACTTAAACGCGGCCGCCGCCCGATCTGCCCTCGGACCACGTGGCTTCGATCCGCGCCGCTCGCACCCCGCTCCCCTCCCTCGACTGCGGGCCCCGCCGTCGGCCGCCGCGTCCGCTCCGCCGCCACCCGGCCCGCTGTCGGCCGTCGTCGTCCCCGCGGAGTCGCCTCCTTCCTTCTTTCTCTCCTCCTCTTTCCTTTTTCGCGGCCGATCAATCCGGTCGATCCCGACCTTTCCTTCCTCGTCCATCTGCGATTTTGGAAGCCCCGGACGCCGCCGCGACCGAATCCCCGATCTCCTGTACTCCCCTTCCTTCCGCGCCCCCTCTTGCCTTCTCTCCTCCGAACCTTCCTTTTTCCGACCGACACACCGGCGAGGAATTGCCGCGCCGTGCCCCCTCCTCCACCCCTATAAATACCCATCGGCTCCCTCTCTCGCCGCACCACCTCCACCGCTCTCCCTCTCTCGCTTCCCGAGCCCGAGCGCCCCGCACCGTGAGTTCCCCGTGCGCGCCCGGTGAGAACTCCGGCGAGCCATCGCCGCCGCCTCGGTGATCCCCGGAGCCCGCCGTCGCCATCCCAAGCCTCCTCGTGCGTCGGCGAACCTCCCCGTCACCTCGGCCGCCTCTCCCCGTCGCCGGAGCGTCGTCGCACCGGAGCTCCCGAGCTGCGCCGTCGCCTTCCCCGTCGCCGGCCTTCTCCGCTCGTCGTCGCACCTCGTCGACCCCTCCAACCGGACCCCCTCCGCACCGGGACTTCATTTCACGCGTCACCCGAACCCCTCCGGCCTTCCCTCGCCGCCGGCAACCTCGCCTCCGACCATCTCCGCCGGCCTCCGCGGTATCCTCAAGAGGGTTACCTACCCGGTATGGGTAGGCAACGCCTCTCCGCTCACTTGGCTATCACCGCTCGCTCTCCCTTCCCCCGACTCCCTCGACGCGCGTTCGAGCCCTCGGCTCCGCACGCTGAGGTTGAGTTTTTCTCAATTAAACCGCGCTGACAAGTGGGCCCCACCCGTCAGCGGCGGTGTCCTGCGGGCCATCGTCGATCGGGCCCCACCCTCTGCACTAGTCAGCGACAAGTGGGCCCGAGTCGATGGGTCCCACGTGTCGAGGTCGAGCGGTGGGCTCATCGTCGATGGGTCCCACATGTCGTGACACTCTCGAAGGGTATCTGGCGGTTGGAGCGAGAGAGGTGGACGTAACCGCAATATTAACTTGATCAGTTGGAAATGATTAATCTAGTGTTGTTAGATGGAACCTTCACTAGAGAATAATTATAGTTCTGTTAAATCATTTACTTTATTAAATTGATGCCTTCGAAAATAATTAGTAGTAAATGAATTTAAAATATTGCTTTGTGCAAAAGAACCATATAGCCTTCCTTTGTAAAGCCTTGCATCTATTGCATTTTCCCAAGACTTGCGGAGTACTTTATGTACTCACATGCTGCACTCCAAAAACATTACTCAGAGGAAGTCGAAGCTCAAGAAGGTGACTACAACTACTGCTTCGCTTGTGGCTGTGATGGATTTTTCCCGGAGGACTAGGTCGCGCTTCCCCAGTCAATTGCCTGTGGCGAATTGATGGATCGTCTTCGAGTTATCTTTTGCTTCCGCTGTGTTTCATGTGTGCGAGGTCTTAAACCTCTATTGTAATAATGAGACCATGTGGTCAGTACTCTTAATTATTGTAATAATTCGTTGATGGTGATGTTTTCTATTCTGTTTAACTGTGTGCACTAGCTTTGATCTGGGACTAGTGCTGTAATACACAGAGGGTCCGGGTTTGGAAATCCGGGGGCCCGACAGAGATGGTATCAGAGCCAATTTGACTGTAGGACGTGACCTAGACTAAGAACGGCAAACCATAAGGACTTATATTTATAAAAAGAGTATATTAAAAATGTATAAGCTTCTTTGCTTCTACTCTCTTCTTACTTAGAATCCGGTTCTTGTCTTTAAATTCTTTTGTTAAAACCTTTTTACTAATCTTCTCTTTTAATTCAACTTTGTAGATGGCCGGTTCGACCTCCGCTGCCCCGTGGGACTACTACTCACATGGAGAGGATGCTGGAGTTTTCGCTAGCCTTCTCCGGCAGCGGATGCAGTGCTTGGAGTATCGTCAGCCGCCCATTTTCAGGGGACGGAAGACGAGGATCCTGGATCGAGACTCTTGGACCATGGAGGTATTCCTGTATGCACGGGAAGAGGAATTCAACTCCCACACATACCCCATCAAGCACCCTCGGTCCCGCTATTTCGACGCTGTCCAGGATGCAGCACGCCTCGCCATTGACGAGTTGTGCCACCTGCACAAGGATGATGTACATCAGTCCCCTTTTTGCTTCTTCATCAACCCCAGGGTAGGACAGAGGTATCCAGATCCCTTTGATATTCCAGCTGACGATCCTCGACTGTCGCATCAAGTGCAGCTCACGCAGGCGATGGCAATCACTTATGCCACAACTTTGGAGGAGATTGGACAACTCCGGATGCTTCTCACTTCCAGCTATCAGCACTCCGACACCCTTCGCGCACAGCTTCTTCACAGCCAGGCAGCAGAGTTCGAGCTGGGACGTCTCAAGGCTACAATTGACTACACGCCATCTTCACCTGCACCAGCCGCCGCCCCTACCAACCGCGCGCCAGTTCGACTTTCAGGACTCCGCACTCGGCTCACAGCACGCAAGAAGGTGCAACGCCCCAGTCCGCCACCTGTCATCACTCTCAAGAAGCGCAAGCCTTCTCCTTCTCGCTCGCGTTCGACTGCCTCCAGTCGTAACCGTCCCCGTGCCTCGGCTGAGTGTGATTGTTCGAGGCACCACGTGAGAGAGCGCTAGGAAGACCCGGAGGAGGATCCAGAAGAGGACCCGGAAGAGGAGCCTGAGGAGCGCGTCTTTGGAGAGGATTAGTAGTCTTTTGAGTCAGTAGTACCCAAATAAAATGTCCGCGTCTTTAGAACGCTTTATACTATGTTTTGGTGTGCTAGATGGACTGTACCAAGCCTATGTGCACTTGTGGTACAGCCATTCCTGAACTTATTTTGATTTTAATAAAAGTTTTCCCTAAGTGGTTGATGGTTTCTTCTTGTGTGTTGGCTTGGGATGTGATTTAGTTCCCCTAATCTCTTACCCTTGCTAAAATCCCTCTTACCTTCTGCTAACCTAAACCACTTCAGATGGTGAACACAAGGAGCAACCCTGACAATAGCCGTGACGCCAACAATAAGCCGGAGGACAACATTCCACCACCTCCCGCTCAGGCCCCCAACTTGGAGCAGATGATGGCCATGCAACTTCAGCTTCTTCAAGCCTTAGCTCAAAACCAAGTGCAGCCAGCCCCGTAGGCACCCAACCAGGCACCGCAGTCTAAGTTGGGAGAATTCATGAGGACAAGGCCTCCCACTTTTGCTGGGTCAGTGGATCCCCTGGAGGCAGATGATTGGATCAAGGATGTGGAAAGGAAATTGGTCCTAGCTCAGTGCAATGACAACGAGAAGGTGCTGTATGCTGCTCACCAGCTCAAGGGAATTGCTGCTAACTGGTGGGATAACTACCGCGCCGCCCATCAAAATGCACAAACCATCACTTGGGATGAGTTTGTTGAAGCTTTCCGCACGGCCCATAATCCTACGGGAATAATGGAAATGAAGAAAAGAGAATTCTACCAACTGCAGCAGGGAAACCTCAGTGCTTCCGAATACCTGAACAAGTTCACCCAACTGTCCAGGTATGCATCTGAAGAGGTGACATCGGAGGCGACCAAGATTTGGAGGTTCACGCAGGGACTTGACCCCAACCTCAAGGTGCAGCTGGTGTCCAATGATTACCCGACCTTCCAGCACCTAGTGAACAAGGCCTTTGTCCAAGAAGATGCTCAGCATCAGCTATACGAAACTCGGAAGAGGAAGTTCCAAGCCCAGCAAGGAGCAAGCAGCTCTCGATTTCGCCCCAACACACCTCATTTTCACAAACCTTCGAGTCAAGCGTGCCAAGGACTCCCTTTTCAGACCCCGCCCAAATCCACAAACTCCCGGCAAGCAATGGTGGCCAACCCAGCAGAACAAGACTTGTGAGCAGGAGTGCAGTGTTTCAACTGCAAGAACACGGGCACTATGCCAAGAATCGTCCCCGAAATGCCCAGCAGTGACCCGATTCGTTTCAACTGGGACTACGCCAAAGAAGAGCTCCGATCGCAGTCAAGGCCGTGGGGCACCACAAACCCCAAGGACTCCGCAGCAATGAGCAGGGACATCTTAACCATGTCACTGCGGAGGCACCCAGATGCACCCGACGTAGTTCGGTAAGTTTCTTGTCAACTCAAGATTCTGCATCAGCATTATTTGATTCTCGAGCTTCGCATTCTTTTGTATCGAAGATGTGGTTGAAAGATATAATTGGGATGTGCGTAAACTACAGAACCCCATGCTAGTCCAGTCTCACGAAAGGAAATGAGGACTAACACGTTTGCCCTAACGCAACTGTGGATATAAATGGAGTTAAGTTCCTAGCGAACCTTATTATAATAGACTCCAAGGGTTTAGATGTAATACTTGGTATGGATTGGTTAACCAAGTATAAAGGACAAATAGATTGTGCCGATCGTGCTGTTACTATTACCAACTCGGATGGAATCCAAGTAAGGTATAAGTCAAACCCCTCCTCTCAGAATAGGTGTGGATTGAACAATGTAAAGGGAGTGACTTTGGAAAAAGTAGCTATAGTGAGTGAATACCCAGACGTGTTTCCTGAAGATTTGCTGGGAATGCCGCCAGACAGAGAAATTGAATTTGTCATCAACCTAGTACCTGGTACAGCTCCGATTTCCAAGAGACCTTATCGGATGTCCGCGAATGATTTGGCGGAAGTTAAGAAACAAATTGAAGAGCTGCAAGATAAAGGATTTGTAAGGCCAAGCTCGTCACCTTGGGGAGCACCAGTACTGTTAGTGAAGGAGAAGGACGGAAGTCTTTGCATGTGTGTGGACTATCGATCCTTGAATGATGTGACGATCAAGAACAAGTACCCTTTGCCCAGAATAGATGATCTGTTTGATCAGTTGAAAGGATCATGTGTCTTCTCTAAGATTGATCTTCGATCAGGTTATCACCAATTGAAGATAAGACCAGAAGACATACCCAAGACAGCATTTGCTACTCGTTATGGATTATACGAGTATACAGTGATGTCTTTCGGTCTAACCAATGCCCCCTCATACTTCATGAATCTGATGAATAAGGTGTTCATGGAATATTTGGATAAGTTTGTGGTTGTGTTTATCGACGATATTCTGATATACTCCAAGAATGAGGAAGAGCACGCAGAACATTTGAGGATAGTTTTGGAAAAGCTCAGAGAAAACCAGTTGTATGCCAAGTTTAGTAAGTGTGAGTTTTGGTTGAAGAAAGTGGCTTTCTTGGGCCACGTGATTTCTGCAGGAGGAGTGTCCGTGGATCCCGATAAGGTAAATGATGTGCTCAATTGGACGCAACCAAAGTCAGTATCTGAGATCCGAAGCTTTTTGGGTTTGGCTGGTTACTATCGTCGCTTTATTGAAGGATTCTCCAAGCTTGCAAGACCTCTTACTCAGTTGCTAAAGAAGGAAAAGAAGTTTGAATGGAGTAAATCGTGTGAGGATAGTTTTCAAGAGCTGAAGAAGAGGTTACCTTCTGCACCGGTGTTGACGCTCCCGGATAATAGAAAAAATTTTGAAGTCTTCTGTGATGCGTCAAGGCAAGGATTGGGTTGTGTTTTGATGCAAGAGGGAAAGGTAGTAGCTTATGCTTCGAGGCAGCTGCGACCCCATGAAGGAAATTACCCAACTCATGATTTAGAGCTTTCTGCCGTTGTGCATGCTCTAAAAATATGGAGGCATTATTTGATAGGTAACCGTTGTGAAATCTACACGGATCACAAGATTTTGAAGTATACATTTACCCAACCTGATCTCAACATGAGGCAAAGGAGATGGCTTGAGCTAATAAAGGATTATGATGTGGGAATACATTACCACCCAGGAAAGGCTAATGTAGTAGCTGATGCCTTCAGCAGAAAGAGTTACTGTGCCAAGCTGTGGATTAAGGACAGTATGCCTGCCCTTCAAGCAGAATTTCAGCGGCTCAACTTGGAAGTGGTAGAGAAAGGATTCCTGGCTACTTGGAGGTTCAACCCATGCTACAGGACCAAATCAAGGCAACTCAAGGAGAGGATAATTATGTTAAGGAAATTAAAGAAAACATGAAGAAAGGGAAGGCACCAGGATTCTCAGAGGATGAAGAAGGTATCATTTGGCTGGGCAAACGAATCATTGTACCCGAAAAGAAAGAGATAAAGGAGTTAATTCTGAAAGAAGCCCATGAATCTGGATATTCAATTCACCCTGGGAGTACGAAGATGTACCAAGACCTCAAGGAAAGGTATTGGTGGTCAAGTATGAAAAGAGAGATTGCGAGTATGTAGCTTTGTGCGATGTGTGCCAGCGAATTAAAGCAGAACATCAGAGACCTGCTGGGCTTCTACAACCTTTGCAGATACCCGAGTGGAAATGGGAAGAAATTGGAATGGACTTCATAACCGGATTACCGAGAACAAGAACAGGGTATGATTTGATTTGGGTTATTGTGGATCGTCTGACAAAAGCCGCCCATTTCATTCCAGTAAAGACCACCTACTCTGGAGATAGACTCGCAGAGTTGTATATGTCTAGAATCGTGTGTTTGCATGGAGTTCCAAAGAAGATTGTGTCAGATCGAGGGACTCAATTCACCTCAAGATTTTGGCATAAGTTGCATGGACTTTTGGGCACAAATCTAAATTTTAGCACAGCATATCATCCACAGACAGATGGTCAAATAGAGAGAGTAAATCAAATTTTGGAAGATATGTTGAGGGCTTGTGTTCTAGCAAACAAGGCTAACTGGGATCAAAGTCTGCCCTATGCGGAGTTTTTCTATAACAACAGTTATCAATCCAGCTTACAGATGTCTCCATTTGAAGCTTTGTATGGCAGAAAATGCAGGACCCCGCTGTATTGGAAAGAAACCGGAGAAGGGCAAGTGTTTGGACCAGATGTGTTGAAGCAGGCAGAGCAACAAGTTCGCCTAATCCAGGACAGATTAAAGATAGCTCAAACCAGACAGAAGAGCTATGCAGACAATCGACGTAGAAGCTTAGAATTTGTACCTGGGGATCATGTTTATTTGAAGGTGTCACCTCTCAAAGGAATGAGATGTTTTGGAGTCAGTGGAAAGCTTGCTCCTAGATTCATTGGACTCTTTCCAATGGTAGCGAAACGAGGAGAAGTGGCTTACCAGTTGGAGCTTCCGCCTCAACTGTCAAAGGTGCATGATGTCTTTCATGTGTCCCAGCTAAGAAAGTGTCTCCGAGTGCCAGAGGAGCAAATGCCTCTAGAGGAAGTGGACTTGAAGGAGGACCTCACACAACCAGAATATCCTGTCAAGATATTGGAGGAGTCAGAGCGCCGTACGCGAAACAAGGTCATCAAGTTCTGTAAAGTGCAGTGGAGCAACCATTCGGAATCGGAAGCGACTTGGGAGCGTGAAGAGGATCTAAGAGAAGAGTTCCCCGACCTTTTTCCCAGTCCGTCCGAATCTCGGGGTCGAGATTCTTTCTAAGGGGGGTAGGTTTGTTACATCCCAAATTTCTCCTTTCTGGAAAAATTTAAATTCAAATTAATTATTTTAAAGTAATTGGATTTTACTTGGTTTTTATTTGCCTTTCTAGATTTTTTGGAATTTAAAACCTATTTTTAGAATTTAAAAAGTAATTTAAAATATGAAAATTAAATATCAACAGTAGTTGGAAATAACTTTATTAAGTCCAAAATAACTCCAGGAGCTTCTGTGAATTTTGCTGGAATTTTTGGAGGTATTTTCATATTTTTCTGAGGCCTAAATAATTTTCTAGCCTTTTCTGGAAATAGAAAATCAATTCCAAAAAAAAATAAAAATCCCTTCCTTCCCTCCAGCCGACGCGTAAACGGCCCAGGACCGCCCACGTCGCTGCCCGGCCAGTCCAGGCCGCTCCTCCCCTTCCCCTCGCTGCCAAGCGGGCCCGGCCCAAACAGCCCCGCCTTCCCCTCTTCCTCGCCCGACGCATGGACGGCCTGGATAAGTCGCGTCCCCGCGCCCGGCCCGATCCACTGTCCCCGCCCACTTAAATGCGGCCACCGCCCGATCTGCCCTCGGACCACGTGGCTTCGATCCGCGCCGCTCGCACCCCGCTCCCCTTCCCTCTCTGACCTGCGGGCCCCGCCCGTCAGTCGCCGCGTCCCGCTCCCGCTGCCACCCCGGCCCCACCTGTCAGGCCGTCGTCGTCCCCGCGGAGTCGCCTCCTTCCTTCTTTCTCTCCTCCTCTTTCCTTTTCTCGCCGGCCGACCGAATCCGGGTCGATCCCGACCTTTCCTTCCTCGTCCCTCTGAATCCCCGATCTCCTGTACTCCCCTTCCTTCCGCGCCCCCTCTTGCCTTCTCTCCTCCGAACCTTCCTTTTTCCGGCCAACACACCGGCGAGGAATTGCCGCGCCGTGCCCCCTCCTCCACCCCCTATAAATACCCCATCGGCTCCCTCTCTCGCCGCACCACCTCCTCCGCTCTCCCTCTCTCGCTTCCCGAGCCCGAGCGCCCCGCACCGTGAGTTCCCCGTGCGCGCCCGGTGAGAACTCCGGCGAGCCATCGCCGCCGCCTCGATGATCCCCGGAGCCCGCCGTCGCCATCCCAAGCCTCCTCGTGCGTCGGCGAACCTCCCCGTCACCTCGGCCGCCTCTCCCCTTCGCCGGAGCGCCGTCGCACCGGAGCTCCCGAGCTGCGCCGTCGCCTTCCCCGTCGCCGGCCTTCTCCGCTCGTCGTTGCACCTCGTCGACCCCTCCAACCGGACCCCCTCCGCACCGGGACTTCATTTCACGCGTCACCCGAACCCCTCCGGCCTTCCCTCGCCGCCGGCAACCTCGCCTCCGACCATCTCCGCCCGGCCCTCCCGCAGGTATCCCTCAAGAGGGTTACCTACCCAGTATGGGTAGGCAACGCCTCCCCGCTCACTTGGCTATCACCGCTCGCTCTCCCTTCCCCCGACTCCCTCGGCGGGCGTTCGAGCCCTCGGCTCCGCACGCTGAGGTTGAGTTTTTCTCAATTAAACCGCGCTAACAAGTGGGCCCCACCGTCGTGGCGGTATGCCCTCGCATGCCACTGTCGACCGGGCCCCACCCTCCTGACCGGTCAGCGACAAGTGGGCCCGGAGTCCAGTGGGTCCTACGTGTCAGAGGCTGAGCCAGTGGGCTCACTGTCCAGTGGGTCCCACATGTCAGGGACAGCTCTCTGTGGACTCACTGAACAGTGGACCCCACCTGTCAGAAATTTGGGAATTTCTAGATTTATTCAATCTGAGATTTTCAAATGAGCATAACTTTCTCATTTTAACTCCAAATTCAGCCATTCAAATTTCTAAATTCTTCTAAAATCATGATCTATTCAAATATGGCCTCTATTTGAATTTTTGAGTTGGTTTGAATTTTTATTTGTATTTATTTGCTTTGTTTGCTTCGTCTTTTCTCGCATAGATTCCAACGTTGTCGACGATCACTCCACCCAATAGCAAGAAGACCCAGAGATCCTGCAGGAAGGCAAGTCTCCTTTGATCATCTTGAACCTATGCTTTTGAAATGTTTTAAATATTTTAAATTATGTGCATTGCTATTTACATAAAATCACTAGTTCAAATCTTTAGGAATTAGTTATTCCAACTTTGTTATGCCCTCATTTGACATTGATTGCCATGTACCTTGTCACCCTAGAACTTCCTTTGTCTCAATAATGAGATTAATATTAATCTTTGTGAATATTAGAATGGTAGGATAATGCTTAGTCATGCTATCTAATATCTTTAGAAACTCTTGAAATTGGGAAATTAAGATTTGTGGTTGAGCCTTGTGTTTATAAAGTTGTGGTGAGTGGAGTTGCCACTGTTCTTTTAAAATAAAATAAAATGTGAAAATTGGTTTAGATTAGGGTGGATGGTTGGTTTGGGTTGGTGCAGTAAGCACGAGATCTTGTTAAGTGTATGTTCCACCCTAGTCAATTAAGGACCGACGCTTGTGTTTGTCCAGACTGAGCATTAACCGTACAACCACAAGTCTATATGGGTACGACCTAGCTGACTAACTTATGATAGTCTAGTTTAGGTGCCACTAGCGGAAAGTGGGTGCCAGGGATGGACTGGTTATCCACAGTGAGGGACAGGGATTTACTGTACTCATATGGCGCAAGAGGGGGCTTTGGTTCGGGCAGTTGGCCTACCTGCGGTGAAACCTCAGCGGGTGGTATCTAGCTAGATTAGAGTAAGGTAAAGGCTTTGTGATATTTTATCTGGGTCTCATGCCAAAGGAAGCGTGTTGACTTTTAGGATAATTTATCTCTCGTGGGTAAAGTTGTATAACCTCTGCAGAGTGTAAAACTATTCGAATAGCCGTGCCCACGGTCAAGGGCGGGCAAGGAATGCATGCACATGGTAGATTTCTGGTTTTGTTTTAAAATCAAAAGTTTTGTATTCCGAGAGTGGAGGGAACTCTCGAAAGGGTATCCTGGCAGTTGGAGCCAGAGAGGGTGGATGTTACCCGCAATATTAACTTGATCAGTTGGAAATGATTAATCTAGTGTTGGTAGATGGAACCTTCACTAGAGAATAATTGTAGTTCTGTTAAATCATTTACTTTATTAAATTGATGCCTTCAAAAATAATTAGTAGTAAATGAATTTAAAATATTGCTTTGTGCAAAAGAACCATATAGCCTTCCTTTGTAAAGCCTTGCATCTATTGCATTTTCCCAAGACTTGCGGAGTACTTTATGTACTCACATGCTGCACTCCAAAAACATTACTCAGAGGAAGTCGAAGCTCAAGAAGGTGACTACGACTACTGCTTCACTTGTGGCTGTGATGGATTTTTCCCGGAGGACTAGGTCGCGCTTCCCCAGTCAATTGCCTGTGGCGAATTGATGGGTCGTCTTCGAGTTATCTTTTGCTTCCGCTGTGTTTCATGTGTGCGAGGTCTTAAACCTCTATTGTAATAATGAGACCCTGTGGTCAGTACTCTTAATTATTGTAATAAATCGTTGATGGTGATGTTTTCCATTCTGTTTAACTGTGTGCACTAGCTTTGATCTGGGACTAGTGCTGTAATACACAGAGGGTCCGGGTTTGAAAATCCGGGGGCCCGACACCCGACTTTGAGCAATTCCCCTTCGACCATGGCTTCGTCTTTGACCACAGCCTCAATATCGACCACAGCTCTTCGACATCGACCACGGCCCTTTGACCATGATCCCGACTTCGACCACGGCCCTTCAACGTCAACCATGGCCTCGACTTCAACCACGGCTTCATCTTTGACCACGGCCCCCCTCGACCACGTCCCTCTTTGACCACGGCTTCGACTTCAACCATGGCGCCTCAGCACGGCTTCAATTTTAATCATGGCCCTTCAACCACGGCACTCCGACCACCACTTCGACCACGGTGCTACAACTAGATTATTATGTAGCCTATATGTAGCTGCAACATAAGCAATGTTTTAAATCGCCGGAGATAGCGGCCGCTATAGCCGGAAATAGCGGCTTGGTGGCAACAACGCTAGGATAGTGCACTTTTGCCGCTACGTGATCTTTTGCGCAAATAACCGCTATTAGCGCGCTATTTCCGCTAAACATGCAAGAAACGTAGCGCCGCTATTTCTCCTCCAGGCCTCCTGGGCCGAAATCAGCTCACGCTCCTGGGCCGAAACCATTCCCTACTCCTCTATGACGGCGGCTCCTCCTGGGTCTAACCCTAACCATTCGCTCCTCCTCTTGGCTCCTCCTCTCAACTGGCGGTGACTGCTGCGACAAAAAGCGGCGACGTTCGCTGCGAGCCTACGACCGGCAACGGCGACGGTGGATGCGACCGGCGGCGAGGAAGACTAACAAGCTCTGCATTCCCCAGTCCTCCTCCCCGAAAAGGGCCTAGGCGACGGCGGCCAGTTCAGCTGAGGCTGAGACGACCACGACCGACGGCTTCTTCGTCTGAGGCTGCAACCGGCGGTGAGGACCACCAAGCTTCCACCATGTCCCAGCCGGAGCAACAGGCAGGCAAGTTTTCTTCTCCTCATCTCACCGTTCTGTCCTTTGTTCTAGACATCTAGTGTTCTGTGTTCTCTTCTTTGCTTCTTTCAGATGTTAGTATCAAGGAGCCAAAGATAGAAGATTAGGTAGATCCGTAGATGTTGTATAGAAGATTAGTTAGATATTGGATGTATCATACACTGAATTACTCAATTATGATGAAATTAGATTAGAATGAAATTTAGTGTTTGCATTTGCAATTTGCATAGGTAACCCGTCAAGTGCCACCTCTGCCTCAGTAACAAATGCACCACCAGCATAACCTGTTGTCGACTCAGATGACCCTGCATGGGCTCATTGTTTTTGCCCAAACTTGAACAAAAAGCATGCCTACAGTGCAAGTATTGTGACAAGCTCTGCACTGCTGGGATTACTAGAATAAAGTACCATCTTGCTGGCATTAAAGGCTTCAATGTTACTAAGTGCAAGAAAGTTCCAACTCCAGTGAAGGAAGAAATGCTGGCTTTGCTTACAAAGAAGATTGCTGAAAAGGAACAGAAAGTCCAGGAAAAGGAAAGGAGCAGAGCTGAAATTGACCTAGATCACTCAGATGGTGAAAGTTGTAGTGAAGAAGAGTCTGAACATGGGAATGAGATTCTTGTGCTGAAATTGACCTACTTGAATATCTGGTTTTGCTATTTGAATACCTGGTTTTGCTGTTCTGTTTTTCACTTTTTTCCAAAACCGCTAAATGCCATAGCGGAGCTATAGCCGGCTATAGCCGCTCATAGCTGTGGAGAACCCCTGCCGCTAAATGCCATAGCTGGCAATTTAAAACATTGAACATAAGTCTTGAGATTTATCTATACATTTGGATATCTCTGCATGGAGATCTATTTATACGTAGCTACAACATAAAATTTACACCTATTTTCTGCATATGCATGCTATTATACTGCCTTCTATGCGGATCCAACTAGGCTGCTCGACCACGATGTATCAACCATGCTATTCGACCACCATATTTTGACTACGCTATTCGACAACGATGTTTCGACCTCATTGGTTCGACTATGTGTTTCGACCACGTTGGTTCGACCACGCTATTTCGACCATATTGATTTGACCACACTGTTCGACGACGTTGGTCAACCACTATGTATCGACCACGTTAGTCCAACCATGTTGGACAATCACACTATTTTGACCACGGTGTATAGGCCCCGCTATTTCGGCCACGTTGGTTTGACCACGTTGTTTCAACCACATTATGTCGATCACGTTGTTTCCAATTTGGCCAAATGGACGCAACGTAGTGCGTCTCCCCTATCTAGTATACTTTATACCCTGGCGTGTAATAGATGGTCTAGATGTGGCGTGTAAGTATTCAAATGCTCATGTCGACTTCCTTAGGGTAGTATACAATAGTATGTTTCTTAGAGCATCTCTAAGGAGATGTGCAATAGTTTATCTCTTAAGATTATCTTTAAGGCTTTCATCTCATCTAAAGACAGTACTAGAGACAACCTCTCTAACGGTAAATTATTCATCTAACTATTTTATACTATTTTTACTATAACTTCTTGCCTCACATTATTTTACTATTTGTACTGGTTTGAGGGCTCAAGTTGTCTATTGCATAAGAGACAGCATATTATCTCTCCTTATCTCCTCTCTCCTCCATATAAGATTTTACTCATTTAATATAGCTAAGAGACAACTAAGATGACACTATTGGAGATGCCTAATAGTATCATTTTAACTATCTCTTAACTATATTAAATAAGTAAAATACTATGTGAAAGAGAGATAATATGGTGTCTCTTATGTAAGAGACGACTTGAGTCTACAAACCAACACAAATAGTAAGAGGGTGTGAGACAGAAAGTTATGACGAAAATAGTATAAAATAGTTAGATAAATAATTTACTGTTGAAAAGGTTATCTCTAGCGCTGTCTTTAGATGATATGGAAGCCTTACAGACAGTAGAAGCCTTAGAGACAAACTATTATCTCTGAGGCTTCCACATCACCTAAAGATGGTACTAGAAACAACATCTTCAACAGTAAATCATTTCTCTAATAGCAAAGATGATTTTTCACCCCCACCTCTCAAAAAATAAAAACTGCTATATCATTTTAATGGTGGTGTATGTGGTGCATTCTGATAAACCATGATTTTATACAGTCACTCTGCGAATTATCGATTTTGCGGTCTCAAACATCAAATGCCACACATTTGAGTGTTTGATGGCCAATTTTTGCGAGGTGCCGAGGAATGCCCTACAGTCTAGCGTTAACTTCTTAATTGGATTTTCAAGTTTTTGGCATGGCCTTCTGTGTGGACTTTGGCTAGAGAGGGAAGCCGAGGATGCAGAGGAGCAAATAGCATGGGGCTGATACTTCGTATAGGTCTTGTACTTTTTCCTTTTTTGATTGGCTATACAATTTTTTTCGTATGCACAGCATTTTCCTTTATAGTGTTACAATTTTTTTCCTTTTTTGATTGGCTTCCGTCAGATGCAAGTTACCGTTGCTCGGTCACTTTGGCCTGTTTGGATATAAAGAATTTCTGAAATTTAGAGGGAATGCCATTGTTTCTGAAAAGTGCTACAGTATTAAGTACTTTGAGGTGTTTGATACAACAAACAACGGAGTTTTAAAAATCCACTCAAACCTCTTTTTTCTTAACCCGAGAAACGCAACAGCAACTTCTATGGATGGGCTCACTTCTTTTTTACTTATAACTTATACCTTATAACTTACGTTATAGTAACTAATTTTTAAACAGTATATTTTTTAAAGCGGAGTCAACAGAAAGATTGTAATAAAAAGTGTACTAAATTCAGCTGTACCGATCAAAATCACATGTGACTATTTTTATTTTTTGGCATACTATCTCTCGCGAACAGTCAAAATTTAAAAATGTAAGTTATAAATCACAATCCAAAAGAATCCACCCGTGCACATCTCTGGTATTATGGTATAACTATAGTACATAGCGTGCCACGTGGCCTTCTTGCTCCGTCTAACTAAAAGGATCGTTGCAATTTATGACTGATGCTCAAATCAGCACATTGAAACGTATATACCCACGGTCTACAGGGTACCCGTGAAGTCACGATCGGCATGACATTATCTTTAAACTTGCCTTTTATTGAAGAGCTTACCGGGTATGATAAAAAAAACTAATGGACCTTCTAATTATAACTATCATGTGCTATTTATTTATGCTATTTTGCTCCTAGAACTCCCACTGCACTGCATTTCAATATTGAGTGGGGAAGCAGATAGTTGTGTAAATGTGCTAACCTATTTCATTCAGTCTTCTCCTTACCTATAATCTTATATGTCATGGTTTAATACTTCGATCAATTAGCCCACCAAATCCCAACTAGTGGTGTTTTATGGTCATCATCTTAAGATTGCAAATTAGCCCACCAAATCCCAACTAGTGGTGTTTTATGGTCATCATCTTAAGATTGCAAATTAGCCCACGATAATATCATATTGAAACATGTTATGTCTGTCTGATGGCAACCTGCTGCTACTACATCAAAAGATGTTTTGTTCTTTTAAGCTAGAACTGATGGTTTTTTGCTGTACTTTTTGAGGCAACGGCGGACGACGAAGACGCCGACATGGACGGCATACACGGTTTTATGCTCAAGAAACTATTTGAAAAAACTGCCCTATTTGTTTTGAATTCTGGAGAAACCGAAGCCAAAAGCCACAAAAAAGCAAAAAAGAATAAGGCCTGCATTACAATTTTTGTTTTCGATGCTATATGAATATACATATGTAAATCCATAGTTTAAATAGAAAAACAAGTTACAATACCATGTACAAGACCAATTATCGTATACTGGCTTTAAGATGAGACGATCTAGCGAATACCTGTTACAAAGTTTTATAACTTCGTAGCATCCAGACAGGCCCTTTCCTTCGCTCACAGATGACCATGCAACCCGTATAATTAGTTAATGGTGTTCTAATTATCAGGCCCCAAACTCCTGCATGCCTCGCAGCCATGGAGTCGTATTTGCCGGCGCCACGGTCCAGAACGGAGCACACCAAGTCTAGTCCCAAAAAAAATGTCAAGACGCTAAGATTGAACCGCAATACCTCAATAGTAATTTTGTATATCCATGCCGTGCACCCATGAGTTAAGTGTACTTTTTTTTGCAGCCGCCTAAACCGAAAATAAAGGATATTATTATACAGCCAAAATTGATGTCTAACGGTCGCTAGGTAGCATTCATCAAATCTCAAAGTCAAGAGTAAACGATCGTACCATACCTCTACAGCTCTACTTGCATCCAAAGGCCGTCTTCTAAAGTATCAAGATATTCAAGTAAAAGAAAATAAAAATAAAAAAACACTATTATATCTTGTTTGGAATGGGACAAAGACTCGAGCTGCCACGGAGAACACGGCTGGTAATCTGGGACAGTTAACAATACTTGATCAAAGTTTACCTCCGAAAAGGGGTACCTTTGCGTCTTCTTTCGCACTCGTCTCCCTACTCAGGATTTGCAGACATGGACTGCTTACTGTCTCATCTATATAAGGACCAGCATCAGGCTCCCCTCCACCCAGCTAGCTCAGTTCCAAAGTCCAAACCTGCAAGCTGCATCCAAACCACACATGGACATGGGTTCTCCTCTCCCGGAGCAGCACTTCACCTTTGCCAGTCCTGTTTCAGAAACCTACGAGGATGCGCTGGACTTCGACTACAAATCATGGATCGAGCAATCCAAGAGCAGCTACTCCTCAAGCCAGGATGACAAGTGGATGGACGCCGAGGCGATCAGAAGGCTCCACCGGGAGATGGTGCTCCGGGCAGCAGAGGACCTGCCTGAGGAAGCTTACGAACTGTCGCTGCGAGACCTCACCGAGCTGCCCAAGGCCACAAACGAGGCGACAGGGTGTGGGGTGAAGAAGCGCACATTGGGCAGTATAAGGAGTAGCATGCCATGGAGGAAGACGCGCTCCAGGAACGAGACCATGGAGGGCGCAGGCATCATCGTCAAGATGTTCATGCCTTCGCTTTCTGGTTCTGGCGGGAGGAGGAAGAAGCGTTTTTCAGGCTCAACTTTGGCTGCGATGCAAAAAACAAGTGAATCAGGCAACAAAGATGGATATGGTTCCATGAAAACAACAGCCGCTGAAACCGAAAATGGATCTGATAACACACGCAGCAATAGCATGCCAAGCGAGGGCCACCAAGACAGTTGCAAAAACAGGTATCCCTAAGTTAAAGCAGACACTTAGCATTTCAGCTGTGACAGGGTTAGGCAGCGTCTACCTTCATAGCAGTAATTTAATTCACGGCGGTACAGACATTTATCCCCGAGTTCGTTTGTCTAGTAAAACAGAACCATAGCCACGATCTTCTTTTAAAACCATATGGTCATCACGAAACAATGCATACATGCTAGGAGCCGAGGTGAAGCCAATGAGACAAGAAAGGGAAATTATCAGAACTGACATGTAACAAGATATTGCTTTTACTATGCCTCATAAGACGATGTACGTTTTGCAGGAAATCAATTGGATGTTTCCCGTTCTTCAATTCCAGCAACGAGAAGCGTAAACTGAAGCGGATAACAAGTAGCCATGTCAGCCTGTAGGAAACTGAAGGCTAGAGATCATTCATGAGAGAGAGAGAGAGAGAGAGATGTTTGTATATAACCTTTCATTTTTTTTGTCTATATATTATTGGCTGTTACATTCTGTTTATAGCTATGCCAAATTGCTAACAACTACAAAAAAAAATTGTTGATCTTGTTAATCAGTTAATGTTGCAAGATACATGGAGATCAGTATGTGAATTAAGTTTTGTATGTGTTTGGACTCAATACACCCGTTCCCATGATTTAATCCAAACCATTTAGCCCTGTCTCACAACCAGCTCTAATGTCTACGCGTACAGACTCTACAAGGACTTGCACCAGTAAATCTGATAACCTAGTAACCTATCAATGAAGGTGAAAAGTAAGGTTCTCAATATCTTTAATAAAATCCTTCATGTTCAACACCACAACTTAATCACAAAAAATCTTAGTACTGAATCAGCTAATAGATGCGTATTGATAAGCACACAAAGCTCATGCTGTACAGGTAAACAGTAGAAAATAAGGGAAAGAATCATAAGTTGGGTAGAAAAGGCACAATAAATTAGGAAAAATCCTTTCTTGTGCGAACTCAGCCTCTACTATCCTGTACCTTAGTGTGCCATGAGCTGCAATTAGTTTGATTCCACAAGTTTGGCACAAGTCAAAAAAACCACAAAACTTATCAACAAACCAGTAACCACACACTCATGCTTTATAAGCTTACATATGGGACACATAATCAACATAAACAAATCAGCAATCTCTAGCTATTCATCATCATTTTCATCAGTATCTTGCAACAAAGTTCCTCGTACTCATGCCCTAATGAAAGAAAAGCAAACATCAGTACCAATCTCCTACCAGATATAATTAACTGCCATTTACATCAAAGTAGTGCTTCAAGAATTCTGTACAACCTCTGAGACATGGGGACTACCCGCTTCCTGGATTTAGCTGGAGGAACTTTACTAGGTGAAGCTACTGTACGTTTGCAATTTACAGGAACAATAACTTGATCAGAGCCACAAGTCACACCCAACACACTTAGAACCTGATCAGCCACCAAGTTTGGCTTTAATGCCTTTCTTTTGTCTAGAAAAGAAAGCGCTTCCGGTTGTTGTTGCATTATTTCATTATTTTTCCTGTGAAATGAAAAAAAGAGTTCTTGCATGATTTGAAAAAAAAAACTCGACCTGCGGGGGGTAAGACGGCCCGCGTGAGAAACGACCAATGACCTTGGCCGGGCCTTAGACCTGTGCTTTGGTGTGGTAGCAGGCGAGGGGATTTTTTTACCACCAGACCTGAAATTCGCCCCGTGGGATTCGAACCCAGGACCTGGGGGGTGCTACTGAGGCGCTCTAACCACTGGGCTAGAGACCCTTTCGCTTGCATGATTAGAAACTGGCAATACATTCTGAATATACAAATGTCGAACAAAACAAAAACTATATTGGAATTAATTTGCTATCATAAACACAAGCTCATTCAAAGTATGATATCTGGATCTCCTGTTACGCTATGTCAACACAAAAAACCTGGTTGTTGGAGCTTTCATGACTTGAAGGCTTTCAAGGAAAAGAAATGGATTACTGAAAATAAGCATACATTTATGGTAAACATCCACATATCAAGTTTTAATATGCCAAAAAATGTTTGACATTCTATTTGGATTTTGGGTGGGTTCTTTTGGGCTGTGGCTTTTATAGTTTAAAATTTTGAATTCTAGCTATTCGCAAAAAAGATTACGAAGAGAGAGACAATCACATGCAATTTTGGCCGGTATAGTTGAATTCGGTGCAATGTATACTACATTCGACTAGTAAATCCTACCTTGAAAAAATACACTGTTTAAAAGCTAGTTACTGCAGTAAAAAGTGAAAAGCCAAAGCTTGAACCCTGCCGAACCCAGCCTTTGGAGTAGCATGACTTGTACTATCGAAACATAGACTGCTAAAAATAGTTTGACATTCTAACAGGAAAATATATAGATTTAGTGAACTAGATTTTGATTTCATTTACTCTACTATATTCATCAAGCAGCAGCAGCAATAACACCAGTTAATAAGTGCTGGTTAGGAGATACCCTACCCTTTCAGATGATAGACTTTCCATCAGCTCCGACACTCACTCTTGTTCTGCACAAGAAGGAAAACACATTTGGGAACAAAGTTGAGTAATAAATTTCATTCTTTCAGCAACATACACAGGAACTGGATAGGAAATTAAGCATAAAACCCAGCAAGTGGCAGCAACCTCTGGACGCATGTTCCTGCGTGGTCCTATAAGCTGCCATGAAGTGCAAGCGCGAAATCGGCTATGACATCATGTCATCATTCACTGCCGAGCCAGTAACTCTATGCACTGAAATAGCAATGCGGGGTAGCCCCTTTGCCTTTGTAGCCACAAGCTTTGCACGATCAAGACCAGAATAAGGAGAAGATGGCGTTATCTATCCTGTAATGAATGAAAAAACCCTGGGACTGGATCAAATTCGTACTATAAAAGAGGACCTCGTTAGTGCTGCTGCTATATGCAAACATGCATAAACGAAATCATTTACAAGTGAAAGGCATTGTTGTCCAAGTAAGATAAACTTGATGGGCAAATTGAAGTGAAAAGCTGAGTAGCTACCGGGTAGCTTGTGATGTTGGTCAGAAGTGAAGAGGAGCTTCACCCCCCCCCCCCCCCCACAGAAGACCATGAAGATTTGAGGTGATCCAGGAAGTCAGGCCAGGAGCCACCGATTCCAACATCGTCCCTGTCTGATTTGCACGGCAACACAAGACAAAGATAGAAGCTATTAGTTACCATTGGGGCCAACCACCAATCGCACGCTGCACAGGAGGACGAGGAGAGCTTACGAGGTCGTCGAGCTCGGCGACGGAGAGGGAGTGGAAGTCGGTGGCGACGACGTGGAGGGCGGCGGCGGAGTGGGCGTGGGCGTGTGTTATAGTCTATAATCGCCGGCAAAAGACCTAGCTTTACCGGTTGTTTAGGTTAAACTTTATAAGGTTGAGTCCAATCGGGACTCTCTTTCCGTGTATTAGATAGATTGAGGGATATGAGTCCAGTTCGGACTCTATTTTGTACAAGCCCTCCTATATATATTGCTTAGGGATCAAACGTTTGGAGTAAGAAGTAATAAAGAGTTTTCTTATTAGCCTTACCTCCTCCCCTGTTTCCCGCTGGCGGCGCGCAACCCTGGAAATCCTGGCCGCCGCCAAGGCCCGGCGCCCCCTCCGGCGAGTCACGGTTACGGGCTGCGGTCCAGAGGCCGTGACAACTTGGTATCAGCCATGCCCGGTTCCGATTCCAGCGACGAAACCAACTCGGTCGGCGCAGCGCTCAAAGCGATCCAGGAGCAGATGGCCGAGATGCAATCGGCGATGGCAGAATTGACGCGGCAGAGTCTCGCCACCAACGTCAAGATCGCCGCGCTGGAGTCCGGGGGCGTTGGGATCACCTTTGCGCCCGGGATTTCACCGGTTCCGCCAGGTGCTCTGCCTCCGGTCTTCTCCACAACGTCGGCTCCACCGACCGATTCTCTCACCAGCGGCTACAGACCTCCGTCCACATCCGCTCCGAGTCTGGAGGATCCCGCAAATCACCCCATCTTTCACCAACCATATCCAGCCCCATCCGCCGCCACCCGTTCCGCAATCTCGACGACCACCACCGATGCTATGTTCCGCCTGCCGCCGCCCATACCTCAATTTCTTCACCATCCACCGGCATTTGCGCACACTTCCATGGGCCAACGCCAACCTTTGCCACCCAATTCATATTCCCATGCACCCAGATATCACCGGCTGGATTTTCCCACGTATGACGGCGCCGACGATCCCCTTTCCTGGTTAAACAGGTGCGACCAATTCTTCCGCGGTCAGCGTACAGAGGAAGGGGACAGGGTATGGCTCGCTGCATACCACCTCACCGGGATTGCTCAGCAATGGTACTTCCAATTGGAGTGCGACGAAGGACAGCCCAATTGGGACCAGTTTAAAGAGCTTTGCCACATGAGGTTTGGACCGCCTACCCGCAGCAATCCTTTGGGGGAATTGACTCGCCTACGGCAGACTGGATCCGTCAGTGAGTACCAAACTAGCTTCTTGGCCTTACTTTGCCGGGCGGATCGTCTACTACCCCTGCAGCAAGTGCAAATTTTCACCGCCGGATTGGTCGAGCCTATTCGGACTGACGTCGAATTACAGCAACCAGCTAGTCTCCAGATGGCAATGAGCCTCGCTCGCGCATATGAGCGGCGTACGCACCTCACAATCGGTTCTACTACCACACCATCGGCACCACGGCCCTGGCGTCCACAGCAGCGTTCTCCGTCAACGCCGACTCCAGCTGCAGGCCATTCGCATGACACGCCACCACTGGCAGCAATTCCCAGCGGACGTCTGGCAAAACCGTTTCGCCGTCTCACTCCAACAGAATTGGCCGAACGCCGCTCCAAGGGTTTATGCTACAACTGCGACGAGAAATTCCTGCCAGGGCACCGTTGCAAGCAACCCTTTCTGACCTATATTGATATGAATGAAGATGGCGACCCGGAAGTGGATGATCCAGGTCTGCACGCCATTGAAGCCGACGAACCCTCACCTGAGATATCCCTCCACGCAGTCACAGGAGTATCAAACGGGGGTACCATGCAGCTTAAGGTTACCATCGGAACTCAATCCTTCGTCGCCCTTGTCGACTCCGGCTCTACGCACAACTTCTTAAGTGCTCACGCTGTACAATTGGCGGAGCTTCAGCTGCTTCCTCGTCAGGGCCTACGCGTCAAAATAGCGAATGGGGAGCAACTCGCTTGCACAGGATTCTGCAATGATCTCCAGCTTTTGGTGAACCAGACTCCCTTTTCCATCCAGGCCTATGCAATACCTTTGGCTGGCTTTGACATTGTCTTAGGAGTTCACTGGCTGAAGACGCTTGGTCCCATCCTTTGGGATTTCGACGACCTCACCATGATGATTTGGTTGAAGGGACACCGGGTGCAATGGCAAGGACTTTCTTCTCCTCCAACTGTGCATGCGCTAGTACACTCCGACCAGGAGGCATTGCAACCCCTACTGGCTGACTTTGATGACCTCTTTGCTACACCTTCGGGGCTTCCTCCAGCAAGACCGCAGGATCATCGCATCACTCTCCGTCCAGGCGCAGCTCCAGTTTCTGTGCGACCATACCGCTACCCGCATCATCAGAAGGATGAATTGGAGCGGCAATGCAAGGAGATGCTCCACCAAGGTACAATTCGGCCCAGCCAGTCATGTTTTTCGTCTCCTGTCCTCTTGGTAAAATAGCATGATGGCACTTGGCGATTTTGTGTGGATTATCGTGCCCTCAATGAGCTGACAGTCAAAGACAAATTCCCAATTCCTGTGGTTGATGAATTATTGGATGAATTACGGGGAGCTCGGTTTTTTACTAAACTCGACCTCCGATCGGGATACCACCAAGTACGCATGCACCCCGATGATATCTTCAAAACAGCATTCCGGACCCACGAAGGCCTTTTTGAGTTTTTGGTCATGCCCTTTGGATTGACGAACGCACCAGCTACATTTCAAGCCTTGATGCAGGCAGTTCTTTGTCCTTATTTGCGCCTCTTCGTCCTGGTTTTCTTCGATGACATATTAATTTACAGTTCATCCTGGGCCGAGCACCTCCAACACATCCGCATGGTCTTCTTGCTGCTTCGTCAACATGCCTTGTTTCTAAAGAAGTCTAAATGCTCCTTCGGCTTGTCTTCAGTCTCGTATTTGGGCCACATCATTTCCGACGGCCAAGTCGCCATGGATCCTGCTAAGGTGCAAGCAATTTCTGACTGGCCGCAACCCAAAACAATAAAAGCATTACGTGGATTCTTAATTGGTTCCGTTGCGTACCGCCTGGAACTGCCTCCCGGCGCCAAACTCCATGACGTCTTCCATGTTGGGGTGCTTAAAAAGTTCCAGGGGACTCCTCCACCGACTCCCCCGCCACTGCCGCTCCTTCACCATGGCCGGGTATTGCCTACTCCACTGCGTGTATTGAAATCAGCACGGCGCCAAGGTCTGCCTCACCTCCTTGTGCAATGGACGGGCACTGCAGTGGCCGATGCATCATGGGTACCGCTGCCTCAATTCCAGGAATCTTACCCTGATTTTCAGCTCGAGGACGAGCTGCTTCGCGAGGAGGGGAGAGATGTTATAGTCTATAATCGCCGGCAAAAGACCTAGCTTTACCGGTTGTTTAGGTTAAACTTTATAAGGCTGAGTCCAATCGGGACTCTCTTTCCGTGTATTAGATAGATTGAGGGATATGAGTCCAGTTCGGACTCTATTTTGTACAAGCCCTCCTATATATATTGCTTAGGGATCAAACGTATGGAGTAAGAAGTAATAAAGAGTTTTCTTATTAGCCTTACCTCCTCCCCTGTTTCCCGCTGGCGGCGCGCAACCCTGGAAATCCTGGCCGCCGCCAAGGCCCGGCGCCCCCTCCGGCGAGTCACGGTTACGGGCTACGGTCCAGAGGCCGTGACAGCGTGGAAGAGGATCAGGGCCGGTCCTGGGATTTTAGGGGTCCGGGGCGAAACTAGAAATAGGGGGCCTAGTACTACTTTTAAGGAGGCATGTGCATTCATCTGCACCACCATCCTATAAGACATGACAGCAGTGACTTATTATGTAACCAAGTCTGCCATCAGGTAACACTGAGACCACCTTATGGGCACAGTCACTATTACATAGCTACAAGATAAGGTCACGGTATCTATCTATCTATCTATAGTATAGAAAATTGTTATTTGTTACCAAAAGGATTTATTTCCTTTAGTTATCTCAACATGTAAAATTATGTAGAAATGATCAAGAATTGTCTTGATATATGGTCACTTGTGATTAGTGACTGAAAAATGGGCTTCGCAATGAAAGAAAAATGAAGATGCCCATATGAGCATCAAGTTCTGCATGCTAGTACAACTAAAACTCTTTCTTTGACATAAAATTTCCATGTTTTCACAATTAGCAACAACTACCACATAATTATCTTGGCACAAGTATCTTGAAAGATTTTACTTGAGACACAAACCAATAGGTAATGCAATCGGGATAGTTCTTACTTCTTAGTACCTTTCTCAAAGTTTCAATGAAATATCGATGACCTACAATCATTTATGATCCATCGTTTGTTCACCGTTTATGATAACTAGCTTCAGCTTTCGGACTCATAGTGATAACTAGCAAAACATTTGCTTAATAGTCAAATCTGTTTGCGAAACAAACTACAGAATGTAAACAAAATATGGACTGCAACCCTGCTTTGCAAACTAAATTAGTAAAATCACACTTCTTAGGCATATCATGTTTCAATATTGCATACCAAAAGTATTTTAAACTAATCAACTACTAATCAAATTCTGCTAGCAGAGAAACCGAATTTCCTTAAAAATAAAGCACTTGCTTTTACACAAGCTCTTCTACGAACTAATTTACAAAACGATTTCTCATGCATTTGGAAGAAACAACTCACTGGAAAATGCACCTGGTACTCGCCATCGCTCTTCGACGCCATCGCGTCGCCGCCGACGGGCGCTCTTGAACGCAGATGAATGGATCCCCACGGCGTCCGGCACAGATCCACATAGGAACCGCAGCGATTTGCTGCTCCTCGGCTGGAGATGTTGACGTGGAGGAAGAGCGGCTGATGGACTCGCTCAACCCACCTCCGCCGCGCCGTCGGAGTCGGTGTCGGAGTCGGCGCTGGGGGCATGATGTTGGCGAGCTCGGCGACGGAGATGGAGATCTCTTCGCCGGCCTCGCCGTACTCGCGGCGCAGCACGGGACCTGAGGGCTGTTCCAGGGCGCCCTTGACGATGGTGTAGGGCTTGGGCGGGCTGATCTTGGGTGGGGACGACATCTTGGAGACCTCGAGGTAGTGCCAGGACCGGAGCCAAAGGCCTTAGGAGGAACCGAGGAAAGGCGGCTGGCGGCAAGCGAGGAAAGGCGGCTGGCGGCGGCTTGCCGTGGAGAGCCGAGAGCCTGTCGCCGCTGAAGACCGAAGACTAGAAGACGAGAAGTCGGCCGCCCGGGAGTTTGGAAAATCGGAAGACGGATAGTATACTAGTATATATACTATGTATATAGATAGGGCCTCCTAAATTTTGGGGGCCCAGTGCGACCGCCCCGCTCGCCCCCCTAGGGCCGGGTCTGAAGAGGATGAGGCGCGGAGGCGGAGGGGTGGGGTGGGGTCACGGGGCTCTTCCAGCTTGGCCTCGTCGAAGAAGAAGCCGAACCCATCCAGGCTTATCGCCGCCGCCGACATCTCGCAGCTGGATAGCGACGAGGAGTGGAGGCGGAGGTTTGGGTCTGGGCTGCCCCCCTATGCTCGGAGAAAATTGGACATGTACCCCATAGTTAGTAGGTTAAGCTCTACACTTAAGTGGCCTTGTAATTTTGCCCCATACTTAACATGCCCCCTTATTATTTTGCCCTATTGCCCATTTAGCTCCTATTTTAATTTCGTTTTTCATTTTTTAGGGTAAATTTATAAGTGCCTACTAACTATGAGGTACATGTGCAATTTTCCAATGTATGCTCGTGGCTACCAAGGCGGCCCAGGCGGGCTCACGGCATAATTACGCAAATTCCCTTTGAAGGCGTAAAGACTACGAAAATCAAAAACGGTTAACTATAAATTCAAACTTTCAATAAGAAATTCGTCCCTTTCAAGCGCAAACTTTCCAGAATTTCTACCTCAAAATTTGCGCATTATCCTAGGGAGATTTCGGAGACCTGTATTGATCATCACGCTTTATCTTGTGCTCGATTACCTTCTTTTTCACAAAAAAAATCTTCTAGATGTCACAACTCCATCATTCTTTCTTTTATTGGTGTAGTGTTTAGTCTAACATGAAATCCTATTTTTCTGCATAACTAAACCAGAATTTCCATGCTTCATCATCTGGCGGTGTTGAACTCCATACCTAGTCTGGGAGTCCAATTGGTAGCATCATCTATGTTGGCATTTTGAGTCTGTCAGGACCCGGAGCAACAACTCCAGAACCCACTGTGTAATCGCACTATCCCAGGAAAAGCTAGTGCACACAGTTTGAACAGTGATACATATCATGCATGATAACCAAACTTTATTATAAGACAAAAGTATGGGTCTTATGGCCAAGTTTACAATAAGGTGGCTTTATGGCCAAACATAAAAGTAAATAGCGGAAGATAAATAAAAGGAGCAGCCCATCCTGCCTGCCCACAGTCGAATGACTGTAAGACGTAGCCTATTCATCGCAATCATCAACATAGTCGACGTCGTCGTCCTCTAGCAACAGTGTTTAAGCAAGGTAAGCACATAAAGTACTCCACAAATTACACTAGGAGATATAACAGATTTGATGCATGCATAAGGGGTTACAAAGGAAGGCATATTGTGGTTTATTTGCATAAACATCATCATTGGATTAAATACAGTAAAGTAAGTACAAGAGCTGAATTTGATACAATATGTAAAACATTCCTTTAATTAAAATAATAACGTTAGTGCAGGCAACAACCTAACACCAACCTATCCACGGGTATCCCACCCGGACCATCTTTCCAAAAGATTCACAAATTTCCATAAACCAGATTTTAATAAAACCAAAGTCTAATCCGTGAGAAACCATACTAAGCATATCCTTGTCTGTGGACACGGCTATCCAGGATAGTTTGTTACTTTGCAGAGGTATACAACTTTATCCACAAGACATGTCCTCTCGTTTTGCCACGCGATTTACACACTGCCTTAGGTGTGCGACTGAGAGTTCATGACAAGGCTGTTCCAATGTTCCATTACCAAATTAGTTACGCCGCCACTAAGGTTTCACCACAACATGAATCCACATGTTGGAGCCCCCTCTTGTGCCATGTGAGACTTCTCATGACCTACGCCACGCTCACATTCAGCCTATAGCAAAAACTAAAATGGAACTTCACAAATTACTTAGCCAGGTCTGTCCCATACCAGACTTGTGGTAGTACGGTATGATTTTGTATTAGTAGTTCACAGACCGGTCCTTAATTTGACTTAGGTCTACCCGCATACCCCTTGTGCCTGGCAGTTAACATCGAGTCAACAAACTACGATGCATGCCAGCAAGCACCCACCACCATACCAATGCCTAAGTCTAGAACAGATTTTATAATTTTATTTTACCGAACTTTCTTGACTCACCAAAGTCAAGAATAGATTTTATAAACCATCATTTTGTGTGAAACCATTCTTCCCACCTAAATTATTCTAAGCAAGGCTAAGCAATTCTATAAAATGTTCTAGTTAATACTAATGTACCAACTAGGTTTTCATCTATGGTGACAAGGTATGTTCGTTCTATATCAAGATTGGCCATACACAAAGGAAATTGGGGTGTAACTAGAATTTAAATCGAATTTAAACTAGGTTTGAATAAAAGTACGCATGCATAATAATTTAAAAAAACAACATAAATAATTTAAATTACTGGGAGCAACATGATCAAAGGTGTAACTTGCCTTGCTCGAAGTCTTGCTGCGATTCGTCGAAGAAATATTCTCCGGATTCGTCGTAATCTACACGCGAAGAACCAAAAAAATTCAAAAAAATTGTAATAAAATTCTAAAATTCAAAAAGAGTCCAGAAATGGATATTTTATGATTTTAGAAGAATTTAGAAATTTGAACGGGTCAAATCGGAGTTAAAATGAAGAAGTTATGGCTTTCGGAAGTTTAAATCTAAAGAAAAGAAAAAGACTGGTTTTCTGTATTATTTTTATATTGAAAATTCCATTTATGACGTCAGCGAAAATTCAAATTTTGAATTTTATGACACGCGGGCCCGGTCCACCGTGGACCAAGTTCACGGGAGAAGGATAGGGCTGAGGTCGCGCTCCGATGACTTGGCGCCATGCGCGCACGCCACGCAAAGACGGAGGAGGCGCACGGCCGGATCGAGGCGGGGCGGCGAGTGGCGCGGGGTGGGGCGGAGCACCTATCGGTGCGGCGGGGGCGGCGGCGGCGGCGGCGCAAGGAGGTGGGCGGCGAAGAAATGGGGGCGGCGGCGGGAGGCGGCCGAGGCGGCGGCAGGGCGATGGCCGAAGAGGAGGGGAAGGGCGGCGGCGGGTGTAGAGGCCGAAGGGGAGAGAAGGGTGGCGGGGAGAAGCTTTTATAGAGGGAGAGAGGAGATGAAGGGATGTCGGTTTTTGGAAGGATTAAAGAGGGGAGACGGCCGGCTTGGGTGGCGAATGATGCGGGCAATCAAATGCACGCTTTAGATTGGAGTTTAATTGGGAGAAACGGCCGGCATTAAAGCTTTTATTCGGCATTAATGGTGGAAGAGAGAGAAGACTAGAGGAAAAAGAAAGGGGAGGAAGAAGAAACATATGACATGTGGGTCCTATGCGTCGGTGAGAGAGAGGGGAAGTGAAGGGGTATCGGCCGTCAGATTGTTGACACGTGGCAAGTGAGTGATTCATGGTCTTTGGATTGAGATGAACGGGTAAGTGACTTTGTATGGCTAGGATTAAATCGTGGAGAGACATGGACTCAATCTGAGAGCGATACATGGCGAGCTGGAATTAAACTGATTTTTATTTTCGGATTAATTTTCAGAAAATACTAGAAACTTTATAAATACTTAGAAAATAATAATTAATGTCTAAAAATTCCAGAAAAATCATAGAATATTCTTGGAGCTCTTTTAGACTTAAGAAAATATTTTTAATTTCAGATTTTCATTTAATAATTTTATAAAATACTTTTTAACCTTTAAAATTGATTTTTAATTCCAAAAAATTCTCAAAAAATAATTAAAAATTTAGGGAATGTTGGAAAAAGTAAAATAAACTCATTTTGGCTTTAATAAAATATTTAAAATACATTTTCTTGCTTTAGACTTTGAAATAAAATTCAAATAAATCCAAATAAACTCCAGAAAATCAATAAAATGCAAATAAAATTTTTGGGATGTTACAGATTCCACGGTATGATTGTTGTTCTCCTCTGATTGCATTTTTGTGGAGCACGTGTTGATTGGAACTAATCTGCTAGGAGGAATAAAAGGCACGAAGGTCTAGGTAATAAACTATTGTATTGTCAGACTCAGAACTATTCGATGTTTCTGTGGGCATATGAGAGTTTTTGGAGGGAACACTCTCAAGGAAAAGGTAATTTCCGTCCAAAATCCACCAGGTGGCACAATTAATTGGAGGGAGTTAAGTGGTATAATCTAAGCCTCAAGAAGAAACTAGTTAGCGTGCACGTAAGATTCATATCGAAAAATTTAAAGATATGTTAATATACAAAATCAGTTAAAATGGAGTAGATCATAAGTTGAAAATTGCCACAGACAAGATCATTTGGGTTGTATCGTAAGTCCTGTAACAAGCTACCCACGAAGCCACAATCAATATATCTTGAGCATCATATAAACATAGCCACTGCATATACATGAAATCCACATCCAATCACACATGATTAATATAAAATATACACCAACAACTGAGTAGATGAAAACATTACAATGCATATGGGTTCTCTTTATAAATGTCGGGACCCCGGATTTCCAAACCCGGACCCTCTGTGTATGACAACACTAGTCCCAGATCAAAGCAAGTGCACACAGTTAAACAGAAATGATTCATAACCAACAACGCATTATTACAATTATAAAGAGTACTGACCATCAGGTCTCATTATTACATTTGAGGTTTCAAGACCTCGCACAATCAAAACACAGCGGAAGCAAGGTAAATTCAGCGGAGACCCATCAATACGCCACAGGCAATTGACTGGGGAAGCGTGACCTAGAACTCCTGTAATCCTTCATCGAATCCACCCGCGGAGTAGTCGTAGTCTCCTTCTTGGGCTTCGTATTCCTCTGAATGTTATTTTTGAGTGCAGCATGTGAGTACATAAAGTACTCCGCAAGTCTTGGGAAAATACAATAGATGCAAGGCTTGACAAAGGAGGGCTATATGGTTCTTTTGCACAAGCAATGTTTTAATTTCAATTACTACTAATTATTTTCAAAGGCGTCAGTTTAATAAAGTAAATATTTTAACAGAACTATCATTAACTTTCTAGTGAAGGTTCCATCTACCAACACTAGCTAACCAATTACAATTGATCAAGTTTAAAACTGCGGGTTCCATCCACCCTCTCTGGCTCCAACTGCCAGGATACCCTTCCGAGAGTTTCCTCCACTCTCGGAATACAAAAACTTTGATTTTAAAACTAAAACCAGAAATCTACAATGTGAATGCATTCCTTACCCGCCCTTGACCGTGGGCACGGCTATTCGAATAGTTTGACACTCTGCAGAGGTTGTACAACTTTACCCCCAAGGGATAAATTATCTTAATAGTCACCACGCTTCCTTTGGCATGAGACACAGATAAATTATCACAAAGCCTTTACCTCACTCTAAACTAGCTAGACACCACCCACGAGGTTTCACCATGAAGGGTTAAATCTGCCCAATCCGAAGCCCCCTCTTGCGCCATATGAGTACAGTAAATCCCTGTCCCTCACTGTGAATAACCAGTAAATCCCTAGCACCCACTTTCCACTGGTGGCACCTAAACTAGACTATCATGAGTTAATCAGCTAGGTCGTACCCATATAGACTTAGGGTTGTACGGTAGTGCTCAGTTTGGACAAACACAAGCGTCGGTCCTTAGTTGACTAGGGTCGAACATACGCTTTACAAGATCTCGTGCTTCCTGCACCAATCCAAACCAACCATCCACCCTAATCTAAACCAATTTCCAAAATTTTATTTTATTTTAAAGGATTATTGGCAACTCTAATCACCACTAGACTTTAGAAACACAAGTTATTACAACAATTCATAATTTCCCAAATTCAAGTTTTCAAGGGTATTACATAGCATGACTAAGCATTATACTACCATTCTATTATTCGCAAAAGATTATAATACTCTCATTATTGAGACAAAATAAATTCTAGGGTGACAAAGGTACATGGCATTCAACTCAATTGAGGGCATAACAAAGTTGGATTAACTAATACCTTAAGATTTGAACTAATCTTGTATGTAAATAGCAATGCACATAATTTAAAATAATTAAAAAATTTCAAAATCATAGGTTCAAGATGATCAAAGGAGACTTGCCTTCTTGCACCGGTTGGTCCCTCTTGCTGCGGTTCGACAAACTCTTCGGCAACGTCGGGTTCTACGCGCGAAACGACAAAACAAACAAAACAAATTCAAGTAAAATTCAAATGAACTCCAAAAACTGTAAAACTAGAACCAAAAGATAGAGCTCAATTTTAGATGAATTTAGGAGAAACAATCGGGTTAATCGGAGTTCGGATGAAGGAGAACGAGCGATCTAAAGTTTGCTGGGCGAGAAAATGCTGGAAAATAGCAAAAGTTACTGTTCACCCGAGAGCAGCATTTTTGGAGAGAAGGCTAGCGTCGGTGAGAGGAGGCATGGGTGGTGAATCTAACTAGCAAAATAGGTTGCTAGGGACCCAAGGCACACATAGGAAGCGACGGCACGCCAAACGGAGAACGATGACGGCACGAGCGGCTACAAGGACATGGTTAGGAGAGAGGAATAAAACCCAGGCATAAAACATGGAGAAGTAGGGTGAGCACAAGCTAGAACGCAGCTTGGTGAAGTTAGAAAAATTGTCGGCTCAGACAGAAACCCACCGAAGGCGACGCAAACGACGTTTGAACGACGTCGGGAAGGAAAAAGCAAAATCTTGATATCTTGGTGCTCGGTAAACGAAATCTAAAACCATTTGGAGGGTAGCTACCTGGGATGGTTTGGCACAATGTGACGCGAACGGATTGGGGAAAACACCACCGGATAGATGGGGACACGAGATGCCAATGACGGCCATAGCGAGGTTCGGAGGCAAAATTTTGTGGAGGTTTTTCGGGGAAAAGGAAGTGAGCACGGCATAGAACGCGACGAGGCAAGTCTAAAAAAAGTACGGCAAGGGCTAAAGCTTACCGGAGGCGACGAATCGACGTCGGGAAGTGCTCTTGTCCTAGATTGGGGAAAACTCGATTCCGGGAGATTGGCTGCACCAAAACCAAATTAACATGGCAAGAAGGTAGATGGCATATGATGGCATAATGTGACGTGAAAGGATCACAGAAAAACTCACCGAATAGCTCGAGACGCGACGAGCAAATTCGGGACCGAATGGCCTCGATGCCGACGGCGTCCTGACCTTTGAGGGGACTTGCCATGGCTTGGGATGGGTTTAGAGGGGTCAAGGGGTCGTATTTATAGGCTTGGAAGAGGTAGAAACCGGCTCCAATTCGCGGATTTCGGTTTAAAGTCTGTTTCAGAAAATCGGAGATAAAAGGCAAACGGATGAACGAAATGGAAAGAGGTCAATTGGGATGATTTCTTGCGTGATTTGGCACAACTTTCCTTCTGGGGGGACATTGAAATAAAGTCCGGATTGAAAGTTATGAAGAGAGAGGAAAAGGAAGGAAAATGTACACGCACAGGATGGATCGAGCTTCTGCGCGCTCGCTGGGAAGATGAGTGAATAGTGCCTTCATTCTCTCTCCTCTCTCTTTTTTTTTGGAAATTTAAAATTGAGCTCAAACAAACTCCGAAAAATCCAAAAAATACAGAAAAATTCCTTGTGACACAAGGAACACAAATAAAATAATTTTGGCAAATGTTAATGTTTAATTTAATTATATTAAATCTTTTTAATTAATGAAAATTCCAATTAAGCTTTAATTAATTCCAGAAAAATCAAAATGATGAATTTTATTTCAAAAGCTTTAAAAAGGCTCTGAAAATCAGGATGTTACAATAAATAGTTTGTCGGAGGGCCTATTCGTATTGGGTTTTGTTGATGGCTTTTGGTTGTGGTTGATGAATAGTAGTGACTGATAGAAGTAGTTGATAAATAGTAGTGCATTATATAAGAAAGACGGTGCAACAAAAGATACTTCAATATTTGGATCGCTATGCGACTTACAAAATTGTGACATAATAAATACAAAGTATGTTACAACATGTAAAAGCGCAAAGTAGTGGCTGATGAATAGTAATGACTGATAGATCTTATAGAAGCTGGAGCGTTTGTGTTAGCTTTGGCTTCTAGTAGTAGAAGCCAAAAGCTAAAGTCAATATGAATAGGCCCTAAATTTTCATCCCCAAGTCAATAGATTTGCTTTCTTGGCTAATCCTCGAGAGTAATTATTGAGTATGGTTGATGTCATGAGAACTTCTTGATGCCTCGCAACTCCTAGCCAATCTTTGAAATAAACCACTCATATTTCAACGTACATAATTCTTCATCTTGTATATGCTCATAGGACAAATATGCAATGATAAATCTAAAAGCTAACCATCATTTAAAATTGCAACAATCAAATAAAATTTGACCTCGAGGTTAAGAAACAATGGCAGTTTATGCTAAATATTCCCCAATGAGTTTTTAGCATGGAAATAATTGAAAACAAATGATCACTCAAAACTAAATATATAGAGTTAGAAAGCATGATATTGCAATGTATCAAATACTACAATATCTCAAACACCACAACTGTGATTATAGGTGAGCATTAGGTTAAAGTGTATGATACGTGAATACAAATGCCACAGACAAATTTGAAGACGTCACCGCCTTGAATCTTACAAACTTCGATCACCTGATGGAATTGGCAACCCTTCTATTCCTATGGAAAACATGATTTTTTATCAAGTACTAAATCTGAGTAGAAGAAACCTAAGCTAATATACCAATGCATTAATCTCATAATTGGTGTTGCAAGTAAAATACCAGTATATTATATACCACTAGTTAAGAATTGTAGAATAGAAACCAATTTACATAGAGTAATTTGCATTGCCCAAGTTTAAATATTATTGCAGGAGTAACTATATATCTTTTAGGTCCCAATCAAATTGGCTAGCTGCTTGTTATCGACATCAAGAAGTGGATCTTGAGCTTATTTGACATATCACAAAGCTTCTTCCTCACATCACTCGAGTACAATTTGCCGCCACTGTCAGTTGATTAACACAAGGGCACTTGTTTAGTTCTCCCACAGTACTTGATTAAAAATTGTAACTGAACTACAACATCAGAAGATTATCAAATCTCCTGCTGCAATATGACTTACAGAACACCCTTAGAGCCATTTCATCGGGTAATTGTAGGATCGGTTATGACAATCAGAGGGAGTGAATGACTCCAACAAAATTTTCCCTTAGATATTAAAGATTTTCAACTAAATAGCTATAAATAGCTAGAATGATCAAAATCTACTTGCAATAGCCTAAACACAGCTCATCATAGTGGAAACAAACAAAACCAGCAAATCACCCTTTTGCCCAGTCTGACTGCCACACACAGTGCGGTCTGACTACTGGGTCAACTATGGTCTAACTGCTCTAGCTGCTAAAACTTAAAAATCAGCACGACACCAAATCCACAATTGACCTAACGTTTGATCCAAAACTCTAATTCACTTGAAATTTGATACACACTTTCTCTAAGATATCAGAAACCTATTCCAATCAACAATTTCAAGAATCATTATCCAATTCCCAACCTTTATCCATTTTAGAATGCGTTGAAATAAAATCGGCAAAAGAGAAAATCGACAATCTGAGCAAGCTCATGGATTATAGATGGCTAAGATGGTCTCAGACGGGTTCTAAGATATCCCAATAATCCAAACCATAGCAAGATCCAAGCTAGAAAGAGGAGGTTTCAAGAAACACCAAATCCACCTCAAAAAGGCAAGAAAACTAAACCAAAGCACAAGAGAGACATGATAAGCAAGCTTGATTTTCTATTATCATTTGGAGAGGAATGATTATAGCTACTCCCACTGGAGCACAAAATTCCAAGGGTGATCGCAAGCAATCCTCTCAAACCTTAGTTTTCTCTTTGGCATGAGTGCCCTCTCCTCTGAGGTCTTATCTCTCTCTCAACTCCTCCTTATATAGTGGAGGCTCACATCCTAAACCTAATTCTAGATACAAAGTGAATATTATCCACTACTCTTTTATGGGAACCCAATAATCCATCACCCACATAGGTTTTTTAATTATGCACGTATTTTAAAATGATGTCTTCAATTTTGGCTCAAATAGCTCGATTCAACGTACTTCCCCTCTTGGAGATACCTTGACCTAATCTGCTTAGGTCTTCATTGTGGTTTTGCAAACCACCCACTTTACCGGTTTTCAGCAAAAAAAAAAACTGAATTGCCCCTCAACCAACGTGTCACCATTCCTTAGCCTCGAAGCATCACCCATTCTTCAATGTATTTCATGTGGCCCCAATGACTCACTATCAAGCCTTTCACATGTCTGGATGCCACGAAATCATCCTTGCTTGCAAATGGGCCCAAGTTACTTATGGCCCCACATGTCCCACTTAACCTAGACCACTTGTATCTTCCATGGTTCTCGTCTATCTTGTGCCTTAGTTGAGTCCAACCATTTTACCTGCCCTCCATAACCACATTGGACCTTATTTTTGCCAATCAAGTCCTGGTCTCCCTTGCTGTTGACAATTGTTGGCTCTGGAAACCACCTGCATAACAATAAACCAAGCAAATCAATTTTAAGCACAAGTTTGTTCCAACTTGACTGATATTAGTCAACAAATGCATCATGCAACACATATATGCCATGATACCATAGCCCTAGAACCATTTCCAACTCAATTTGCAACTTTTAGCATGAAGTCATTTTCACCATAAAACTCCCTAGCCAATTTAACTACCCTCATCATATCGGTCTAACCGCCATGGTCAAGCCAGTCTAATCGGTTAACTGGTCCAAAAAACACTCTCTTTGTAATCTAAAATTTTCTATCTAGTTTGAGTTCTATTTCTAATTTGCAATGACATTAGTGCAAATTTATCCTAAGATATGTCCACACAACTGTTTGGTGTCCATTTACTCAATGTTCAGGTGGCCGATCCGACCGCATGTCCTATGGCAGTCAGACCACCATGTTGCAGGCTAATCTGACCACACTATCACAGCGGTGTGATCGATCCTGTTGGCTGGTCTGACCTTGTGAGTCTTAAACTTCTCCCCAATACTCAAATTTGCATTTACGACAACGTAAACTCACCGTAATCACTTTCAGTGGCGTCATATACCCATCACAAGTATGGAGAGACCTCCACATGGTCTTACACAATTTCTAAGCATCAAAGTTCCTTTGGGCAATCAGTAGGAATCCACTTAAAGTAATAGTAGTCTTACATCAATTTAGCCCCGAACAAAGCAATAGGCAAGATCTTTCCAAGTAAACGTACACATAAAGAGACCTGGAACTTCCAAATTACCTTTACCTCTAGGCAATGCACATAGTTGTTCATGAGCTTGGAGACGGTCCAAGAGAGGAGCTGAGACTAGGAGGATAAATGGCAAAAGTAGGCAAAATAATTAAAGTATAAACATTAGGTTTGTAGTTCAATCAAATTCCATGACGTGTTTGGTGCTGAGTGACCGGCAGACAGGCATGTAAGCAACCAGGGTTTGGAAGAGAATGCTGTCATCAGGCATCCAAATCATGAGATGGGGAGGTGGCTTGAACATCAGAACACTATAAAAAGCTAAGAATGAACACAACAAACCATTTGAACCAAAACAGCAAGCACCATTTGATCACGCATTTTTTAGAATAACATAACCTCACCAACGAAGTCCAAGTTCCAATATTATCTAAAACTAGAAAACATTCACAACATTCGATTTTGTAGCTAAAGCTACAGTAGGTTTAACCATAATTGAGCCTTCGGCTCTTCACAGCAAACGGCTCCCTCAGAACCTAAGACCCTACCAAATAGAACTAGCTATATAAGATCCATTTTACATATAATTTTTAATATGCATCTCACTCTATCCCTCTTCAGTTCCAGCAAAGAATGTCTCCCCAGTTCATAGTACTTCACATATCTGTCAATGTCAGTGGAACTTGAATCTTCTTCTCTAGCATCATAGTAAATTGCTCCATCTCCAATGACATAGACTCCTTGTAGATTAAGCATCAATTCAATAGGGATGAGATTAATCTTCTCTAGATGGTTTTATGCTTGACCAAGGCTACAGCTAAAAAATTGAATGGTTATGACAACACCATAAGTTCCACATAACCGTAGCACCAATTGTATTTAGAACAACATTTCTATTATTACTAATAAAAAATCTTGCCATTAATTCAAAGCTATGCCCAATGTAAACTGAAGAACTGAGAAACAATCTGCCAAACATTCTGGGCTACTACACAACCAAAAAATAAGTGATGCACTGTTCCATATTCAGAACAAAAACAACGATCTTGGCCTTTGTTAATCTCATGTTTCAATATATTATCTCTAGTCAAATTTTAATTATGGGAAATTAACCAGATGAAAATGTGGATCCTAGGAGGAACAACCAAATTCCAAACTGCAAGAATGAAAATAGGGACTACCCCTCTAAAATTGATAATAGCATATAAAGAATGAGTGGAGTAAGAACTCTTATTTTCATTGCCAGATCAGAGAATCATCATTAGGAGTAAACTGAATACAACTAGCAATGTGTTGTATGACTTGAATCTAATCTTCGTTGTGCGCATGAGGAAATATCCTGGCTGCAGCCACCTGCCGCCCGGCTATCCTTCACCCACCAACTCTGCCATTGAGAAGCGGGCGGTCGATCAACTGCATAGGCGTGCTCATTTGAGCTTCTTCTATGGGCATTTTTCACTGTTTACCACTGTTTAAATCTTATTTTTGTACTGCAACTATTGTGAGCTTTTTGAGCGTAATTAAGTTTAAAAATCAAAAAAGGGGAAAATAATGTCATCATGGATAATGAAAAGGAATAAGGGGAAAAAAGGCAAAAAAACCTAAAAATAGCTAAAAAGCTAGAAAAAGACAAAATTAAGAAATTAGAAGCTAAAAACTTAAGCTTAAGCCTAATTGAACGGGGCAGCCCAACGCAACGACTAGATAATTATTATTGCATGCAGTGCTGTGCTACGTTTGCTGTGGTAATCCAGAAAAGACAAATAAATGGCAGAGGAGAGAGAGAGAAGAAGGGAAGTCAAGGCAAGGAAGGATGGCGAGTTTGGGGTTCCTACCGGGGTAACAATCTGAATTCCCTATCTGTCATGCTATTTTTGATAGAGATTAGAGTTAGAGAGAGTTTTAGCGGGTTCTGTCTAAGAGGATTAGTAGATTAGTTTGTTTGCGGTAGTTTTTAATTATTATTTTGTGTACTAGATCAGTTTGGTCTGCTGTACTGTTATACTATTTTTACGGATAGCGTATGATTGTAGAGGATTTTGATAGCTTTTTGTAGAATTTTTATTCATATCAATCAGTTGAGTAGATTATGAGATATGAATTTTGCTATCCTGCTGTCTGGTAAATTTGTCGTGGTTTGACAACATGTGTTACCCTTTAGATTAAAAAATAGAAAATGAACTAATCTAGGAATTTGGACAGCACAAACATTGTAGATAATTTCTTAAAGTGTCCAGAAAATCTAATAACACAATTTTTAGATAAATAGATTGGAAGTTATGAATTTGGGAAGCTGTTGTCCAGTACCGAGTTACTACTGGACACAGCTGTGAAAAATCATTAATTTGACTAATTTATTGCATAATTAAATTTTAGGAATAAATAGAAAGTGTTAGATAATTTTCTGTAGATTCTATTTTAATAGTTTATTAGGTTTGTATGTGTAGGTCAAATGATATTAAATATTAAGTCTGTTGTCTAGAAGATGACATATCTATCTTCTGAGTTAAAACGGGAGTTTAGATGATTTAATCTAAAATTTTGGACAACTAAGAAAACATAGGAAATTTTGTATAGATTCCAAAGTAGTATATTTTGCTATTTTATCAGGTCGAAGCTGGGAGTTGTAATATTTTTAATACCAAAGCAACGAGGGGAACTATTTGGTAAAGGGGGAAATGGTGGGTTTGGGAAGCGTGTACAAGCGTTGTCGATTAAATGTTGTCTTGTATTATAATGGCTAGTATTGAGCTTGAATATTTATTGTAGGAGGAGTTGCGTCATGTTTGTTGTCACCTATAAATCATTCAAGTTGTCGCAACTAGACAGACAAGTGCATGGTAAAATGGTAACTCAAGTGTTGAAATTGTTGCTTGATTAATTGAATACTTGCCGTGATGATTTATATGCTTATTCTTACCTTTATATTGCTCAAATGCTTATGATAAATTGATAATGATGATTACGGAATAATGGTAACTATGTCAATTGCTAATGATAATAGATAATATTCATTACATTGCATGCCGAGTATTCATAATGGAATTATGTTGACTCATGAGAGTAGGTGAGGTCCTTATTTGTAAGATATGGGCAATGAAGTCCCCGTATGAGAAAGGACATGCAATTGATTTCCGCACTAACGAGTGCGAGGATGAGTGAACACCGACTCCGCTATACCAATATAAGCAAAGAAGATATAAGTCATCTGCACGAGCATTGCATTGCATTCATGAAAAGAGGTATAAGACAGTGAGACATATGAATAGAAGTTGATAATGAGTATGCAGAGAATTGAGTTGATGTTAAATGGATATGTATTGTCAATATGATGATGTCTCGTTTATTATTCTGCTTTTGTATTTGATGAGTCGTGTACTCATCTTTACTTATTTGTTGTCTTTAGGTGATCGTTAAAGGCGACATGCATTGGAGGAAGTAGAACACGGAACATTGCACTTTTGTAGCTCTTCATTCCACCTAGCGAATCATTCACTTATTGTCAAACAATTTAGTTTATCCACGTAATAATTAGATGTCTAATGATTTTCTTAATTCCTTATAGTTCATAACGTTGCTGGTTGAAAGTTTCTTGGTTTAGTTTATCAATTAATTCACCTTAATGATTATTTAGTTCATATTAAATTCAATTTATGATTTATTATGTTGTTAAAATTTATACTTATTATTGTATTGAATATTTATTCTTAAAGTATAGATAATATTAGTGCTTGGATATTGGTTACAATTGTTAGTGATAGTCTCGGGCTTTTTAGAAGCCAGGCGTTACATCTAGGCCCATTTTGGAGATCCAAACGGGGTGATGCCGTGGTAGTGTTTTCCAACCGCCTCGAGCCTAAACCCTAATATGCACTCTCACCTCTGGCCAGTAGCCGCCGCCCCCAACCAGCCTCTGTTCGCGCCCTCTCACCCAGCTCCAAACCCGAAATCCTGTCCGGCCGCCTCCTCCTCCTCCCAGCGCCGCCGCCAGCCACACGCCGGGATCAAGCAGTAGCCATGCTCGCGTAGTCTCGTGTGGCCGCCGCGCCGGATTGCCATCTTTAAACTCCGTATGCTCATCCTACGTCCAAGAATAGTAAATTCCGATCGAAGTAACGAGCTCCCCAAATAGAAACCGGTCGGCGGTGACCACGTCCTCGGCGGGTGCTCGGCAACGACAGCTGCGCGAGCTCTGTGCCAAGCTTGACGGTGGGCTCGACGCACGGCTCCCTAACCTTCCCCCCACCCTCTGTCCCGCCGCCTCCACCGCCGCCGCCGCCGAGATGGGCGGCACTCGCTCGCAGGTAAATAAGCCGCACAAGAGCCGCTTCGCCTCCAAGGCCTCCGGCCACACGCACAAGATCGGTACAGCATAACCTCTCCCTCTTTCCTCCTCTCCTGTTCCATCCGTCCCTCTTCCCTGCCCTATAGCTCATCATCTCACTGACGGGCGGGTCTGGTTCGGCAGATATGGTCAGGAGCGGGAAGCCGGAGGGCGGCCACCGCGCTGCCATCAAGGGTGCCCGTGCCGCGCGCGTGCAGCGGAGCAAGGCGTTGAGATTTCAGCATCGTGCACTGTCTTCTAAACTTTTTTGTGCTTTATTAGTTGGTTATGTTTGTGACTGTTTGCTTGGGGTAGTTTGTAAAGCCGGGCAATTTTATGGTTCGAGTGATTGTTTTAGTTAATCTGATTGTATGAGATTTGATGAAACAAGAATTATGTTCATACTATTGGTCGCATCGTATATGGAATTTCTTAGCGATTAGAATTGGTCGGTTGGAATGTCTTAGGATTAGGTTAGCTTGTGTTGAGCTTACAATCGCTGGGAAGTGGGGGATTGGGAGAATGGTGAAATCGTTCTATTTTTTGACTATTTTGGAAGCCCGAGTTATGTTGGCTAATGATAAGCATAATTTTCTTCAGTTGAATCTACACTTTACAGTTTTTGATCGAATTAGATATTTAGATTGCTTCAGTTTGTCTGTCTCATTAAAGCAAGTGAAGTGTGTTTCAACCCTTGTAGGAGTTGGTTAAGTTGGATATGGTAATTGTTTCAGTTGCTTAGTTTTCAACCATTGTGTAAATATTATATGTTAGATAAATATAGCTTATTTACAAGAGACAAGAGAGGCTAAACTGAACTAAGCCAGAGTCTAAAGCATATTTTGTCCCTTCTTTAAATCCTTTCTTCCAATCCAGGATTCAATACCTCTCATTGTTGAAGATGACTTTATTACGTTGTATGTTGCGTCCAGATGTTCCAGCAGTCAATAATGCAAATCTCCATTCAAATTGATAAGCTTGAAAAATCACACATCTTTTTCAGTAATACCCCCCAATAGATAAGCTGAGGAATTCCAATTAATCTCCAACAGTGCTGACTTAAAGGCAGCTGAGAAACATTCTGCAGAGCACATAATTATATCATTCCAGATAGATTTTCTAAATATATATCTTAGGGGCCTCCCCTCCAGTTATTCGCAAAAAAAGATATAATCTTTTTCCTATTTTACTTATTCCTTGTGTTTTATATGTCCTTAAACAACATCCATAAGAATGCTTTGTGCTTAAGTAGGCAGGATGATTGTCAAACCTTGGTTGAGCTTGAAAGTTGGAATGTCTTCGTTTTTCAGCAATTTAGTGTTAAGATGTGGGATCTTAGCCTCTCAGGTAAATTTGGTTTGGTTGGATGAATCTGTGCATGTTCTCTATCTGTGCTATTTCCTGTGGAGGAATTGATATAACTTGTTTATCAGATGGTAGATGTTAAAAACTGTTTAGTATTCTGGTCTGTTTGATATACAAAACCAGGTCTTGGAATTAAATTCGCTTTGGTTTTAACTTTCAACTTACATGAAGTCTGTTTTCTTTCTTTCATTCATTAATTTGGTTTCTTGCTTGATAAAGAGGAAAAGCTTGCAAAATTCCTACTAATCAGGTTAATACTGTAACACCCCGGCTCCTCTCTGAGCCCAAAGTGCTACCACCTACTCTACTTTTGCCGCTGGTCTTGCGAAGCAATTATTTTATTTAAATAGCAACCAGACGACAAAAGCCGATACACTTAACACTAAGCGCAGCAGAGATATGCCTTTACTAATTACCCAAAAGGTACGTAGACTGTCCAAGACTAAATATGTCAACTGTAGATGATCTGTGAATCACTGTGGCACGTGAACGACTGTGCTACTCCCGCCCACGCATGTCGTCTCCAACAGATTCCTATAAAAACAACGTTAAAGCAAGGGTGAGTCCGAAGACTCAGCAAGCACATGATAAAATGGTAACATCACTTTAGCAATTCAATCAATTTCACGAACTGTAAGCTGTAAATCCACTTTATGACTGTAAACTATAAATTAATTCTATAACTGTAAACTGTAAATCAACTCTGTAACTGTAATCTGTACACCAACTCTGTATCTGTAATCTGTATCACTTTCTCTGTCACTTTCATGCAATGCATCTGTAATGCAATGCTATACCACGCATCTGTAATGCATCTGTAACCATCAAATCACATTTAGGAGCTGTAACCCAGAATATTTGGGTTTCCTCTCTGTCATCTGTTCATTTCCTGTAAATGCGATGCAATGCGATGCAATGCAATGCAATGCATCTGTATGTACCTATAACTGTAGCTGATACCGGTATAGCGGAGCGTCCACCCGTCGATGGACCACTCAATTGCCTACCTCTGTAGGTCTTACTTCAGAGCACTCCGGAATAGTCACTTGACTTTCTCACCGACCTTGCTCTTATTCAAGAGCACTCCGGACTAGTCATGACTTTCTCACCGGCACGCTCTTATGCATTTGCATGATGCAATATGCTTCAAATATGGATGCCCAATCATAAGCGATACTCATCGAGGTATGATTAGCACAATTCATATACATCTCATAAATACTGTAAATCATAGCATGGAAACCCAAATAACAAACATTCACCACAATTTACTGTTCTACCCTGTACTTGCCTGTTAACCTGGCGGACGGTGCGTGGACGGCACCAGACTCGAACCGCCACCTGAACAAGCATTAACTACTTCAATTCATCACTCATGCAATACATTCAAATACGAGCAAATGATATCGCTCTAACGTCCAATTTGACATAACCCAATCCCGTCTCACCGGGCAACCTCTAATTGACCCGATGTTTAACCAGTCTATAAATTTAGCGATCTCATTATTTATACTCGCCGATCAATTTCTATACGCTTAATCTCGCTTTAATCGGTTATACTGTTTAACCTCAAATTATGCTCTCCTCCTCCCTCTTTTGCCACGGATCGACCAGATTCGAACTACAGTGGCTGTACCAACTACACCGATCAGGTATTCATATTAATAACGATAATTAAAGGGTTACATGCATCAACTCTAATTATCGACATATTAACTTATACCCGACTCGGTAATTAAATAGGGAGAAGGTTTTCGAGGCGTTACCCTGGCCCCGAGCGATCAGATCGGGACAACCCTCCTTTGACTTAGCAGGATCGGGCAGATCTGGCGGCGGGTCAGACTTTTCTTTTCTTTTCTTTTTTCCTCCTCTCTTCTTTTTCCCTTTCTTCTCTTCCTTCTCTCCTTTTCTCTTTTTCTTCCACCCGGCCGACAGCCCCCTCCTTCCTTTGCTTTTCACGCCGGCGGTTCCTTTCCTCTCTCCACACCGACAGCCTCCCTCCTCTCTGTCTTCTTTCCACGGCCGACGCTCCCTCTCTCCTCTCCTTCACTCCGCCGACAGCCGGCTTCCCCCCGTCTCCCCTCAACGGCGGCCCCTCCCTGCTCCTCTCGGCCAGGCCAGCCCTCCTCCACTCCTGTGGAGCAGCGGCGGCGACGAGAGCGGGGAGGTCAGGCGAGAACGGGGTGGCGGCAGCGCACAGGCTAGGGCGGCGGGGCTGGCGAGCAGCAGCAAGAGCAGTGTCACCGGCGGTGAGTTGCGGACGGCGGCACGCGCGCGCAGGTGGCACCGGAGGGCGAAGAGCAGCAGCGGCAGCACGGGCGGTTGGTCGACGGTGCGTGCACGAGCGGGGCGGGGACGGCGCACCCGAGCGGCGGTAGCAGCGCGCAGGGGAGCAGCAGCAGGAGCCAGGTGTGCTCGGGGGAGAGAGCAAAATTGGCATTTTGCTTCTTCCCCTCTCCAAATATCTCATTTATAGGGTTGCGGGTTGGGCCGGGCTGGGCCGTGCCGGCCCAGGTATTACAAATACGATCTTGAAGCCTATATCTATATGTCTGTTATCCAATTCATTTAATTTGTTATTTGAGCCTTTGTTTGCCTCGACTTGTGAATAGCCAGGTAAGGGTGGTGCTCATTACATTTTGACCTGTATTTTAGTTGATTCGATGTTAAAAGAGTCTGGCCATTACCATCCTTACTTGTAATTGTTTTCCTGTTGCCTGAAATGTTTTAGCTTTGTTGCAGATCCGTGATCAGAAACGTGCTGCTTTGCTAAAGGAGAAACGATCCTCTATTGGATCTTCAAGGGCACCCCGCGTTATTGTTAGTATTTTTGGGCTTTGCTCTTATTATGCTACTTGGATCATCACTTTTGTTTTTTCTTGCAATCACACAATAGACTTTTCCTAAAGGTAATCAGTGATTATTGTAGGTTCTTTTTGGCCTTTCTTCATCTGCAAATGTTAGACCACTTGCTGAAGATCTTTTGACATTTGCAGCTGGAGGGGATGGGAAATCGACATCCTCTACTGTTGCCTCTCCCACTTATAAACTTCGAATCACGGTTAGTTCAGTAGAAATATAATACAAAAGAAATGATGGTACCATAATGGCTTAGTAACATATATTTCTATCCACACTACATTATGACTCTTATTGCATCCCTTGTCTGTACATGTCTTGAACTATAACCAGGTTAGACACAGTTCTCAATATCATGTTCTACTTGTTCATTCTCAGCTTATTTATAATATATTTGTGTTAATTTTTTATTTTTCATTACTTAAAGGATAACACTGTTGTATATTCATATTATTTGTGAAGGTACTCCAAGCACCATATGGTGATCTTACCTCATGCATGGAACTGTCAAAGGTATGCTCTTCAATGAGACTTTGTTGCAATTCTGTTTTGTTGACATTTCTTGGATCTAATCTGGAACTTGTAAATTGTACCTTTCCTACATAGGTTGCTGATTTGTTAGTTTTCGTAATATCAGCAAATTCGCTGTACAATTGCGATTTGAGCAGTCCAATTGATGAGTTTGGATCACAATGTCTATCTGTTTTTCGGGCCATGGGCTTACCTAGTACAGCTGTTTTCATTCGAGTAAGTTCCCATCGTGAACGTTTGTCATTCAAGATGTGTTTGAACTTATTACTTATAATTGTCTGCTAATTATCACTTTAAGTGGTTAACATCATTAGGATCTTCCGTCGGACAACAAAAGTAGGCAGGAATTGAAGAAAGCAGCTATTTCTTTTCTTTCTCCAGAGCTGCCTGAGGATTGCAAGTTCTATTCTGCTGACACAAAGAATGATTTTCATAAGGTTTTCTTTTGAATAATTTTGTTAAATAGTGAACCATCATGACTTTTTCTTCCCTTTACTCTTATATCCTTTCAATGCTTTGTTGTGATTATTTATGCTTAAATTCTTCCAGTTCATGTGGCTTTTCAAGGAGCAGCATCTTTCATCACCACATTGGAGAAACCAGAGACCATATATTATGTCTGAGGAGGCTGTAATGACTTGCTACACTACATATATGTTTTCTCAAAGAGTTGCTAACTGTATCTTGTCCTAATGTGAAAATTTGCCCAAAGAACTGAATTATATTGAAGTTTCCATCTTGAAAAGTTGACTGTGCAATTCTAATTTTTTAATAGTTGGTTCAGTTGAAATAAGAAAGTTATATGTGGACAGTTGTATGGTTCTGTTTGGCCTCACTCTATCTAATGTGATGTTGAAACAAGCATCTAAGGAATGCTTAAAAGAATTTTAAGTGAATGCTTAGGAGAATTTTAAGTTGACATTCCCTCCAATAGAATGTTGCAGGTTGAGAATTCGGTATTTCAAGTACACGATTAGTCTGAATTACATGAAAGCAACACTTTTCTGTAGAGTTGTCAGCAAAGCTTCTCATGCATTATCAAATATTATTGTGAAACTGTAATATTGTGCAAGTTTAGTACCTGTGCAATAAAGCAAAAAAGTTTCTGCATACTTTCTCTCCATTTTAACTTGACAATGGTTGATGCCAAAGATCTTTGTTTCAGGCCTGCATAAAACCGGATAACTATGTAGCACGGACACGCCGCAAAACTGCCGTATCCGTGTCTGACACCGTGTCGGACACGGATACAACACGGACATGTCTTGGACACGTGTCGGCGACGTATCGGCCGATTTTAGAATTAATTTTAATTATTAAAATTCTCGACACGTGTCGGACACACTAAATATACGAGTCAGACACAGCATGGACACAGCCGGCCCATAACGCACGCACGAGCGTTGCCCTAACCATAACCTCTTAGCTCCCAAGTGCGTCATTCCCATCGCCCGTTTGCGCTGCTGCCCGCTCCCGCTGGCTCCCACACCTCGCCGCTACCCGCTCCCGCACCTCGCCGCTGCCTGCTCCTGCCGGCTCCCACACCTCGCCGCCGCCCGTCGGTTTTCTCCCCACGTGCCGCTGGCTTCCTCCCCACGCGCCGCCAGCATCCCCGCTCCACCAAGATATCATCTCCACGCTCCTATCCTATCCTATGTTTGTGATGTACCTTGACGTCAGGATTAACAAAACAATTCATGAGGTACATATTCCAAGTATACACTTTACAAATTACAAGTTTACAATTTACATTATTTCAGTTTAATAAGCATGTGGAAATTTAGAGAATAATACATATATATAATTTATTTATTATTTAAATATATATAGCCGTGTCGCCGTATCGGTATTTTTGGGAAAACGGCGAATTCCCGTGTCGTGTCGTGTCGACGTATCCGTGTCCGTGCATCATAGCCGGATAACAGTACGGGACTGTGCACATTGCTTGTGTCTGGATATTTGCGGGCCCATAATCTTTCAGTGAATCAGCTTGTAGATGATCCATGTTTTAATTTTTAGTAAGCTATTTTATCCATTTCCTTTTCTAATACCTTTTCCACTCAAAGGTGCATGTGTCAGGTGCTGGTGATTTTGAGTTGGGCCAAATTGATGTCCTCAAGGATCCTTGTCCTGTTAGCGAGAGGAAAAACTCTGATGTAATGGATTCAGAAGATAATGGAATTCAGGTTTGTTATATAGGATAAATTCAAAAAAAAAACTCAACCTGCGGGGGGTAAGAAGCCCCCCTCGGGCTTATATTAAGAAGAAGATCTTCTCACGCAGATCGAGAAAATCCCCGAACCCTTGCCCCACCCTGACACAGCGGCATCAGCCCATGTGAGAACGACCAATCCAGGGTGATCCCTCGACCAACAACCTGGGCCAGCCTTTAGACCTGTGCTTTGGCTTATGGGGCAAGCGTGGGGATTTTTTCCCCCCAGCCTGAAATTCACTCCCAGTGGGAGTCGAACCCAGGACCTGAGGGGTGCTACTAGAGCGCTCTAGCCGCTAGGCTAGAGGCCCGTTCGCATATAGGATAAATTCACAGATTTAGAAGTTGAATAATGCAGTTCCACATTATGATATAGAATCATCCAGTGCAAATAATGAAATAATGCTTTGCTATGCACTGAATCGGTGAATTCTCAGATATAATTTCTCTGTTTTCCATGTTGCATTGTATTTATTTTCATAACAGTATAACACTTTCTTAACTTCTCATTCTTGGGCTTTTTCAGATTGTTGACACCTTTGTTCCAGACCCTTTGAATCAGGAACCCTTGCTTGTTGAAAATATCCCAAATCCTCTTGCAGGGGAGCAGGTGACCTTTTCTTCTCCCATTGTGCTTAATGAGATGTAATCATGTAATATTGACAAGCCATTGTTTTATGTTCTGTCGCTTACGCTTTCCTTTCGGTGTTGAAAATGGAAGCAGAAAGGTTCTAACTACCGCGCATAGTTCTTATTCTTAGGAACTTGGATTTTGTGCGTAATTACTATTGGACAGTACTTTTAATTTTAATAATGCGTTACTTTGAGATGTTTCTTCTTTGGTTTGATGAATTTGTGTATTTACATAGGATGCTTGGTGTGTGACTTACTGTTTCTGTGTTGAATGTGTTCTTGCTTCATATATTTTATTGTCTTAGGTGAGCTCCAAAGTTTGTTTGCTACTAAACAAGTTCTTAATACATTGTCTTTTCCTTAAAGTACAACACCCATTTCGGTTGGTAGTATAGGCTTATGCATAGGAAACATTTAATGGTACATTTATTTCTGCACCTTATTTTTGGGAACATGTGTCATCTCTTTATAAATAAAATTCGCTTTATGCTTCCCATGTTTGTAGATTCTCATGAACTATACTGATCATTCTCATGAAGTCATGATGCATCACATGTCAAGTCCATGATTACCTCTTCATCTTTGTTCCTGAGACAAAATTTCTCTTTTGAGAACAAGTGAAATTAGATTATTTCAACGCATCTACATTTGAGAATAAGTGCTAATTTCTAGTATTATTTACATTTGATTAGACTTGGCCGACAGAAGCTGAGATGGAGGAAGCCTATTTAACAACAAACAGAGAAAATTGGTGAAGAGGAGGCTTCCTCAAGGCACATCAGAATACGAGGTTCACAATGAGTTTGAAGATTAAATTACAACTGTTTACTTTAGATTCCTAGTTACTACATTGACAAATAATCCTCATATTCTATTGCCAGGCTGCTTGGATTGTTGATGATACAGACGATGAAGATGGTGCTTCTGAGAATGAAAACCAGGATGGTGCTGGAATGATAATTGATGGGCAAGATCACTCTGACCAGGGAGGTGATTTTTCGGATATAGATGCAGTATCTCACTTTACGGAGAAGTTTGATGAGGAAACCCTTGGGGGTACCGAGATGGCAGTAAGTTCCCTTATTCCTTGTCTTCAATCTGATGATATACATTTTAGTGATGGCTAGTTTGGTCTTTTTCTTATGCTCCTTAATCCTCGTGCCAAGGTAAAATGCATCTACCAAATTTCAATGGAGGGAGTATTATCTTTTGACTTGTTGCTATTGCTTGTCTGTTTGGCCTTTTGAGGCGTGCCTTTTTGGTGTTTTGAATTTATTTTATTCTTTCTACTCTCTGAAGTTCTCTTTTTCGGTGCATGGCCATACTCCCAGCATTCCCCAAAACTAAAAGAAATATCCTTTGTGCATATGTAGGATGATGAAAATTTGACAAAAAGAGCAGATAGAGGCAGAGATTAAGAAAATCAGAGAAGCAAATGCTGAAGATGAAGGTACAGGCTTTCCATTATATTGAAATGTCAAAATGCCATTTGTCATGTGGGGGCGTACATATGTCCGCCGCCGTCCCAACTCTGTTCAGATTGCGCCCAGGATGGCTAACCTTGAGGGGCGGGCGGTGTTGTCATCCGAGTCGGCTGTTGCCATCGGCTAGGAGTCGGTTTCCTGTTTTAGATTAGTATCTGGATTCATGTTAGAATCCTTTACATATCTGCTCATTAGTCGGAGTATTCCAGGCTCCATATATACATTAGGGTTTACAATTGGCAATAATAAGAAAAGACTTGCTCTCAACTTCCCTTTACCTATCCTCTATTATCTTCCGCTCTTCCTTCAGGTTCCGCTTCAACCGCCGTATCCCCATCGCCGGCGGCACCACGGCACGTCCCTTGGCCGCGCACGGGTACCATCTACGGTCACGAGACCGGGACCGTGACATCTTGGTTTCAGATCCCATGGCAGGGCAAGCGGAGATGACAGCGCTGACGCAGCAGATCGCCGATCTCACGGCAGCCATGACGGAGCTCAAGACGGAGATTTCAACAGAGTTCGCAAGTGTCAAGGACCGCATTGGAGTGCTGGAAAAGAAGCCAGTACACGTCGGGGATGGATTACTGCCAGCTCCGGCAGGATTGCTGCCCACCCACCCTCCCAATTACCAGCATCACCAGCCTCCAGGTAACTCAGCTGGTCTGCGCCTTCACAAACTTACTTTTCCCACCTTTGATGGCAAAGAGGATCCCCTGGGGTGGCTTAATCGCTGCGAGCAGTTTTTCAAAGGACATCAAACACCGGAGAGGGACAAAGTCTGGTTAGCCTCCTACCACTTGTTAGGCGTAGCTCAACAGTGGTATTTGTTAGTCACTGGACTCTTGCTCTTGGTGATAGCAAGATCCTTACTCTCATGGAGAGGATGACACTAGGAGATGGGGCAAGTTTTCTTGTTTATTGCTCACACAATGCCATACCAACCTGAGGGGTTGGAGATACATATTTATAGGCTGCTAGTCAGCCAAGCATATGCCAAGATGCTATCCTAAAGCTAGTCTAAGATGCTAAAGCAAAAGGCTGCTAAAGTAAAAAGCAAGTCCTAGATGCTAAAGCAAAAGCAAGTTCTAGATGCTAAAGCAAAAGCAAGTCCTAGATGCTAAAGCAAAAACAAAAAGCACCATGTACACCATGTGCAGACAACACAAAGACTTATCTATCATTCTCCCCCTAAGTCTTGTGCGTCGTCTTGTGGGAGAGTTGAACCATCCTGATCTTGGAGCAGAGCTCAAGGAACTTGATCCTTCCAAGAGGCTTGGTGAGCAGATCCGCAAGCTGATCCGTGGTGTTGATGTAGCTTGCCTTGATGCTTCCTTCATCCAAGCAGCCTCGGATGAAATGGTACTTCACCCGGATGTGCTTGCTCCGTTCATGGAAAACGGGGTTCTTTGCCAGGGCTAGAGCGGACTTGCTGTCCACCCTGAGCTCCACTGCTTCAGTGTCCCTGCCGAGGAGATCACCAAGCGCCACGAGCGAGTGCTCGAGTCGAGCGGTGGAAGCCGCTATGTACTCGGCCACACGGTGGACAGGCCACCACCGCCGCTTGATCGATCGCCGATGAACGAGGCACTTGCCGAGGAAGAAGAGAATCCCGCTTGTGCTCTTTGCCGGTGTCGATGTCGCCGCGTGGTCATCGTCGCTGCACCCGACGAAGTGCCGTGCCGGGACACCTCGGGTAATGGAGGCCGTGGTCAAGGGTCCCCGCAACGTAGCGGATGATCCTCTTCACACCGCGATGCTCGTCGTCGGCCGTTGCATGAACCGACTAACGAGCCGACGGAGAATGCCAAGTCCGGCGTGTGTGGGCGAGGTAGCGAAGGCTCCCACAAGACGCCGGATCGCGTAGCGCCCACCTCCTCCGTCGTCTTTGTCGTGGCTCGGCTTCATCCTCTCCTCCATCGGGTGAGAGCCGGGTTGCGATCGGTGAGCCCGGCTAGCTCAACGACGCGCTTGGCGAGGCGGTCCGTCGAAGTGTGATCCGGAATCATCTGGTGCACCTCGATCCCTAAGTAGAAGGAGAGGGCCCTGTGTCACTCATCCGGAAGGTGGCCTTCATCTCTTCCTTGAATGCCGCCACCTCCGCATCCTTGGTGCCGGTGATCACTAAGTCGTCGACGAGACACCCACCGCCAGGCATTTTCTCCACCGCCCGCGCGGTAGATGGCGCCTCGTGCGGACTTTGCTCAAGCCCATCCCTTTCGGCGTGAGTCCAACTTGGCGTTCCACGCCCTCGGTGCTCGTCGCAAGCCATAGAGGGCCTTGCGCAGCGAGCACCTGCCCTTCTTGCCGGGATCGCAAATCCCGGCGGTGATGCACGAGACCTCCTCCTTCAAGTCGCCATTAAGAAATGCCAACTTGACATCCATGTGATGAACACGCCCACCTTCCGGGCAGCTAGCGCAGGAGGAGTCGCGACGGACTCCATCCGCGCGACGGTGCGGCGTCATCGGTCGACCCCCTCTGCCGCACGGCCTCGTGCCACCAAGCGAGCCTTGTGCTTGACGATGGCGCCGGCTTCATCTCGCTTCGCTTGAACACCCACTTAAGGGTGATCGCGCGGTGACCGACAGGAAGATCCGCCAGCTCCCACGTCCGGTTCCGCTCGACGGCGTCCATCTCCTGCTTCATCGCGACACGCCACGCCACGTCTCCCTCCGCCTCAGCGAAGGAGCGGGGCTCGCCGTCGTCGCACGCTAAGTGCGCTCCGCTCGCGATGCGGCTGCGCCGATCCGTGGACGGCGGCTCGCCGAGGATGTTGTCCATGGTACGATAGCGCAGAGGCTCGTCGTCGTGGTAGGCGTCGACGCGATCCTCGTCGTGAGACAGCGGAGTAGCGAACTCCACCGTGCGCTGCTCATCGTGGACCGAAGCTGTTGGGGCCGATTCCGGTGGTGTGGCCGCCGGTGCAGGAGAGTGGTGAGCCGATGGTGAAGGGTGGGGCGTAGCCGGTGCCGAAGGTGGTGGAGCACTCGCCGGAGCTGGTGGCGAGCAAGGTGTCGAGGTGGACGAGCTCGATGAAGACGAGCTGCTAGCTCCCCCGGCTCTCTCGAAGTGGACGTAGTCGACAACAAAGTCCCTGAGAGTCGAGGCCGAACCGTCGTCCACCGCCTTGTCCCACGTCCAGCCTCGCCCTTCGTCGAACACAGCGTCACGCGAGATGCGGACGCGCTGTGTGACAGGTCGAGATGCGATGAGCTTCGAGCCCTCGCGCAGCCGGCGAACACTCCGAGTGCTCGCCGCCGAGCTTGCCGATGTGGCCAAGCTCCTTGGCGAACGCGAGGGAGCCGAAGACCCGCAAGTGGGAGACCGCCGGCTTGCGCCCATGCCAAGCCTCGTACGGCGTCCTGCCGTCGAGCGCCTTGGTAGGCGAGCGGTTGAGGATGTAGACGGCCGTCACCACCGCCTCTCCCCAGAAGACAGCCGGCATCCCCCTCTGCTTGAGGAGGGCCCGAGCCATCCCCCTCTGCTTGAGGAGGGCCCGAGCCATCCCCACAACCGTCTGGTTGCGCCGCTCGACGACGCCGTTCTGCTGCGGGCTGTACGGCGCGGAGTAGTGGCGCTGAATGCCCTCATCAGCGCAGTACGACGCGAATTCAGCCGCCGTGAATTCGCCGCCGTTGTCTGTGCGCAACACGCGCAGCTTGCGACCGCACTCCGCCTCCGCAGCAGCCTGCGTGCGCCTGATGGCGTCCGCAGCCTCTCCCTTGCTGCCGAGGACCATCACCCACATGTAGCGGGAGAGGCCATCGACGAGCAGCAGGAAGTAGCATCGTCCTCCCGGTGTGGCCAGTGTCACCGGGCCACACAAGTCCCCGTGCACGAGCTCGAGCCTCTCCTTGGCTCGGAAACTCACCTGCTGGGGAAAGGGGAGTCGCATCTGCTTCGTCAACACGCAGACGTCGCAGAACTGCTCCACATGGTCAAAACACGGCAGGCCTTGCACCATTTCCGTGGTACTGAGCCGCTTCAGGGCCTCGAAGTGAAGGTGCCCAAAGCGCTCGTGCCACTGCCACGCCTCGTCGTCCCGACGAGCAGCGAGACAGAGGGGTTGTGCCACCTGCACGTGAAGAGTGTAGAGTCGATTTGCGCCTCTGGTTACCTTGGCAAGAAGGCGGCGTCGAAGATCCCAAATCCGCAGCATCCCGTTCTCGATCTCGACACGCGAGCCGTTCTCATCCAGCTGTCCCAAGCTGATGATGGAGTTCCGCAGATCGGGGATGTAGTAGACGCCGTGGCACCGATGCTCGCCGATCTTGGCGGCGAAGACGGCAGAGCCGACGCCCTTGATCTCCACGGCGGAGGCATCGCCAAACTTGACGGTGCCTCGAGCGCTCGAGTCGAGCTCGAGAAGAACTCCGCCGCCGGTCATGTGGTGGGTGGCGCTGGTGTCGAGGCACCACCCGTCGGTCTTGTCATTGCCGAATCGCGTTGCCGAGGAGGCGTGTGCTTTGGCTCATCAAGGTGGAGGAGAGCCACCGCGGCGGTGCGGCTGGGGTAGTTCGATGCTCGCATGAGCAATGAACAGACCGCTGCTCCTCCTCCTCGCTTGCGCGACGTGGGCTGGCGCGTCGTGGTGTCGACAATCCTTGGCCCAATGACCAAGCTTGCGCGCATTGTGGCAAGAGTCGCCGTGCGGCTTTTACTTGCCAAGACGCCGCCTGGCGCCTCCTCGCGCCCTGCTCAGGCGTCTTTGCGCGGCTTGCCGCGCTTGCCATGCTTGCGGCCGGCTGTCGTGGAAGAAGGCTCCCCCCTCCTTCCCTGTCACCTTGGCCGGCAGCCCACTGCTCCCGAGTGAGGAGGAGCTTCCCGCCAATGGTGACGGGTCCCGAGAGGCTCTGTGGCTCATCGATGTCGACGACCTTGAGGCGACCCAACGCCTCCTCGATGGTCATCGTGGAAAGGTCCAGCAGAGACCCGATCGAGCGAGCCATCTGCTTGTACTTCTCGGGGACGCAGCGGAAGAGCTTCTCCACAGCTCTCTCCTCGCCGTAGGTGTTATCACCGAACTGCACCAACTTCTGCAACAGAGTGTTGAGACGGAGAGCAAAGTTATCAACGTCTTCACCTGGCTTGAAGGCCAGGTTCTCCCACTCCGTGCGTAGTGCCTGCAATGTAGACTTGCGGGCGCGGTCGCTGCCGATGCGTGCTGCAGCGATGGCGTCCCAAGCCTCTTTGGCAGTCCGCTTGTTGGTAACCGAGAACTGCATCTCGGGTGGGACTGCAGCGATGAGAGCATCCAGCGCCCTCGATCCTGGTCGTAGTCGACGTCGCCGTACCGGACTGCATCCCACATATGCCGCACCTGGAGCTTTACCCTCATCACCGCAGCCCACTCGACGTAGTTGGTCTTGGTGAGGGTAGGCCACCCGCCGCCGGGCCGGCGCCCTCGACGATACCGTACTCGTGGTGACCACGGTACGAACCGGGAGAGAGCGCGTTGCTCGTGAGGCCGCGCTCTCCGTCGACCGTATGCCGCCGCCGCGCGTGCCTCCTCCAGAGCGCCACCGCCGTGTGCGCCTCTTCAGAGCACCGCTGGCGCTTCGCGCTGTCGGGCTGCGCGCGGCGTGCGTGGCTGCCCATTGCGCCGTTCGCCCTTGCGCGCCTCCCTCCAGCCAGCCGAGGGTCCGCGTCGCGCGATCATCAATAGAGCCGAGCCGCTGTTGCTGCCGTGCGAGCTTTGACCTCTGCTGCCGCCGCGACGCGCTGCATCTGCCGCCGCCGCTTCCACCTCGCTCGCTGCTGCCGCTCCGCCGCTGCCGCCGCTTTGACGCCCTTTCGCCGCTGCAGCGTCTCTGCCGCCGCTTCGCTCGCGCGCTGCGCGCCGCGGCGAGCTCGGCCGTCTGCGACGCCTCGTGCTCGAGGCGGCCGAAGGCCGAGATCGCCTGCGGACATGGCGCGCATCGGGGGCTGTTGCGTGGAGAGAGGGCTGCCGACGAGCTGCTGCCGTCTCGGAGAGGAATGAGCGGGGACACCGAGCCGCTGCTTTGCACTGGCCGGGCTGCTGTGAGGCCGGAGAAGGAGATGAGCAGGAGATGCTCAGGCTATAGGATACTAAGGCTCTGATACCACTTGTTAGTCGCTGAACTCTTGCTCTTGGTGATAGCAAGATCCTTACTCTCATGGAGAGGATGACACTAGGAGATGGGGCAAGTTTTCTTGTTTATTGCTCACACAATGCCATACCAACCTGAGGGGTTGGAGATACATATTTATAGGCTGCTAGTCAGCCAAGCATATGCCAAGATGCTATCCTAGACTAGTCCAAGATGCTATCCTAAAGCTAGTCTAAGATGCTAAAGCAAAAAGCTGCTAAAGCAAAAAGCAAGTCCTAGATGCTAAAGCAAAAGCAAGTCCTAGATGCTAAAGCAAAAGCAAGTCCTAGATGCTAAAGCAAAAACAAAAAGCACCATGTACACCATGTGCAGACAACACAAAGACTTATCTATCAGTATTTCCAGCTTGAGCGAGATGAAGGCGAACCATCTTGGCACACATTCAAGGACTACTACAGCTTGCGCTTTGGACCGCCGATCCGCAATAACTTCTTGGGGGAACTGGCCAAACTGCAAGCCGTCGGCACGATCAACGAATATCAAGAATAATTTCTGAGCCTGCTGTGTCGCACAGATCCATTAACGCCGGCGCAGCAAGTACAACTCTTTTCTTCGGGCCTCATGGAGCCAGTCCGCATGGATGTCGAGCTTCAGAACCCTGGCAGTTTGCAGCTGGCGATGGCATTAGCCCGTGCATTTGAGAGAGGGCATCTGGTCACCTCATCTGTACACCGCCCGATAGGGCGACAACACCAGGGACTGCCCTTCCAGCAGAACTCAGCGACTCTGCATACCGGCTCATCTGCACACCGGCCATTACCAGCTACAGGACCTTCCAGCGACAAACCGGTAGTGTCTGGGCCACTGCAGTTACCTCGTAAACAGTTAGCAGCACAGATGACAGAACGGCGAAGCCAAGGCTTGTGGAAAAATTTGTCCCCGGGCATCGGTGCAAACATCTTTTTCTCCTGGAAGTTCGACCAAACGACGACGACGGAGTATTTCCAGAGCCGACCACGGAAGACCAGCAGCCTAAGATCTCTTTGCACGCGCTATCCGGCATTCAACCTCGGGCAATCCAGACAATGAAGGTTCATGTCTGGGTTGGTCAGACGCAGCTCACAGCCCTGATCGACTCCGGGTCAACGCACAACTTTATAAGCGCAGCAGCTGTCCAGCGAGCGGGGCTGGAGGTGCAACCCCGACAGGGACTCCGCGTCGCCGTGGCCAATGGTGATACCGTCTGCAGTATTGGCACTTGTCCGCAACTGCAGGTCTGCGTGGATCAGATTGCTTACTTTTTGGACTGTTATGCCATCCCTTTGGCAGGGTTTGATATGGTCTTGGGGGTACAATGGTTGCGCACCTTAGGCCCCATTACCTGGGATTTTTTCCTGCTAACCATGTCCTTCTGGTACAAAGAGCAGCACATCACTTGGCATGGTATCCCATCCCCTGGCAATACTTTGATGACCCTGCAGCAGGAACACCCAGCATTACTACAAGATTTGCTGACAAAATTTCAAGCTATCTTTACGCAGCCACATGGGTTACCTCCTCAGCGAGCTCTGGACCACCGCATACACCTTCAGCCCAACACTGCTCCGGTTGCAGTCCGACCATATAGATATGTGCATGTGCAGAAAGATGAGATCGAGAAGCAATGCACGGAGATGCTGCAGCAAGGCATCATTCGCCCCAGTTCTTCTCCGATTTTGGCCCCCGTCATCTTGGTCAAAAAACATGATGGTTCATGGCGCTTTTGCGTCGATTATCGGGCTTTGAATGACAACACAATCAAGGACAAATTTCCAATACCGGTGGTCGAGGAATTGTTGGATGAGCTCAAAGGTGCCAAATTCTTCACTAAACTCGACCTCCGGTCGGGATACCACCAAGTGCGCATGCATCCCGTAGATATTGAGAAAACCGCTTTCCGCACCCATCAAGGGCTGTTTGAATTCTTGGTCATGCCATTTGGATTGACTAACGCCCCAGCCACATTTCAAGCATTGATGAATGAGGTACTCCGCGCATATGTGCGCCAATTTGTTCTCGTCTTCTTTGATGATATTCTCATATACAGTGCGACTTGGTCAGAACACCTTCTTCACATCCGCACAATTTTACAAGTGCTACAAGATAACCACCTCTTTCTCAAGCAATCCAAATGTTCCTTTGGAGCCAGTTCGGTCGCCTATTTGAGACATGTAATTACTCATTCAGGGGTGGCCATGGACACCCAAAAGGTGATAGCAGTGCAAGAGTGGCCGACACCGAAATCCGTCCGTGCTTTGCGAGGATTTCTGGGCTTGGCAGGTTACTACCGCTGCTTTATTCGCAATTATGGTGCGCTGGCTGCACCCCTCACCGGCTTGTTGAAGGACAATTTCTCTTGGACAGCAGCGGCTTCGCGCGCCTTTGAGGACCTCAAGCATGCACTGACATCGGCGCCTGTCCTCCAACTACCCGATTTCACTACAACCTTCATCGTTGAATGTGATGCCTCAGGCACAGGTATTGGGGCAGTGATACACCAAGGGTCCGGCCCCATTGCTTTCTACAGCAAGCCCTGCCTCCCCGCCATTGCCATCTAGCTGCGTATGAGCAAGAACTCGTTGGCTTGGTTCACGCTATTCGACACTGGCATCCCTGCTTGTGGGCTCAACCTTTTTTGGTCCGCACTGATCACTACAGTTTAAATTTTCTTTTGGACCAACGACTGGCGATAATACCACAGCACAGATGGGTTAGTAAGCTACTGGGATACACATTTCAAGTGGAATACCGGCCAGGGCGACAGAATATGGTTGCCGACGCGCTATCCCAACGTGATGCAGAAGAACCCTTCCTTTGTGCTCTCACCACCACCAGTTTTGAGCTCTTCCAGAAGTTACGCTCCGAGCTCTTGCAGTCTCCAGAATTGCTCGACCTGAAGCACAACGTTGAGGAGGGTATCGATGGGGCTGACTGGCAGCTGGTGGATGGATTACTCACGTATAAAGGCCGGGTCTATGTCAGCGCTTCGTCACCGCTCCTTCCGGACATTTTGGCAGCTGCGCACACCATGGGTCATGAGGGGATTCAAAAAATCCTGCACCGCCTTCGTGCTGATTTCTGTCCCACGAGCTCGACGGGTGGTCCAACAGTTCGTTCAGACTTGCACCATCTGCCAGCAGAACAAAAGCAGCCACCTCCACCCAGCTGGGTTGCTCCAGCCGCTCACAATTCCCGATCGGGTGTGGGAGGATATATCCATGGACTTCGTGGAGGGATTCCCAAAGTGAATGGTAAAACAGTCATCCTCTCAGTGGTGGATGCTTCTCAAAATATGCCCATTTCATTGCATTGTAGCACCCGTATACCGCTAGCTCGGTCGCTCGGGCGTTCTTTGACGGCATTGTCCGCTTACATGGCATACCATCGTCCATCGTCAGTGACCGTGATCCAGTCTTCACAAGTGGATTTTGGGAGGAAGTCTTCCGTTTATCCAACATCAAATTGCATCGCAGTTCGGCTTTTCATCCCCAATCAGACGGCCAGACAGAGGTGGTCAACAAAGTTATTACCATGTATTTGCGTTGCTTAACAGGAGATCGTCCTCGCCAGTGGCTTCAATGGCTCCCATGGGCTGAATACTGCTACAATACTTCATTTCAAACTTCTCTGTAGGATACTCCTTTCCGGGTTGTCTATGGGCGTGACCCTCCATCTCTTCGCTCCTATGAGCCCGGACAGGCAAGAGTGGTTGCAGTGGATGCACTGCTGCAAGACCGAGATGCCCTGATACTTGACATCAAGGAGTGCTTGCTTTAGGCACAGCAACGATACAAGCACTTTTATGACACTCATCATCGTGAGGTGGTTTTCAGTGTTGGCCAGTGGGTTTGGCTCCGCATCAACCGCAGGCGTGCCGCATCCCTACCTGAACACACCACCGACAAATTAGCTCCAAAATTTCACGGCCCTTTCCAGATCATTGAGCGGATTGGAGATGTGTCTTATCGCCTGCAGTTGTCGCCCAAAGCTCGTTTGCATGATGTTTTTCATGTAAGTCTTCTCAAACCGTTTATGGGAACACCGCCGCACAGTCCTCCGCCTCTTCCAGCTATGTTCAACGGCAAAAGTTTACCCACACCGCTTGAAGTTCTTCGCGCCTGCAAGGCCAGGGATGTTTGGCAGGTGTTGGTGCGTTGGGACGGATCAAATGCTGCAGATGCCTCTTGGGTGGATGTCCAACAATTTCGCGAGCGCTATCCGACATTCCAGCTTGAGGACAAGCTGTTTCTTCAGGACGAGGGAGATGTCATGTGGGGGCGTACATATGTCCGCCGTCATCCCAACTCTGTTCAGATTGCGCCCAGGATGGCTAACCCTGAGGGGCGGGCGGTGTTGTCATCCGAGTCAGCTGTTGCCATCGGCTAGGAGTCGGCTTCCTGTTTTAGATTAGTATCTGGATTCATGTTAGAATCCTTTACATATCTGCTCATTAGTCGGAGTATTCCAGGCTCCATATATACATTAGGGTTTGCAATTGGCAATAATATGAAAAGACTTGCTCTCAACTTCCCTTTACCTATCCTCTATTATCTTCCGCTCTTCCTTCAGGTTCCGCTTCAACCGCCGTATCCCCATCGCCGGCGGCACCACGGCACGTCCCCTGGCCGCGCACGGGTACCATCTACGGTCACGAGACCGGGACCGTGACACCATTTATGAAGCATAACATATTCAGCGTTGCAAAACCCGGTTCTTGACTTTTTCCTATCGGCTGGCCACTTCATGTTGCTAGCTGATTCCCAGTATCAACCGTTGTGTAACACATTATAGACCGAATCCCTGCCAATACTTGCCAGGAATTGGGAGGGAACCTCTCTGTTTGGCACTTTTAATTTAGTGATTCTTGAAAATCTTGAAGTAATATTGTGAAGGGATAGGTCAGACTCAGTGACCAGTCATAACTCATAATAACCTGACAAAACTCTGTAATTTCGGGACATCGGAGTTTGAAATCCACGATCTGAGAATATTTCAAAGTTACAAATTCTGAATGGCATATCCTATGCAAATTTGCAATATGGCAAATTCCACGTATGAACCCTCCTCATTGGGCTTCTTTCTCATGGAGAAATTGGTCGCTTGAAATTAATATATCTTGGATGATAGATGACAATCCAAAGTTAAAATGGATTCACTTTTTATCACCATATTTATTGTCATGATGTTAACCAATTTCTAAGAATTGTGCAAGATTGCTTGGGTAGCTTTGGATATATTCTTTTGTATAACTATTTCAAAAATGAGTCATTCTGAAAATATTTTGGAAATGAACCTGAACCTGGAATAGCTAAGATAAGGGTTCTTGTCACATTAGCTGTGCTGAGGTAGTGACCCCTTTTAGGCGTTATCCCAGGAATGCTATACGGCCTTGTAGGTCGAGCTTGTGCTAAGCTAAGCTTCAAATGTTACATGTTCTAGTCGATGACTGTCCGGTGGCCTTTTAGCTCCAGGTTCATATTTACCACTGTTTACCTTTACCTTCTGTGATTCCCAAAGAACTACATGCAATTCTCTTCGAATGTTTCAGAATTTCCTGATGAGGTGGAGACCCCCCCTTAGATTTTCCCTCAAAAAAACGTGTTGCAAAATACAGAGGGCTAAAGTCATTTAGAACGTCATCCTGGGATCCCAAGGTGAGTATGATTTAACTATCACTAGCTACTGCAATTTCAATAGAGAAACTTACGAATTTCATGTGACATGTGACATGGTTGTTTCTCTCCATTTTGTTTACTTTAGGAATCTTTGCCACCTGAATATGCAAGAATATTTGCATTTGGTAACTTTACACGAACTCAAAAGCACGTCCTTGCTAAAATTGTGGAGCTAGATGAAGGAAGCTCACAATATGGGGAGGTGCCCACCCCGCCTCGATATACTCCGCAGGGGCTTCATCTACGTGGGGGGCAGCGAGTTCCCCCTGGCCTGGAGGGCTTCCCCATCGGACTCCGAGTCCCCGGCGACGCTGCCCGCCACGTTGAACCCCTTCTTTGAGGGCGGGGGGGTGATTGTATCCGGGGACGCTTCACCCTCGGGGATCTTGGCGACGTTTCCTTGGCCGTCTCTGCGGCCGCAACGACCGGAGCGGGTAATAAGCCCTCGGCAGTCGGTGCAGGCGACGAGGTCTCGTCCTCCAGAGCGTCAGCGCCACGGCCTGTCTCCTCGGCACCGCCCGAAGCCCCCTCGCTGGGGGCAGTGTGCCCCTCCGAGCCGGTGGGTTCGGACCCGGCCCCGGTCGTACCTTCGGTCTCGACAGTACCCATCGGAGATACGGCCGATGGACTGGATGCGGCGGCATCAGACCGAGCCCTGCGCTGAGAGAGAGAGAGACACCCCTACCTTGCCGTCGCCATCGCGGCGGCGACTCCGGACTGGCGTCGGCATCGCGCGTTCGGGCACGGGGATGTCCAGGGCTTCGCATGCCGGGTTTATCCGCCCCAGCTTCACCGAGAGTCTTGTCGAACCGTTTTAATTTGGGTGGTGCTCTCATGGTAAGCATCGAGAGTCACCCAAATGTCATAGATCGACGTAAGATGAGAAATGCGATCAAACTCATTTCGGCTCAAACCTTGGATTATAATGTTTCTTGCCTTCGCATTTGCCTCAATATCGGGCATGTTCGCCACAATGATGTTCTCATCGGCAGGAACAGCAAAATGAACCGTGACCTTGCGCCAAATCGCATAGCCCTGAGCCTGAATTTAGGTCTCCATCCGACTCTTCCAAAAGGGATAGTCGATCCTATCGAAGATCGGGGGTTTGGTGAAATACTTGTCCGTTGCCATGGCTCACAGACCGGTTAAAGATCTTTCGAGAAGAGCTAACCGGCTCTGATACCAATTGTAGGATCGAAAATGGCAACAGAGGGGGTGTGAATGGTGCCACTTTAAAAAAATGACCCCTCAAGTATCCACGAGCGACTCTTATCTCTGATAGCTACCAAAAGCTATAAAAAAAAGAGTCATGCTCTATGTATGTTCATGCTGAACAAATACTAGTAAGAGGCGAGAAATAATACAGAAGGACAAGAAGAAGGCCAAAGCACAAAAGATGCAACATCTAAAAAGGAAGAACTGCAGGGGCCGGTCAGACCACCGATACTGTCCTGGTCAGACCGCCGGTCAGGGGCCGGTTTGACCGCCCGAGGTGCACCGGTCTGACAGCCATTGCTAATCCGGTCAGACCGGCCCTCGGGAGCAACGGGCTGAAAAATAACAGCAGAAACTGAATCTTGCTAAAAACAAATGAAAAAGTGAATTTCTTCTGATTTTTTCAGGCCAACAGAGCAGGAACTTGATTTAAATAGTTGCAGGATTCTAGGAAACAAAAGAAATCATAAAGAGAGCAAGTAATCAAGAATTTAGCAAAAATCTGAAAAGAGAGCTGAGAATGGACAGATTTTCAATTTGCTCATCAATATTGAATCTCTTTGCTCATGAGCTTTTGCAATCAACTTAGCAATGATCTCAGGACTTGAGAACCCAAATCTCATGCCATCTTTTGAAGGGAATCAAGAGAACCAACCTTCCCCTGACATGAAACCCTAGAAAAATTGAAACAGGGGAAATTGAGCTGAGCCGAAAAGAGAGATTCTTTGATTTGAACAGTTGGCTCTTGGGAACTAATTGACCAAATAGTCTTGAGACACCTTCCCATCACAGAACAATCCAAAAATCATCTCTCCAAACAAGATTTACTCAAACTCAAAAGAATCAACCGAGAGGAGCTAAAAACAGAAACAACACTGAAACAGGAGATAACTCAAATGGATTCATTTGCAAAGAGATGAATGATTACACACAAGAGTTCTACATCCCCATACGCAATTGATACAAGGAAAATACACTACATGCTTGAGAACACACACAGGAGCTCACTCCCTCTCCTACTGCTCAAGTAAGCTAAAACACACAGACTCACTTCATTTTTTGCTTCCACTCGTGAGCTCTCTCTCTACTGAATAGAATGCCTCCCTGCTGCCTTCTCCTCTCCATATGAAGGCCAAGGTCCACCCTGAAGAGGGAAATCAAGAAATGTCATACTCAACCCACTACTTGACTCCTCCACACAAGAAAACAAGTCAAAGCAACCCAAATTGGAGGAAACATGCCATTCCAACCAAAACTTGAGTCAATTTACCAAATTGCCCTCAAGCGCCTTCCCGGAAGCTTCCCGCGTCCGGTACCTTGACTGTCTGGACCTCGACTCCTCCCTGAGTCTAGTCCTGGTCTGTTCCGTCGCGCATGACCGCAATCGACATCCAACCATTCTGGACCTCCGACTTCTCCCTGAGCCTAGTCCCGGTTCTCTCGTCATTGCTTGTCATGTCCATCACCGGTAGCTCCAGCTCTAGTTCCTCGTCTCAAGACTCGCAACCACCTCACCAGCCTCGATCATCTTGGCATCACCGACCGTCTGGACCTCAACACCTCCTGTGTCTAGTCCCGGTCCTTCTCGCCTTACCATGACCTAGCTCCGAAGCCCTGCAGTCACACAGACAAGCAAATCGTCACATAGCACCGCACGAAATAGCATATCAACAATAGCATAAACGAAAGGTACTCAACCCTAAAATACCCAAAACAAACTCAAACTCTCTAAACCAACCGTCAATTACTCATCACAAACATGGGGATATCTCCACATGGTCTCTCATAGGCGCTTCCATTCTCCTCTAAAAGCAGAAGGCTGAAGAAGCAGGAGCAGTGGCAGATCGCACAAGAAAACGAGAAAAAAGAGAGCAAAGCAGCAGCACGCGAGCAACCAAGAGGAACGTTCGCATACTGGTGGCAAGGCTTTATAAAGCCCTCTCACCTCCTCCACGAGCGGAAACGCAACCGGCGGGAGCCTAGCGGTTCAGCTCCCCACGATCGATAAGCGCAACCGCTGGCAACTGGGGGTGCGCAGTCGTAGGCCGCCTGACAGCACACGACGCGCCAATAGCATCCCGCCACGCGTCCCGCCTCCCTCGGGAAGGGACGCGCGACCGCGGTCGTGCGACCGCCGACAGCCCACGGCGCGCCAATCGCGTCCCGGCGCGTGTACCCTTCCATTGGAACATTGCGTATGATTGCGGCTGCTCGCCCCTGACATCTCAGGGGTCGGTGCCATTCTCGCCGCCATTAAGACATCGACTCCAGACCACGAGACGATCGGGCCACGTGTCGACTCCATGTCTATGGCGTGACCCCGAAAAGCACCTCTACGGCGAGCTCGCTCCGGACATGCCTTCGGGCGGAGACCCCGCACTCGGCTGCGCCATTATGCACGGGAGTTGGACCTGTTCGGCGCCTTGGCTCGTCTGCGACATGAGCCCGTCTCCACTCCGACTTTGACTCTGCCATCGAACGGCCCTATGGTCAAGGACGACTTCGGCAACCCGCTCAACGCTGTATCCTCGGTGTGGGGTGGAGACTACGCCAACCAATGAGGCCCCGTCAAGCAATACAGAAGTTCACAGGCCGTGGGGATGGAGGGGGCCAAATGGCTCGACAACATGGCTTCGGCCCGTGAAGCCCGTCACCATGAAAGGCCCCTGTTGTAGGGGTGGCCCCCACCTAAGCCCAGTCGGCCTGTTAGAAGGCTGTAAGTCCCAAGATGGAACATGTATAATGGCATAAATGCTTTTGAGGGGGATACTCAAATGTAAGGGTACTATTGTAAAAACACTCCCCATGTGAATATATATATATGTCATCTAGGTCATGGAGGAAACCCTAAGCATTGCTCACCTAACTCTCCACTACCATACCTCTCTCTCTGTTTGGTCTGTAACCACAACAATACTCATCAAGGGGGAGATTGTGAGACTATGTAGAGGTCACCCTATGGTTATGATGAATAATTAACTTTTGGATTAGAATATGTGTGGAGATTGAGTTTGGTTTTTGAGGATTTTGCAGAGGTTTGCTTTCTGGCTATCGACTTCGTGGCCTACGACTATTGGTGTCAGTCGGTCTGATCATCAAACTGATCGGTAGAATGACCAGGGGTAGCAATAGCTTTTGTAATCTGGTCGATGGTTGTAGCTTCTGCTGGTCATGATCGGTAGTCATAAGACATGGTGATTGATAGTCATAGTGATCAGTTGTGGAAGTCGTAGCCTGGAGATCAATGGTCGTAGCTTATTGCCTAGTCGTGATCGGTAGTCGTAAGCTGTGTGTTTGATGGTCATAGCGATCGATCGTAGGCTGTTGTAGCTTCTGTTGGTTGTGATCGATAGTTGTAGCCGATGTAAGCAGTGGTCATAGCGACCGGTGGTGATGGTCGTAGGCTACTGATTTATCTTGGTGGGTTGAGTTTGTTCTCTAGAGTTCTTGGGTTCTGATCAGGGTTGTCCGGGGTGTTTGGTGCTAATGTGCACATAAGTTTATTGCTTGGTTCTAGGATTATGATCAATATTTTGGGTGCATACTTTTTGCATTGTGCATTGTATGGATAAATTGCACAAATTGATGATATTTGTGTATTGTGTGATGCTACGTGATGGTTTGCTTATTGGTGTTGGTTGCAGGACTTCGGAGCTAGGTCATGGTGAGGCGTAGGAGGATCGGGACTAGGCACATGGAAGTGTTGAGGTCCAGTACAGTCAAGAAGATGCCGAAGATGACTGAGACTAGTGAGCTGGTTACTACCCGGGACGATGAGAAACCAGAGCAGGAGCTACCGGAGGTGCACATGACGGGCAACGGCAAGGTGGACCAGGACTAGGCTCAGGGAGGAGTCGAGGTCCTGTGCAGTCAAGTATGCTGGGTACCTCATGCGCAAGGAGAAGCATGTGGTGCACCAAGTGACTTGGGTCATTTGCAAATGAGGATGGTTCGGTGGGATCCAGACGCGTGATAGGCTTGACAACAAGTCATTGGGACCACATGGAAAATGGTGAAGCATGGACAAAGCTTCGTGGCAAAAGGAAGTGGGAAGGTTCGAGGAAGACGGTAGAGGGATATTTTGATAAATTGCCCAATACAGGGAAAAGTGGTGGTGTGTGAAACCAAAACGTTGGCCTAAGTGGTTTAGGTCTTGTATGTGGTGAAATTGTGAAGTGGATCAAGTGTTGGTTCACTAATAGGTTAATGGATGTAAGCCACTTTGAGAAGCGTGCGTGAGTAAAACCCAGTGTTAGGTGGGGTTAATGGGTTATCCTTGGTTTGGACTAATGGTAGGATCCATTAGGTCTTGGGTTCATTGGTGAGCCTATAAAAGGGGAGGAGAGGCAAAAGCTAGGGTTAGGGAGAAGGTTGGCTAGGCCTTGTGGTGGCTAGCTCCTCCTCCCTCCCATGGGAGTTAGGTTAGAGAGTGGGTGTGGGCTCTAAGCTTAGAGTTTGGTCCTCCCGAGGGGAGTGGCTGTGAAACCAATCATCTGAGCAATACATCAATCTTCGATCTACAGTTTGTGTATCTTTTATCTAGTTGAGTTGGCTTGGCTTTGATTTGATTCTTCCTCTATTTTTGTCCGTTGTTCTTTAGTTGTTCCTTTTCCCTTCTTGATCTGAGTGGAAGTTCTTGCTTGTTTTGTGATGATCCGTGTGGCTATGCTTCTACCACGAGCATAGTCTGTTCATTTCTCTGATCTGGAAGTCATGGTCTTGTGTGCGCTCAGTTAAATCACAAAAAGCTCTCAACTTGTTTACTAAGTTTTCAATCCAAGATGGGAGTAGCTTCTTGAGACCTTGATCTTGTTGTGTGCAAAGTTTCATGGCCATTTGATCTTTTAATCAAAATATATGTGTATTTTAAATCTTGCAGTCGTGCGCTGCTCTGTTCTTCTGAGTCAGTTTTACGACCCCGGTTGAGTTTCAGACTGAAGCGCGTTGCTTTCAACCATGTTCAGTCTTTCGATCGCTTCGCACAGTGTTGCTTTCAACCACATTTAGATCTTTCGAATACTTTGCATTCTTCTGTTGAATACGAACTAAAGCAGTCAGCAGTCGGTGCACTCTCTATCTGGAACGTCGACCAGGTTTACGACTACGTTGGTTTCGAACACGATCAAGCTCCAGACTGCATCACACCGGTTTCGATCACATTCACTCTTCCAATCGCTTCGCTTCTTTCTTCTACATGGGATTTCCGACCGCTCATAGATCCTCGTTTTCTCTGGTTGGTTTTTGAGCTGAATCAATCTCGCTAGTCGCAGATCATTTGTTGGCCTTCGACCTCGTTGGTTGTTCGACCACCTATTGGTTTACGTCCACGTTGGTTATGACCATATTGATCATTTTGGTTGCAGTCTGGTTTCGACAACGTTAGTTGTTTGACCACTCCATTGGCTTACGACCATATTGGTTACGACTACGTTGATCATTTTGGTTGCCAACTGATTCTGACCATTTTGGTTGTTTGACCACTCGTTGGTGTTCGACCACGTTTTTTTTACTGCACTCATTTTTTATCATGTTGGTTTTGGTCTTAGTGGTTATCGACTATGGTGATTTCTGTTCTGTAGTTGATTTCTGACCACATTGTTGAATCTTCGACCACGTTGTCAACTTTTGACCACATAGTCGAGTTTATGACCACGTTGTCAGCTCTTGACCACGTTGTTGAATTTACGACCACGTTGTCAGCATTTGACCACGTTGCTAGCTTCTGACCACGGTCTGTTTTCTGTATTCTCTCTGTTGCGGTTTTCAAGTGGATTTTCAACTCTAATCTTTGTAGCCCTATAACTATTGGAGAAAAGGGTTAAGTGAATATTGGGGAGAATTTGAATGTACGATTCACTCCCTCTGTTGCCTGTCTAGTCCTACAGGTGGTCAGACCGACAAGGGTGCCACGGTCTGATCGATCCCCTATTACCAAGAGGAGGTTAAGTTAGTTGCGGAGGTCTGACTAGTCGATGGTTAGCAGTCAGACCAGCTATTGTTTTTTGGTTGAGTTGAGTTGAGATGGTTTCAGCAGTGTGAGTCATGGCATGAGTCCTTGCATGCGGATGTGTGAGTCATGGCGTAAGTCCATGCATGTGTTGTTTAACTAATGAGAGTCAATTGCATATCATTTATGTTTAGAACGGTTGCCTGGTCTTTGATGTGCACGGCCCTTGGTAATTGCTGTAGCAAATGGTAAGACCGAGGCTAGGAAAGGTATCCTGAGGCTATGACGTGTTGCGTAAGTCTGGATAGAGCATCATCTCAAGCAGAGTAGAATGGCAGAAAGACAATAATCAAGAGGAGACAAATGTCTTCATGTGGTGTGCCAAATGAACTTGTACATTTCAAGTGATGATGGCCCTTAAAGCAGACGTACGATCTTGGCGGCAAATAATTGAGCATCACAGACTATGTTGTGGTATGGTATGCCACAGGACTTGGAATGTTTTAAGTGGTGACGATCCTGTGGAGGAGGCGTGCGATCTTGGTGATAAGTCATTGGGCATCATATCTTCGTGTGGAGATTGCTTTGAGAAGAAGCATCATGAAGGCCAGTGAGTAGCAATTGAGGAAATTAGGGCCAAACTTTATTTGAATTTGGACCTAATTTGGGCTCATAATTGAACTTGAATTTCCCTAAAATACCACTTTGGGGTTTTTGGATGGCAAAGGGACAAGATCTTCTCATGTCCCCAATTAGCATCCCATTTTAAATACAATTGATTCTGATTTTGCAATTGGCTCCTATTTGGAATTTCTTTTGATAGATTTTTGTTTTTAAATTCCCTTTTCTCATCATTGTAGCTCATGAATATTGTCAAAAATATTTCTTTAATTTGCAATTCCATTTAATAGGATTAATCCTATTTCTCTTGAATCAGGCTGCAGACATCACAATGTATACACATATTTAATTATTCTTCAGATATAATTTCTCCGAGTTACTTTTTGGATCATCTTTCTAAATTTGGATTTTAATTTCAATTTAGTTTCACCTTTTACACTTTTTCTTCCAAATTGCACCTGCATGGATTTCCCTTTTATACTATTATTACTATTGCTTAGGAATCTTAACCAAAAATCCAGAAAAACCAAATGCAACTAGATGCAAATCAAAGAATTTTAAATATTTGAAATTTTCAAGCAACAAGCGATTTGGGCTGCTACATTAGGTCACATCTTAGAGGATGGAGCGTCTTATCAAGCTATCAGAGCTATGTAAAAGTCATGCTTTGAAAAGTGTGTAAATGTGTGTGAGTGTAAAACTCGTTGTGTGAGTTGCCAGGATCCCTATTTGTAAATGGCTGTATCCACTTAGGCTATGCTAGTTAGGGTTTGTTGAGAGATGAAGAGTCTCAACTATATAAGCCTTTATGTAAGTTGAAAGAGGAAGGATGTCTAGGGTTTGTTGAGAGAGGTGTTAGAGTTTTCTTGTGTTGAAAACTTTGTGGTTGTGTGCTCCAGGGTTAGAGCCCTGTCCTTCTTGAGGCATGGCTGTAAATCATTCCTCTCCAAATGAAATGAACATCCAAACTCTATCCAAGTGAGTTGTGTCGTAGATTCCTCCATGTGATTTTGATTTGCCTGGTTGGATTTCATCACCTCTTGATCTTTCTAGGTGCCCGGGACATGTAAGAGGTAGAGATGTCTCTTGAAGATCAGATCTCATTCATCTAGACACTTTCTAGGAAGAGTTCTTGTGCTTCTCAATTTTCCTTAAGAGAGGTGATTTTGGGGTTTTGATCTTGAGGGCATTTTGGTTTGACTTCGTATTGTGGTCTAACTTGCAATGACATGTGAGAACCCATCTAAGATTATCTAGATCATCAAGGACTCATGAGCAAGAGTAGATCAAATTTTCTCTCTTTTGCCCTATTTTGATGCAACCTTCCTTATTTTGGATAAAATCCCTTCGACTTCGAACACTGCCCCCTTTGACCATTGTCCCCTTCAACTACGGCCCTTTGTTGTCGACTACTTCCCTCTTCTACCATGGCCCCCTTCGACCACGGCTTCAACTTTGACAACGGATCTTTGAGTTCGACTACGGCCCCTCGATCACGGCCCCCTTCGACCACGGCACCGACATTGACCACGGACCCGACGTCGACCAAGAACCCCTTCGACCACAACTTCGACTTTGACCATGGCCCTTCGACTTCGACCACTGTCCCCTTCGACCACGACTTGAACTTCGACCACAGCCCCTGACTCCGACCACGATTCTTCGACGTATACCACTGCCCCCTGCGACCACGGCCCCAACTTCGACCATAGACCTAACTTCAAGCAATTCCCCTTAGACCATAGCTTCGTCTTCGACCACAGTCTCAACGTCGACCACGACCCTTCGATGTCGACCACGGCCCTTCAACCATGATCTCGACTTTGACCACGACCCTTCGACGTCGACCATAGCCTCGACTTCGACCACAGATTCGAGTTTGACCACGGCTTCATCTTCGACCATGGCCTCCTTTGACCACGTCCCTCTTCGACAACAGCTTCGACTTGGACCACAATGCCTCAGCACGGTTTCGACTTCGATCACGGCCTTCGACCATGGCGCTTCGACCACCGCTTCGACCACCATGCTATAACTAGATTATTATGTAGCCTATATGTAGCTGCAACATTATTATGCACCATCGTATATGTCTTGGACTTTTTCCTTTTTGCTTGGTCACTTTGGCCTGTTTGGATATAAAGTATTTCTGAAATTTAGAGGGAATACCATTGTTTCTGCAAAATGCTACAGTTTTAAGTACTTTGAGGTGTTTGATACAACAACCAACGGGGTTTTAAAAATCCACTCAAACCTATTTTTTTCTTAACCCGAGAAACGCAGCAGCAACCCCTATGAATGGGCTCATTTCTTTTTCACTTATGACTTACGCTATAGTAACTAACTTTTAAATTGTGTGTTTTTTAAGGCGAAGTCAACAAAAAGATTATAATAAAAAGTGTACTGAATTTAGTTGTACCGGCTAAAATCGTATACGACTATTTTTCTTTGCGTACTATCTCTCGCGAACAGACAATTCAAAAATTTAAACTATAAACTACGATCCAAAAGAACCCACCCGTGCACATCTCTGGTGTTCTGGTATAACTATAGTACATGGCGTGCCACGTGGCCTTCTTGCTCCGTCTAACTAAAAGGATCGTTGCAATTTATGAATGATGCTCAAATCAGCACATTGAAACGTATATACCCACGGTCTACAGGGTACTCGTGAAGTCACGATCGGCATGACATTATCTTTAAACGTGCCTTTTATTGAAGAGCTTACCGGGTATGATATAAAAACTAATGGACCTTCTAATTATATTTATCATGTGCTATTTATTTATGCTATTTTGCTCCTAGAACTCCCACTGCACTGCATTTCAATATTGAGTGGGGAAGCAGATAGTTGTGTAAATGTGCTAACCTATTTCATTCAGTCTTCTCCTTACCTATAATCTTATATGTCATTGTTTAATACTTCAATTAGCCCACCAAATCCCAACAAGTGGTGTTTTATGGTCATCATCTTAAGATTGCAAATTAGCCCACGATCATGTTATATTAAAACATGTTATGTCTATCTGTGTCATCCTGCTGCTACTACATCAAAAGATGTTATGTTCTTTTATGCTACAGTTGAAGGCTTTTGACTACACTTTTTGAGGCAACGGCGGGCGATGGAGACGCCGATGTGGACGGCCTACACGGTTTTATACTCGAGAAACTGTTTGGAGAAACTATCCTATTTGTTTTGAATTCTAGAGAAGCCGAAGCCAAGAGCCAAAAAAAAACAAAAAAGAACAGGGTCTGCATTATAACTTTTGTTTCCATGCTATATGAATATACATATGTAAATCCATAATTTAAATAGAAAAGCAAGTTACAATACCATGTACAAGGCCAACTATCGTATACTAGCTATAAGATGAGATGATCTGGCGAATACCTGTTACAAAGTTTTATAACCTCGTAGCATCCAGACAGGGCCCTTTCCTTCGCTCATAGATGACCATGCAACTCGTATAATTAGTTAATGCTGTTCTAATTACCCTGGAGTCAGGCCCCAAAACTCCTGCATGCCTCGCAGCCATGGAGTCGTATTTGCCGGCGCTACGGTCCAGAACGGAGCACACCAAGTCTAGTCCCAAAAAAAATGTCAAGACGCTAAGATTGAACCGCAATACCTCAATAGTAATTTTGTATATCCATGCCGTGCACCCATGAGTTAAGTGTACTTTTTTTGCAGCCGCCTAAACCGAAACTAAAGGATATTATTATACAGCCAAAATTGCTGTCTAACGGTCGCTAGCTAGCATTCATCAAAATCTCAAAGTCAAGAGTAAACGATCGTACCATACCTCTACAGCTCTACCTGCATCCAAAGGCCGTGTTCTAAAGTGTCAAGATATTCAAGTAAAAGAAAATAAAAAATAAAAAAAATACACTATTATATCTTGTTTGTAATGGAACAAAGACTCGAGCTGCCACGGAGAACACGGCTGGTAATCTGGGACAGTTAACAATACTTGATCAAAGCATACCTCCGAAAAGGCGTACCTTTGCGTCTTCTTTCGCACTCCGTCTCCCTACTCAGGATTTGCACACATGGACTGCTCCCTATCTAGTATACTTTATACCTTGGCGTGTAATAGATGATCTAGATGTGGCGTGTAAGTATTCAAATGCTCAGGTCGACTTCCTTAGGGTAGTATACAATAGTATGTTTCTTAGAGCATCTCTAAGGAGATGTGCAATAGTTTGTCTCTTAAGATTATCTTTAAGGCTTTCATCTCACCTAAAGATAGTACTAAAAACAACCTCTCCAACGGTAAATTATTTATCTATTTTATATTTTTTTTACTATAACTTCTTGCCTCACACTCTTTTACTATTTACGCTAATTTGACGGCTCAAGTCGTCTATTGCATAAGAGATAGCATATTATCTCTTCTCACCTCCTCTCTCCTCTACATAGGATTTTAGTCATTTAATATAGCTAAGAGACAACTACGTTGACACTATTGGAGATGCCTAATAGTATCATTTCAACTGTCTCTTAACTATATTAAACAAGTAAAATGCTATGTGGAGGAGAGATATGTGTTGTCTCTTATGTAAGAGACAACTTGAGTCTACAAACTAACACAAATAGTAAGATAGTGTGAGACAGAAAGTTATGACGAAAATAATATAAAATAGTTAGAGAAATACTTTATTATTGAAAAGGTTGTCTCTTATGCTGTCTTTAGATGAGATGAAAGACTTAGAGACAGACTATTATCTCTAAGGCTTTCACATCACCTAAAAACGGTACTAGAGACAACATCTTCAATGGTAAATCATTCCTCTAATAGCAAAGATTATTTTCACCCCCACCTCTCAAAAAATAAAAACTGCTATATCATTTTAATGGTGGTGTATGTGGTGCATTCTGACAAACCATGATTTTATACAGTCACACTGCGAATTATCGATTTTGCGGTCCCATACATCAAATACCACACATTTGAGTGTTTGATGGCCAATTTTTGCGAGGTGCCGAGGAATGCCCTACAGTCTTGCGTTAACTTCTTAATTGGATTTACAAGTTTTTGGCATGGCCTTCTGTGTGGACTTTTGGCTGGAGAGGGAGGCCGAGGATGCAGAGGAGCAACGCTGTGATGGAGCCGGAGCAAATAGCATGAGGCTGATACTTCGTATATGTCTTGTACTTTTTCCTTTTTGCTTGGTCACTTTGGCCTGTTTGGATATAAAGTATTTCTGAAATTTAGAGGGAATGACATTGTTTCTGAAAAATGCTACAGTATTAAGTACGTTGACCACCAACGGAGTTTTAAAAATCCACTCAAACGTCTTTTTTCTTAACCCGAGAAACGCAACAGTAACTCTTGTGGATGGGCTCACTTCTTTTTCACTTATGACTTATACCTTATAACTTATGTTACAGTTACTATCTTTTAAACGGTGTGTTTTTTTAAAACGGAGTCAACAGAAAGATTGTCATAAAAAGTGTACTGAATTTAGTTATATCGGCCAAAATCGCAAACGACTATTTTTCTTTGCGTGCTATCTCTCGCGAACAACCAAAATTGAAAATTTTAAACTATAAACCGCAGTCCAAAAGAACCCACCCGAGCACATCTCTAGAATTCTGGTATAACTATAGTACATAGCGTGCCACGTGGCCTTCTTGCTCCGTCTAACTAAAAGGATCGTTGCAATTTATGAATGATGCTCAAATCAGCACATTGAAACGTATATACCCACTGTCTACAGGGTACTCGTGAAGTCACGATCGGCATGACATTATCTTTAAACTTGCCTTCTATTGAAGAGCTTACCGGGTATGATAAAAAAACTAATGGACCTTCTAATTATAACTATCATGTGCTATTTATTTATGCTATTTTGCTCCTAGAACTCCCACTGCACTGCATTTCAATATTGAGTGGGGAAGCAGATAGTTGTGTAAATGTGCTAACCTATTTCATTCAGTCTTCAATTAGCCCACCAAATCCCAGCTAATGGTGTTTTATGGTCATCATCTTAAGATTGCAAATTAGCCCACCAAATCCCAACTAGTGGTGTTTTATGGTCATCATCTTAACATTGCAAATTAGCCCACGATAATATCATATTGAAACATGTTATGTCTGTCTGATGGCAACCTGCTGCTACTACATCAAAAGATGTTTTGTTCTTTTAAGCTACAGCTGATTGTTTTTTGCTGTACTTTTTAAGACAACGGCGGACAACGAAGACGCCAACATGGACCGCATACACGGTTTTATGCTCAAGAAACTATTTGAAAAAATGTTTGTTTTGAATTCCAGAGAAACCAAAGTCAAAAGTCACAAAAATGCAAAAAAAAAAGAACAGGGCATGCATTACAATTTTTGTTTTCGATGCTATATGAACATACATATGTAAATCCATAGTTTAAATAGAAAAACAAGTTACAATACCATGTACAAGGCCAACTATCGTATACTAGCTATAAGATGAGATGATCTAGCGACTACCTGTTACAAAGTTTTATAACCTCGCAGCATCCAGACAGGCCCTTTCCTTCGCTCATAGATGAGTAGATGACCATGCAACTCGTATAATTAGTTAATGCTGTTCTAATTACCCTGGTGTCATGCCCCAAAACTCCTGCATGCCTCAGCCATGGAGTCGTATTTGCCGGCGCCACGGTCCAGAACGGTGCACACCAAGTCTAGTCCCAAAAAAAAAAAGTCAAGACGCTAAGATTGAACCAAAATACCTTAATAGTGTACTTTTTTTTGCAGCCGCCTAAACCGAAACTAAAGGATATTATTATACAGCCAAAGTTGCTGTCTAACGGTCGCTAGCTAGCATTCATCAAATCTCAAAGTCAAGAGTAAACGATCGTACCATACCTCTCCAGCTCTACTTGCATCCAAAGGCCGTGCTCTAAAGTGTCAAGATATTCAAGTAAAAGAAAATAAAAAAAAACACTATTATATCTTGTCTGTAATGGAACAAAGACTCGAGCTGCCACGGAGAACACGGCTGGTAATCTGGGACAGTTAACAATACTTGATCAAAGTTTACCTCCGAAAAGGGGTACCTTTGCGTCTTCTTTCGCACTCTTCTCCCTACTCAGGATTTGCACACATGGACTGCTTACTGTCTCATCTATATAAGGACCAGCATCAGGCTCCCCTCCACCCAGCTAGCTCAGTTCCAAAGTCCAAACCTGCAAGCTGCATCCAAACCACACATGGACATGGGTTCTCCTCTCCCGGAGCAGCACTTCACCTTTGCCAGTCCTGTTTCAGAAACCTACGAGGATGCTCTGGACTTCGACTACAAATCATGGATCGAGCAATCCAAGAGCAGCTACTCCTCAAGCCAGGATGACAAGTGGATGGACGCCGAGGCGATCAGAAGGCACCACCGGGAGATGGTGCTCCGGGCAGCAGAGGACCTGCCTGAGGAAGCTTACGAACTGTCGCTGCGAGACCTCATCGAGCTGCCCAAGGCCACAAACGAGGCGACAGGGTGCACATTGGGCACATTGAGCGGTATAAGGAGTAGCATGCCATGGAGGAAGAAGCTCTCCAGGAACGAGACCATGGAGGGCGCAGGCACCATCGTCAAGATGTTCATGCCTTCGCTTTCTGGTGCTGGCGGGAGGAGCAAGAAGCGTTTTTCAGGCTCAACTTTGGCTGCGATGCAAAAAACAAGTGAATCAGGCAACAAAGATGGATATGGTTCCATGAAAACAACAGCCGCTGAAACCGAAAATGGATCTGACAACACACGCAGCAATAGCATGCCAAGCGAGGGCCACCAAGACAGTTGCAAAAAAAGGTATCTCTAAGTTAAAGCAGACACTTAGCATTTCAGCTGTGACAGGGTTAGGCAGCGTCTACCTTCATAGCAGTAATTTAATTCACGACGGTAGAAACATTTATCCCCGAGTTCGTTTGTCTAGTAAAACAGAACCATAGCCACGATCTTCTTTTAAAACCATGTGGTCATCACGAAACAATGCATACATAATAGGAGCCGACGTGAAGCCAATGAGACGAGAAAGGGAAATTATCAGAACTGACATGTAACAAGATATTGCTTTTACTATGCCTCATAAGACGATGTACGTTTTGCAGGAAATCAATTGGCTGTTTCCCGTTCTTCAATTCCAGCAACGAGAAGCGTAAACTGAAGCGGATAAAAAGTAGCCATGTCAGCCTGTAGGAAACTGAAGGCTAGAGACCATTAAGGAGAGAGAGAGAGAGAGAGAGAGAGAGAGAGAGAGAGAGAGAGAGAGATGTTTGTATATAACCTTTCATTTTTTTGTCTATATATTATTGGCTGTTATATTCTGTTTATAGCTACGCCAAATTGCTAACAACTACAAAAAAAATTGTTGATCTTGTTAATCAGTTAATGTTGCAAGATACATGGAGATCAGTATGTGAATTAAGTTTTGTATGTGTTTGGACTCAATACACCCGTTCCCATGATTTAATCCAAACCATTCAGCCCTGTGTCACAACCAGCTCTAATGTCTACGCGTACAGACTCTACAAGGACTTGCACCAGTAAATCTGATAACCTAGTAACCTATCAATGAAGGTGAAAAGTAAGGTTCTCAATATCTTTAATAAAATCCCTCGTGTTCAACACCACAACTTACTCACAAAAAATCTTAGTACTGAATCAGCTAATAGATGCGTATTGATAAACACATAAAGCTCATGCTGTACAGGTAAACAGTAGAAAATAGGGGGAAGAATCATAAGTTGGGTAGGAAAGGCACAATAAATCAGGAAAAATCCTTTCTTGTGCGAACTCAGCCTCTACTATCCTGTACCTTAGTGTACCATGAGCTGCAATTAGTTTGATTCCACAAGTTTGGCACAAGTCCAAAAACCACAAAACTAATCAACAAACCAGTAACCACACACTCATGCTTTATAAGCTTACATATGGGACACATAATCAACATAAACAAATCAGCAATATCTAACTATTCATCATCATTTTTGTCGGTATCTTGCAACAAATTCCTCGTACTCATGCCCTAAAGAAAGAAAAGCAAACATCACTACCAATCTCCTACCAGATATAATTAACTTCCATTTACACCAAAGTAGTGCTTCAAGGATTCTGTACAACCTCTGAGACATGGGGACTACCCGCTTTCTGGATTTAGCTGGAGGAACTTTACTAGGTGAAGCTACTGTACGTTTGCAATTTACAGGAACAATATCTAGATCAGAGCCACAAGTCACACCCGACACACTTGGAACCTGATCAGCCACCAAGTTTGGCTTTGTTGCCTTTCTTTTGTCTAGAAAAGAAAGCGCTTCCAGTTGTTGTTGCATTATTTCATTATTTTTCCTGTGAAATGAAAAAAAGAGTTCTTGCATGATTAGAAACTGGCAATACATTCTGAATATACAAATGTCGAACAAAACAAAACTATATTGGAATTAATTTGCTATCATAAACACAAGCTCATTCAAAGTATGATATCTGGATCTCCTGTTATGCTATGTCAACACATAAAACCTGGTTGTTGGAGCTTTCATGACTTGAAGGCTTTCGAGGAAAAGAAATGGATTACTGAAGATAAGCATTCATTTATGGTAAACATCCACATATCAAGTTTTAATATGCCAAAAAAATGTTCGACATTCTATTGGACTTTGGGTGGGTTCTTTTGGACTGTAGCTTATAGCTTAAAATTTTGAATTCTGGTTATTTGTAAGAAAAATTACAAAGAGAGACAATCACATGCAATTTTGGCCGGTATAGTTGAATTCAGTGCAATGTATACTACATTCGACTAGTAAATCCCACCTTGAAAAAATACACTGTTTGAAAACTAGTTACTGCAGCAAAAAGTGAAAAGCCAAAACTTGAACCCTACCGAACCCAGCCTTTGGAGTAGCATGACTTGTACTATCGAATCCTAGACTGCTAAAAATAGTTTGACATTCTAACAGGAAAATATATAGATTTTGTGAACTAGATTTTGATTTCATTTACTCTACTATATTCATCAAGCAGCAGCAATAACACCAGTTAATAAGTGCTGGTTAGGAGATAACCTACCCATTCAGATGATAGACTTTCCATCAGCTCCGACACTCACTCTTGATCTGCAAAAGAAGGAAAACACATTTGGGAACAAAGTTGAGTAATAAATTTCATTCTTTCAGCAAAATACACAGGAACTGGATAGGAAATTAAGCATAAAACCCAGCAAGTGGTCCTATAAGCTGCCATGAAGTGCAAGCGCAAAATCAGCTATGACATCATTCACTGCCGAGCCAATAACTCTATGCACAGAAATAGCAATGCGGGGTAGCCCCTTTGCCTTTGTAGCCACAAGCTTTGCACGATCAAGACCTGAATAAGCCAGCCTGAATAAGGAGAAGATGGCGTTATCTATCCTGTAATGAATGAAAAACCCTGGGACTGGATCAAATTTGTACTATAAAAGAGGACCTGGTTAGTGCTGCTGCTATATGCAAACATGCATAAACGAAATCATTTACAAGTGAAGGCATTGTTGTCCAAGTAAGATAAACTTGATGGGCAAATTGAAGTGAAAAGCTGAGCAGCTACCGGGTAGCCCGTGATGTTTATCAGAAGTGAAGAGGAGCTTCACCCCCTCCCCAAGAAGACCATGAAGATTTGAGGTGATCCAGGAAGTCCGGCCAGGAGCCGCCGATTCCAACATCGTCCGTCTGATTTGCACGGCAACAGAAGACAGACAGAAGCTATTAGTTACCATTGGGGCCAGCCACCAATCGCACGCTGCACAGGAGGAGGAGGAGGAGAGCTTACGAGGTCGTCGAGCTCGGCGACGGAGAGGGAGTGGAAGTCGGTGGCGACGACGTGGAGGGAGGCGGCGGAATGGGCGTGGGCGTGGAAGAGGATGGGGCGCGGAGGCGGAGGGGTGGGGTCACGGGGCTCTTCCGGCTTGGCCTCGCCGAAGACGAAGCCGAACCCATCCAGGCTTATCGCCGCCGCCGACATCTCGCAGCTAGATAGCGACGAGGAGCGGAGGCGGAGGTTTTGGCTTTGGGCTGGCCCCCTTATGCCCGTGGCTACCAAGTAGAGATGGCAACCAGCACAAACCTGCTGGGTTTTACTATCCCAAACCCGTGCATATGAAAGTTGAACGTGCCCGCTAAAAAAACCTATACCCGTGACAGGGGCAGATTTTTGCCCAAACCCATACCCACTCGGGTAACGGGTACCCACGGGTCGCCCGTGCCCGACAACAGCTGTGCAGATTGCAGACAGTGCAGTGCTTAGCAAGTCAACAATAAGTTTAATTTATATGCTACTATGCATGAAACAAGCGACAAATCCACAATGCACATCACTAGTTCACTCCATCAATTCTCAGTTCATAGTTCACTGACATAGCATATCATTATTAGTTCACTGGCATAGCATATCAAAAGGTCGTCGCCACTTCTTACTTGAATGTGCGTGCAGAAACCTCAAATTGCAAGTTACTAAATGAGCAAAAAAACAACACACTAATTAGCTATCTAATATCCTATGGATCGGGTTTATATTACCCATGGGTTTACGGGTTTGGGTACTATAGGAACGCACCCGAACCCGGCAGACCCGATGGGTTGGGCTTTTTGCCCATTAAGAGACCCATGGGTTAGGAAATTGACTCAGACCCATGCCCTAATAGAGTAAAAACCCACCGGATATCGGGTTTCGGGTACCCATTGCCATCTCTACTACCAAGGCGTACCAGGTGGGCTCCCAGCATAATTACGTAAATTCCCTTTGAAAGCGCAAAGGCTACGAAAATCGAAAACTTCTTCAATGTTTTGGAACCTTAACCACAATTTAGAGAAACACCAAAGGAAATTCAAATCTTCAAGAGAATACATTGCAAAATGATTCAAAAGCTTCACATTTTCAAGTTTCAAATTTTTAGGATGTTACACAACTCTAGGCAATGCATGTAGTTGTTCATGAGCTCGGAGACGGTCCAGGAGAGGAGCTGAGACTGGTAGGAGGATAAATGGCAAAAGAAGGCAAAATAATTAAAGTATAAACATTAGGTCTGTAGTTCAGTCAAATTGCATGACGTGTTTGGTGCTGAGTGACCAGCGGACAGGCATATAAGCAACCAAGGTTTGGAAGAGAATGCTGTCATCAGGCACCCAAATCATGAGATGGGGAGGTGGCTTGAACATCATAACACTGTAAAAAGCTAAGAATGAATACAACAAACGGTTTGAACCAAAACAGCAAGCACCATTTGATCACGCATTTTTTAGAATAACATAACCTCGCCAAGCGAAGTCCAAGTTCCAATATTATCTAAAACTAGAAAACATTCACAACATTCGGTTTGTAGCTAAAGCTACAGCAGGTTTAACCATAATTGAGCCTTCAGCTCTTCACAGCTAGGGGTGAAAACGGATCGGATATTTTCCGACCGACCAACCACCGAATCCGAGTCGGATCGAATTCGGATAGTCATATCGGATAATTATCGGATTCGGAGTCGGATTCGGATAGTTGCTTTCGGATACGGATTCGGATTCGGGAGCGGACTATCCGACGGATACGGATACTATCTGGAATTTTATCGGATAATACCCGGATATATTTTTCGGATATCCGGCCCATCAGCCAAATCATCATTTTCAGCCCATCAGCACATTAGCAAATCCAAATAAATTCCCACAAATCCAATAAATGCAAATAACTCCAAAAAATTCCAGAAAATGCACAAAAAATATTATAAATCTAGGAGAACTTAGGGAAATAACATAAACTATTTTTAGCTTTTAGAAAATAGTTAAAATAAGTTTTTTGCTCTTGGCTTTCAAATAAAATCTAGAAAAATCCAAATAAATTTCAACAAATCCAATAAAATATGGGATATTCCATCAAGAAAAAAAGAAGATAAGCTAAAAAAGGTTCAGCCATATGAAACTCCGAGCCTATGTTATCCGCCTATATTATCTGTTTCCGAGCCGAATCAGTTATATATCCGTCCGACGGCATCCGTATTGAAACTCGAATATTCCGAATTCGTATTCGTATCCGGTCTTACCGTATTCGACTCCGAATCTGAAAAAAAATATGGATTAGGATATGGTTTAAGCAATATCCGACCGAATCCGATCCGTTTACACCCCTATTCATAGCAATGGCTCCTTCAGAACCTAAGACCCTACCAAATAGAACTAGCTACATAAGATTCATATTACATATCATTTTCAATATGCATCTTACTCTATTCCTCTTTAGTTCCAGCAGAGAACATCTCTCCCTAGTTCACAGTACTTCACATATTTGTCAATGTCAGTGGAACTTGAATCTTCTTCTCCAGCATCACAGTAAATTGCTCCATCTCTAGTGACATGGACTCCTTTTATATTAAGCATCAATTCAATAGGGATGAGAGTAATCTTCTCCAGATGGTATTTATGCTTGACCAAGGCTACAACTAAAAAACTGAATTGTTATGACAACACCATAAGTTCCACATAACCGAAGCACCAATTGTATTAAGAACAACATTGCTATTATTACTAATAAAAAATCTTGCCACTAATTCAAAGCTATGCCCAATGTAAACTAAAGAACTAAGAAATAATCTGCCAAATATTCTAGGCTACTACACAACCAAAAAATAAGTGATGCATTGTTCCAGATTCAGAACAAAAACAACAATCTTGACCTTTGTTAATCCCATGTTTCAATATATTATCTCTAGTCAAATTTTAATTATGGGAAATTAACTAGATGAAAATGTGGATCCTAGGAGGAACAACCAAATTCCAAACTACTGGAATGAAAACAGGGGCTACCCCTCTAAAATTGATAATAGAATATAAAGAATGAGTGGAGTAAGAACCATTATTTTCATTACCACATTAGAGAATCATCATTAGGAGTAAACTGAATACAAATAGCAATGTGTTGTATGATTTGAATCTAGTCAGGTTCGACCACTTGAAGAATTCGATTAGGTTTAGCTCAAAGATATATTTCAACTAGTATGATTGGTCGATAATACAAACTAGTTAGAGGTTATGATTGAGATCATCTTCATGTTTGTAATAGATTCTGCATTGACTTGCACCATCGTGGTGTCCAAAGGTATTTGCACCAACTAGAGTCAGATGTGGCTACTCAAGGGGCTTCCAACTACAACTCTTCACCATCATCTTCTGAAACTCTGTTTCATCTCTGAGTGGGTGAAGCATCTAGGCCCCTAAATATAATTTTGGTAATTAATAACGATAATGTTTAAAGGGACTAACATGTTTATTAAGATGATTAAAAAGTTTGGTCATGGATTTTATTGACGTCACGAAAAAACATGCAAAGGTGACAAAAGATTAACATGGATCAAGATATGGCTCAAGGCAAAAGTATATTATAGCCTAAGGACCTCTTTATATAGCTTTTATCAATCTCATTGTTTGGTTAAAAAAAGGATTTGTAGAATAGATGTCGTGATGGGTCATGGGTAGTAGCTTGAAGTCAATCTTATGCCACTTTGATCAATTATAGTTCATGCATACATTTGGAACTTCATTTTGGAACCATCTCTTATTTTCTTTTGAAATCCGGTATGACCGCAAGTGTATCAGCGGTAGTACCGTTGCATCGGTACTACCGACCATTACATGTGAGCATGTTATTTCCAGAGAGGTGCTTTTCTGATCCTTCCTTGGAACGGTACTACCGCATTTGTTGGCTGGTAGTACCACAGCGGTATGGCCGCACCTTGAGTCTGGTACTACTGAAGTGTGGTATGACCACACTTTGGTTGGCGATAGCTAATTTACAGGGAATTGTGTTTTTTGAGCATTTTTTCTCCTCTGGAAATTGGTACTACAACAACTAAGGTGCGGTACTACCACATGATCGGTACTACCGGGCCCTGTGAGTATGGTACTATCAAAATTTGATTTAATGCCTAATTTCTATTCATTTAATGAATCTTAAGTAGTCGTTAAATAGTAGATGCAATAGTATCAGCTATTACATGGTAGTAATACTACATCCCCTTATTTTTTGAGATTTTGACCCCATTGGTCATCCTGGTGGGTGGATGCTATAAATACTCCCCACTAGCAACAAGCAAGAACTCTTGGACCTCATTGAATATATTTGAGCTTTTGCCGCTCTCTTTTCAACTCATTTGCTCTATTTTCACACTCTGATGTTGTTGAGAGCATTCAAGTGCATTGTATAATCCAGTTAATCATTGTGGCACTTAGAAACTTTTAAGCAAGCATCATTGGCCTATTACTCTTGGTGGTTGCTGACATCTAGATGGCTTGGAGGAGTTTGCATGGTGACCTCTTCAAAAAGAAGATTGTGAAGAGATCTGACACGGTTGTGAAGGTCCGAGCTGACCTCCTAGAGCGAGAAAGAACTACCATAGTGAATTGAAGAAAGACTCAAGATTGCGTAAGGAGCTGGCTTGATTAGTTCAAATTCTCTCAACGTGGATTAGGAGAGATCAACAAGTCTTTGATATCATGAGAAAATATCGTGTGCCATCTTTGTGGTTCATCTCTCTTGCCTTTACATTCTGCACTACATTTCTAGCAATTGATTGATTGTCTTGTGTAGTTAGAATTATATCTTGCCTAGACATAGGTTTGAGGTGCTATAGCAAGACTTAGAAGATTTAGACCTTGACTTATGCAAAATAATTTAAATTAGCTCATACTTGCTATAAAATTGTGTTTTAGTCTTAAGAATTTTAAAACCTCCTATTCACCCCCTCTAGTCGGTTATCCTTAATCCTACAGCAGGGTGTTGTTCCCATCTCTGAGCAGGTTACTGCTCTAGTTTCTAAGTAGATCTCTGTTTTTATTACCGACTAGGACTCTATTTCTTCCTCATCTGGGACTCTTGTTTCCAAGGCTATTTATATCCATGTAAGTTTTATGATAGATAGCGCACACAACACAAGTTATCTACCCCATGAAATATGCCAAGAGTATTCTATAACTTCTTCCCCCATATAGTGATTTCACTAATTGTGCGTCTATGGTTTTTTCGCTAGGTTTTTTCACATTAAATAATCTTCTCGTGCTTCTAATTATTCTTCATTGTTTCATTTATTGTCGTCGGTTTTCATAACACAATGCTTTCTAATTCATACCATCTAAGCATTATATTGTAATTAAAAGTTCTTTTGAAAGCATGTTTAAGAGTAGAACCATCCCACAACTCTGCAATAGAACCCCCTTTTTCGTTTACCAACACATAAATGCCCTAGAATTGGATTGCCAAGCTAGTAGAGCCAAACCAAAGATCTTCCCACAACCTAACTTTGGTCCCTTTGCCCACAACTGAAGAATCTAGCTCTGCCATTATGTGTTAATAGTGAGTTTTGACAATTGATGACAACTGTTTGTGGGACTAATATTTTCCATGAGTTGGTAAAATAGGTTAGGTCCCATGATAAGGATGACTTGAAAAGGCATCATGAGTTGATCATCATCAAGTTAAGGTTTGAGAAAAAAGATGGCATCATGTATTGATGGTCATCATGTCAAGATCCCAAAGTGGTGGATGACCTCACATGTTGAAGATCATCAAGTTAAGAGGATGCACCATGTGTTGATGCACATCAAGACAAGGACCTATATTTGAAGTGAAGATGTCTGTCGTCAATGTTCTCAAAAGTATAACTAATATAGGCTAAGTATATATTCCTAGTCTTTTACCGGTTTCAATGTTGGTTCGGAGACTGAATTACTAGTATAGGTTGCCGTACTATTCAGAGAGAGTCTTGTCAAGTAACTTGAGTCTCATTATGTGTTGACAGCTCAACCCTACTTGATCTAGCTTTCTATGACATGATACTTAGGTTTGCAAATGTGTTTTACAAATAGTTGAAGCTCATACATAATCCTTTAGCATGTAATTTAAGTTTTCGAATGTGTTTTCCAAATGGTTTGAGTCTATGCCCTTAAACCTTTTGGCATGGTTCTAAAATATGTGAATATGTTTTGCAACTTGTTGTGAATTATGCTTTGACCTTTGGTTGCATGGTACTACGATTTGCGAATGTTATTCAAATTTATTAAGTACATGCATCTCTATCCCTACCAAAAATTGCATAGCAGTATGACCACCATGTATTGGCCGGTCTGATCATGGTCCGGTATGACCGCCATTTGTGTGGCAGTATGATCAGATGGTATGGCCGGCTCCATGCGAGCGGTCTGACTGGCTTTCATGATGGTGTGACCGGCTCTATGTGAGCGGTCTTACTGGTCTAAGTGGTACGACAGAACTTTGTATGTCAGTTGTAATTTTTTAGAACACTGTTTTTTGGGATTTTTCTCTGGTTTTGTTGAGCGATCTGACCAGCCTTCATGGCGGCAGGATCAGACTTTATGTGGGCAGTCCTAGGAGGAACTACCAAATTTTGAACTTGCCACCGCTACCATCTCCAAGCTATTCCTGTCACCATTGTCTTCAAGGGTGGCAGGTGACCTTTGTGAGTAATGATGGAGACGGGATTACAGAAGAGAGCATTTTTTATGTAAGTGTATATGCATTCTTTTCCAAGTTGATTTTTCTCAAAAGGATTCAAATTCCAAATGGCAGCTGTTGTGGTTACAGACCAAACAGAGAGAAAGTATGGTAGTGGAGAGTTAGGTGAGCAAGTGCCTAGGGTCTCCCCGTGGCTGGTATGATATGTATATATATATATCCACATGGGGAGTGTTTATACAGCAATGCCCTTACATTTGAGTATCCCTCTCAGGGGCAGTTAAGTCATTACACATATCCCATTCTGGGCCCTATAACTCTCTTAGCAGGCGGCTGGGCTTAGGTAGGGGCCACCCCTACAACAGGAGCCTCTCATGGTGACGGGCTTCACAGGCCGAAGCCATGTTGCCGAGCCATTTGGCCCCCTCTGTCCCTGCGGCCTGTGAACTTCTGAATTGCTTGGTGGGTTGCCTGCTTGCTATGATCTTTGTCTCTCCGCGAGGGTGCGAGGTTGGGAGGATTACCGAGGTCGTCGTCACCCTCTGGGCCGCTTGGTACCGAGGACGAAGTCGAAGCCACAGCGAAGGCGTGTGCTTGTTGCAAAGTCGAGGGCGCTGGCGAGGTGGAAGATGTCGGTGACGTCGAAGTGGAAGCAGAGACAGATTTTGCACCGCGGATTCTCTTGGGCGCGGGCTGGGCGAGGCCCCCCGCCTAACCTCGGGCGGTCGGGCAGGGCGAGGGGCTCCGCCTAGTGCAATGTCGGCTTGGCCAGGCAGCTCCGCGGTCTGATAGTGCACTTTAATGGTGGCGAGAATCGCGCTGGCCCCTGAGTTGTCAGGAGCAGGCTGCTGCCGCCGCACGCATTGTCTCGATGGGGGGGACACGCAGCAGGCTGCGATTGGCGCATCGTGGGCTGTCAGCAGTCGCATGACCACGGCTTCTCGCCCCTTCCCCAGAGGGGCGGGACGCGTGGCGGGATGCTATCGGTGCGTCGTGCACTGTTCGCCCACCTACCGCTGCGCGCGCCCCCCAGCTGCCAGCGGTTGCACTTCCCGATCGTGGGTAGCCGAACCGTTGGATTCCCACCGGTTGCGATTCCACTCGTGGTGGAGGTGCGGGGGCTTTATAATGCGTCGCCACCGGCATTGGAACGGTCTTCTCCGCTGGTCGCTTAGCCCTGCCTTCTTTGCTCTGCTGCTAGCGCGATTCGCCCCTGTTCTTGCTCGCTAGCGCCCCCCTCCGAGAAGTATGGCTGGCCACGATGATCCCGCTCGCCGGCTCAGTGGTAGCACCTCGTCCAGCCGGCGTGAGTTGTTGCCTCCTCCGGCGGAGTATGCTCTGGTGCTGCGAGGACCAACACACGTCAACAAGCAGTGGGACGCCATAGAGCACTCGGGGGGCCGCTGTTCCCGTGTGCTGGGGTGGAGTCACGTGACTGAGGAGATGATCCAGCAACTCGTCCAGTAGAGAAAGATTGAGGAGCACGGCGGGGCTCGCCTGCCCGGTCCCAACGAGACGGAGCCGAACCCGGCGGGGACGGAGGCGATTGTCTTCGTCGCATTCTTCGATACCGGGCTGCGAATGCCCTCGACGGTCTTCGTGGGCGAGGTCCTGTGAGCTTACGGGTTGGAGCTAGCGCAACTGACCCCCAACGCCATAGTCCGCCAGGCTGTCTTCGCTTGGGCGGCGCGAACCGAAGGTCGCCGTCCCAGCACAAGCCTGTTTGCCATTCTGCATGATGCGCTCTGCCAGCCGAAGAAAGTCGAGGGAGGGGCGCTATCGAACTTCGGCAGCGTCAACTTCATGCTGAGGAAGCCGTGCGCGAAGCTGTTCCCCGCGTGGGCTTCGCGGGGGAAGTGGGAATCCGGCTGGATGCGGCGGTGGTTTTACTACCACGTGACAAGCACGAACGACCTGTTGTGTCGGGGCCAACCGATATCGTTCAACAGCTCGCCAGACGTGAAGCCGAAGGTCGAGGATGCGCAGAAGGCGCGGAGGCTGGCCGGTGTCGCTCGCCGGTTCAACATGCGCGACCTCGTTGAAGAATTTACCATGTACGGGGTGGCACCACTTTCTGGTCGGTGGCGGTATGAGCAACGGGGCAGCACCCGGGAGGACGGCGTCCACCCGACCGTATCTTGCCTCGTAAAGCCTCCGCTCCTTGTAAGTCCTTCAACCTTAGGTTACTCGCCCGCTCACGTAATCGCGTGATCCTTTATGATCAACGTCCCACTCTTTGTGTGGTGTCCCGGTTGGAAGATGCAGAACGTGCAGTCGTTGCGTTCCTCGGGCCATACTCATCGAAGGAGCACAAGCTGCACGAGACCGCAACTGCCTCAGCGAAGCAAGGGCAGATAAACCGGGTGTGCGAGGTCCTGAGGATTCCTGTACCCGAGCGCGCGGTGCCGGCGAAGGCCCCGGGCCGCCGCGATGGCGACGACCGAGCGGGGGCGCCGCCCTATCGACGCAGGGCCCGATCTGGCGCCGTCATCTCTAGCCCGTCGAGGCGGGGAGTGCGACCAGTGCTGGATCCGAACCCGCCGGTTTGGGGGGGCACGCTGCCCCTGACGAGGAGGCCTTAGGCGGCGGTGAGGCGGCGGGCCCCAGTGTTGCTGCTCCTGAAGATGAAGTCTCGTCGCCTGCACCGGCCATGGAGAACTTGCCGTCCGTGCCAGCACCGGCCACCGAAGACTTGCCACCCATGCCAGCCATTGTGGCTGCTGGAGTGGCTGACGAAATGTCGCCCGCAACCCCAGGCGGCGCCCAGGTCTGATCGCCGCCGCGCTCGAGGCGATTCAATGTGGCGGGCCCAGTCACCGGGGTCCTGGTGCCCGGCGGGGAAGATGTCGAGGCCGAGGGAGAAGTCGTCGCTCCTCGGGCCGGCGAAGCCCCCGTACCCTAGGTGGAGGCTGGGCGGCCACCCCCCCGAGCCGCGGTGGAGGGCGTCGAAGGTAGGCACGATTCCTTTTCCTCCCGCGACTTCGCGAAACTCTCTCCGATTTGCTTGCTCATTCCGCCGTCGACATCAAGCGAGATGAGGTCTCCCGGACGCGGTGAAGGATCGAGCAACGAGGGTGTGCGCAGAGTCGCCGTCCTTGTTGCGCAGGGCGCGGCGCAGGCGTCCGTTGCTGCCGAAGCCGCCGACGAGGAGGGGCCGAGGCCCGTCGTCTCCGATTTCATCCCACGGTCGGAGATGCTCTGTGTTCTTAATTAAGCCACGGAGTGCGTCGTCGGCAGCTTGGACCGGCAGATGCTGTCAACGTGCAGGGGAGACCTTCTTGCACTCGCGCTAGGTGCCTCGGAGATAAGGGCAAGTAGCAGGTTCATGGACCACGCCATTGCCCGGTGTATTTGTAACTCCCACGGTTTCTTCCAGACTCTTGTTCTCAGCCGAGCCCTAGAGGAGACCCGTGTCCGCGAGCGAAGGGTGCTGGAGGACGAACTCCGTGCTGTGGACGTGGCTCACGCCGCCAAGGACGAGCACATTCGTACGCTGGAGGCTAAGAACGCGAGGGTGGTATACCACGCAGGAGACGCCGTGGCGACGGCGCAACGCGCCACGGAGGAAGTCCAGCGTGCCATGGCAGAGGTGCGTGCCGCCTTTCTCTAGCAGATCTCCACGCTGGAGGAGGAGAAGACCCAACTCGCCGCATCCCTTGCGGAGAGGAACCGGACCTTCGACGATGCGTCTGTGTCGGCATGGAGGGCGATGGAATCTTTGGAACGAGCCCTCCGGGACCTTTCCATTGACGTGCCGGATGTTACACATGGCGCTGAGGATCTAACGCAGATGCTCGAGCTAATCGAGGAGGGATCGAGCGTCGCCCTCCATAGTGCCAAATCCTTCGGTGAGCACTACGGCTTCATCAGTGCCTGCCTCGCCTTCGCCATGCTCCACACCCATGGGTGCAGGCACGTCAACGAGCTGGCAAACCCTCAGCTGGATCTTCCTGCCAGGCCCGAGGTGATGTCCGACGCCATCCGCTTCATCCAACCCGGCCTCTGAAATTTCCACAATCGGATCTGGGGCTACGTCGGGGAGGACGCAGCCAAGGTCGCGCTGCGGCGAACGCTGCATGATGAGGGGGACTTCCTCCGGTGGCTCGAGGAAGTTCCTCGGCGTAACGATGACGGCGCGGATCCGCAAGAGGAAGCTCCTCGGCCCAACAAAGACGGCACGAATCTGCAAGCGTGATGCCGGGGTTGAGTGTGTGCTGTGTTGTGTATGCCTATTTGTATGGTTGCCCCGCGACCTTCTATTTTATAAGAACGAAGTAATACCTATCCAAGGTCTTTCTTGCCATTCCCTATCTCTCTGCCCTGGGCAGATGTCACGTAAGAGTCGAATTTTCACGTCGACCTTGCCTTGCTTATCGATAGCTAGACGCGCGAGCGCTCCGTCCCCTACCCTTCGAAGGGGTGGTAGCGGAGCTGGCGCCTAGTCGAAGTAGACGCGCGAGTGCTCCTGTAGCACCCAGATTTTACAATCCGGATTCCTCTGTGATTTCACTGCACTATTCCCTGGATCAGTAGATAATGCTCACAGATTTCAGTTCTGAATATCAAAGTACATATCATGCGAAAGCGTAAATGTAATAGTAGACTTACTCATGGGCCGATTAGGCCGAAATCATTAAATTGCAGCAGCGGAAGAACGAGGCACACAGGTGGGACCTTCAGGACATACCCACAGGCAGCCAACTGGAGGTTCACGACCTAGCCCTTGACATCTTCATCTTCTTTGCCTCCATGACCAATTGTGTTGCTGAAGCGTAGTGATCTGATTCCTGCTTCTGGATTTGTTATGAAAGCGAGTGTGAGCACAAACCACCGTGCTCCGCGAGCCAATACACAGAATGCAAATAAATAGTATGCATGGCTTATCAAAGGAGAGGCTCGGGTTATTTTATTTGCCAAAACTTGCTTTTGGTAGCCTTAGCATTATTAAATTGTAGTGTTATTGTTTCTACCTAAACTCCACACGGCAATTGCCATAATTGACTTAATCCACCAACGACACACTTTCCTTACTGATTGCTGTCTAAGACTCCAAACAGCGAGTGTCATCATTTACTTAATCCACCAGATATACTCTTCCAAATTGATTGCTGTCTAAGACTCCAAACAGCGAGTGACATCATTCAATTAATCCACCGATCATATACTGTCTATAATGATCGCTGTCTAAAACTCCAAACAGCAAGTGACATCATTTAATTTATCCACCGATCATACACTTTCTATATTGAGTGCTGTCTAAAACTCCAAACAACGATTGACATCATTTAAGTTTGAATCCACCATTATCTTTTATATTCCGAATTCCTAATAATCCAATCTTGTAATTGCTAATCATCAACTCTTCACTTCTGAATTCTAATGATTCTCTAACATAATTACTTTCAAATCCATTGATTTCATTTGTATCAGGATTTTTCTAACAATCCAATCTTTTCAGTCATTGATCCAAAACCATAATTTGATCTTCTAGTAATCAACCGTATTTTCCATTAGCTATCTCTAACTAATTTACTAGTATAGCTCCACCAAGAATATCATTGATCAAATTTACGATTCACTAGTCTACATCCACCAAGAATATCATTGATCAAGATTATACTCCAATAATTGTTATCATTCCTCCAATTCCCCAAAATTCAATTGACTCATCTAGTAATCGATTCTATTAATCCCAATATTGTCAACATCCTCCAAGAATTTATAATAGTTATCCGTGTTGTAATCCAGCAATTACTTTCACACTCCCTAATTCTCCAAAATCATTTAAATCATCTATCTAACCTATATACTCATTTAGACTCCACCAAATTATTCCTCTCAGAATCCACACTATCGTTTTCCTTTTTATGATCGACATAAATCCACCGACAACTTTATGTATTTACCACAAACATCCATCTTCTTTTCTTACGACTCTATCTATTCTTCCTGACATTTTATTTTGTGAGAAGTATCATCATTATTTAAAAATATAATACATAGAAATGTCCTGAGACCTAGCAGTTTTGACCAAAAACATAATGTGTAAGAGAATGCAATAATAATAGCGATCCAGATTCCATCCACCGTTACATGGTATCCGCACCATATGCTAACATTTTAGCGTTATAACCGCTTATATTACCACTGGGACGACACCCAGGACAACTCAAATCAGGGCTTTCCACTGCCCTTCCACTTTTCCATTCACACCCACAAAGTTTTTGAAATAGAACTATATTTGGTTAAGTTCCCATGTCCGCCCTTGACCGTGGGCACGGCTATTCGAATAGTTTTGACTCTGCAGAGTTTGCACACTTTACCCACAAGAGACAGATCACTCGTTGCCCCACATGATTCCTTAGCCATGCGGTTGAGCAAACCATCACAGTAACCGTTCAAAGTACCTCGCCCCTTCCATCATCTCACCCCCTGGATTGCTCCCATTTGTAGTGGGACCCATTCGTTGTGCAGGATGTTCCCCTCCTATACGCCTAGCAGCTGGCTACCCATACTGCTAGCGCGTCGCAAGAGAACTTCTCCCACAAGCCTACCACCCAGGCTGCCACTTGCGGGAGTCCCATTCAAGCCTGCCACCTAGGCCGCCACTTGCACTACTGCCTTGATGATGACTTCCAGGGTCCAGTAATTTTACTAAGCCAAGTTGTACTTTACAGACTTGTGGTTGTACTTGTTTTACACAGGAGGTCATGACAAGATTCAGTCCTTAGTGGTATCTGGGCGGATTTACCACTACTCACTTTGTGCTTCTACCGCACCACATACACACACACACACACTCGAACCATCCGCCTAGATATTTAAGCAAGTTGGGGGTTTTTGGGAACATAAAATAATCATCTCCAAATATATATACCAGTCATTCCCACCATGACTGTCCAAACCAGTTTCTCATGTTTAAAAATGACAATGATGTTTGGGGCATTTCAGTGCCCTCGAGTATTTGTGCAGTACTAAGCATGGCGTATAATTAGGCACTTATTTTCGAAAGGTTACTATTATAATTTTGCTAGGGCGATAAGGTTCACAGATTCAGATATTCCAAAGGAGTTGTAATATTATTCAAAGCAAACAATGGGCATATAACTAGAATCTTAAATTAAACATGTATTTGCATATAAAAATAACAGCATGCAATTTGATAATTTAAACCAAAGTAATTTGCAGAAAATGTAGGTTCAACATGATCAAAGTATTGACTCGCCTGGCGCGGTTTACCGTGGTCTTGAGCTCCCACAAAGTTGTCTCATGCGATGATCTTTAATTCCTGGTCTTCATCGATCTCGGTCTTGCTTGATCCATAGAATCTTCAAGACTCCAGTTTCTAATTATGCGACAAACGACTGAATCCAAATAAAATCAAATAGCTCAAAAGATCCAAATAAATCCGAATAAACCCAATTTAGTTTTACTTTGAGTTAATGGGTGATTCGAGTAATTTGAGGCAAGGCCAGTGGTAGAATACGATGACTTGATCTTTTTATTTATAATCTCTTTTATATTTTTTTTGTATTTATCAAGGAAGTTCCATGAGCTAGGTTAGACCTATAAATCAGTGTGTAAGATTAGCGGGGCATTATTTTGTCGAGCGCTAATATTCAGGGCATATGCTATATAGAAGTGATATATACAATTTTTAGCTTACCAAATTAATGTTAGAATCCGGGTTGACAGCATTTTGTGGTGCGGCATTTTTTGTACACTTAGTTATTACTAGGCATAGCTTATTTTGAATTAGGATCCATTGGTTCGGGTCCTAGCTTGCTATATTTAATCATGCTCAACCAATCCTAAAGTTAAGATTTAATTAATGGCACATTATCGTTTTGTCTATTTTTCGGTTATTACTAGCCTCTTCTTTAGATTTTAACTTAATTGTTTATCCGAGCAAAACTTGCTTTACAGGGTCACCTTTCAATATTTGCTATTTAGCAAAATTTTCCACTATAGTTTATTTCATGGTGACTTGACAAATGTTAGGGCATATATGTATATATATTTTTAATTATGATTTTATTAAATTTGGACATTAAGCAAAACCATATTTTATTAATGTCTTTAGACCTCAAATAAATATTTAAGCTATATTAGTTGCTCATATAGTAAATAATCAATATTAAATATTTATTAACCTTATTTTATATCCTACTTAAATTTATTACATTCCTTGTATTATTCCCTAATTTTTCTTGATTTTTCTCAATTGGAATGGACTACAAAAATTAAATCAAAAAGGGAGAAAAGGGTGCGGTTGACTGAGTTCGAACTTGGGACCTAGGGGGTGTTCTGTGTGTTAGTGATTGGCGCTGCTAACCATCCGGGCGGCGGGCATCTCTTGACTGGAAGAGGGGGATTAATTTGAAAAGGTGAGGCGTGAGTGGGGGCAGAACAAAGGAGGCAGCCAGTGCACGGTGGTGATGGCGTCGCCGGCGAGGGGGTGGATGGAGAGAGGCGACGACCAGCAAAATGCGTTGTGGGGAAGAAAAGGGAGCCCTGGGAGGTGGCACGGGGTCGTGGCAGCGATGAGGTGGGAGGCGGCATTCGAAGGCGGCGGCGTGGTAGTAGTCACGGCGATGGCGCCTTGGTAGAGGAGGAGGAATTGGCGGCACTGAAGCAAGAGTGAGGTAGGGGAACGCTCACGTGGAATTGGCCGGCGGGAAGAGTCCACGGCGAGCGGGCGATGACGGCCGGCGGTGGCACGGTGGTTCATGCCGCCGGAGAGCTGCAGCGATGGGAGGCCCGGCGGCGGCGACAGGAGGTCGGGCGCCAAGGGGTGGTGCCACAGCGGTGAATTGGATTACGGTGGCGCCATTTGCCGGAATTTCCACCGCCGGAGGTGGAGAGGATGGGTGGCGTGTGCGCGCCCGACTCGGCAAGAGAGGAAAAGGGTGGAGGAGGAAGAAGAAGAGGGTGGCGTGGGAGCAACGAAAGGAGGCGGCTCGGGGCTCCTTAAAGGCGCACGCACGGCGAACGGGGCGGCGTGCGGGCGGCGACATGGCCGGACGACGCGGCGTGGGCGCAACAGGCATGGGCACGATCGATCGAGCGTGCGAGGCGGCGGAGCGGGTCCGCACAGAGGAGGCAGCGCGGCGACAAAGCGGGATTCGCGGTGGCGGGAGTGACGCGCGATAGGAATTGCCGGCGTGGAGCGAGCTCAGCCGGGGAAAGAATGGAGGAAGGAGAAGAAAAGAAAAGGGAGGAGGACAGGGTGAGCCGGGCGGGCCGCGCAGAAAAAGATGGGAGGGTCCAGTGGTGGCAGTGAAGGAAAAAGGAAAGAGGTAGGAGGAGTGAGGGAAAACAAAAGGGCTGGGGCCCACATGTAATAGAGAGAAAAGGGTAAAAGAAAGGGAGGAAAAAGGCTTTGCAATTTGAATGCTTTTTCTTTTTCATTTTTAAAATTACTGATTTCAATTTTTGAACATTAGTTCAAATCTTGGTTCAAATATCTAGCTACAAAATCTATTATTTCTCTATTTTCTATTTTTTTCAGTTTGCCCTCGGATTTCGTTTTTGATGTTATTTGGTTATGAATTGTATATATATACATATAAATTCTGAATATCCCACCTGGGATTTTAATGGGTATATTTTAATATATTTATTGTCCTGAGCTTGAATTCAAGACGTTGGTATTTTGAATTCATAATTTGTAATGACCTCTTTCCATTTTTATAATTTACAATATTATTATTTATATTTGGGAGTACTCTTGATTATTAATTTGTATGGCACAAAACTCAAAAAGATTTCAAATAAATTCTCAGAAGAAATTTGAGTGCTAGCAAAATGCAAGCAAATTTTTAAAAACTCCATATTTTTGAGCATTTGAAATTTCAGGATGTTACAGCTCCGTCCCCTACCCTTCAAAGGGGTGGCAGTGGAGCTGGTGCCTAGCCGAAGTAGAGCGCGAGCGCTCCATCCCCACCCTTCGAAGGGGTGGCAGCGGAGCTGGTGCCTATTCGAAATAGACGCGCGAGCGCTCCGTCCCCTATCCTTCGAAGGGGTGGCAGCGGAGTTGGCGCCTATTCGAAATAGACACGCGAGCGCTCCATACCCTACCCTTCGAAGGGGTGGCAGCGAAGCTGGTGCCTAGTCGAAGTAGACACGCGAGCACTCCGCTCCGTACTTCACGCGCGCGAGGTATAGTGCGCTGTGGAGGAAAGCTTCTAGCGCGTCTTGTTAAGGCTCGAGGTGCATGGGAACATCAATCACATCTTATTTATACTCCAAAGAGTACGTGCGAGGGCAATGCCCGCACCTGCGCGGGGACATCCGCGTCTTGTTTATACCCAGTAGAGTGCGCAAGGATAACATCCGCATCTTATTTATACTCCGTAGAGTGTGCGCAGAGGTATGCCTCAACGCTGCGTCTTATTTATACTCCGTAGAGTGCGTTCGGAGGCGTCCCCCCACTGCGTCTTATTTATACTCCTTAGAGTGCGTGCGGAGGCGAACCTCGGCGCTACGTCTTATTTATACTCCGTAGAGTGCATGCGGAGGCGGACCTCAGCGCTACGTCTTTTTTATACTCCGTAGAGTGCGTGCGGAGGCGGACCTCGACGGTATGTCTTTTTTATACTCCGTAGAGTGCGTGCGAAGGCGGACCTTGACGCTACGTCTTATTTAGAGTCTGTGGACTGCGCGCGGGGGCAAGCCCCCGCGCGTTGCGGGCGGTGAAGGTGCGTGTGGAGGCAGACCTCGACGCTATGTCTTATTTATACTCCGTAGAGTGCGTGCGGAGGCGAACCTTGGTGGAAGGCTGGCAGAAGGTCGGCTTTATTAATTTCACGTTTGTGCGGGCGAGCGTCTTACAATGGGTAAGGTGCCGATGTTGCTACATGCTTCCCCTTCTGTCCTAGACGTAGTACCACCGCAGCCTGTCGATGTTCCATGTTTGGCGGAGTATCTGCCCTTCCAACGTGGCCAGGCGGTATGCTCCCTTCTACAGAGCTTCCACGACGATGTACGGGCCTTCCCATTTGGATTCCAGCTTGCCTACCGTCTCCTCTTGGAGCGCCATTTTGAGGACGAGATCCCTAGGTTGGAACTCTCGCGGGTATACGGAGCGACCGTGAGCGCACACCATATGTCGTGCGTACTTCATGACGTGCTGAGTTGCGCTTAGTCGCTCTCCATCGAGAATGTCTAGGGATAATTGGCGCTCCTCTTCAGGCGCTTGGACGAGGACTCTTCTCGATCGGGCCTTGATTTCCTTAGGCGTCATTGCTTCATCGCCGAAGAGGAGCTTGAACGGCATGAATCCCGTCGGTCGCATCACCGTTGTGCGGAGGGACCAGAGGACGCTATGAAGCTCGCCTGGCCACTTGCCCTTTGGCAGCCCTATAAGGCACTTATTGACTCCGGCGGAGATGGCACCGTTTGCCCGCTCGACTGCTCTGTTAGACTTTGGGTGCCCAACCGAAGCGAAGCGGAGCGTGATGCCCATGCTGTCACAGAAGTCCTTGAATGGAGCGGCGTCGAACTGCAGGCCGTTGTCGACGGTGAGCTCCCTGGGCACGCCAAAGCGACATATGATGCTCTACCATAGGAAGCGTTGCATAGCCGCCGAGGTTATCCTGGCTAGGGCTACAACCTCTGGCCACCTGGAGAAGTACTCCAAAGCAACCACTACGAACCGCAGGTCGCCTGGGCTCGGGGAAGTGGTCCTACAACGTCGATGCCCCACCGGGCCAGTGGCCAGACTGGGGGAATGGGGTTGAGGCTTGTCGGAGGCCTACGAATGACACATCCCATCCACTAGCAACCTTGACAACAGTGCACGAGGTCCTGGGCGTCAGCGACGGCAGTTGGCCAGTAAAAGCCTTGCCTGAATGCCTTGCCAACCAGCGACCTTGGCGCGAGATGCGAGCCGCAGATGCCTGCGTGAATTTCCGCAAGGAGCTGCTTTCCTTCTTCACGCGAGAGGCACCGCAGGAGCGGTGCACAGACCCCTTTCTTGTACAGTATTCCATCGAGCACCTGGAAGGATCTCGCGCGATGCTGCAGGCGCCGGATCTCGACAGGGTCATCTGGCTCTGCGATGCCCTGCAAGAAACCAAAGATGGGCTCCTGCCAGTCACCCTGCTGGGTGATCTGGTGGACGAGGACTGCATCGCGGTTGTCTTGCGCAATGGCGACTGTTGGTAGGACCTCGTAAAATGCCCCCTCGGGAGTTGGGAGCTGCTGACTGGCGGCCTTTGCCAAGACATCAGCTTGCTCATTGTCCGCCCGAGGGATGGCTTTTATGGTGACACCCAAGAAGTGTCGCTCCTTCGCTTTTACGGCCGCTAGGTACTTGGCCAGCTCCGGGTCCTTGGCCTGGTATGACTTGTCTACGTGGCCCGCGACCAAGCGCGAGTCAGTGCGGACCAGGACTCGCCGCGCACCCAGCGCCTTAAGCTTCGCAAGGCCAAAGAGTAATGCCTCGTATTCGGCAGTGTTGTTGGTGGTGGGGAACGCGAGTCGCGCCGAGTACAATAGGCGGTGCCCCTCAGGCGTGGTGACCACCGCACCCACGCCTGCACCCGTGACACCGTAGGCTCCGTCGGTGTTGAGCATCCACACCGGGTCCTTCGGCTGCTGAGCAGGCTGGGCCGACGGGGTCCACTCCGCCAGGAAGTCCGCAAGGACTTGGGATTTGATCGCCGTTCTCGAGGCAGACGTTAAGGAGAACGGGGCGAGCTCGGCCGCCCACTTACCAATTCGCCCTGTAGACTCCTTATTGTGCAGCATCTCCGCCAGGGGGAACGAGGATGGCACCGTGATGGGGTGGGCTAGGAAGTAGTGTCGGAGCTTCCTCGAGGCCATGATCAGCATGTAGGCAAGCTTCTCGAGCTCCGTATATCGTGTCTTAGCGCCCTGAAGGGCTTCAGAGATGAAGTACATAGGGCGCTGGAGAGCACCTTCTTCAAGTACGAGGACAGCGCTGACCGCTGTCACCGACACGGCGAGGTAGAGCAGGAGGGGAGCCTCTTGTGCCGGAGCGACTAGAGTTGGGAGGCTGGCGAGGTGTTTCTTGTGGTCGTTGAAGGCCTTCGCACAATTTTCATCCCAGTGGAACCCGTCGCAGCCGCGAAGGGTCTTGAAAAATGGCAAGCCCCGCTCTGCTGCCCTAGAGAGGAAGCGGCTCAAAGCAGCCATGCACCCGGCGAGCCTCTGGACCTCCCTTGTTGTCTTGGGCAGCTCCATGGCGAGGATTGCATCAACCTTGTCAGGATTCGCCTGGATGCCTCGTCCAGACACTAGGAAGCCCAAGAGCTTGCCCGCTTGCACACCGAAGACACACTTGTCCGGATTGAGTTTGATGCCTGCCTTCCTAAGGTTGTCGAAGGTTTCCTAGAGATCCTTTCCGTGAAAGGCGAGCTGTCTGGTTTTGACTACCACGTCGTCAACGTAGGCCAGTGCGACGAGGCGGGTGAAGGTTGCGCCCGCATTCTTCAACCCGAAGGGCATCCTGACGAAGCAAAAAGTCCCGACCGGCGTGATGAAGCTGGTCTTGTCCTCGTCGTTCTTGGCCATGTAGATCTGGTGGTAGCCGAAATACGCGTCCAGGAAACTCATGAGCTCACACCCCGCGGTGGCATCAACCAGTTGGTCTATGCGCGGCAAGGGTAGTCGTCCTTTGGGCATGCCTTGTTAAGGGCGGTGAAGTCGATGCACATACGCCAGGCGCCGCTAGCCTTCTTGACCAATACCAGGTTGGCAAGTCAATCCGGATGCTGGACTTCGCGAATGACCCCGGCCTGGAGGAGCTTCGCTACTTCCACCTTGGTCGCTTGCTGCCGGTCCATGGACATGCGCCGAAACTTCTGCTTGACCGGCTTGGCGTCGGGGCGGACCGCCAGGTTATGCTCGATGAGGGCGCGGTCCACGCCTTCGATGTCCTCTGGGGACCATGCGAAGATGTCCGCGTTGCTCTGGAGAACCTGGAGCAAGTCTCGCTCCACTTCCAGGGGAAGGCCTTCGCCGATTGATACGAATTGCCCTTCAGCCTGGAGGGGCACCTTTTTGACCCCGCCGTCCGGCCGGGGCTTATGTGTCCACCCTGGCACGGATGGTGTGTCCTCCTTCAGCTTGTCAGCGAGGACGTGCACCTTGCGGTGTGGACCTCTAATGCCGACTTCCACGCGCCTGGCGAGATCCTAATCGCCGAAGATAGTGATGACACCCCGCAGACCCGGAAGCTTCATGCACAAGAAGGCATGGTGCGGGACTGCCCCGAAGAAGTTGATTGCGGGTCGGCCCAGTATGGCGTTGTATGGGTGTGGGGTGTTTACCACGTCTTCGCTCCTGGCATTATCGCCTTGAAAAAAGGAAACTCGGAGACATACCTGACCCAAGGCGTTCAGTGGCTGGCCCCCGAAACCTTGAAACGGGGTCCTCGATGGCCCCAAACGGCCCTAGGGGATCCCCATGTGGTCGAGGGCTCCCGCCACCAGGATGTTCGCGGAGCTGCCTCTGTCGATGACGACACGCCTGACGTCGCAGCCTGCAATGTCGGCCTGGATGACCAGGGGATCTTGGTGGGGGAACTCCACACCCTGGGCGTCGGCCAGCGTGAAGGTGATGTTGCAACACGGCATTCCTGGAAGCGGTTGCGCCGAGGTCCCTGGCGAAGAGCCCCGGAGATGACGCTAATGATGCGGTGCTAGCCCCCCTCCGTGGCTGCAGCTTGCGGGGGACTTCCCGATGGCTGCCGTACGTGGGCTATGGTAGGGGGCCACGCTTCCAGGGCCCGGGTCTCCCGCGGACTTTTGCTTGCACTTTCCTGTCGGGGAGTCACCTCCCGTGCTTGCTTCTTGCGACCACTCCTCCGCTGGAATGGGGTCGAAGTCGTCGCCCTCGCGTCTTCGCGCATCCTCCTCCGCCTGTGCGTACTCTTCCATCTTGTCGAAGAGCTTCGCCATTGTCTTGATTCGTTTCCGCGCATTGTATTCGGCCAACGGCCCTGGGCGAAGACCCTACACTGCTGCATTGATGATGGTCGTTTCGTTGACATCCTTGACCTGGCAGCGTACCTTCGCGAAGCGCTTGAGGTAGTCCCGGAGTTTCTCTGAGGGTTTTTGCTTGACTACGAAGAGATGATCCGCGTCAACGCGCTCGACATAGTTCCCTTGGAAGTTGTTGTAGAGCCGGTCGCGGATCTGCTCCCACGCGTAGATGGAATTTGGCTCGATGGTGAAGAACCAAGAGAGCACCACCCCCTGCAATGCGAGGGGGAGCCCCTTCGGCTTCGTGGTGTCGTCCCCACCGGCAGCTTCGATGGCGGTCTCGTAGACGCGCATGAACTCCCGTGGGTCTGTGTCACCCTTGTACGACTCGATGGCCCTCGGGAACTTGAAGTCCTCCGGCCACGCTGCTTGCTGCAAGCCTGCGGAGTGTGGGGATTCCAGGTCGACGCGCCGCAGCGGGACGTGACTAGACGTGGGGGCGTCTCGGCTGTCCGCCCACTCCGGCGTGGGCTTCAGCGCGACCGTTGGTGGAGTCTGCTGGCTCTGGGCCTCTTGCATATCCCGTACGGCCCCGCAGAGATTCGCCAACTCCCGCTGGAATGTGCTGAGGGCCGCCAGCAGGGCGTTCTCCACCGTAGTCGTAGCCGGAGCGCCGATGTACCTGGCTGCATGGTCGGAACAGCGGGGATCATGGTCTGCACTCCTGGATTATCTACCGTGGTGGCGCGGTGGACGTCGGAGTTGACGGCGAGGCCCATGTTGCCGCCGGGACCGCTCGCTGCTTCCGCACCGGGCGGTGAGACGACGGCCGCGCCGACATGGGCGTCGGCGCTGCCGCTCTCGGCCACCTGGTTGGCGCTGTCGACGGTTGTCGTTGTGCCCGCAGTGGGACCTCCCACCGTACGCAGGGCGGTGCCGACCGTCGTGGCGGCGGTGGCGAGGCCGGTTGTCGTGACACCGGTGGCGGGGTCGATCATCATGGCGTGCTCACCAACGTTCGTCGCCGTTGCGCCCGCGTCGCCATCCATGCCCACTGCTGCCGACGCCGAAGCCCTGGTGTTGACGCGAGACTCCGTCGCTTCCGCCTTCTTCTTCTTCGCCGCCAACGCTGGAGCTTTCTTCGGTGCCATCCTTCTTCAGATCTTGAGGCCTGCTCTCCGTTCCTCCCCACGGACAGCGCCAACTGTTGTGGCTACAGACCAAACAGAGAGAGAGAGTATGGTAGTGGAGAGTTAGGTGAGCAAGTGCCTATGGTCTCCCCATGGTTGGTATGATATGTATATATATCCACATGGGGAGTGTTTTTACAGCAATGCCCTTACATTTGAGTATCCTTCTTAGGGGCATTTAAGTCATTACACATATCCCATTTTGGGCCCTATAACTCTCTTAGCAGGCCGGCTGGGCTTAGGTGGGGGCCACCCCTACAACAGCAGCCAAACATGAAATTTTGAATTCTAATTAGCCTGAATAAAATTCAAACTATTTGGAGTCGAATAGAATGAATCAAATTCAAATCTAAGAAGCCAAATGGGGTTTAAGATATTTTGGTTATTTACTAGATTTTTTCCCTGAGGTAAGTTGCCAATGGATATATTGTTACGTTTTAAATAAAGGAACAAATGGATGGAATAGTGAGAGGTAGAATCTGTCAAAATCTAATTTGATTCGCTAAAAAAGAGAGGATTTTTCTACAAGGGCCCATTTGGTTACCTAAATTGAATTGGGTCAAAGAAATTGGTGCTTCAATTCAATTTCAGGTTGAATTGGAATAGAATTATATTCTAATTCTAGTATTTGGATGGCATATGAATTTGCAAAGTAGAATTGTATGAAAACTAAATCCAAATGTTGTTTGGTTGCCATTATCAAGAATTCCAAAAAGCCATTATCAAGAACTCTCAAAAAGAGTATATGGTGGTGGTGGAGGCAATGGAGAGGTTGATCAGATTGCTCGACCACTATGTAAGGATATCGGTGGAATTAGGGGGTGGAAATGGATTGAATACAAATAAAATATTACCCTTACTGTATTCATATTTGTATTTTTAAATGAATATAAAAATGAATTTGAATATTCTCAAAAGCGAATACAAATTAAATGTTGTAACAAATATAAATTCAAATCGAATATCTACAACTTTAGTAGCAAATTCAGGTAGAACACATTTATATAACATGAGAATAGCGGCAACTAGGATCATAACAGATCATTGTTTTCCACATGACAATATACTGCATACTAGTATACTACATTCATTCCAAGTCACTAGAGGCATAGAGCATAGAGACTAGAACATACATACAACATACAAATATATAACTAAGTGTCAACTACAAAATAAAATAACATTTATTTCAATCTAAATGAATGTAGTCTTGAGTAGTTGGGTTGGGCTGTGGCCTGTGGGCTGGACTGATGGTTTTTGCATAGGCTAAAGTTTACTGTGAATTCAGATAATATTTGTATTCACCGCCAACTCGCTTACCACATTCGTATTCACCAAAAAATTTTGGATAGCATTTGTATTTGCTTTTAATTCAGATGTTGGTTTTGCTTGCCACATTTATGTTTTCTTGAATACAAATATCAGATAAAACGAATAATCCGCTACCATTTTCCCACCCCTTGGTGGAATCAAGGTAGACAACCAAACTTGAGGCGGTGGTGAGGTCGGAATTGAGGATGCAGGTGGTGGTTGGCATCCAAGAGGAGGTCGGTGAGGGAGATGGGGTAGCATAAGAGGAGGAGAGGAGATGTCAAGGCATGAGAAGAAGGCCAAAGGGAGCTCACCGGAGCGCGAGAAGGTCATAGGGAGAAGGTCACTGGAGCTCACCAAATGAGGGCCATGAGCACATCCATTGTGGTGATGTTGCAAAGGAATAAGGGAAAAAAGAAAAAAAAAAGCAAAAAAGCCCAAAAATAGCTAAAAAGTTAGAAAAATACAAAATTAAGAAACTAGAAGCTAAAAACTTAAGCTTGAAGGCCAATTGAGTGGGGCACCACGATGCAACAACTAGATAATTGTTGTTGCATGTAGTGTTGTGCTGTGTTTGCTGTGGTAATATAGAAAAGACAAATAAATGGTAGAGGAGAGAGAGAAAAGAAGGGAAGTCAATACAAAGAAGGATGGCGAGTTTGGGGTTCCCTACCGGGGTAACGATCTGGATTCCCCATCTGTTGTGCTTTTTTTTGGGTAGAGATTAGAGTTAGAGAGAGTTTCAACGGGTTCTATCTAAGAGGTGCGCTTAGTAGGTTAGTTTGTCTGCAATAGTTTTTAATTATTATTTTGAGTAGTAGATCAATTTGGTCTGCTATACTGTTGTACTATTTTTATGGATAGTGTATGGTCATTATACGAGAGTTTCATCTACTAGAAAATTGTAGAGGATTTCGATATCTTTTTGTATATTTTTTATTCATGTCGATCGAATGAGTAGATTGTGATATATGAATTTTGCTATCCTGCTATCTGGTAAATTTGTCATGTTTCGACAGCATGCATTACCGTTTAGATTAAAAATAGAAACTAATCTAGGAATTTGGTCAACATGAACATTGTTGATAATTTCTTAAAGTTTCCAGAAAATATAATAACACAATTTTTAAATAAATAGATTAGAAGTTACGAATTTTGGGAAGCTAATGTCTGGTACCGAGTTGCTGCTGGACGCAGCCGTGGGAATTAAGAATAAATAGAAAGTGTTAGATACTTTTCTGTAGATTCTAAAAATAGCACAGTTTAGTAGGATTGTATATGTAGATTAAATGATATCAAAATATTAAGTGTGTTGTCTAGAAGATGACAGATCTGTCTTCTGAATTAAAACGGGAGTTTAGGTGATTTAATCTAAAAATTTGGCCAACTAAAAAAAGTAGGGAATTTTGTATAGATTCCAAACTAGTATAGTTTGCTATTTTATGAGGTGGAAACTGAGAGTTGTAATATTTTTAATACTAAAGTAGCAAGAGGAACTATTCGGTAAAGGGGGAAATTGTGGGTTGGGAAGCATGTACGAGCGTTGTCAATTAAATGTTGTCTTGTATTACAATGGCTGGTATTGAGTTTGAATATTTACTATAGGAGGAGTTGCGTCGGGTGTGTTGTCGCTTTCAAATCATTCAGGTCGTCGTAATTAGAAAGACAAGTGCATGTAAAATGATAGCTCGAGTGTTGAAATTGTTGTTTATTGATTGAATACTTGTCATGATGATTTATATGTTTATTCTTATCTTTATATTTCTCACATACTTATGATAAATTGATAATGATGATTATGGAATAATGGTGATTATGTCAATGCTAATGATGAGAGATAATATTCATTACATTGCATGCTAAGTATTCATAATGGAATTATGTGACCCGTGAGAGTGGGATGAGGTCCATATATGTAAGATATGAGCAATGAGGTTCTCGTATGAAAATGGACAGACAATTGATCCCCGCACTAACGAGTGCGGGCATGAGTGAACACCAACGAGTGTTGCACTCCGCTATACCAATATAAGCAAAGAAGAGATGAGGCATGTGCATGAGCATTGTATTGCATCTATAAAAAGAGAGATGAGACATTGAGACATATGAATAGAAGTTGTTGATAATGAGTATGTAAAGAATTGAGTTGATGTTAAATGGATATGTATTGTCAATATGATGATGCCTTATTTATTATTCTGCTTTGTATTTGATGAGTCGTGTACTCATTTTTACTTATTTATTGTTTTTAGGTGATCGTTGAAGGTGACATGCATCGGAGGAAATAGAGCATAGAACATTGTACTTTTGTAGCTTTTCATTCCACCTAGCGAATCATTCACTTATTGTTATAAACAATTTAGTTTATTCATGTAATAATTAGATGCCTAATGATTTTCTTAATTCCTTATAGTTCATAACGTTGTTGGCTAAAAGTTTCTTGGTTTAGCTTATCAATTGATTCATCTTAGTTCATCTTAGTGATTATTTGGTTTATATTAAATTTAATTTATATTCTGTTATGTTGTTGAAATTATGTTTATTATTGCGTTGAATGTTTATTCTTAAAATTTAGATAGGTGTTTGGTTATTAGTTACAATTGTTAGTGATAGTCTTGGGCTTTTTAGAAACCAGCGTGTGTTACATCTAGGCCCATTTCTGAGATCCAAACGGGGTGATACCGTGATAGTGTTTTCCCACCGCCTCGAGCGTAAACCCTAATATGCACTCTCCACCTCTGGCCGCCGGTTGCCGCCGCCCCCAACCAGCCTCTGTTCGCGCCCTCTCACCCAGCTCCAAACCCGAAATCCCGTCCGGCCGCCGCCGCCGCCGCCAGCCACACGCCGGGATCTAGCAGTAGCCGTGCTCGCGTAGTCTCGTGTGGCCGCCGCGCCGGATTGCCATCTTTAAACCCCGTATGCTCATCCTACATCCAAGAACAGTAAACTCCGATCGAAGTAACGAGCTCCCCAAATAGAAACCGATCGGCGGCGACCACGTCCTCGGCGGGTGCTCGGCAACGACGGCAGCGCGAGCTCTGTGCCAAGCTTGACGCACGGCGCCGTAACCTTCCCCCACCCTCTGTCCCGCCGCCTCCACCGTCGCCGCCGACGAGATGGGCGGCTCTCGCTCTCAGGTAAATAAGCCGCACAAGAGCCGCTTCGCCTCCAAGGCCTCCCGCCACGCGCACAAGATCGGTACAGCATAACCTCTCCCTCTTCCCTCCTCTCCTGTTCCATCCGTCCCTCTTCCCTGCCCTATAGCTCCTCATCTCACTGACGGGCGGGTCTGGTTCGGCAGATAAGGTCAGGAGCGGGAAGCCGGAGGGCGGCCACCGCGCCGCCATCAAGGGTGCCCGCGCCGCGCGCGTGCAGCGGAGCAAGGCGGTGAGATTTCAGCACCGTGCACTGTCTTCTAAACTTTTTTTGTGCTTTATTTGTTGGTTATGTTTGTGACTGTTTGCTTCGGGTGGTTTGTAAAGCCGGGCAATTTTATGGTTCGAGTGATTGTTTTAGTTAATCTGATTGTATGAGATTTGATGAAACAAGAATTATATTCATACTATTGTTCGCATCGTATATGGAATTTCTTAGCGATTAGAATTGGTCGGTTGGAATGTCTTAGGACTAGGTTAGCTTGTGTTGACCTTGCAATCGCTGGGAAGTCGGGGATTGGGAGAATGGTGAAACCGTTCTATTTTTTGACTATTTTGGAAGCCCGAGTTATGTTGGCTAATGATAAGCATAATTTTCTTCAGTTGAATCTACACTTTACAGTTTTTGACCGAATTAGATATTTAGATTGCTTCAGTTTGTCTGTCTCGTTAAAGCAATTGAAGTGTTTCAACCCTTGTAGGAGTTGGTCAAGTTGGATATGGTAATTGTTTCAGTTGCTTGGTTTTCTCTGACAATAAACAACAGGGGAAGCCTCTGTTGTGTAAATATTATATGTTAGATAAATATAGCTTATTTACAAGAGACAAGAGAGGCTAAACTGAACTAAGCCAGAGTCTAAAGCATATTTTGTCCCTTCTTTAAATCCTTTCTTCCAATCCAGGATTCAATACCTCTCATTGTTGAAGATGACTTTATTACGTTGTATGTTGTGTCCAGATGTTCCAGCAGTCAATAATGTAAATCTCTATTCAAATTGATAAGCTAGAAAAATCACGCATGTTTTTCAGTAATACCCCCAATAGATAAGCTCAGGTTCAATTCCAATTAATCTCCAACAGTGCTGACTTATAGGCAGCTGAGAAACATTCTGCAGAGCACACAATTATATCATTCCAGATAGATTTTCTAAATATATATCTTAGGGGCCTCCCCTCCGGTTATTCGCAAAAAAAAGATATAATCTTTTTCCTGTTTTACTTATTCCTTGTGTTTTATATGTCCTTAAACAACATCCATAAGAATGCTTTATGCTTAAGTAGGCAGGATGATTGTCAAACCTTGGTTGAGCTTGAAAGTTGGAATGTCTTCGTTTTTCAGCAATATAGTGTTAAGATGTGGGATCTCAACCTCTCAGGTAAATTTGGTATGGTTGGATGAATCTGTGCATGTTCTCTATCTGTGCTGTTTCCTGCGGAGGAATTGATATAACTTGTTTATCAGACGGTAGATGTTAAAAACTGTTTGGTATGGGTTGGTGTTTCTTCTGGTCTGTTTGATATACAAAACCAGGTCTTGGAATTAAATTCGCTTTGGTTTTAACTTTCAACTTACATGAAGTCTTTTTTTTTTCTTTCTTTCATTAATTTGGTTTCTTGCTTGATAAAAAGGAAAAGCTTGCAAAATCCCTACTAATCAGGCTAATACGATCTTGAAGCCTATATGTCTGTTATCCAATTCATTTAATTTGTTATTTGAGCCTTTGTTTGCCTCGACTTGTGAATAGCAAGGTAAGGGTGGTGCTCATTACATTTTGACCTGTATTTTAGTTGATTCGATGTTAAAAGAGTCTGGCCATTACCATCCTTACTTGTAATTGTTTTCCTGTTGCCTGAAATGTTTTAGCTTTGTTGCAGATCCGTGATCAGAAACGTGCTGCTTTGCTAAAGGAGAAACGATCCTCTATTGGATCTTCAAGGGCACCCCGCGTTATTGTTAGTATTTTTGGGTTTTGCTCTTATTATGCTACTTGGATCATCACTTTTGTTGTTTCTTGCAAGCACACAATAGACTTTTCCTAAAGGTAATCGGTGATTATTGCAGGTTCTTTTTGGCCTTTCTTCATCTGCAAATGTTAGACCACTTGCCGAAGATCTTTTGACATTTGCAGCTGGAGGGGATGGGAAATCGACATCCTCTACTGTTGCCTCTCCCACTTATAAACTTCGAACCACGGTTAGTTCAGTAGAAATATAATACAAAAGAAATGCTGGTACCATAATGGCTTAGTAACATATATTTCTATCCACTCTACATTATGACTCTTATTACATCCCTTGTCTGTACATGTCTTGAACTATAACCAGATTAGACACAGTTCTCAATATCATGTTCTACTTGTTCATTCTCGGCTTATTTATAATATAGTTGTGTTAATTTTTTATTTTTCATTTATTGAGTCTACATGCTCTACTTAAAGGATAACACTGTTGTATATTCATATTATTTGTGAAGGTACTCCAAGCACCATATGGTGATCTTACATCATGCATGGAACTGTCAAAGGTATGCTCTTCAATGAGACTTTGTTGCAATTCTGTTTTGTTGACATTTCTTGGATCTAATCTGGAACTTGCAAATTGTACCTTTCCTACATAGGTTGCTGATTTGTTAGTTTTCGTAATATCAGCAAATTCGCTGTACAATTGCGATTTGAGCAGTCCAATTGATGAGTTTGGATCACAATGTCTATCTGTTTTTCGGGCCATGGGCTTACCTAGTACAGCTGTTTTCATTCGAGTAAGTTCCCATCATGAACGTTTGTCATTCAAGATGTGTTTGAACTTATTACTTATAATTGTCTGCTAATTATCACTTTAATTGGTTAACATCATTAGGATCTTCCATCGGACAACAAAAGTAGGCAGGAATTGAAGAAAGCAGCCATTTCTTTTCTTTCTCCAGAGCTGCCTGAGGATTGCAAGTTCTATTCTGCTGACACAAAGGATGATTTTCATAAGGTTTTGTTTTGAATAATTTTGTTAAATAGTGAACCATCATGACTTTTTCTTCCCTTTACTCTTATATCCTCTCAATGCTTTGTTGTGATTGTTTATGCTTAAATTCTTCCAGTTCATGTGGCTTTTCAAGGAGCAGCATCTTTCATCACCACATTGGAGAAACCAGAGACCATATATTATGTCTGAGGAGGCTGTAATGACTTGCTACACTACATATATGTTTTCTCAAAGAGTTGCTAACTGTATCTTGTCCTAATGTGAAATTTTGCCCAAAGAACTGAATTACATTGAAGTTTCCATCTTGAAAAGTTGACTGCAATTCTAATTTTTTAATAGTTGGTTCAGTTGAAATAAGAATGTTATATGTGGACAGTTGTATGGTTCTGTTTGGCCTCACTCTATCTAATGTGATGTTGAAACAAGCATCTAAGGAATGCTTAAAAGAATTTTAAGTGAATGCTTAGGAGAATTTTAAGTTGACATTCCCTCCAATAGAATGTTTCAGGTTGAGAATTCCGTATTTCAATTACACGATTAGTCTGAATTACATCAAAGCAACACTTTTCTGTAGAGTTGTCAGCAAAGCTTCTCATGCATTATCAAATATTATTGTGAAACTCTAATATTGTGCAAGTTTAGTACCTGTGCAATAAAGCAACAAAGTTTCTGCATACTTTCTCTCCATTTTAACTTGATAATGGTTGATGCCAAAGATCTTTGTTTCAGGCCTGCATAAAACCGGACAACAGTACGGGACTGTGCACATTGCTTGTGTCTGGATATTTGCGGGCCCACAATCTTTCAGTGAATCAGCTTGTAGGTGATCCATGTTTTAATTTTTAGTAAGCTATTTTATCCGTTTCCTTTTCTAATACCTTTTCCACTCAAAGGTGCACGTGTCAGGTGCTGGTGATTTTGAGTTGGGCCAAATTGATGTCCTCAAGGATCCTTGTCCTGTTAGCGAGAGGAAAAACTCTGATGTAATGGATTCAGAAGATAATGGAATTCAGGTTTGTTATATATGATAAATTCACAGATTTAGAAGTTGAATAATGCAGTTCCACATTATGATATAGCATCATCCAGTGCAAATAATGAGATAATGCTTTGCTATGCACTGAATGGGTGAATTCTCAGATATAAGGTCTCTGTTTTCCATGTTGCATTGTATTTATTTTCATAACAGTATAACACATTCTTAACTTCTCATTCTTGGGCTTTTTCAGATTGTTGACACCTTTGTTCCAGACCCTTTGAATCAGGAACCCTTGCTTGTTGAAAATATCCCAAATCCTCTTGCAGGGGAGCAGGTGACCTTTTCTTTTCCCATTGTGCTTATTGAGATGTAATCATGTAATATTGACAAGCCATTGTTTTATGTTCTGTCTCTTACCTTTCGGTGTTGAAAATGGAAGCAGAAAGGTTCTAACTACTGCCGCATAGTTCTTATCTTGGGAACTTGGATTTTGTGCGTAATTACTATTGGACAGTACTTTTAATTTTAATAATGCGTTACTGTGAGATGTTTCTTCTTTGGTTTGATGAATTTGTGTATTTACATACGATGCTTGGTGTGTGATTTACTGTTTTACTGTTTCTGTGTTGAATGTGTTCTTGCTTCATATATTTTATTGTCTTAGGTGAGCTCCAAAGTTTGTTTGCTACTAAACAAGTTCTTAATACATTGTCTTTTCCATAAAGTACAACACCCATTTCGGTAGGTAGTATAGGCTTATGCATAGGAAACTTTTAGTGGTACATTTATTTCTGCACCTTATTTTTGGGAACATGTGTCATCTCTTTATAAATAAAATTCTCATGAACTATACCGATCATTCTCATGAAGTCATGATGCATCACATGTCCAGTCCATGATTACCTCTTCATCTTTGTTCCTGAGACAAATTTTCTCTTTTGAGAACAAGTGAAATTAGATTATTTCAACGCATCTACATTTGAGAATAAGTGCTAATTTCTAGTATTATTTACATTTAATTAGACTTGGCCGACAGAAGCTGAGATGGAGGAAGCCTATTTAAACAACAAACAGAGAAAATTGGTGAAGAGGAGGCTTCCTCGAGGCACATCAGAATATCAGGTTCACAATGAGTTTGAAGATTAAATTACCACTGTTTACTTTAGATTCCTAGTTACTACATTGACAAATAATCCTCATATTCTATTGCCAGGCTGCTTGGATTGTTGATGATACAGATGATGAAGATGGTTCTTCTGAGAATGAAAACCAGGATGGTGCTGGAATGATAATTGATGAGCAAGATCACTCAGACCAGGGAGGTGATTTTTCGGATATAGAGGCAGTATCTCACTTTACGGAGAAGTTTGATGAGGAAACCATTGGGGGTACCGAGATGGCAGTAAGTTCCCTTATTCCTTGTCTTCAATCTGATGATATACATTTTAGTGATGGGTAGTTTGGTCTTTTTCTTATGCTCCTTAATCCTCGTGCTAAGGTAAAATGCACCTACCAAATTTCAATGGAGGGAGTATTATCTTTTGACTTGTTGCTATTGCTTGTCTGTTTGGCCTTTTTGAGGCGTGCCTTTTTGGTGTTTTGAATTTATTTTATTCTTTCTACTCTCTGAAGTTCTCTTTTTCGGTGCATGGCCATACTTCCAGCAGTCCCAAAAACTAAAAGAAATATCCTTTGTGCATATGTAGGATGATGAAAATTTGACAAAAGAGCAGATAGAGGCAGAGATTAAGAAAATCAGAGAAGCTAATGCTGAAGATGAAGGTACAAGCTTTCCATTATGTTGAAATGTCAAAATGCCATTTATGAAGCATAACATATTCAGGGTTGCAAAACCCGGTTCTTGACTTTTTCCTATGGGCTGGCCACTTTATGTTGCCAGTTGATTCCCAGTACCAACTGTTGTGTAACACATTATAGACCGAATCCCTGCCAATACTTGCCAGGAATTGGGTGGGAACCTCTCTGTTTGGCACTTTTAATTTAGTGATTCTTGCAAATCTTGAAGTAATATTATGAAGGGATAGGTCAGACTCAGTGACAACCAGTCATAACTCATAATAACCTGACAAAACTCTGTAATTTCGGGACATCAGAGTTTGAAATCCCTGATACAGAATATTTCGAAGTTACAAATTCTGAATGGCATATCCTATGCAAATTTGCAATATGGCGAATTCCACAGAAGTGAACCCTCCCTCATTGGGCTTCTTTCTCATGGAAAAATTGGTCAGTTGGAAATTAATATATCTTCAGATGATAGATGACAATCCAAAGTTAAAATGGATTTACCTTTTATCACCATATTTATTGTCATGATGTTAACCAATTTCTAAGAATTGTGCTAGATTGCTTGGGTAGCTTTGGATATATTCTTTTGTATAACTATTTCAGAAATGAGTCATTCTGAAAATATTTTGGAAATGAACCCTGAACCTGGACAGCTAAGATCAGGGTTCTTGTCACATTAGCTATGCTGAGGTAGTGACCCCTTTTTAGGCGTTATCCCAGGAATGCTATACAGCCTTGTAGGTCGAGCTTGTGCTAAGCTAAGTTTCAAATGTTACATGTTCTAGTCAATGACTGTCCGGTGGCCTTTTAGCTCCAGGTTCATATTTACTACTGTTTACCTTTACCTTTTGTGATTCCCAAAAAACTACATGCAATTCTCTTTGAATGTTTCAGAATTTCCTGATGAGGTGGAGACCCCCTTAGAAGTCCCCGCAAAAAAACGTTTTGCAAAATACAGAGGGCTAAAGTCATTTAGAACGTCATCCTGGGATCCCAAGGTGAGTATGATTTAACTATCACTAGCTACTGCAATTTCAACAGAGAAACTTACGAATTTCATGTGACATGGTTGTTTCTCTCCATTTTGTTTACTTTAGGAATCTTTGCCACCTGAATATGCAAGAATATTTGCATTTGATAACTTTACACGAACTCAAAAGCACGTCCTCGCTAAAATTGTGAAGCTAGATGAAGGAAGCTCAAAGGATTGTGCTTTAATAGGATCATATGTTAGGCTTCACGTGAAAAATGTTCCTACTGATGTTGCCTCCAAACTTTGTCATCCATCAAGAAGATTACCTGTGGTTGTTTCTGGTCTTCTCCAACATGAGTCAAAAATGTCAGTTCTTCATTTCAGGTATTCATCTTTTCCTCAACAACAAATTCACATGCTCTAGTTTTCTGGATGTATGGCATATCTCTTCAGTTTTTATGTTCGAATAGTCTCATACAGTTTTTTGCTTCATTGTCCCCTTTGATAACTTAGATTCATATTGTTACTGTTGAGTAGCAATAGGATTTTTTTGCATTTTACTTTGGATTCGTGGCAAGTTGGCAACCATTGAGGACTGCATTTCCTTCTTCTCTTTCCTGATGGATCATATATCAGTGTGCTTGGATAGTTGGATGAATGTTGTGGAGATGTAAACAGGCTGAAATGCAATTTCAGTCCAAGCTAATATAGATAATTTAGTAGTTTCAATGCAGAGGTTTTGTTAACCACCAGGCCTTTACAGTAGCTTCGTGTTGATTGATTTGTTGTAGTATATTTCATGTTCAGTTATCTTAATTTTCATGACTGGTGTCCTTGTGTGCTGAAAGTAGTATTGCTATAATACTATAATATCATTATGCTGACCATACATTGATATATGCTTTTCTGTTGGCAGCATAAAGAAGCATGACTCCTATGAAGCTCCTATCAAATCTAAGGAAAGCTTTATTTTTAATGTTGGGTTCCGGCAGTTTACAGCAAGGTAATGAAAGTTCAACCATACTATTGGAAAAAATATATATAATATCTTTTCTATTTGTTTTGTATACTTTTGCTATTGCACTTTATTATCTTTAGAAGTATCTCATCGGTTGTTTTTGGACTTATCCTAGGCCATTGTTTTCATCTGACAACATCAATTGCAATAAGCATAAGATGGAGAGATTTCTACACCATGGACGATTTTCTGTTGCCTCTGTCTATGCTCCAATTTGCTTTCCTTCGCTTCCTCTAATTGTTTTGAAGAACAGAGATGGGGAGCAACCTGCCATTGCTGCTGTAGGTTCACTGAAAAGTGTGGATCCAGACCAAATTATTCTCAAGAAAATTGTTTTGACTGGGTAAGCGCTCACTGGGCAAATAAGCTTCAACTTCCATGTTGCCTTTTTTATTTGCCTCAACTTCCATGTTGCCTTTTTTATTTGCCTTTTTTGCAATCCTGTTCACACTCGGGGGCTACTTTATAACATTCAAACACAGTCATCACAGAGGGATCTATCACTTGATGGTAACTGCTTATGCTCTCTAGGGTGGTATTGTTGTAGCAAACTGACTGAGCACTGCCAAACTGGGTGTTTCCATCGACAATATGTGCCAGTTTCGACTGAATGTGTTTTCTTGTTCCATCATATGATAACAATTTACTACATTATATGAGAAAGAGATAATTCAGTACTGCTGGCTCTTTCTGGTCAAGTTTTGAAGGCACATGCGATACTCCCTTTCTTTGGCTGTGTTGCTGTTTCGAATTTATCAGCATAAAGTTGCTCAAGTTTTGTTTTCATCTAATATGCTGGCATATTTGACATCCTACGCAGGTATCCTCAGAGAGTCTCAAAACTGAAAGCAGTAGTGCGGTACATGTTCCACAATCCTGATGATGTCAGATGGTTCAAGGCAAGTATTTTGTTGTTGATCGATGTATTCTACCTATTCATATTTATTGCCAATAACACCATTATTTTGTAGCCTGTTGAGCTGTGGACAAAACATGGTCGACGTGGCCGAATCAAAGAGACCGTCGGCACTCATGGTATGTTTACTGATCCCTCTTTGACATGTTGGATTCAGTTAGATGCAGATTCCTGTGCCTGTACTCACTTCGTTCTTCCCACCAGGTGCAATGAAATGCGTATTCAATAGCAGCGTTCAGCAGCATGATACCGTATGCATGAGCTTGTACAAACGGGCTTACCCCAAATGGCCGGAACAGCTCTACGAGATATAAGATTACAAATATATACTTGTTCGTTTGCATGAACTGCATAAGTTTGGACAAATTGTAGCTTCTGCGTGTATCCGTATTCCATACTGGCAGCGGAGCGGTGGCACATCCTTCTTGGTGCAGCACATTGTACCATGTTTGGTTGAGACCATCTCGAGACACATTGTAGGTTGGGTTTAAATCTGATAGATTCACATACAATGATCCAGATCGTAGGGTCGTTTTTGTCATGATCCTAGTTTTGTCTTGTTATTTCGTGCTGTTTGGTGAAAGCACCCGTTCTAAATCTTATTGTGTTGCTGCATCTAACATATTTACAGTAAGGGAAAAAGACCATGTGAATGCTTGCTTCTACTGGCTCAACCCGGTAACAACACCATGCACAAGAGCTTAGCATGCAAGTCCACTCCCGCGTGACCTGCTCCAGATCCCTCCTCTCCCGAATAGCTCTTGAATTTGAAAAAGTTTACTTTGGCTTAGAGAAAACAGGGAAGCAAATTGAATAACTTCTCAGATTTTGAAAGTTACAACCGAAGTTTTTAAAATTCACAATATCTCAGTTTAGGAAAATGTTCAGCGAAAATTCGGGTCGTTACAGGGTGCTAGCAGGAACAGGGGTAGGCGAAAATGGTGGAAGGTGGTGTGGCATGGTCGGCTTGGCTCTGGTGGAAGGGATCGAGGGGCAAAACCTGAGCAAAAGCTTGCGCGGTTTAGCATCGGTAAACAGAGGGGGTCACAACGGGTGGTGCACGGGACCGATGGTCACCGGAGCGCCGCCGCGGCGCCATGGCTAGCTACGGCGAGGACCATGCAAACGGCGAACAGCCTCTTAACTAGTGTACTGTCCTCAGTGGGGTACTAGGAGCTCACCACGACGGCGGAGGCCCGAGGCGACAGCGAGCCGGGATGGCAGGGCGAGGTCAACGTGGCGACCTAGACTGCTAACGAGCTTAACGAAGCCTGGAGCTCATGGGGACAAGGTGGATCGACGCGGCGGCGTTGGAAACTAGAGGTTGTTGATGGTGCCAATTCAGCTGCCATCACTGTCCCACGGTGCATCGAAGATAAGGTGTATAAAATACTTGTAACCGAACGGAGTGAGTGTGGCAAAATGAGTGAGTCGTGTGATCAACTAAATGTGAGGCTGAGAGCATCCATGTTCAGGGTGGATGAATATTGGCCGACTTTCGTCCGGTCTTTGAGTTTCAAAATGTGGTTTGAAAATTTCGATTGAAAATTGCCAAGATTTTCCGAAAACCGTGAAATTTGAATATACCGACCACCCCCGGTAAAAAACTGGCAGGTACCAAAAAAAACCTGATTGGCATGCTTGTGTGGACGAGTGTTATTTTCCAAGAGGTAAATTGCTCCTATCCTGTGTTCATATATTAAGACTTGCTGTTTATGAACCGATCAGATTTCTACATCCGGCCTTGTTCAGGTAGCCAAGAGTAACTTTAATCTGCCAATTTGTAACTTTCTTCTGCGAAAATGTTCTCCTACAACCCATGGGTAACTTTAATATGCTAATTTGTAACTTCTCTGTTCTTCTACCAGCAATGTTCATAAAGGTTATAGCTCACAAACATTAGGGTGTGTTTGGTTCGTGGATGGAGGTTGCATCGTATATCCTGGATGAGTGGATGCAGGCTGAGTGGAATCGTATTTCAGAAAAAGAAGATGTTTGGTGAGGCTGTATGAGCGGATACAAAAAGCGAGATCTTTGTTTGGTTGCTCAGACGAGCGGATGCGATCTACCAAACACGAGAGGCTAACACGTGGGACCGCATAAGATATATCGCATCCACTCATCCAGGATGGCTAGTGAAGCTCATTTTGAGCGTATCCACCCATCCAGGATGAGGCGTATTTTTGCATCCGCTCATACAGTGTATCCGCTCATCTGAGCAACCAAAGCAGCTCTTTCTCGATTATACGGATCCACCCATCCAGAATGAAGGGGATGCAGGCAACCAAACACACCCTTACAGTAGGCCTAGAACATGCTACGATAAAGCGTGTTGTTTTTTTTGTCTGCATGTATTGTTAAGTTTCAGATATTGTTGCACACATGAATTTATCCTTTAGATGCCTCAGAGGCTCTATGTAACGTACAAGCTCTGCTTTTAACCCCTTTTTCACAGTTTGATAGGAGCATTTTTTTTTGGGTTCAAATTCTCTATTATGCTGCCAATATATCTCGGTAATTACCGCAAAGAACTGGTATCAACTTTCATAAGATGTTTCAAGTTTGTAAAAGAAAGCATAACATCAGCTGGCGCGGTACATCTTCTGTACGACTGCCTGACAGTGCCTTTTGCTCATTCGACTCCCTCCGATTCTTTTTATAAGGCATACAGTTTTCTTCATCTTATTTCGTAATATAGTACGTACTATGCGAATTTAAGTAAGGATAGCATGTTTGATCATTTCATCTTCTCCTCCTCTTGATTTTACAACTTTCTTAGTTCTTGTGCCCACTCAAACTATGCATTATATTTTACAACAGACTGGTTAAGCTGGACCAGTTTGTTAAGCTCATTAAAATTGTGAAGCCCATTAAGTGACGAACAGGCCTGTTAGGAAAACCTATTTGGGAATGAAAATTCTATGGGTTATTAAATGATTGGAAACTCATAGATATTAGTTTCCCGATACATTTGAGAATGGGCAAAACCTGTGTTCTAACTGCCAGAATGTTCAAAACAATAATTCGATTGAGTATAACATAGTGCAATCTAGTATAGGAAACCTGGTTCTGTAGAAATTTATATTCGGAACTAGCACAAAATCTGAACTAAAATTAAGTTAGAATATAAGAATTTTCGAACCTAACACCAAAATCTGAAAAGGTTAATTTGCAAATACATTTCTAAATAAAAAAAATCCAGGACCTAAAATCACATTCAAAATAGATAAAATTTGTTGACAAATTAAATCAGAATTAAACTTAACACACAAACAAAATAAATTTATTTATGCATAAACTAATATTGGTGTACTTCTAAATTCAGAAAAAAAAATCATTTGCACAATGTATAATTAAACTCCAAGTCAAACTTAGTTTGCTATTGCCAAATAAGAAGAAATTCAGAATACTAAAAATACAATTCAGAATTTAAATATAATAAAAAATTTGGAATATGAAAAAGGCAATAACTATCAAAATAGTATGAATGTTGATCTGAAATATGTACAGATTCAAAATTTACCCTAAATTTATGGCATCGATCTCTATTAAATTTGCAAAAATTTGGAACTATAATTTATGAAAATTGAAATATTTTTGAAGTTATATTTGCGGTATTTGTTTTGACTTTACTATTGAGTTCATATAAACTTTTCCAAACTCTGAACTAAAATTCAATGATAAACGTGAACATATGGAAATGAAACTTATAATAACATATATTAATTTTTTATTTACTAACATTTGAAAATTTTACCTTTAAAATATTTTAATTTGTATAATATTATATTTGAAGCACATTGTGAAATTGAAGAAAAAAATTCAATCTGCTCAAAGTAGTAAGAAGTGTCATTTCCCCTGAAGAAGAAGAAGTGATATTGTCCTTAATGTTTTCTGGCAATCCAATTATGATCTTTTTAGATAATCCGGTATTCGGTGCCAAAATCGAAAAATACTGATTTGTAATGCAAAACTTGTTTGGTAATTAAAATTGCAAAAGGATGATCCCAGAATTAATTATATAGATTTTTTTCCAAACTGCGAACAGCCATAAATGTTTTTGAAGTAAGGGATCCGATTCTTGTGTAGCTTACTTTTTTTCTCGTCTTTCACAATAGTTTGGTACTCGTTCTAGTTATGGTATAATCTGGACGGTGGCGGACCTAGGAATTCCAGCACGGCCGTTCCAAGTTAACAAAAAATATGTTTCAATTGAAAAACTAAAGTTTACAGTAGTAAAAATCGAAGTATAAATTATTTCTACCAGAGACAAAACTCTCAAAATAATTCAGCGAAAACGCAAAATTATTAAGAAAATTTAGGAAACAATTTACGAGATGCACCTGCCGCTGATGCTTGCTAGCGCTGCTGTGCTGTTGGAACGAGATCCACCGGTGCGCCGCCGCCGCGCCCTCGTCCCACCCAACCGCACCTGCCTACGTTGCCTCCCCGCTGCGGCAAGCTTGTCCTACCCTGCTCGTTGCCGCCACGACGCCGCCGTCGCTGTACCGCGCCCCGCCCCGCCCCGCCCTCGGCAAGCCACCTCGCCCGCCGCCAAGACCGCCCTCGCCTGCAGTCGTGAGAGCGCGAAGGAGGCTTGGGTTTGGCTGACGAGGAGAAGGTGGGCTGGGCTGTTTCTCGTTAGAATGTTGGGCCACGTCATTCAATGGATTGGGAAGGAGCTTGTGTTGGGATGGGCCGAAACAATTTTTGGTATAAATACGAGTACTTGCAATGAAGAAGTCGTTCTATTTTTTTTTTAAAAAACTATAAATTATAAACTATAAGATGAAAAAACAGAGCCTATATCTGTCTAATATATCTGCCGTATATCGGGTATTCTGCAAAAAAAAAAAGATATACATCTGTACAACCATGACCCAATGACCTGGCGCTGTAATTTGATTCCAACTTTTCCATCAATTCGTAGTTTAGGCACCAAAGGTTTCTTTAGCAAAATTTAAGGATACATCATATATTTGAAGCCAGAAGGAAAGTTAACCAAATATTTTTCAGACTTGTTTTCGAAACTATCTTGTTTTCCAAACTATCTTTGAGGAGGCAGCTTGGCATAAACAATGTATCTTATGTGCCTTGCCACGAGACATTCTGGAAGCATGACGGCACCAATGTCGGTTGTGGACCTAAAAGTGTGTCGAGACAAAAGATTGTTACATACGTGATGACAATTGCTGCTGCACCAAAAAGTTATCCTATAGTCTATAGACGTACATTAATCCTTAAACTGAGAAATTGTGCATTCCCCCTGTTAACTAAGTCATCCTTAGGGTACGTTCTTTTAATCTCCATTATAAGCAAAGTCAGATTTAGTTATACTGGCATTAGAGACCAACCACCTAAAACTGTGTGTGGTGTTGTATTAGGATAAAATCATAATATCAAAACTTGTTTCCCCAAAACTCACTGTTGGTAATGGTTTTTTTTTATCGAAAACCACTTCTACTTTTCCCCCCCACAATTATGGGTTTTTAACCAGACAACTTTTTCACTAAATGCTATCTAACCGACAAACAGCTTTAAATTTCGAATTATTTGAAACCATCTGAAACATGTTTGCATAAAATTGATTAACAACACTCATCATCCAAACAACCACCTGCTCCAACCGACTTACGACTTAAGCTTCCGACTGTGGCTTTTGGCTTATATCAGAAATTGCACTGCAGCGGTTGTTAGATTTTCTAAAAAAATAAGGAAAAATGAAAAAAAAACCCGTTACATCGTCACGGACAATGCAAAGGAAAAAGAGAAAAAAAAAGGAAAGATAAAAAAGTCAAAAAAACCTCAAAAAGCTAAAAGTACACCGAAATTAGAAGCTGACGTATTTCAAGCGACTTTTGATTCAAATAAGTTAAAAGCTAAAATATATCAAAAGCTGAAGCTGGACTATAAATTTCGGAACCGGAGTCAAAACCGCTAGCACCTCGCACTTGGAAGCCCGGGGGTGGTTGCCTTCTGTCCTTTGCTCGAGTTTCCAATGACTGAACGAAATAAGTACTATTTAGCCTTTGACACACGAGGCCTACCTTGGACTCCCTGCAGCGTGACATCCATGCGCTGACGTGGGAGAACACAGACAAAGGTGATGAACCCAAGCAAAGTTCACAAAGTTCCAAAGTGAAGAGAGTGGAAGAAAGCTGGCTCACAGCACTCGTGGGAAGAAAAAACACTATTGGAAGTACAATGACAAATGAAGCCTGTTACTGTCAAAGTTGGGCTCGGCTCCAACATCTCAGTCATTGATTTAAATGCTTGCAGTCGTATATATGTATCATCAACATATGGGAGAGGACTTAAGAGAGTTCAGACAACGTACTACAGCTCATGTGGATTACGTACACCTAATGTAAACACCCTACTTAATTGCACTAGTTAAGCGGGATCTCTCAAATGGTCTGTGTAATGCCACGACAGAACCATGCACGAGCAACGCAAGGCATGGTGCCCCACACCGGTTTGTGTCGACGTGTCCAAGCATAGGGCGAGAGCTTTGCTTTGCTCTGAAAAGCCCCAAAATTTCAAACCAAATTTTTTTTCCTTGATTTTTGCTGGGTTTTTGAGTGAATTTCGAAAACTTTCCTTTTCGGGAAAGTTCTCCCCGGAATCCGCCTTCCTCTTTCGGCCTTTCCGCTTCCTCCTCTCTTTGGCGCCTTTCCCTTCTCCCGTTCTCCCCTCGGTGGCGCCCGCCTATTCCGTTTTCCTCCTCGCCCGCGCCTCTCCCGCTCCTCTCTTTCCCGCAGCGCCCGCCTCCCGTTTTCTCCTCGCGCGCGCGCTGCGCTGCTGCGCGCCGCCTTTCGCGCGCGGCCGCTTCCGTCTCGGACCGCCTCCGCCCGTCGCGTCGACCTGTGTCGGCGCGTGGCCGTCCTCACGCCACGTCGCCGCCTCGCCCGACCCCACTGGCGATCGCGCGCCTCCTTCTCGCGCGCGACGCCATCGCCGTGACCGCAGCTCCACTGCTCCCGTCGCGTCGCCATCGCCAGGCAGAGCCGACGTCATCTGCGCGGAGGAGACGCCGACCAACTCCCGCCCTCCTGTTGACCCGGAGCCGCGCGTGCCTTCGCCCGAAGGTTTCTTCCTCCCGCTCGGGTATAAAACCCCTCCCGTGGCTCCTCTCTTCTCTTTACTCTCGAGCCGCCACGCCTCAAACCCTTCCACCACTCCGTGCACCTCCCGAGCGGCCGATTGGAGCCCGTTGCCCGAGGCTCCGCTGCCGTCTCCCCTTGCGCCGGCGACTCCCTTGAGTCGATCTCCTGCTCCCCTTCCTCATTCTCCAATTGCTCGCACCCCGAGCTTCCCCTCAGCTCACTGACCCTCCTCATGCTCTCCCCTGGACAGGAGGACCTTCGAGGAGCCTTGACGCCGACGACCACCGCCGCCCCAGCAGTGCGCCCGTGGCCAGCCTCCCTCGACACTCCCCAGCTCACGCCGCCGCCGCGAATGTGAGCCCCTGGACCCCCTTCCCGTGTAGCCGCGGCCGTTTAACCTCCCTTGCCGCCGGTGACCTCCCTCACCTCCGAGCACCCAAATCTCCCCCTTCTGTCTCTTGCCTCCGCCGTTGATCCCCTCACCTCCCAAGCCCCAAAAATGGGATCCCCATGTCGAGCCGCGCCCGCCGGTACCCTTCCCCGCCGTCGGCGACCCCTCCTGCGCCCTGGCCGCCGTCGCCGCCGTAGCTCTACCTCGGCCGCACTGTAGCGGCTGGAGGTAGACGACGACCCCGCCCCGCGACGTGGCTCTCCCTCGCCCGTCCATCCCCTCCGTAATATCTAACCGGGGCCGTCGGATCTTCCTCGTACCGCTTCGCCGCTCTCGTCACTCCGCAGCCGTCCGATCCCCGCTATCTCCATCCGAGCCGTCGTCTCGCCCCGCATCCCAGCCGCCCCGCCGTCCACGCGTCGGCCATCCGGACCGCGCGGACGCGTAACTGGCGTGGCCGCCGCCCCCGCCTTCCTCCTCCAGCGAGCGCGCTGCGCGCGCCGTGCGCGCGCGCGCCCGGCGCGCGCGCACGCAAGGTCGGGCCACATCAGTAGTGTGGGCGCCCGAGCGCTGTTCACCCGATTTTCCCGGATTTTCCAATTTCCAAAAATCCAGAAAATCTAAGTAAATCCTAGAAAATCACAGAAAATCCCAAAAATTCCCAAATTTCACCACTTTGCTCCAAATAATATCCTTGACCCATTTGTGACCTCCCTTCCTCCAGAATCATTCCAGATAAAATTCCTAAAATCCCATTTGAAGGATTTATGCATTTATTCCTTTTTAATTAGTTTATTTTTCCTCGCTTGATTAGTCTCAAGCCGGATTTATGTTATTTTCGGTGTTTGCGCTAGTGTCGGAGTTTCCAGAAGCTCAAGTGCAGTCGCAGGATCCAGGAGCTTCTACGTTCGAGCTAGCCGAAATCGTCCAACTTCACGGCAAGTCCCAAATCCTTTGATCATGTTGCAACCCATGTTATTTAATTATGTTATTACGCTATTTGCATTGAGCTAGTTCCGAAATGTTAGTTCAAAATAAAATAAAATGTTTAGAATGACTTGTTATATAGTTAACCCTACCACCGATAAATGCCATGTTAAACTCGTAGCCATGCCTTTGTAACCCTAGAATTAATTATCTGTTATTCTAGATAATTGTAAGTTATTATTATCATGCAAAGTGTTGCACTGCTAAGGTTGTGGCTGCGGGCCAATAGAATTTGGAAAACCCGACTCTAGGGCAGGGTAGTATGGGATGCCGTGCCCTAGGGCGGAGTATGTCGACATGTAAGATAGGGTAAGGGGGTGTGGTGCGCCATGAGACGGTTTCGCCGCCTCTTACCCAGGTTGCAGGTTGCGGACTGGCCGGGTTGCGGACTCGGGAAAAAAATAAGGACTAGACCCTTACGTTGAGCAATTGACATGGTGACCGCTCAACCACGGGAGTTGACTTGTCAACACCGGTTTAGTTGCTCAACTCGATTGAAACTCTACAGCGTTGTGGAGAAGGTGTTTGGGTAACAAAGGTTAGGCAGCCGTGATTGGGTGCCTAACAGCGGTAGAGTTCACTCGGCGGCACCGTTTTCTTTTTCTTTGTGTGTGTGTGTGGCGAGCGGACTGAGTGAATTCTACCGGGTAGAGCCTATATAAAGAGTTGAGCAGTGAAATGACCTGGCTTTCTTAACTCTGTCGCGGGAGTTAAGGGATCGTGTGGGTAAAGCTGAGCAAACTCTGCAGAGTCTAATAAATGGTATTCGAATACGCCGTGCTCCCGGTTAATGGAGCTGTGTCACTTGGGTGATTCCAGCAGCAAAGGTTAAGTAGTTTTGTACATGTTTAAACTTGACTAGTTGGTTAATGAACTCTTCATGAAAAACCCCTGAGATTTTGAGGAGTAGTTTTGGGTCCCTTTTATAAAATGATTGCAAATAAAACTGCATCCACCAAATGTAATAAAACAATTATACACCCTTCCTTTGATATCCCGTGCATGTAATAAGTTAGGATCCCTTTGGGATTTGCTGAGCCGGTTGATTGGCTCACGGCTTGCTTTTGCCCTTCTTTAGAGGATCAAGACGAAGGTGTTGGCCTCCCCATTGAGGAAGTCCCGGAAGGTCGCTTCTTCGACGAGGACCCGTGGCTTTAGGTCTTGGCCGCGCTCAAGCGGATCTTGGAGTTTCTGTAATGTAATTATACTTTGGGCTTGCACGCCCCGCTGTTGAAAATGGATGTTAATCCGTATGTGAAATATATGCTGAACTTTTGTTGTAGGCATGCAATGGTATACTCTTGCGCGACACTCCATAACTGTTCATGTGTGAATAGTTGCGGGGTGCCGTGTCCGTACGCGCCCCTGGAAACGGGGGCGTTACATGCTCCTCCTGTGAACGGATACTTGGATAGTGTCCATACAACCACGCAGTGTCCCACTCTGGAAACAAAATTTAAGGAGGGTAGGATAAGTGAAATGTAGTCAACACAGGAGATCGTGCACCTTTTGTGCTTTCAGTTTCACGGTTAGTTTTGTGCTTTCAGTTTCACCGTTGGAATGTCTATTACGTATCTATATATGTATAGCTGGTATTTGAGCATTGTGGTTAATTCTAATTTGGTCACAAATTAAAGGTCCCGAGTCCTCGGGTACCTAATTCTAGTAATATTTGATTTTAGGTGACGGCAACTAGGTTAAAATAGATGTGCTGCGTTTTTTTTGGCTGCGTCCTATAGTGTATGGCTGTGGCTGATGACTTTTGATTGTAGCGTGAGCGTTTGTGCGATGAACCGAATGCTGATAAGTCGATAAGCTGTTTTGAAAAGACTATCCTGATAAGCCACTTCAAAATAGCAACAGAGAAACTACTCTATTTATTTGTTTGAGGAAGCCATTCAGTATAATTAATTACATGGAGAAACAAACGACCCATTAAAAAAATAGTTAGGGCTTATCTGACTACAGGAGTATGTTGATTAAAAGAAAAAATTAAAATGACTTAGGTGTCCATTTTGCAAATACAGAGATCAAATTACTGAACGAGTTCGAAGAGTAGAGATAAAAGGTTGTAGATTGACCCATATAAATCATGGATGTGACCCTTATGTTTATCATAGTTAATGTGCTAGTTAAAGCTACAAATCATAACATGGTGAACGTATTTTTGTATGTAAGATTCGTATTTTCACTACTACAGAAAAGGTCATCACAGACGGTTCGAAAACGTCATCACAGATGGTTTTGTGAGCCGTCTGTATTTATGGGTCAATGATTATCGAAGGTCATCACGAGCGGTTTTGAGCAACCGCGCGATTATGGCTATCACGAGCGGTTTTTACTCAAAAACCGTCGTGATAATGATAATCACAGAGCGGTTTTGAGTTAAAAACCGTGCGTGATAGTTAATAATCACGACGGTTTTGAACTCAAAACCGCTCGTGATTATCAATTATCACGACGGTTTTTAACTAAAAATCGCTCGTGATTATCAGCTATCATGACGGTTTTAACTCAAAACCGTCGTGATATTCCTTCAAACCCTAAATATATTTCTGTTTATTGGCTAGCCTCAAGAAATGCTAGCCATGCCCTCTGAAACAAGCAGATAATCACAGACATAAAACATATACAATTCACACATCTCATTTCATTTCAGATACATTTCACAGACATAAAACATCCAATTGACAACGCACTTCATTTCACAAACATATATAAAGCATCCATTTCGCAAATCAATTCATTGAATTGAAATAAAATATTCATTAACAAATACACAAATACACATTTCACAAACATATATAAATACACAATTGACACTGTATTTGCACTTAGAATTACAATAAAAATCATTTCGGCAAGTGGAACTCTCCATCTGATCTTACGACTTTTGTCCACAAAAACCAAATGAGCTCTCCTCGAATTTTTGCAAAATCCGGCTGTGTCAATGCAGATGTAGAGATGGACGCAGCCTGTCGTCGAGTCACGTGTTTGTTGAACGTATGTGGCGAACGACCTTCGTTATTCGAAAAAGTTAGATTAGTTATTCGGAAGGAAAGAAAGAGTACAATGTACAATATGCGTACCTATCGAGCATTTGGGTGATAGCGTGTACTTGGATTTGTTCTTACTTAGAGAATCAAGGTATATAGCCTTGTTCCATCAAGTCCTTCTTTTTCCATAAAATTCAAGTCAATTTTATTACAAAGTGCAAAAAAGACATTCAGATTCTTGGTGGCGGTGAGCATAGCGACTTCTTCGGTGGCGACTATCCATCGCTTCCACTCCTCTTCATCTCGGTCTCGGATCACGACGCGCGATGGCGATGATTCATCTAATCGAATCATCGCCATCGCATACGTGATCCGAGACCGAGATGAAGAGGTGAAGAAGCAGATGGATAGTTGCTCACCAAGAAGTCGCTATGTCGGCCGCTCACCGAAGAATCTGAGAATTTCTTTTTTTGAACTTCTGTACTAAAATTTCCTTGAATTTTGTAATACTATTACTACAAGGTCTCTAAACAAAGTGTCTATCCTAGCACCTACTTTAGTTGCTAAAACTATAAACCAAATAGCAAAGTCCTTAAACAAAGGTCTATGAAGCAAATGACACAAACTAGTGTATCCGGTTCATTGAACGGGAACACTATAATATGTCACTTGCTTCATTTGCTGTTTTTTGTCTAGATACAAGGAGCATTTGGGTGGAAAGATCAACTGTTTCGTCAGGCGCATGAGTGCCAATTCGAAGCATAGCATAGCATCCGAAGCACATCCGAGGCCTGCTGCTGTGTCTTGAGGAATGCCAAGAGCTGGTATTCAGATGAGTTATGAGAATAAGATTCATATTTTATAGTTTGAGGAATGCCACATCTGAAGACCAGCTCTTGGCATTCCTCAAGACACAACTGCAGGCCTTGGATGTGCCTCGGATGCTATGCTATGCTTCAAATTGGCAGTCATGAGCCTGACGACACAATGTATTTCTTTCCACCCAAATGGTCAATGTATCTTTTGCAATAATCGCAAGATTTCTTGCTTCATGCCCTTTGATCATATACTCTTTCTTGATTGGTTAATTTGTGATCTCAAATTGTAGGGTTGCACATGATAAGATGAGGAAGCAAGAAAAGTGATACATGATGCTCAATGTTAGGAAGAGAGGAGAGGAGTAGAGGGAAGGGGGAGAAGGGAGGGGGTGATGTGGACAGAGAGGGGTTATGTGCCTATACTATATACTATGTACTATGTACTATGTACTATATACTATATACTAACACAACAAGCAATGTAATATGTACCAATGTAAACTAAGCAACTGCAGTAAACAATGTACCAATGTAGTATGTACCAAATAGCAAACTAATTAAGCTACTGCAGTAAACAATGTACCAATGTAATATGTACCAAATAGCAAACTAATTAAGCTCTGCAGATAAACAATGTACCAATGTAATATGTACCAAGCATCAAGCATCAACCCTAAACACTAACAGAAGCATGAAGCATCAACCTAAATATGTACTAAGCAACTAACCATAACAAGTATGAAGCATCAAGCATCAACCTAAACACTAACGATAAGCATGAAGCTCGGGAGGATTTGATGACCTTAGGGTTTTGGTGACCTTAGGGACGCAGGAGGAGGAGGAGGCGGCGACGACGACGGAGGAGGAGGAGGCGACGGGCTCGGGGAGGTGGCGACGGAGGAGGAGGAGGCTGCGGCGACGTCTTCATCCGGGGAGGCGGCGGCGACGGAGGAGGAGGAGGCGGCGACGCAGGAGGAGGCGGCGGCGGACGGAGGAGGAGGAGGCGAGGTTCGGGAGGCGCGCGGAGGATGAGGAGGCGGCGGGCTCGGGAGGCGGCGACGAGGAGGAGGAGGCTGCGGCGGCGTCTTCGTCGGGAGGCGGCGGCGAGGGCGGGGAGGCGGCCGGCGAGGGCTCGGGAGGCGGCGGCGGCGGCGGGCTCGGGATTTAGATCTAATCGAATAAGCTGCGGTGCACACGGAAAACCCTAGCGAGAGGGTATATGTAGGAGATTATCACGAGCGGTTCTAAACTAAAACCGTCGTGATAACCGATTATGACAGACGGTTTTTATTAAAACCATCGTGATAAAATTATCACGACGATTTTTATAAAAACCGTCGTGATAAGCTTCATACGTAACGCCGCGTGTTTCGATGCCAGAACGCTTCGTGTTTCGATCGTCTAATTAACGTCTCTCGATCGTTATACGAAGCGTCTATATCATTAATGTTTGAGTATACGAACCGTTTGTGCTAAAGGTTAAATATGCGCTCCTAATCCAGGTCTCTTCTACGTACATACAATACAATATACAATACAACATGGCTTCTACTACTGTTCTTATGATCATCTCCTTCCTCTCATCTGTTCATCACGAATTGGTCGGCCGGAACCTTACACAGACGACCAGCAATTTGCATCTGGAGCAGCTTCTCCGCACCCGCCCTGCTCTCCTTCCCCGACTTTCTTGCATCCGTCAGCTTGACCTGATCCTCTTGTGAGGAAGGTACAATAAGATTCTTCATGATCTTGTATTATTGGTTCTTGATCATGGTCTGTGTTGTGTCGATTATCACAGCCGGTTGTTGTTAAGAACCGTCTGGGAATGTTCACAGACGGTTTTTCACAAGAACTGACTGTGATGTCCCTTTGTCTGTCATATTCTAGATCAGAGGTTAATATATAAGTACATATTGCTTCTAATAACTTAACTACAGAACTACTGAGACAAAAGATCACAAATTAAAGGCAAATCTTACCGCTGAATCTTATTGTACCTTCCTCACAACGCTGAATCTTCATGATGAAGAATCGTCTGTGATACTCCTTTTTCCCGCCACAAATACCACAGACGGCCTTCAAATTAAAACCGTCTGTAATAGTTTACATTACAGACGGTTTCACAAAATCGTCTGTAATTTGCCGTCTACTATTAGTCTTTCTGTAGTAGTGTTTGGGGATTATTGTGAAGATATACAACGCGAATATGTGATATATTGGAGGTAGTACGAGTTGTACACGATTGATAAAGCCATTTCACGTGGAACACTATGGTCCACTAATTCGTTATGCTGCGTACAACAAACATCGACCATGTCATGTATAAAAAATTTTATTGTGTTACGGTGGCTGTGTAACCAACCAATCGGAAAGTCATACGTGGCACATAAGCACTATAGCAAACACTACAGTATGGAAAGTACTGTAGCATTTTGGAGTCGTTTTCGCTACGTTTCCTATAGCACTGCTACAGTACTTAAAAGTGTTCACTACAGTGATCCATGACACATGTCGGTACCTACTTGGCTCGTTACATAAACTAATTAAGCTGTGTAACTGTGATACAGTAAATTTTTTCTGTCATACATATGACTAAATTCATGCAGTCTAATTAATCATCACCTTGAATGAAAAGTCCGAAGCTGATACCGTAAATTTTGCTTAATTTTAGAAATCAACCACGAACACAAACACGCCGTACGTCCTATGCATGTATACAAAGTAGTTAAATGTGTTCCCGTGAATCATGCAATGAAGATAACATAACAGTGTGCGTGTAACGAACGTACTGCTTGCATAATGGTCGTACATTGCGACGGGGCAGAGACCCAGAGTTATGAATACACGACCATTTACATAGCTAACTGTAACGAAATAGCGAAGCTTATAACTAATCTTTAATCGCTCGCCAAGTGACTAAGGTCATGGTTATAAAAATAACTAACATATTTTTGCCTCTCTTCTTGCCGTTACATACTGTACACTGATGGCATTATTAATTAGTGTGTGTGTGGCAATCGTGGGCACAGCAAATTAACGGGACAACATACATATGTACGTACGTTGGGAATTGATCACAGTCAATCGGGCTTTTATAACTGGAACCGCACCAAAAGCTGAGGGGAGTAGAGATGGAAATGGGTACCCGAAACCCGAGTACCCGATGGGTTTTACCCGATAAGGAGGCGGGTATGGAAAGATATCTTCACCCACGGGTATGCTAATGGGCAAAAATCTCTACCCATCGGGTATGCGGGTGCGGGTGCGGGTGTATACTACCCGTACCCGCATACCCGCGGGTAAAATATACCCGGCCGGGTGTATATTAGATATAGCAACAGTACATATACACGTGGCCCGTATATATATATTCAAACGGCGATGGAAATACCCGCACTCGTATATACGTGCCCGTATATACCCTTATCAATTCGGGTATGGGTTACCGTCGGTATAAATACCCACGCGGTGCGGTATGGGTAAGTTTCTATACCCGTGTGCGGGTACGGGTATTGTAGCGGGTGCGGGTGCGGGTATCGGGTACGGGTATGGTTTGGCTATACCCGACGGGTATTTACCCGTTGCCATCTCTAGAGGGGAGTGTCCGGAGAACACCATCCGCCTTTGAAATTTTTGAATTTGGATTTCCTTTTCTTTTTCAGCTTTGAAGTTTTGGATATATATACTAGACGAAGCAAATAGATACGGAAGTTGGTTTTCAAGGGGGTATTAGAGCATGTCCAACAGGTAGTAAATATCATTCCAATGCTATTTTAGATTATTTAAGGGCTAATTAGTCCTCCAACAGGTACTGTACACGTCTCGCTATTTTGCCTCGCTCGCTATTCCTTTGGTTCCGCAGTGTATTCCTGGCGTACGGACTTCGCTCGCCAGTTGCCTCCCTCGCGCGCTCTCCCGGCGAAATCGCCCTCCTCCCGCGTTCCTTCCCGCGCGCCAATTCACCTCCCGTGCTCCCGCTCGAGCTCTTCCCGCTGGTCCCTTCCGCTGCCGCCTTCCCCCTGCCCCGCCTCACCCTTGCACCCCCCACCCGCACACCCCACCGCTCTGCCGCACCACCGGGTCTGCATCGAGGAGGCGGCGGACGAGCTGCCTTCCGGAGCCGCCGAGGAACCGCAGCGGCGCCGAGCGCCTCGGGGCCGCGGGAAGGACAGGCCGGCGGCGGAGCAGCGGCGGAGATCGTCCACTATGACGCCAGGAGACATCTATCCTCCTCGGGCGAAATGACCGATCCAATTTGTGGAGGCCAAAGCGTATGAGGTTGAAGACGGTGGCCAGGACCTCGCAGCCGGCGGCGTGGAGGTCTCATCCCAGTACGGATCATCAATTCCTGAATATGGGATGGGTATGCAATCCCTAACCAATTTGGAGGTACAATTTTCATCATTGACCAAACGATTTGTGCTGATTTTTACGTGGTGAATAGAGTATCTATTATGTGTAGAAAGCAATTTATAATCTTTTGTAGTTTGAGAGCTATCTTCTGCTTGTTGGCAAGCAGTCAAGCAACTATATTTTCTTGAGCTAGAATAAATGACCAATCATACCAGTATTTTTCTATTTGTACTGTCTTCTTAAAGTAACAATGGTATGCCAAACAATGAATATTATTGCTGTCCTGTTTCAGGTAACATGCCAAACAATGGTTATTTTAGCTCCGTGTTGAATCCAGCCAACAACGAGACATTCTTAGAGGAGTTGGTGAATCAAAATGAACCTTCATGTGGGGTCAATGATCAGTCGCCGCAACCAATGCCACAAAGTAGCGTAAATCCTGGAAAAAGGATCCAACAAAAGGACCCACAATTTCAACCAAGAGGAGGATGAAATGTTATGCATTACATGGGTCAATGTTTGCATCGACCCTATCCACGGCACCGACCAAAGTTCGGCCACATATTGGAATAGAATGCTAGAGTACTACAATGCCCATAAGAAATTTGCTGCTGTCCGCAATACAAATTCCCTGCAGAATCGATGGTCCGGGATACAGGCTGCTGTGAGCAGATTTTCAGGCTGCTACTCCCAAATTGAGCGGGCTAATCAAAGTGGTGTAGTAATCCAAGACACGGTAAATAAAAATTGCATGTACAAATATTTAAAATTACGCAATATAATATTATATGTTAATGCTGTTCTATGTTTTCAATAGGTTCTTGAAGCGAAGGAGCTTTACAAGAGGACTCATCCCAAGAATGAGACTTTCAAGTTAGAGCATTGCTGGAGATATCTTCGCGATCAACCAAAATGGCAAGACAAGGAGAAAGAGATTTCACAGAAGAAAGCACCAAAAAGGAAGAAAATTTCAGTCACAGATGCAACTCCTGTCATCGATCATACAACTGATCTGGACGAGCCTAGCACTGAACGGCCAGAGGGCAATGCAACACGGCGCCCCATAGGTAATAAGAGGGCAAAAGAAGCTCAAAGGTAGTGCTTCAAGGACCGTGTCTTGGCTGCGTTTGAGAGTATATGGGAAAAGAAGAAAGAGGTGATTCAAAGAGGGATGAGAACTTGGACTTTTATATGAGCTAGAAAAGGAGGAGTTTGAGCACAAGCGAATGTTAGATGACGAGAGGATAATGACAACGGATATTTCAAACATGTCTGAGCATCAACAATCCTTCTACATGCGTTTGAGGGAGGAAATAATTCAGCGCCGTGGGTTAGATGGTGCTGATGTTTAGTCTTAGTCTTTTCAGAAGACTTATGCCTGTTAGCAGTATGATATTTTTAAACCAGTTTTATTCCAGTTATGTTTGTAATAACGTGTGACACGGAAGTGCGTGTTTTTTGCTATCTCGTCCATTTGTTATTTGGTTTGAACTATCAAGTCTTGGGGTCACAGATGAATATTTGGTTACTCAATACCTGTTAAGTAAAGGGCATGTTCCTGTTATATGATTATTCATGCATTTTTTTTCTTTTTTTGAAACTGAGAAGTTCTCTAAACTGGGAAAATATTTTGTACTTTGTGTTGGACTGCTTTAATACTGCTCACCTGGAGAATGAGAAGACTCAATCTTTGAGCTGAACGTATAAAATGTAATACAAATTTCAAATGTTCCGAATCAAACGTGGTACTAAATAAATACAATTCGACACTCAATATTGGTCTCCATGACGTTGCCAGAGATGCTCTATTAAGTCTTCCTGCAGCTGTGTGTGCACTTCCTTGTCTCTAATTCTCATATGTGTCTCCATAAACTCGTGAAGCTGGGGAGTGCGCTCATGTGAAACCGACACAGTTTCTCCGATGCCGATGTAGTTAAGATCGGTTTGTGAATCTTTCTCGTCTTCAATGATCATGTTATGCATTATGACACATGCTTTCATTATCATGGCCAGTGTTCCTTCATCCCAAAATCTTGCAGCACCGCGCACGATGGCGAAGCGAGATTGTAACACACCAAAAGCTCGTTCGACATCCTTCCGGCATGCTTCTTGAGCTTTAGCAAATTATTTCCTCTTGTTTCCCATTGGCGAGGGTATTGTCTTCACGAATGTTGCCCAATTAGGATATATACCATCGGCTAAGTAATATCCCATCGTGTACTCGTGTCCGTTGATGGTGTAGTTCACTTTTGGAGCTTCGCCGATTGCCAACTTCTCGAATAATGGAGAACGTTGAAACACATTGATGTCGTTGTTCAACCTAGGCAGACCAAAGTATGCATGCCATATCCAAAGGTCCTTAGACGCGACAGCTTCTAAAATTATCGTTGGCTCCTTCACATGTCCGCAATACATTCCTTGCCATGCTTTTGGGCAATTTTTCCACCTCCAATGCATACAATCAATGGACCCAAGCATACCAGGAAAGCCTCTATCATTTGCAACAGCAAGTAATCTAGCGGTGTCATTCGCATTGGGTGATCGCAGATACTCCTCGCCAAAAACATCAACAACAGCTGTGACAAACCTCCGTAAGCTCTCAATAGCAGTGCTCTCACCAATCCGTACGTAATCATCCAACGAGTCGGCAGCTACTCCATATGTTATCATCCGGAGAGCGGCAGTAACCTTTTGCAGACTAGTCAGACCAAGTTTGCCTGCAACATTCCTTTTCTGAACAAAGTAGTCGTCATGCTATTCTACTGCGCGCAAAATTCGTAAAAACAGTGGTCGACGCATACGAAACCTATGAACATCAATAAAGTTCTTATTTATAAAACTATATTAACCAAAAAAACAAACTAATATGTAATATTGGCGAACTAACCTTCGCCTGAAATAATTGGGACCATAAGTAGGATGTTCTGAGAAGTAGTCTTGATATAATCGCATATGTCCTAGTTCTCTTTCACGATTAAGAACCCGATGGCCTGAATCGATCCACCGGTTGTGAGTCTTCCGAATCCTCACCTTCAATGAGCAATGCTGTAGTCGCCGCTTCAAATAAAAAATCATCATCATAACCATCTAACAGGGCTTGTCGCAAAGCTCGACGCCGTCTCTTGGACGAATCCATTGGGCACGGCAACTTTGTACATGATGAGGTGGAAAGGCGCAAACGGAATTAAGAGATCAAATCATATAGTTAGGGTATGAATTCCATGATTACTACAGATGACATAATGGTAGAGGCAAGAAATAAATTATTAGAACAAATCTTCCTTTGCACATATGTACAATGCACGGATTGTCCATGGAGCAGGACTAGCACGGCTGCATGGTGCGGTAGCATGTGGAGTGAGAGAGGAGATCGATTGCGCGGATGGAAGAGTGCGTGACGCGAGTCGAGGACGCGTTACCGGATAGCGAGGCTTCTCCGGACTGCGCTGCGGCGATGGACAGGACCGGATCGCCCTCGACGCCTGCCGCGAGGACGCGGCCTCGACAGGACGGGATTGCAGCGCTGAGGCGATGGACAGACCCGATCGCCCTCGACGCCTGCCGCGAGGACGCTGCAGCAAACAAGATCGCCGACCTTGCAGTGATCGCGATCGCCCCAGGACAGCGCCTGTGCGTGTGGTCGCGACTCGCGAGTCCAGGCGTGACGATATGCTGGCCGACCTCAACTGCCCAGATGCAACGGCCCAGGCCCGATTTGAAATTGTGATAATCCAAAATAGAAATGCTGCTGTAGAGGGGGATGTATAGGAAGTATAGATTAGCCTTTTGACTCTCTAAATATGAAGTTTAGCCTACCTATTATTGATTATCTCTTGGAGATGCTCTTAGAGTATCCGCGTCCCTCGTAGTAAGGCAGTGCTGGAGGTGAGCGAATTTGATTAGCAACTGCGCCTAGCATCAACGCCAAGTATCGTAGGCGCAGTTGCTAAGGCCGAAATGCATGGCATCAAAGCTAAGCTTGGTTGCTGATGCTAATTAATATACTGTTCACACATATAAATAAGTTTTAAAATATTTGTGCCACTTAGCAATCATATATGGGCCTGTTCATATTGGCTTCTGCTTTTAGTTTCTACTTCCAAAAGCAAAAGCCAATACGAACGCTCCAACTTCTATAAGCCGCGCGTTTCTATCAGCCACTACTTTTCGCTTTCATATATTGTAATGCACTTTTTATTTTATTATATCATAATTTTGTAAGTCATATAGTGGTCTGAATGTTGTAGTACCTTTTGTTGCACTATCTTTCTTACATAATGCACTATCATTCATCAGCCGTAACCAAAAACCATCAGCAAAAGTCAATATGAACAGACCCTCTATAGATGGTGCTAACTGTTACAACAAAAGGGCTTAACAATGGTAATTTGGAAAGAGAGTGATGGATAACCCACCGTAAAACCCACTTTAGATGTTGGGGGATAAAGATATTCTTAGGGACTTCATTTGTGCCAAACCTGCTAGGTTTAACCCAAAAAAAAAAAAAAGTAGACCAAACCGGTTTAACTGCAAACCGATTTTCTGAACCTTATTGCCAACAGCAGTACTAGCACTAGCCTTGGGGTTGCATACATGTAAATTATCCAAAGTTAACTAAAACCCCTTTGTCCCTCTTGATAGGTGCCCACTGAATGAGATAATGCAGAAATCGACGTCTCCGTTTTGTGGTGCAAAGGCAAACACCTCACTTGCAACAGCAGCGGCTGCGTTGCTGTCGGAGCAGTACATGTATATAGATACCGGTTAACGATGTGGCCGTGGTCATTTTATGCATTAAAGGATGCGTTAACAAGTTCTGGCCCGATGGGGATGTATCACTATCTCGACAAAGACTTTTTAAGTGTTTTATCATACAAATATCCCAGCTTAATTTTGCACGGTCACGCCAGTTGAAAGAAGAATTTAATCCGCGTCAGAATCGAGATGTTATGCCTCATGCAAAAAGTAGCTAGATTGTTGATTACGAATATATCGGCTGCAATCTAGAAATAACACAAAAGATGCTAATTTATGACAGAATAAAAATATGAACAGGATAAATACCAAACCAAAAAAACAGAGACCTTAGCAAATATCATAGACTACCCTATGAATTACAGCTAACAGCATATTCCAATGGCAACATTATCAATTTGTTATATCAAAGATGGTTAAGGTACTGTAGTTCATATTGTACACAAAAGCACCACTATCAACACAGAAAACTAGTTCAAGTAAATAAAAGAAATAAGTGAGATACCTTAGCAAAGTAGTTCGCTGAATTCTCAATACATCTGAGGATAGTTAGCAAAGTAAATCCAAAGTTTTCAGATCTTTTACTTTTGACATCTACAGTAAATAAAAGAAATGAGCATTAACATTATGCATTAAGCAACATGATATTATAGAACATAAACCATTCATTCATAGTTATCTATGTGGTTGTCATCCTCATTGTTTTGACTCTTGAGGATGAATTGTTGTTTTATTGACAAACAGTAAAACACTTTTGTAACCTTGTGTTGCTCTGCTCGACCATGTTTGTGTTGGATTAATTGGGCTTGGTCCATTTTAATTTAGCAATTAATCAAATGAAATTCCCAGACCCATATGGGAAAACTGTTTAGTCCCATATGGAGAGTTGAATAGGAGTTACACCATTTTAAAAGGTGGAACGTGGTAACCCCCTTGTGGAATTGGAGAGAGCCAATACACGCGCGCGCGCTCACTCGCCTCGCCACGCCGAGCCGAGCCGTGCCGTGCCGTGCGCGCAGGCGTGTCGGGTGCAGGCGCGTTTTTCTTTATCTATTCGAAAATCGAAACGCACTGACTCGCAGTAAATAGTATTAACGAATGGTGGCGATAGCACGGTGCGATTACTAGTGAATTATGGCTGCGGTTACTTTCGAGTAATGGCTGCAGTTACTAGTGACTAATGGTTGCAGTTACTCTGGCCTCTTCGTTTTTGCTGTTACAAAAGAAAGGATCATAAAATGGCTCTCTACTCCATATGAAACCGGGAGAAGAAAGAACAGTATTCTGGTTCTGTTTTTGTTGCGGTTCTCTGCAATCTCCGGTCCAGAACCTTGCGCGCAAAGGGTTATGGGCGAGTAGGCCTCCGAAACTCCGTCCGTTTGCGTACCTGCACGGGTAGACGGGCGATCAAGTTTTTGGGGAGCGCATTGGCGCGACTGCTCAATCTGTGACGTACGTCGTCTACTTCCTGGTGGTGAACTGTTCGCGAGACTGCACTGCGAACATCTTCCCGCATCACGCCTCGATCGACTACATCGAATAGGCCATCATGTCGACTGATGGTAACGGCGCATCCGGTGTCTCCGACACTGGTCCCGCCCGAGGGTATAACCTGAAAACTTCTCTAGTGTATTTGTTTCTGTGCGCTATGAATATGTTAATAGGTGCTGCTGTTAGCTTGTTCGTTAGCGAATATGAATACATCATTGTTGAATCACTCATGCTTTTGTATGTCATGTTTTATATGCTGAATTTCAGGATTAAAATATACCAAAAATTGACTAGATTTTTAATAATCCAAAAACTTGATAGGTCTTTTTCGGTAGTTGGCTTTGCTGCGTTGCTTAAGCCGCACCCCTCGTTTGATGGTTCCAATTTTAAGAGATGGCGTGCACGTGCGATCCTGTGGTTTACTGCCATGGAATGTTTTCATATTACACAAGCAAGCCCGCTGAGCCTCTGTCTGCTAAGGATGAATGCAAGTTCAATATAAGGGATAACTTGTTTCGAGGTGCACTTGTCAACATACTGGCGGATAACATTGTGGATGTGTACATGCATTTGCCTACGGGCAAAGAGATGTGGAATGCGGCAGTGAGCTGTATGTCATGGAGCAGTTCTATGACTACAAGATGGTCGATGACCGTTCTGTAGTAGAACAAGCTCATGAGATTCAGGCGCTGGCAAAGGAGTTTGAGAACAATAAGTGCGAGTTACCGAACAAGTTTGTGGCTGGCGGTATTATCGCCAAGTTACCACCTTCTTAGTCGGATTTTGCTACCTCTCTAAAACACAAGAGGCAGGAGTTCAGTGTTACTGATCTCATTGGTACTCTTGGTGTTGAAGAGAAGGCGAGGGCAAAAGATACTCGTAGCAAGAAAGTTGCTGCTGAGGGAGGTTCTAGTGCCAATTTGGTGCAGAAGAAGAACCCTCAGACTTCCCACAATAAGAAGAAAAATAAGCCTATTGTCAAGCCCAAGGCTACTACTGAGTTTAAGAAGAAAGGCAAAGGAAAGGGCAGCTGCTTTGTGTGCAGTGATTCTGGCCATTGGGCTAAGGATTGTCCAGACCGCAAGAATAAGCAGAAGAAATCTGCCAACATGGTTATTAGTGATGCTGGAGGAACATTGGGGTACGGTAATTATTTACCTACAGTTCTTTCTGTTTGTCAATCACCTGAGTGGTGGGTTGACACTGGTGCTAATATTCATGTGTGTGCTGATATTTCCTTATTTTCATCTTATCAGGTCTGTCGAGGTTCCTCCTTGTTGATGGGAAACGGATTGCATGCAGCTGTTCATGGTGTTGGTACGGTCGATCTGAAGTTTACTTCGGGAAAGACCGTGCAGCTGAAGAACGTGCAGCATGTCCCCTCCATAAAGAAGAATCTCGTCAGTGGATCTCTACTGTGTAGAGATGGTTTTAGGCTTGCATTTGAGTCCAATAAATGTGTCGTGTCTAAGTATGGAACATTTTTTGGTAAAGGCTATGAGAGCGGAGGCTTGTTCCGTTTTTCTTTGATGGATTCTTATAATAAATTTGTGAACCATGTGTGTAACGATGATGATGAATCTAATGTTTGGCATTCACGACTTTGTCATGTTAATTTTGGGTGTATGACGCGCTTAGCTAATATGAGTTTAATCCCGAAATTCACTTTGGTCAAAGGTTCTAAGTGCCATGCATGTGTTCAATCGAAACAACCTCGCAAGCCTCACAAGGCAGCAAAAGAGGCGAGGAATTTGGCACCGTTAGAACTCATTCATTCCGATTTGTGCGAGATGAATGGCGTGTTGACTAAAGGTGGGAAGAAATATTTTCATGACGCTTATAGATGATTGCACTAGATTTTGCTATGTGTACTTATTAAAAACAAAAGATGAAGCGTTGAATTACTTTAAGATCTATAAAGCTGAGTAGAAAACCAACTTGAGAGGAAAATCAAGCGGGTAAGGTCTGATCGTGGGGGAGAGTATTTTTCAAATGAGTTTACTTTATTCTGCGAGGAACATGGAATTATTCATGAGAGGACGCCTCCCTATTCTCCCGAATCAAACGGGGTTGCCGAAAGAAAGAACCGCACTCTAACTGATTTAGTTAACGCCATGTTAGACACTGCGGGACTTTCTAAGGAATGGTGGGGTGAGGCTATATTGACCGCGTGTTATGTCCTGAATAGAGTTCTACAAAGAACAAAGAAGTAACACCATTCGAGGAATGGGAAAAGAAGAAGTTGACTCTCTCATACTTGCGCACCTGGGGATGTTTGGCCAAAGTTAACGTGCCAATTGTCAAGAAGCGCAAACTTGGACCAAAAATCGTAGATTGTGTATTTCTTGGTTATGCTATGCATAGCGTGAGTTATAGGTTCTTAATTATAAAAACTGGAATACCTGACATGCGTGTTGGTACAATCATAGAGTCCAGAGATGCTACATTTTTTGAGAATGAATTTCCTATGAAATGTGATGTACCTAGCTCATCTAGTCAAGAACCTATAATTTCCCTTGATTCTTTTGTGCCGATAGAACATGTTGAGGAAACGCCTATGGAAAATCCTGAGGAGGATAACAATGAAGTTACTCGAAAGAGTAAGATACAGAGGATTGCAAAGTCTTTTGGTGATGATTTCATTGTATACCTCGTGGATGACACTCCAAGAACCATGGAAGAGGCATATTCTTCTCCTGACGCTGACTATTGGAAGGAAGCAGTACGGAGTGAGATGGACTCTATTATGTCTAATGGAACTTGGGAGGTCGTTGACCGTCCTTATGGGTGTAAACCTGTAGGATGTAAATGGGTTTTCAAGAAAAAACTTAGGCCTGATGGTACAATTGAAAAGTACAAGGCAAGGCTTGTGGCCAAGGGTTATACCCAGAAAGAAGGTAAGGACTTCTTTGATACTTATTCACCTGTTGCCTGATTGACCACAATTCGAGTACTACTTGCCCTGGCTGCTTCTCATGATCTGCTCGTTCATCAAATGGACGTTAAGACAGCTTTCCTAAATGGAGAGTTGGAGGAGGAGATTTATATGGATTAGCAAGACGGGTTTGTGGTAGAAGGTCAAGAAGGAAAGGTGTGCAAGTTGTTAAAGTCTTTGTATGGCCTAAAGCAAGCACCTAAGCAATGGCATGAGAAGTTCGACAGAACTTTGACATCTGCTGACTTTGTTGTGAATGAAGCCAACAGATGTGTGTACTATCGCTATGGTGGGGGAGAAGGAGTGATCTTGTGCTTGTATGTTGATGACATACTGATTTTTGGGACCAACCTCAATGTGGTTGAGGAGGTCAAGGACTTTCTGTCCAAGAGTTTTGAGATGAAAGATTTGGGAGTGGCTGATGTGATTCTTAACACTAAGCTACTGAGAGGAGGTGATGGTGGGGTTACACTTGTGCAATCTCACTATGTAGAGAAGGTCTTGAGTCGCTTTGGTTATAGTACCTGCAAGCCTGCTCCTACTCCTTATGATCCTAGTGTGTTATTGAGGAAAAACCGAAGAATAACAAGGGATCAATTGAGATACTCCTGCATCATTGGCTCATTGATGTATTTAGCTAGTGCTACGAGACACGACATCTCGTTTTGTTGTGAGCAAGCTAAGCCGATTTGTTTCAAATCCGGGAGATGATCATTGGCGTGCTCTTGAGAGAGTGATGCGCTATCTAAAGGCAACCGTGAGCTATGGAATTCACTATGCTGGGTACCCAAAGGTACTGGAGGGCTATAGTGATTCAAACTGGATCTCTGATGCTGATGAGATAAAAGCCACGAGTGCATATGTGTTCACACTTGGAGGTGGTGCTGTTTCCTGGAAGTCTTGCAAGCAGACCATCTTAACGAGGTCAACCATGGAAGCGAGAACTCACGGCGTTAGATACCGCAATCGTTGAGGCCGAGTGGCCGCGAACTCCTTATGGATTTGCGGTGGTTGAAAAACCGATACCGGCTATCTCGATGAACTGTGATAATCGATTGTAATTATCAAGGTGAACAGTTCTAAGGGCAACATGAAGTCATCTAGGCATGTTAAGAGGCGGTTGAAGTCCGCCGTAAAGCTGAAAAACTCGAGTGATAGCGCTGGACTATGTCCGACGACTAATAATCTGGCCGACCAATTTACAAAGGGTTTGTCACGTAATGTGATAGATAGTGCATCGATGAGATGGGCACGAGACCCACATGAGTCATACCACGGTGGTAACTTTGTTCTACGTGATCGGAGATCCCGTGAAGTAGGATGGTGAAACAAGTCGTTGGTTGGTCGGGAGGAGAGACCTTTACAGGCTCATTTCTTCAATGATGCGCTTCTCTCCTATTCTGTATGGCAGGTTGGTTTTTACCTCAATGTGATCCGAGTGGCTTATTTAGAGCAGAGATGTCGGCCTACAGGACATCTTAGAAGGAACACACCTGTATGAGTTCGACTGCTGGTCACAGTCTATGAGATTTGGGTGATCTCTAGATACTCATAAATAGGCATGGAGTATGACTTATACGCTCCAACCAGAGGGGATGCTTTAGGCAGCCTAGTACTAGTAAAGGAATTGGGTAAAGCTTGTTCGCACAAAACTGTCAATTCAAGGTATAGTCCATTGTTCAGTTGTGGATGAGTATAACTCCTTTCCTAGGTGGATGTACAACTTAACAGTCTCCATCGAAACACTGGTATATCAAACAACAGCAGAACTGAGAGCATTTCTCATGTGCCTTGAAATTTGGTGGGGATTGTTGGATTAATTGGGCTTGGTCCATTTTAATTTAGCAAATAATCAAATGAAATTCCCAGGCCCACATGGAAAAACTGTTTAGTCCCATATGGAGAGTTGAATGGGAGTTACACCACTTTAAAAGGTGGAACGTGGTAACCCCCTTGTGGAATTGGAGAGAGCCAATACACGCGCGCGCGCTCGCTTGCTCGCCTCGCCACGTCGAGCCGAGCTGAGCCGAGCCGTGCCGTGCGGTGCGGTGCGGTGCGTGTGCGTGCGCGCAGGCTTGTCGGGTGCGGGCGCGTTTTTCTTTATCTATTCGAAAATCGAAAGCACTGACTCGCAGTAAATAGTATTAACGAATGGCTGGCAGTAACGGTGCAGTTACTATTGAATTATGGCTGCGGTTACTTTCGAGTAATGGCTGCAGTTACTAGTGACTAATGGTTGCAGTTACTCTGGCCTCTTCGTTTTTGCTGTTACAAAAGAAAGGATCATAAAATGGCTCTCTACTCCATATGAAACTGGGAGTAGGCCTCCGAAACTCCGGTCCAGAACCTTGCGCACAAAGGGTTCTGGGCGAGTAGGCCTCCGAAACTCCGTCCGTTTGCGTACCTGCACGGGTAGACGGGCGATCAAGTTTTTGGGGAGCGCATTGGCGCGACTGCTCAATCTGTGACGTACGTCGTCTACTTCCTGGTGGTGAACTGTTCGCGAGACTGCACTGCGAACATCTTCCTGCATCACGCCTCGTCCTGCATCACGCCTCGATCGACTACATCGAATAGGCCATCATGTCGACTGATGGTAACGGCGCATCCGGTGTCTCCGACACTGGCCCCACCCGAGGGTATAACTTGAAAACTTCTCTAGTGTATTTGTTTCTGTGCGCTATGAATATGTTAATAGGTGCTGCTGTTAGCTTGTTCGTTAGCGAATATGAATACATCATTGTTGAATCACTCATGCTTTTGTATGTCATATTTTATATGCTGAATTTCTGGATTAAAATATACCGAAAACTGACTAGATTTTTAACAGTTTGTGATCTTCACGTGTTATTTACATTACCATTCTCAGTTATACAGATTTGAGAATTGAGCAGTATGTCCTTTTGGTTTTCAATTTGACCACCTCAGATGACAAGTTCAACTCCATCAAATTGTAATGTTGCAAAGAGCAAACTTTTACATGATTGTGTTAGTTCAATTTCATGTGGCTCTCTATCTAGCATACCTGTTAATGTTGTTGTAGGAAAATAGAATGGCCCGAATAATTGTTGGATATATTACTTGAGTCTCGGAGGGCGTATATATAGAGTACAATATGACTTAGAGATCAAGTCAATTTGTTACAGATATGGAAGATTACTAGAGATATAGAAAGAACCATATGAGATACAGATCATTCTAATTGATTCTATTCTATCTCTTATAATCTTGTCAAATATGTACTCTAACATCCCCTCGCAGTTGAAGTGGGAGCGTTGCGGATGCTTAGACTGGAGAAGAAGTCGATGAGGATGCTCAAGCTGAAGTAGAAGCCAACGAGAAGTGCCATGCGAAGAGCCAGTGATGAAGTTGTCTGCCGTAGAGGCAATCATCGAAGGAGGATTGCAGAGGAGGTCGTGGCCGAGGTGCATACGACCATCTACCACGGTAGGTGTACAGTAAATCAATCATAGCTACAGGGAATCATTCGTAATTGCAGGGAACTGGTCATAGCTGTAGGGAACCGGTCATAGCTACAGAGAACCAGTCGTAGCTACAGAGAACCGGTCATAGCCATTGTGGTTGACCTACCGTGGTTGATCTGCATGGTCGACTTGCCATGGTCGATCGATCGTACTTGACCAGCGTGGTTGACCGACCGTGGTTAACCTGCCGTGATTGTTATCGAAGATGAGAGAAATGAGTAGAGAGGCGGTGGAGTTGGGGAGCCACACCGATGGAGGGGAGCAATGGGATGAAAGTAGGGCGGCATGGTCGGCCAGCCGTGGTCGATCAGTTGTGGTCGATCTGCCGTGGTCGTTATCAAAGATGAGAGAAAGGAGCAGAGAAGGGAGGAGAAGATGCTAGCGGAATAGCTGACGTTACCAGCATCAGAGGGGGAGGAGAAGATGCCGACGGAATAGCTGGCATCACCGACGGCTGTGGGGGAGAAGAAGAGCAAGCTTGTAGGCGTGGGATGCCGACACAATGGGAAAGGCAGCACGTTGTAAGCGTAGAGGAAAAAGTAGAAGCAAAAGATCAACTTGGTGAAAAAGTAGAAGCAAAAGATCAACTTGGTGTAGTGGACATTGGCAAAGTGCACAGCAACCGAGGAGATACGAGAAGAGACGGCGAAGTGGCAATCAATCGCAATGGCAGACATGGTCGGCAGTTCAGGGCGGCGACGACTGGGGCTGTGGAGCTCGGCGAGGGGGCGCTCATCGGGGAGCTCAGATATGGCTAGATCTAGACCCAATGTGGAGCTCCACGACGCTGGAGCCAACAGGGACGAGTGATGGAGAGAGCCAGCTCTAGATCCAAGCGGAGAGATCACCAAGGAGAGCATAGGGGGCTGGCTGGATCTGACACGGAGGAGACCGGATCCTGGGTTGGCGTCGGTCAGGAGGAAGTGTAGCGGCATGGCTCAAAGCGGTGACGACGGCGTTGGGCTCGGATCCGGTAGCAGGTTGGCTGGATCCAACCTGGCGGTTGCTGGATCTAGCGACGGGGAGGCCAGATCCGAGCCTGGTGTTGGTGCAATAGAGGCGCGAGTGCGTGTGCGTGGTCCGGCGTAGGCGGTGACTAGGGCTGGATAACGAGCTGGCTCGGCTCGGCTCGGTCTGGCTCGATAGGATAACGAGCTGGCTCGTTATAACTAACGAGCTAAAAAGCTAGCTCGGCTCGGCTCGTAAAAAGCTCGAGTTAGCTCGTTTGGCTCGTGAGCCAGGGCCAAAAAATGTCTCCATCATATATTCATCCATGGAAGCATGGCTCGTTTGGCTCGTTTAGCTCGTTTGGCTCGTTTGGGTACAATAGAGTACAAATTAACACATGCATGGCTCGTTTGGGTACAATAGAGTACAAATTTACACATTAACACATGCAATAGAGTACAAATTAGGTCCATAGAAGCAGCATATGCATATCTAAATTCCTGGAAGTATGGCTCGTTTGGCTCGTGAGCGGTTCGCGAGCTGGCTCGAGTTGGCTCGTTATAGCTAACGAGCTAAAATCTTGGCTCGGCTCGGCTCGTTATCCTAACGAGCCGAGCCGAGCCGAGCCAGCCACGAGCCGAGCGAGCTAACGAGCTTCGAGTTTTTCGTCCAGCCCTAGCGGTGACGGGGCTGGGAGGAGGGGCCGCTCGCGGGGAGGAGCTCGTGGATGGGGAAACCGAGGGAGAGCGCGATGAGCGACTCTGTCTCCATCTCACACTGGTGCTTGTGAGTACGGGCAATGCACGCAAGCGACTAGCGGTAGTGGCCAGACCAGCCCTGATCTAGTGTAGGAAGATAGGAGACCATCTATCTTCCAAGTTTTGCACAGCCCCTAAGAGATTAGATCATGGAGATTAAATCATCTCTCCCAGGGGCGGTACGCTGTGGAATTTGGTGGTGGCTGAGAATAGGCCAGATGCGAACCTACTCTGATATCATATTGAGTTTCATGCACCAGCTAGTTCACCCAAAAACTTAAACTGATGAGAAAAGACAGGTAATTCGCTTATACTTCAACACTCTCCCTCTCATGTAAGCTCACTTAGACATAAGACGTGGAATAGAAGTGGGCTGCAATTATTTTTTAATTGTGCCAACTGGGTCTTAAAACCTCTTGGCTCGATACCATATAGGAAAATATAATGACTGAAATAATTATTGGATATATTGCTTAAGCCTCCGAGGGCGTATATATAGAGTACAATATAACTTGGAGATAAAGTCAATCTATTATAAATATAAAAAATTACTACAAATACAAATTATCCTAATTGATTATATTCTATCTCTTATAATCTTACCACACCTATACTCTATCAGTTGTAAGTGAGAGTCTGCTAGCTTGCACGTACATCTCCTATCGCATCTTAATATGGTACTTTCCTGACATGATTAATTGATACAAAACTTGTAGGGTTCTCCAGAAGAATTCATTCACATCAACCGAGAAGCCCTTGAAAGTGAATATGTGAGCTCTAATCTCCATCACTGGATTGGCCTCATATTTCGTTAGTGGAAGGTGAAACTGTGAAAATGTAGTAGCACTAGAAGGTGAAAAACTGAAAATGCATGACTGAATTGTATGTTGCCGCATTGCTGCTCACATGAGGAGATTCATGAAAGGTGGGAATGCTCGATTTTCGTACAGTACTTTACCAAAGCGCCAAACTACTAGTTAGGATTTAGGGCTCGATTTTCTTACGGTGGCGTTGCCTGACAGCCGGTCGCTCGGAGCCGAGCTACAAGGGGCGGACATGGAGGCGTGGATGACTGGTGGATGCCGGGGGCAGAGGGGCCACGGAGGGCATTGTGCTGCGCTGAGGCAGAGGCCGGAGCTGCGGAGGGTGGAGCAGGTGGCACTATGGTGGAGGGCGGAGCCGCGGAGAGCAGAGGGTGTGTGCGTGTGGCCTGAGCTGGCGGCTAGGGTGGCACGCGGGCGCGGCGCTATCGGCGGAATCGGGTGGGATTGTGGGGCGGCTAGGGTTGAGGCTTGAGGGAGGCGCAAGGACTACGCGTTATGCCGTATGCGCCATGGGGTTGGGGCATTAACTCTGCGCAGGAGGCTGTTGGGCTAAACCAGTTACTGTTTGATCCATATAAACAGTAAAAAGGCACTGATTTAGCTAGGCCAGCAACCGGCCTAAAGCCCCTCTAGCCTGAACTCTAGGTTCACCCCTAACCACACTAAATATAGCTGTCGCTTCAAACAAGTTAGGCTATGGACGTTAATTTGAGGACCACTTGTGATTGCTCAATGTTTGAGACCACTCTTTGTTATATGTGAGTGGGTTTAGACATAAATATCCCAGAGATGTGTGTTGCGGCAATTATGCAGTGTGCAGTTCTAAAAAAGATAGCCAATTATGGAGTATATAAAAAGTTTTCACATCAACAACTATATAACCTTTTGGCAATAGTGCTTCAATACTCTAGAAAATAAAATCCTTTTTGGCAAAAATATGGTCAAAAGGTAAATAAGGCCTCTGTGGATCGAACTATACCAACATTAATTAGTAAAAACGTGCAACTTAATATTTGTGAAAGTTCCCCCTCCAAGGAGCGTAGAAAAGAACAGTAGGGAAGACTCCATCCTCGGTAAGACTCTGTTCTAAGATACTGTAGCTTTTAGTTGTACCTTTTGATTAAAATAATACTATAGCGGATGTTATCTTTTTTCTGAGATATTCAATTAAAGAAAAATAAAAACACTATTATATCTCTAAAAATAATAGAAATGAAAAAAAATTATATTAAAAAGCCAACGACCAAACGACTCTTGTCTTGCGGAAGTCAGGAGCCTTCGCTCTTAGAACGGGCCTAAACTCATTGACGTGTTTTTAAACTAGAGGTGTATGTTTATTCTTTCCGAATACTGATGGGAAAGCTACAGGTTAGGTGTCAATCAAGCTCTCAACACCAACTCCTGCGGCGTTCTTGCAGCAATATGCAGGCGTACAACCCAAGAGCCTACAGAAAGTACTGTTCATATAACTTGGTGAACGAGCATGAGAAGGTTAATGATATTGTTATGATGAATCATTGCAATAGTTATAGAATGGTTAATTAGTTTAGCAAATATTGCATTTGATTTGGACTGTTTTTTGGAACTGTTAGAAAAATCAGAAGTACCATAGGTGTTTGTGCGGTAGTACCATTGAGCATATTACCGACATTATAAGCGCGGTAGTACCGCAGGTGTTTATGCGATAGTACCATTGAGAGATAATTTTGGTCTGAGTAGCGGAACGTTTTTTCCAAAGAGATCCTATGCGAGGAGCGATGGTGCGGAAGTACCGCCTTGAGGCACAGTAGTACCGAGGCGTAGTAGTACCAGCGTGTTAAGAGCGGTACTATCGGATTTCGCAGAAAAATTAGATTTTGTGTTTTGAGTTGGGATAACCATATGATCGTGGTATGGACGTTGTTACTTATGTGCACATGGGTTTATTGTTTGGTCCTACCTTTAGGATAAGTAATCTGGGTGCATACATTTTGCTGTATGGATGAATTGCACAAATTGATGACTTTATGTGTTGTGCAGTGCTACGTGATTGTTTGCTTGTTGGTGTTGATTGCAGGACTTTGAAGGTAGGTCATGGTGAGGCGTAAGAGGGCTAGGACTAGGCATAGGGTGGTGTTGAGGTCCAAAATGGTCAAGGAGACGCCAAAGATAACTGAGGCTTGTGGAGTGGTTGCAAACCAGAACGACAAAGAACCGGAGCAGGAGCAACCAGTGGTGGACATGACGGACAATGACAAGGTGGACCTAAACTAGACTCAGGGAGGAGTCGATATCTAGACGATCGAGAAGGCCAGGTTCCATTATGCACGAGAAGAAGCATGTGGTGCACCAAGTAACTTGGGTTGTTTACAAGTGATGATGATTCGGTAGGATCCAGACGTGTGAGAGGCTTGACGACAAGTCATTAGGGGCTACAAGGAAGATGACGATGTATAGGCGATGCTTCGTGGCAAAGCAAGCAGGAAGTTTCGAGGAAGACGATGTATAGGTGAAACCGCGGCGTTGGCCTAAGTGGTTTAGATCTTGTATGTGCTGAAAATGTGAAGTGGATCGGGTGTTGATTCACTAATAGGTTAATGGTTGTAAGCCGCTTTGAGAAGCGTGCGTGAGTGTAAAACCCGGTGTTAGGTGGGGTTAATAGGTTATTCCTGATTTGGCCTAATGGGTGAATCCATTAGGTTTTGGTTTAGATTGTGAGTCTATATAAGGGGAGGAGAGGCAAGAGCTAGGGTTTGAGAAGATTGGCTAAGCCTTTTGATGACTAGCTCCTCCTCCCTCCTATAGGGAGATTAGCGTCCTTGGGTTGGACCCTTGTATGTATGTGCTCTAGGCTTAGAGCTCTGCTATCCTGAGAAATTGGCTGTAAAACCTACCTCCTAAAGAAGCAATACATCAATCTTTGATCATCTCTTTGTCTATCTCTTGTTTTAATTGATTTGCTCTTGTTTTGGTTGGTTTTGATCTCCTCTCTTCCCTTTTCTTGTTCTTGTTGTGCTAGGGGCGTATAAGAGATGGAGAGATCCTCTGGAATTATCCTCCACCCATCTAGGCACGTTGGTAGCAAATTCATCAAGAAACTCAGTTTTTGCACGTTCTTGACCTTCCAAGTGATTTCTTGATCCGAGAGTTTTTTGTTGGGATCTTCGAGGTTCTTGCTTGCTGTGACATGTGGCAAAATTTCATGTCATTGGATCTACGGATCAAAAGTTCTCTCAAGCGTCGAGTTTGTCGTTGAGCTTTTAAGAACACACATCGCCCATCTCATGGCATGGTAGACCTAGTGCCGACACGAGATCTTCATGTTTGTTCCAAGGGATTTCCCTTTTGAGCAAGAATGGTACTTTGTCCTCCTAGACCGTGTCTTTTAGTAGACCATTACACCATTGTTTATTTTGTGGGAAAGATGGACATCATGTAGACTCTTGATTTCGACATGCAAATCACATGTGACAACTCCATGCTTTTAAGTCTCCAAGTGTGCATAGCCTTTTTTCATAGCATAAACACTTGTGAGTCTAACATGAAGGCTTGTTTTGTTGATGGCTTCCTTAACACCTTTTCTAGTGGTGTTGGACGGAGTTGTGGACTTGGTTCTTATGATTTTGATTTTAGTCCATATACTGTCTTGAGGAAGGATTTTCGCCATTTCTCAAGTGGTGGACCTCATTCTCCCCATTGAAGCGTGTACCCACGTGAGGAGTTGTGAGTTCTTCTGGTGCTTCTGTTGGTATTCATCTTGGTGCTTTCACGCAAGGCATTCACCGCTTCTCAAGATATGGTACTCGTTTTCCTCATCGAGTTGCCCACTTGTAGCGTGCCTCTAAGCTTGGATTTTCTTGCATGAACTATCCATTGCATCAAGTTAACTTACATACTTCTAGTTTTGGTGTTTCAAAGTTTTGGGTTCCCAAGTATTTGCTTACTAACTCTTCGGGATCCAAGATACAGTCACTTTGTTCTTCTCATGTGTAGGTACTGAGATGTGGGATGGAGAACATGTGATTGATTGGGTTCTAGTCTTCCGCTTCATCACGTGATTGGAACACTTGATGGTTCTCCACTCCTTCTGATGGCCTTCAAGAGGCATATGCTTTTGCGTTTGGCATTTCCACCTATTTTATGAGCTATTCTATACATTCATGCCCTTATATTCATGTTTGCTCATAATTGGCATGTTATGGTTGTCCGTGTGCTCACTTGTACCATATTGGCATGTATTACTCATGTTACATTCTTATCATGTTTTTATGTGTATTCTGTTGTATATGCATGTACTAGCTAATTATTCATCTCTTATGGATGTGAGTTTTATCTTCATGAGCATGTATTATTCTTGCGTATTCAGTATGTGTCATGCTTTTGCCTGTGTTTCATGTATTCATATGTTTGATTGATGTTATTATACCATGTATGTGCATGATTTATTCCATGTCATGTTTTTCTGTATACTTGGTATTGTGATATATAAATTGTGGATACATGAGATCTTTTGTTATTGCCATTAGCATGAGCTACTCTAGTTTTATTACTTGTCATGCTTTCTACTTGCTCATGTGCATAGGCTAGAATTTTGATCATGTTTTTTATGTATGTTTGAGCTTGGCTTTTCATCTTAAGCTTGTGTTATCTTGATATATTCACTACCATGCTTTTGTGATATTTTTCTCTAAGTATCCATTAGACTTCCATGTTAGCATATCTTTCTCTTAATCCTTGTTAGCATAATTTAAGCATGTTCTATTCTTTGACATGTTTTATACTTACATAGTGTTAATAATACATGTGGTATTACTAATTATGGATACATGAGTTTTGCCATAGCTTTTCTTGCATTCTTTGACCTTGCTTGTATGAGTACCCTGCTATGTGCTTTGTTGCTCATTTACTTCATTCTTTGCCATGGATATAAATAGAGCTTGATTTATCTCTCTAGCATGTAGTGTTTTTGTTTTGCGTATTGCTATGCTTTGTACATTCTTATTCATGCTCAAAATTATTTGCTTATACTTATGTGAGACTTGACTTTTTATTTCCTACCTTACTTGGATTATCGCATTCTTGCGTGTCATGTGTCTTGGAAGTATATTTGCATATCATTCTTCACTAACCCTAGTTCCAAGGCACAAACGACTTCTTTTTGGGTGATATAGGCTTTACATGAGATATGGAAGACTAAGTGTGCAATATTGCAGCTGGGTACTAGGGGAGCGGTTAGACCTTTTGGTTCTGGAAGCTTTTGGGTCTTCTTCTTCCTCATTCCAACATTTGGTGATGGCTATCAATCTTAGGATGCAACTTGGCTTAGCTCCTACTCCTTCGACTACATCTCACCGCCAAGTGGTGTGGCGCAAGTTTTATGTCCTATGCTTTACCTTTGCCCTTAATTCATGCTTTACATATCATTCGAGGCTTTTGTAGTTGAGTGTTAGTTGGGCTAAGGATAGGATCACCACTTGCACAAGTCCCTTTTAGGTACATTTTGGGTTTTTTAGGTTGTGTTTCTCCAGTGTAGGTCGACCTTGCTTCTTATTTCACTAGTATCTAGTAGTGGACATCTCTAGTGTTTTAGATTCGCTCTATAGCTGTGAGTCATCCCTCTCTTACCAACCATGTGGAGTTTAGAGTCTAGCTCTCTCTTCTTTTAGCCATTCCTGTCATTTCCTTAGAGACCTTGTACAGAAGAGGGGTGTTGTGCTTCACTTTATAAAGTCCGATCAGCAGGTTGTGAATGTTTTAGTAAGGCACTTGTTTCTTCTCGTTTCGCTTCTTTGCGAGGAGATTTAGGGGTTATTAGTCCTTTTGGCCTGTTTTAAGGAGGAGCTTGATTTTTTTTGCATCCATTGTATCATATTTGTATGCATTAACCTATTGGATGCTTAAGTTTTAACATGACTTCATGAGTGTTGTGGTTACAGACCAAACAGAGAGAGATGTGGTAGTGGAGAGTTGGGAGAGTGTGATCGGTAATGGCTTGGGTCCTCCCCCATGGCCTGTATCCCATATATATATACACATGGGGAGTGCTTTTACAATTATATCCTTACATCTGAGTATCCCCTTCAGGGGCACTTATGTCATTACACATGGCCTATTCTGGGCTTTATAACCTTCTACCAGGCCTGCTGGGTTTAGGTGGGGGCCACCCCTACAACAGGAGCCTCTCATGTTGAAGAGCTTCACAGGGCCGAAGCCATCTTGCCGAGTCCTTTGGCCCCCTCCGTCCCTGCGGCCTGTGAACTCTTCTGAACTTGACCGAAGGCTGAGGCCGTAGCCGAACTCGACGCCTTGATTGGTGGTTGAGGTAGACGCGCGAGCGCTCCGTTCCGAGGTGGCACCTAATCGAAGTAGGCGCGCGCGCTCCGTCCCCTACCCTTCGAACGGGTGGCAGCGGAGCTGGCGCCTAGGCGAGGTAGACGCGCGCGCTCCGTCCCCTACCCTTCGAACGGGTGGCAGCGGAGCTGGCGCCTAGCCGAAGTAGACGCGCGCGCTCCGTCCCCTACCCTTCGAACGGGTGGCAGCGGAGCTGGCGCCTAGCCGAGGTAGACGCGCGGGCGCTCCGTCCCCTACCCTTCGAACGGGTGGCAGCGGAGTTGGCGCCTAGGCGAAGTAGACGCGCGCGTGCTCCGTCCCCTACCCTTCGAACGGGTGGCAGCGGAGCTGACGCCTAGTCGAGGTAGACGCGCGCAATCCTTGAAGCTGAAGCCGCGGCTGGAGCCTGCTGCGGTAGAGGCTCAACGGTGGTTTGAGTTGTAACTTCACACCGCGAACACCGCCACGCATGCGGTGATTGCGATCTGACGATGCGGTCATGCGCTGTAAAGGTTCCTGGAATCCCGCCGGCCCCCGGTTTTCCAGGGCTAGGTTGTCGTACCGTGCGACTCGCCTCGGCGCGTGTAAGGTACGTGGCGGTTTGTTACTGGTGCACGGCGGGATGTGAACGGTTGCGTGATCGCAGCTGCTCGCCTCTTCCCTAGGGAAGGGGGACACGGGGCGGGCAAGGAATGGCGCAGCTTCGATGTTGTTGTGATCCCATGGTCCATTAGTGCGCTTTTAATGACGGCTGGAGTCGTGTCGACGCCTGGCCTCGTGTGCTCCAGCTATCTCGTGCGGGGGTTGGCACGCGGCGGGAGGCCACTGGAGCGTCGTGCTCTGACGGTCCTTACCGCTGTGGTCGCGCCCCCTCGTCTTTGGTTATGAGGGATTGTGTGGGACGGGCCTTTGTACAACTTTGGTCACGTCCGGTACGCGGACCGTCGCGACGCTTTGGCATCGGGGCGAGGTGGCTTAAAATAGCCCTCGGAACCGCGCCCCCGCGACTCTACGCCCCCTTCTTGCTTGCATCGCCTTCCATACTCCCGTAGTATTCTCGCCGCCATACCCCTTTCGCGAGAAGCTATGGCATCTGGTGGCAAGCGTGGCCAGGCGGCTAGCGCCTGCGGCATTCGCCGGCGATCTTCACCGCCAGAGGTGAAGTACTCACTCAGCGAACGCGACCCGGCGGCGACGGACAAGTGTTGGCTGGCGGCGGAGAAGGAAGGCGCGTTCTCCGGCGAGTTGGGCCCGTCGCTCGTGACCGAGAAGACAATCCAAGCGCTTCTGCGCAGGGAAGCTGTCCGAGCGCCAGGCGATATGATTGCCCGCCGCCGATGAGGCGGAACCGCGCCCTGAGATGTTGGAGGCGCTCGTATTCGTTGCCTTTTTCGACACGGGGCTCCGCATCCCGGCGGCGGCGATCGTGGGCGACGTGCTGCGGACCTTCGGGCTGGAGCCGGCTCGCGGTGTACAGTTGGGCCTTGCGCTCGGGAGCGTGCTGGCCCAGTGCTTCGTTGTTCGCCTACCTGCACGAGACACGGTGCCAGCCCAAGGATCGGAAGGACGGGACGCTGTCGAGCTTCAGCAGTGTCACCTTTATTCTTCGGTCAACTTGCAGCAAGCTCTTCCCTGCGAACTCCACTCGCGGGAAGTTGGAGTCTCATTGGATGAAGCGGTGGTTCTACCACCGTGTGGAGAGCAGGAGCGGCCTTGAGTGCACAGGCCGGCCGATCGCGTTCAAGACCTCGCCCGTCCAGACGCTCGACGACGAGGACAGGCGGAGGGCCCGGCGGCGCGTAGGCGTGGCCGCCCGCTTTAACATGCGCGACCTCGCCGAGGAGTACGTGATGTACGGCGTGGCGCCGCTCGCCCGTGACTGGCGCCTTGCCACCGAGAAGCGTCGAGATGACAATGTTTCGCAGTGGGTCTGCTCACTGCCGACGCCCTCCAGTCTTCGTAAGCCTCGACCGTATCTCCCCTTTGCTCACGCGAAACGCGTTATAGGTTGATCTTATCTCCTGCTTTCTTTAGGGGTTCGCTTGGAGGATGCAGAGCAGGCCGCGCGCGTATTCCTGGGGCTGTATACCGGCAGGGAACACGAGCAGCACACGTTCGCTACCGCCGAGGCGGGGCTGGGGCGGATAAACCGCGTGTGCGAGGCCCTGGGCCTTGCTGTGCCGGAGCGTGCTGAGCCGGCCTCGCCACATCAAGACGACGGCGCGACGAGGGGGAAGGCGCCGTCTCGCAAGAGGGGCCGAGGTGGAGCGTCTGCCGTGCTTGGTGTAGCAGCTGCCAGTGCCGTTGCTAGCGCTCCCGATGGCATGGCAGACGCCGAGTCGGATTCGGCGAGGTACGGCGACTCCGGCTTGGATGGCGCAGACGCTGGGGGCGACGGATCTTCGGCGGGTGCCCTGGACGGCGGGCTCGCCACGAGCAGCCGAAGAGGAGAAGTCTCGTCACCCGTGGCGGTCGTCGAGACAGGATCCGAGGGGACCGGCGGTGCTGAGGTGGTGCCTTCGGCTGTGGCCGCCATAATGCCGGAGACGTCCTCCGTGGGGGCGCACGGAGCTGGATCTTCACCAGCAGCAGCGGCCGGAACCGGGGTGCCCCCCACAGAGGTTGCCACGGCGGGGGCTTTGCCCCCGGGTGCTGCAGTCGCGGGGGCCTCTCTGGCAGCGACTGCTGGAGCGGCGTCGTCGCCCCTTGCTCTGGCTAAGTGGCGTGTTCGCGGCGGAGCTCCACCGACGCCGAGGATTCGTCGAGCGGCGAGCATCGGAGCTTGTGGGACTCCGATGCATATGCCGAGGTTCCTGCGGCGCGCGCTCCCTCTGCCCTCCAGGCCACGCCGTCCGTCGTGCAGGAACGGTCGACGCCGGCCTCTAACGCGGAGGCTTCTGTTCTCGGCGGGACCGCGCCTTCTGCGGGCACTTGCGCCACCGTTACTCCGCCTAGTACTAGGGGGCGGGTCCCCGGAGCCCTCCTTCCGCTACCGAAGGTAAGGTGGTTTGGCTTCCCTGGTGTTTTTGTTGCGCCTTGCGGTGCTCACCTGCGTCCCTGTCTGCAGCGTCACTTATTCGGGAGGAGCCTTTCCGACATGGAGGTCTGGCGCGGCGGCACGAACGCCGTGGCGCTCGAGTCCGCGGACCGTTCCTCCGTCTGAGACGCTGAGGGCGTGGCATGGGATCGTGGATGACGCGGCCGCCAGCGTCAGCCAGCAGGCGCTTCATACCTATGGGGTGGAGTGTCTCGGGGACGCCTTCGAGGTGTCGGGGGTGAGGGTAAGTACCTACTTATGCGACAATGCTTGGCCATGCTGAGCTCGCTAAGTCGTTTTGCCCTACAAACACTGGTGCTGGGGCAGGCCCTACAAATGGCCTATGTTCATGCGCAAAGGGCGCTCGAAGATAGGCTGCGGGTCACCGAGGAGGAGCTACGCTGGCCACGGGGCCCGTTCGCCAGATGCCCGCATCCGTCACCGAAGCGAGGCGCGGCTGTGGTGGCGCACGCCGAGGGACTTGCCGCTTCGGCGCGGGAGTCGGCCGCGGAGGTGATGCGGCGAGAGTTCGCGGCGGAGCGGGACGGCCTTCTGCAACAAGTCGCCTCGCTAGAAAAGGAAAAAGGCGAACTCGCTGTAACTTTAGCGGAGCGTGACCGGACGCTTGGCGAGGCTTCGGTGGTTGCATGGGATGCCATGCAAGCGCTGGAAAGCCACCTCCAAGGGCTTGTGGCCAAAGTGCCGGACCACGCCTTCGGCCCGGAGGAGCTGTCGCGGACCCTTCGCTGGATCAAAGATGTCGCCGATGCTGCGCGTGGTGCCGCGACGACCTTCGGCGACCACTGTGCCTACATGGCGTCGTGTATGGTGTGCGCGCTCCTATGGCACCGTGGTTGCACACACATCGTCGGGCTGGAGGACCCCCAGCTGGAGATGGCCGGCGGGGCTGGAGTAATGTCCGGCGCCGTCCGTGTCGTTCGTCGCGCCATAAAGAACTTCTACGAGCGGATCTGGGACTACGCTGGATCTCTGGAAGTCCCTTTACGGGGAGGGGAGCCTCAGCCGATTTCTGGACGGGGTCCCCCGACGCGACGAGGATGGCGGTGGGAATTCTGAAGGCGTCGAGAATTCACAGGTGCGACGCCGGGGTGGCTAGGTGTAGGCATGCGTTGTAATGTCCGCCCCTTTTTGTGAATAAAATGCGCGCTTGCTCTACGAACTGACCATTTGAACTGTGCCCCGGGCAGCTTCCTTGCTGGGGACGACTGCTTGTGTCCGACCTTGCAACCCGGCGGCGCCTTCGACGCTAGCAAAGGGCCGATGAGTCGCTGAACTTTTGGGCGGGCCGACCCTCTTCAGGCGAGGTCCCGGCCTTAGTGCGTGTTAAGGACGAGCCCGCCGAATAATGGCTTAGAGCGGCAGATGTGCTGGCGGGCCTTTGTACTTGTAAAATTTTCCCGATGTATACATCTGCTGGCAATTAGGGTATGCACTGCGCGCTGTGCTTCAGGCGGTCATGCTGTGTTGGGATGAAGTCTCCACATTCGAAGTATGCCGTTGAAAGTAGTTGCGCAGGGGCCCCGCCTGCCTAGCCGAAGTGGGCGCACGAGCACTCCCGGGGCCTTGTTTCTCGGCGGAGGCGAACCTCGACGCTACAACTTGTTTAAAGTCCGTAGACCAGCGCGTGGGGAGGCGGACCTCGACGCTACGACTTGTTTAGAGTCCGTAGACTGGCGCGTGCGGAGGCGGACCTCCGCACCACGACTTGTTTAAAGTCCGTAGACTGGCGCGTGCGAAGGCGGACCTCCGCACTACGACCTGTTTAAAGTCCGTAGACTGGCGCGTGCGAAGGCGGACCTCGACGCTACGACCTGTTTAAAGTCCGTAGACTGGCGCGTGCGGAGGCGGACCTCGACGCTATGACTTGTTTAGAGTCCGTAGACTGGCGCGTGCGGAGGCGGACCTCCGCACCACGACCTGTTTAAAGTCCGTGATCGGCGCGCGCGAGGCGACCTCCGCACCACGACTTGTTTAAAGTCCGTGGACCGCGCGCGCGCGGCGGACCACGCACTACGACTGCTTAAAGTCCGTAGATCGGCGCGCGCGGCGGACCTCCACACTACGACCTGCTTAAAGTCGAGATCGGCGCTTGCGGAGGCGGACCTCCGCACCACAACTTGTAAAGTCCGTAGATCGGCGCGCGCGGCGGACCTCCGCTCACGACCTGCTTAAAGTCGTCAGGCGCGCGCGCGCGGCGGACCTCCGCACTACGACCTGTTTAAAGTCAGTAGACTGGCGTGTGCGGAAGCGGACCTCCGCACCACAACTTGTAAAGTCCGTAGACTGGCGCATGCGAAGGCGGACCTCCGCACTACGACCTGTTTAAAGTCCGTAGACTGGCGCGTGCAGAGGCGGACCTCGACGCTATGAATTGTTTAGAGTCCGTAGACTGGCACGTGCGGAGGCGACCTCCGCACTACGACCTGTTTAAAGTCCGTAAACTGGCGCGTGCGAAGGCGGCCCTCCGCACTACGACCTGTTTAAAGTCGGTAGACTGGCGCGTGTGGAGGCGGACCTCGACGCTATGACTTGTTTAGAGTCCGTAGACTGGCGCGTGCAAAGGCGGACCTCGACGCTACGACTTGTTTAGAGTCGGTAGACTGGCGCGTGCGAAGGTGGCCCTCCGCACTACGACCTGTTTAAAGTCCGTAGACTGGCGCGTGCGAAGGCGGACCTCCGCACCCCCTACCCCGAGGTGGGGGTAGCCTCTGGTGTACCCTGTACCCCGCGCGCGCGCCGTCGCTGGGGTCAGCCTTTGGCGTGCTACGTCGGTATTCCTTGAAGCTCTCAGAGTTGGCCTCCACGGTGCGCCATGCGTACACGTCCCGTGGTGTGCGAAGGCGAGCTTCGACGCGCTGAGGAGGTGCGCGATCGACAGCCACGCAAGGTTCGCGCCGCGTTTGCGTTTTGCTTAGCGCACAGGGACAGCATTCGCGTCTTAGTTATACTCCGTAGAGTGCGTGGGGTCAACATCCACGTCGTATGATACACCGAGAGTATGCCAGGACGAAGTCACGGCGTCTGAGGTTCGCGTCTTCTTTATACTCAGTAGAGTGCGCAGGGAGAACATCCGCGTCTTATTTATACTCCGTACAGCGCGTGGGGTCAACATCCACGTCGTATTTATACTCCAGAGAGTACGCACAGGGACGAAGTCCCTGGCGTGCGCGGGGTTCGCGTCTTGTTTATACTCAGTAGAGTGCGTGGGAAGAACATCCGCGTCTTATTTATACTCCGTAGAGTACGCACAGGGGGCGAAGTCCACGCGCGCTGTGAGTTCGCGTCTTTGTTTATACTCAGTAGAGTGCGCAGGGAGAACATCCGCGTCTTATTTATACTCCGTAGAGTGCGTGCAGAGGCGTCCCCCCACACGTCTTTGTTTATACTCATGCCCGTGTCTTTGACGGAGAGTGCACACGCGAACGTGCGTCTTCGGTTTATACTCATACCCGTATCTTTGACGGAGAGTGCACACGCGGACGTGCGTCTTCGGTTTATACTCATACCCGTACCCCTGGCTGCGGAGAGTGCACACGCGAACGTGCGTCTTCGGTTTATACTCATACCCATACCCCTGGCTACGGAGAGTGCACACGCGAACGTGCGTCTTCGGTTTATACTCATACCTGTACCCCTGGCTACGGAGAGTGCACACGCGAACGTGCGTCTTCGGTTTATACTCATACCCGTACCCCTGGCTACGGAGAGTGCACACGCGAACGTGCGTCTTTGGTTTATACTCATACCCGTAGCCCTGGCTACGGAGAGTGCACACGCGAACGTGCGTCTTCGGTTTATACTCATACCCGTACCCCTGGCTACGGAGAGTGCCCACGCGAACGTGCGTCTTTGGTTTATGCTCCAGGAGGACGCGCGTAGGCGAAGCCTCCACGCATTCTCACCGCTTATTTTTGCATAATGATAATAGGTTGGCGACAAACGGAACTTTATTACATTACCGTTTGCATGGGTGAGCGATTACATATGGCAGAGGTACTAACCATTTGTGTTTGGCGCGGCCGGAGCCTCTAGTAGTGGTACTATCTGTAGGGCTTGCCAAGCCGTCCCCGGATGACGCCGTGGGTCCCCGCGCTGCGGTGCCGACCCTAAGTGTGCCGCTGATCGCCGCGACGGGGATATCTAGTGCCATGCTCGATGCGCCGGGCCATGTCCTGGTCGCCACGAACGGTAATGATGGCCCACGGCCCCGGGAGCTTCATGCATAAATAGTCGTGATGCGGTACCGCCCCGAAGGAGTTAAGGATTGGACGCCCCAGTATGGCGTTGTAAGGGTATGGGAGATCGACGACGTCGAATGTGGCATCTTCGACCCTTTCATTGTCGCCCTGGCCGAAGGAGACTTGTAGGCATATTTGGCCAAGCGCCCGTAGAGGTTGTCCTCCGAATCCTTGCAGCGGGACTCCCGACGGGTCGAGGCGGCTTCGGGGAATCCCCATCTGGTCGAAGGCTGCCACGAACAGGATGTTCGCGGAGCTGCCACCGTCAACGAGGGCACGTCCCACGTCGCATCCCGCTATAACGACCCGGACGACCAGGGGGTCGTGGTGAGGAAGCTCCACGCCTTGGGTGTCGGCGGGTGTGAACGTGACCTCGTGCTGTGCCCAGTCTGGCGGTGTCTGCGCTAGGTACACCGCCACGTGATGCAGCCTCCGTACGTAGGCCTTCCGTTGCCGTGCCGAGGCGAACCCCAGTGAGGAGCCTCCGGAGATGACGTTGATAACCCTGTGGTGGGCGGCCTCCGGGGCCTGCAGTTGCAGGAGACCCTCCCGAGGCTGTTGCACATGGGCCTGAATTCGCAGAGGGCCCTCGTGGGGCTGCATCCTTTGTACTTGGATGTGCGTGGGGGCTTCGTATGGGTGCTGTACGTGTGCCACCATGGGCGGGCGTGCCTCCAGGTTCCTGTCCCGGGTGACGCTCTGGCGGAGCGCCGCGATAGAGGTGCACGTGCGCGTGTCGTGGGTGCCGCGACCGTGGACTTCGCACCACAGCCCGTGGTGCTGGTCGTCGTAATCTCCACGGCCTCTGTCGTCGCGGCCCCGGCCACGACCGCGCCCCCGGCCGCGGCGCCCCCGACCGCCACGACCCGCGGGAGTGCTTTTTTCGGAACCGCCTTCGATATCGAGGACGTACCGGCCTCGCCGCGACTTCTGCTGGCCGCGCTTGGGCCCATCGGATGACTCCTTGTGCGGGGTGTCCTTGCGCTCAGGCGCATCCTTGGACGACTCCTTACGTTTTCCCTTCGAAGAACCGTCCTTCGGCGGATCTTCGATTTTCGCCGAGGCATTGGCCTGGTTGGTGTCGGAGTCATCACCTTGTCGTCGCCGCGCGTTTTCTTCCGCCCTGGCGTATTCCTTATTTTGTCGAAGAGCTTCGTCACTATCTTGATTGGCTTCCGTGCGTTGTACTCGGCCATCGGGCCGGGGCGAAGGCCCTGTATGGCCGCATTGACAACGGTGGTTTCGTTAACGTCTTTGACTTGACAGCGTATCTTCGCGAAGCGTTTGAAGTAGTCCCTGAGCTTCTCCGAGGGTTTCTGCTTCACGGCGAAGAGTTGGTCTGCGTCGACCCGCTCAACATAATTTTCTTGGAAGTTGTTGTGAAGGCGGTCACGGATCTGCTCCCACGCGTAGATGGAGTTTGGCTCTATGGTAAAGAACCAGGAAAGCGCCACTCCCTGCAACGCGAGGGGGAGCCCCTTCGCCTTTGTGGTGTCATCTCCACCCGCGGCCTCGATTGCGGTTTCGTAGACACGCACGAACTCGCGGGGGTCCGTGTCTCCTTTGTAGGGCTCGATGACGCTGGGGTATTTGAAGTCTTCGGGCCACGCCGGCGTCGTAGTAGTCCTAAAGCGGGGACTCGGATCGACGCGTCGTAGCGGCACGGCTGGATGTGGGGCGTCGCGGTATGCGCCCTTTCCGGCGTGGGCTCGGCGCGGCCATCGGCGCGGCTGCGGCTCGAACCTCTTGCATGTTTGGACAGCCCCGCGAAGATCCCCAGCTCTTGCTTTGGGCGCTTTGAGGGCCGCCCAGGTGCTTTCCACCGGCGGCGCGGCGGGGCGTCGGCGCACCAGCGGGTGGGTCGGCACGAATGCGATCGCGTCGCGAGCTCCCGAGCTGCCGGTCGCTCCGTTGTGGCTACCTCCCACCGCCCTGTCCGCGCTACCTGCGAGCGTTGCGGCGAAGGCGGCGAGGTTGGCCGCTGTCGCGTCGGTGACGGGGTCAGTGGCGGGGCTGGTCGTCGCAGCGGCAGTGGCGGGGCCGGTCGTCGCAGCGCGAGTGTCAACGTCCTCGACCACCGCGCCTGTGTCGTCACTCGCGCCCGCAACAGCTGATGCCGAAGCCCTGGTACCCATGCGACGCACCGACCCAGCCGCCTTTTTCCCCTTCGCCGCCGTCGACAAAGCTTTTTTCGGTGCCATCCTTCTTCGAATTTCATACTAGCTCCTGTCCTCCCCACAGACAGCGCCAACTGTTGTGGTTACAGACCAAACAGAGAGAGATGTGGTAGTGGAGAGTTGGGAGAGTGTGATCGGTAATGGCTTGGGTCCTCCCCCTAGCCTGTATCCCATATATATACACACATGGGGAGTGCTTTTACAATTATATCCTTACATCTGAGTATCCCCTTCAGGGACACTTATGTCATTACACATGGCCTATTCTGGGCTTTATAACCTTCTACCAGGCCTGCTGGGTTTAGGTGGGGGCCACCCCTACAACAGGAGCCTCTCATGTTGAACTTATTCATTTCTATCTTGGCATGAAAATAGTCTGTATGACATCTTAGTAATTTTAGATTGTGCTTATGCCTAGATATCATGAGAATTTTGATTAGTCCATAAGTTTTTTCTAGACTTGGTTTGCACTATACTTTGTTGTTCTAGATGCTCTGATAAGGGCTAATTTGAGCTTGTGTGGTGGTATGTTCTCATATGTTCTTTGTCATCAGTACTTTTGATGCTACTTTCATTATCATGTGTCTCAGTACTGGATCCATGCTTGTATATCACTTACCGCAGTACTACATCACCAATTGTTTCTGTGTTTAAGTCACATGTTGTGGATGTGAGAGAGAAACCATGTGGCGTGTGTGGATGTTTTGAGTCTCTCATCGCCTTTAAGCTTCTAGTGGAGGTTTCTATTGATCTCATGATGCAGCTTCAGTTAGCTTCCATCACATCAACTACATCACATCGCCAAGCGATGTGATGGAGATTTAATCCCTTGTGATTTTCAGTTTCTTGCTTGCCACTACTTGATTTTGCATAGCATTTCTGTTCTAGTGGTAGGAAGGGTCTGTCTGAATAGATAGGAACAAACTCTAGATGGTTTTGTCTCAGTCACACCTCTCATCCAAATGGTTCTCTAAAATTATTTGCTGCCTAATTGAGCTTTCTTCTTGGCCACTAGTGTCTTGTATTATGATAGTTAGTGTTGCTTTTATGCTCCATGGTATGAGGTTATAGGCTAGATATCATGAGGGAAGGGTGTGTCTGGGAGTCATCTTGTTGAGTTTGAACCCCGGATTTTACACATAAATTCTTGATTCTTCTCAATTTGCCTTCTTTAGAAGGAATTGGAGCTTCCTTCTTTTTAGGCTGCTTTTTAGGGGAAACTTATTTCTTGTGCAATAATTTGTATCATATTGCGTTTTAATTTCAGTATGCATTGTATATACATGAATGATTGTACAAATCATGGAGCTTTGACTATTATCTTTATGTGACATGATATCTTACCTTACATCTTGTCATGACTTGTGCTAGATTACCAGATTTATCAAGCCCTTCTATGTGTAGCTTAGCTCTTGCCATGCTAGCTTTATTAAATATGAACAACTTGAATTAAATCATATCTTGTTGGATCATGTGATTAGTCTGGTTCTAGTAATCCTCTTATGATTCATGGCATGCCAAATAAGTTTAGTTGAGTCTTGAATCTGTATTGAGCTTTAGATTGAGCTATGCTAGTTCATTAGTGAAGTACGAGTTAGTATTAACTCTTTGTTCTTGAACTATGTCAAGAAAATACAAAAATGATCTCTTTTGTGCGAAAAAACTGATCTCACCCATTCTTGCTCATGAGATGGCTTATCATTACACTAGGCATGAACTCAGATGGAGTTTTGAATGACCAAGATCGCTTCGTTAAACTTCTTGCTTAGGGTGATCGTATAATGCTTGAGATCTAGAACATGGCTAAGAAAACAAAATTCTATGAAAAATGGTTGAAGCTCAGTTAAAGCCAAAAATAAATTTTAGAAAATGCCAAATGTGCTAAATTTGCTCAATTACAAGTGGTGTCAAGTGCTAGAACAAAATATTTCAACCTTGAACTTGTAGCACTCTAAATTGACTCAATTATAGCTTCTTGGTTCCATTTAGAATATTAACATGGCTTGACTCATTTCTAGATTTCTTTAGTTAGACTATGATCTTGAGTGACTTGACATGTTAAACAATCCATTTAATTTTAGATTATGACTCATTTGGCTTCAGCCTTGCTATATATGATTTGTCATGATCTAGATAGCACTTTCACTTTTTATGGTTTAGTGTAATACTTGAAAAGTCGTTTTGGATAATCATCATAGCTCCTAATGCTTCAAAATGAATAAAATGCAATCATTTCACTCTGATCATGCTCTGTCTTCTCCCATACAACTTGATGACTCCATTGTCAAAGAGAGAGAAAGATCGTTAAAAATGCATATTTAGAGCATGTTTTGGAGTTTGTGTTTAAATTTTTACTAATTTGGAGTTTGTGATTTATTCTCATCATGATCAAGGTCAAACAGAATAATTATTCTTTTATATGGACCTAGAGTGAGATTTCCTGACTCATTTGGTGGATTTGAAACCTTTTGCGGAAATTTTGTTATTCTCAGTGGCTTCACTCTATTTCTGCTTCATTGGTCATTTTCAGTCATTGCATTCTTCTTGTGACCATTTAGAGCTCTCTTTGCAAAATTTTCTTCTTTGTTTAAAACCACCTCCAATTTGCATTTTTGAAGTATTGCCAATGGGTTCATCAAGAAGGAGATTGAAAGACCATTTAAGAAGGTCCATGATATTATTGTGATGAACCATTGCAATGCTTGTGGAGTGATCAATTGGTTTTGTAAAGATTGCATTTGATTTGGGCTGTTTTCTAGAACTGTCAGAACAATCAAAAGTATCGTAGATGTTTGTGCGGTAGTACCATTGAGCGGTAGTACCAACACTATGAGTGTGGTAGTACCGACATTATGAGTGCGGTAGTTTTGGTCTAAGCAACGAAATGTTTTTCCAGAGAGGTCCTGTGCGAGGAGCGATGGTGCGGAAGTACTACCTTGGGGCGTAGTAGTACCATAGCACGGTAGTGCTGACGTGTTCAGAACGGTAATATCGAATTTTGCAGAAAAATTAGATTTTGGGTTTTGAGTTGGGATGACCAAATAGTCATGGTATGGATGTTGTTACTTATGTGCACATGGGTTAATTGTTTGGTCCTAGGTTTAGGATCAGTAATTTGGGTGCATACATTTTACTTTATGCGTTGTGCGGTGCTACATGATTGTTTGCTTGTTGGTGTTGGTTGCAGGACTTCGGAGCTAGGCCATGGTGAGGCGTCAGAGGGCCAGAATTAGGCAGAGGGTGGTGCTGAGGTCCAGAACGGTTAGGGAGACACCAAAGATGACTGAGGCTTGTAGGGTGGTTATAAGCTAGGACAATGAAGAACCAGAGCGAGAGCTACTAGTGATGGACATGACGAACAATAGCGAGGTGGACCGGGACTAGGATCAGGGACGAGTCGAGGTCCAGACAGTCGAGGAAGCTGGGTGCCGTTATATGCGAGGAGAAGCATGTGGTGCGCCAAGTGGCTTGGATTGTTTGCAAGCGAGGACAATTCGGTGAGATCCAGACACGTGAGAGGCTTGACACAAGTTATTGGGGGCCACATGGAAGATGGTGAAGTATGGACGATGCTTCATGGTAAAGGAAGCGGGAAGCTTCGAGGAAGGCGGTAGAAGGGCATTTTTAACAAATTGCCCAATACCGGAAAAGTGGCAGTTTGTGAAACCGCGGCGTTGGCCTAAGTGGTTTAGGTCTTGTATGTGCTGAAAATGTGAAGTGGATCGGGTGTTGATTCACTAATGGGTTAATGGTTGTAAGCCGCTTTGAGAAACTGTGTGAGAGTAAAACCCAGTATTAGGTGGGATTAACAGGTTATCCCCAATTTGGGCTAATGGGTGGATCCATTAGGTTTTGGTTTAGGTTGTGAGTCTATATAAGGGGAGGAGAGGCAAGAGCTAGGGTTCGAGAAGGTTGACTAAGTCTTTTGATGGCTAGCTCCTCCTCGCTCCTATGGGGAGACTAGGGTTCCTTGGATTGGACCCTTGTGTGTGTGTGCTTTAGACATAGAGCTTTGCTCTCCTGAGGGATTGGCTATAAAAACCTATCTCCTAGAGAAGCAATACATCAAACTTTGATCATCTCTTTGTTTATGTCCTGTTTTGATTGATTTGCTTTTGTTTTTATTGGTTTTGATCTCCTTTCTTCCCTTTTCTTGATCTTTCTATGCCAAAGATGTATAAGAGAAGGAGTGATCCTCTGGGAATCATCCTCCACCCATCTATGCACGTTGGTAGCAGGTTCATCAAGAAACTCGGTTTTTGCATGTTCTTGACCTTCCAAGTGGTTTCTTGATCCGATGATTTTGGTTGAGATTTTTTGGTATTCTGGCTTACTGTGATATGTGGAAATACATCTAGAGCCATCCTGACCATCATCTATCCACGAGCAAGTTGTATGCACCATTTGTGGTTTTGGCTCGATTTTGGTGCAACCTTTCAACAAACTGAAAAAGGCCTCAATTTTGATCATGATTTTCATAATTGTTAATTGGAATAGGTTCCTGATATCCTAAAGTAGTTCGCTACAAATTTTCAAGTCATTTGGATCTACGGATCAAAAGTTATCTCAATTTTGGATTTTGAAACCGTGCTGAAAACACTGTTCATCCTGATTTTACTGTAGTAGCGGTAGTACCACATTTACTGTAGCAAGCGGTAGTGCTGCAAATTTAACTACAGTAGTTCTGTTTTCGCTAATTTTTCTTGGGTTTTCAGTGTTTCCAATCACTGGTTTTTGTGGTGGTCTTCTATTCTAATCTTCATAGCTCTGTAGCTATTGAAGTGAAGATTTGTGAATATTTGGGGGAACATTTTGGGGCACCATTCACCCCCTCTGCTGCCATCTTCGGTCCTACACTGGGTCATAATTGTTTTGGTAGTTCATGCATTTACACGTAACGGAAAAAACTATAAACATTCAACTTATTCTTTTTATTTTAGTGAGTTTGTCGCCACGTTGGGGCACTCTTCCAGATTTGTGCAACCTCCACTCCTTCAGCTCTAGAGAGCACCTTTGATGCCAACAAAGCTGCTAGCCTCTACTTCCACCTCATACACCTTGCTCCTCCTAAGATTAAGGTGATAGACCATGTGGAGGTGCCCCGTGTGTGTGATGAGTAATTTACATCTGTTTTAGAAGAGTCAAGTTTGGTTTGTGTGGTTCGGACCATGTCGTTGCGCGGTGCAATTGGTTTCGGTCGGACTTTGTTGAACTAGGTCGAACGGGCTTAAGTCGTTTATTTTTTCATTTCGATCGGTTTGGGCTTTGAGTTTTTTCTCCTGATGGTAATGTATGATTACATGTGTCGAGCGGTGCTATGTGATGTATTTCTTGTCTGTGATGGGTGCAGGACGTCGAGGTGGAGTCGTGGCGAGGCACGGGATGACCGGATTAGGCACGGGTGGTGCCGAGGTCAGAACGGTCGAGGTGTGCCAAAGACGGCGAGGACTCGAAGTGGCTGCGTGGCTTGGATGGCAAGGAATGAGGAAGCTTCCTGGAAGGTGCGCGAGGGGCGTTTTGGTGAATACACAAAGCTGCACTAAAGGAAGTGGATTGTGGATAAAGCGCCATGAGTTGTTGAGAGCTAATGGATAAAGTGGGTTGTAAACCCATTAGTGGAGGCTATAAATAGAGAGGTGTTCTCTAGTGCTATGTGCAGATTTTTAGAGAGATGAAATGAGAGAATGGCTTTGGGAGAGAGTTAGGGTTGCTAGAGTCAAAAGAAGCTTTGAGAGTTTGTTTTGGCTTTAGGCTTTAGTTGTTGGAGAGTAGTTGAGGGCAGCAGGAAGTGTCTCCTTCGTTCATCCCCTCTGTGTGTGTGTGTGTGTTCCTCCCAAGCAAGCATGTAGTGTGTGTTCTTGAGGCTTTGGAGAGGGAAAGGATGAGTTGAGAGCCTTGTAATCATTCCTCTTGTTCTAATGTCCATGCGTATGGGGACTCATCTGTAATCCTCGTTTGATTTGGAATGAAATCTCTGAGTTTTTCTCCCGTGCTCCTGTTTGCCTACGATGCTCTCTGTGCTTGATTTCTTGGATTCCTGTTTTTGAGTTGTTTCTTGTTGAGAAGGTGTAAAATGGGTTGCTTTATGCTGGGATGATGACTCAAGATCACTTGATCAGATAAGATCCCAAGAACCCATCTTTGATTCCAGTTTTTGTGTTGTGAACTCCTCTGTTCTTGTTTTGCCTTCTAGGGTTTTGGTGCTGTTCTTGATTCCCTTCTTGAGATGGCATGAAACTTGATGTCTAGAGTCTAGAGGCTATTAATTAGCTTTCCTCAAAGTTTCATGGCCAAAGGATCAAAGGTTGAGGAGTAATTTGGTTTTTGGCTCAGCTCTTGCAAGTTTTCAGATTTTTGCCATAATCTGAAATTCTTGATCTTTAGTTTGATTTCTTTATTTCCTAGAGCCTCCTTGCTATTTAGTTTATAGTAGTGTTGCTCTGGGGCAAAAAGAATGGAAGAAATCCATCGTTTTATCAGTTTTCCCGAAGTCTGAATATTTTCAGTTTCATTTTGCTTTGGGCTCCAGCTTCTGTTTCTGGTTTCAGAGCAACCGGTCAAAACGGTGGAGGCAGAGCGGTCAGACCGCCCTGCAGCCGGCGGTCTGACCGGGCTTGGCTTGGCGGTCTGACCGGCCAGGGCAGTCTGACTGGCCATGACCCACCGGTCTGACCGGCCATGACCCACCGGCCTGTGTTGCTTGGTAGTTTTCAGTGATTTTTGACTCCTTGGTTTCTTTGTTCTTTGTGCTCATTTCCTCTGTGTTGTGAATTTTCTAGTGAGCCATTTTACCAACTTCATAGCTCCTCATAGCTATTGGAGAGGGTTTTCTTTTAGGTACTTGTGGGGGACAAGTTTTTGAAGGCGACATTCACCCCCCCTCTGTCGTCATTTCGGTCCAACAATTGGTATCAGAGCAGGTTAGCTCTTCTTCATAGATCTTAACCGGTCTTTATAGCCATGGCAACAGACAAGTACTCGACCAAGCCTCCAGCCTTTGATAGCATCGATTACCCCTTCTGGAAGAGCCGAATGGAGACATACATCCAGGCTCAGGGTATGCCATCTGGTGTAAGGTCAAGGTCCGGTTTGTTGTTCCTGCCGATGAGAACATCAACGCCGGGAATATGGCTGATGTTGAGGCAAACGCTAAGGCAAGGAACATCATAATCCAGGGTCTGAGTCGTAGCGAGTTTGACCGCATATCTCATCTTTCGTCCGCCTTCGATATTTGGGAGACCCTTGATGCTTACCATGAGGGCACCACCCAAATAAAGACGGTGCGACAGGACCAGTTCAAGCGAGATTACAATAAGTTTGAAATGCTCGCTGGCGAGTCCCTCGATCAGTGTTTTGCATATTTTCACAAGATTCTGAGCAACCTCCGAGCGGTCGGTCTCACATACCCCGACTCGGATAACGCTCGACAGATGCTTGCTGCACTCGACCTTCGTGTCTGGGAGATGAAGGTGACTACCATCAAGGACACCACAGACCTGTCGACTTTGACTCTTGATGCGCTGTACTCGCACCTCAAGACTCACGAGATTGATATTGTCTCTCGCAAGTTGAAGTCACAGTCGATGGCCCTAGTCACCGATCCTAGTTCGGCTTCTGGTCTTTTTTCTGATTCGCTGTGTGGATTCTCCCTTGATGCTCTCTGTGACATAACTGATGATCAATTAGAGCAGCTTGCGGATGAGCAGTTAGCCCTCCTAGCTCGGAGATTCTCCCATGCTTAGAAGAGGAGGAGGGACGGAAAGAGAGGAGGACCCGTGATCTGCTTCGAGTGTGGTGGCCCCAACCAAATTCGAGCGAACTGCCCCAAGATGGGGAAGGGCAAAGGTGACTATGGCGGTTTGGGCAAAAACGACTATATTGACAAGAACCACAACAAGAATCCCTCAGCTCACGCACAAGGCAAGAAGAAGTTCCGCGACCTTGGCAAAGCCAAGAAGCTCTTCCACCACGTCCTCACCGCCTTCGACGACCTCGATCTCAGCGAGTGGAGGGGTGGAGCGACGACGATGGGACAGACGAGCAAGACCCCAAGGGCGGCGACGACTTCTTCGGCATGTGCTTCATGGCCCTTGAGGGCGAAGTGAGCAACAGCGAGTTGTACTCCGACTCCGACGAGGTATTTCCTTCCTACGACCAGCTCAATCATACTTTTCTTAAGCTAGGTGGATTTCATGCTAAGTCTAGAGCTAGGTGTACCGAGTTAGAGAAGAAAGTAGATAGACTATCACGGGAGCTTACTTCACTCACATCTGCTCCCTCCCGTGATGATTGTGATGCATGCTGTGCTCTGTTGGGTGACACGGAGAAACTAAGGACCTCGCATGATAGTCTGTCCTCTGAACTTGATATTGTTAAGATGGAGAATATTAGTCTCTTGGGTGAGCTTGAGATGAGTAGGGTAGTTCCTGTTTCATCTACTTCTGTTGAGACTAGCGCTTGCATCTCATGTGAGGATAAGGACAATGCTTTTAGAGGTTTATATACCATGCTTCTCGATCTGCCCGAGAATTGTGAAAATTGCAATAATCTGAAGATGAACCTAAAACGGGCGGATCATAAAATTGCTGAATTACAAGCTTTTCTTCTTGACCCCATTGCTTCGTGTGTGAATTGTCCCAAACTTACTGCTGAACTTGATTCTGTCTCCAAGCAGTTTAGTTTCAAGAATTAGTTGATGACAATAATAGATTGGCTCAATCTACTTCTAAGGACCCTGTTAGCTCACCATGCATTAATTGTAACAAACTAAAATCTGACTTGATTGCATTGGATGAAAAATGTGTGAAACTAACTAAGGACCTTCTAGAGAAGCCACTTTCTGCTTGTAATGTGATTGCTGAGAAGGGGGAGGAGCCCAAGGGTAAGGTGAAGACGCTTAGCGACGTGAACCAACTGGCTAGTAGTAGGACTGTCCCCTCAGAGTCGGCTGTGCGTGCACAATACATTCTTTCCTCTGCTGTTGGTTCTTCTTCTGCTCCCTTACCTTCTGCTGTCTCTTCTTCCCCCTGCTCTTCTTGCACCTCTCTCTTTCGGGAGTGTCAATATCTTATGAACACTCTCGAGAGATTTGTAGGAGGCAAGAAGAAGCTTAATCTTATTCTAAACCAATCCAGATTTGCAGATTTAATCAGGGTCTAGGATACGATTTCTATGAGGACATGAGGAAGCATCCACCTGTCGTGCTCAGACCCATAGCACCAGGTGTGATCGAGACTGAGCCCAGGACCGAGAAAGTCCAATTTAAGTCTATGGGCTTTGTCCAAGGGATTTCTGACAGCAAGGTGATTCCACCTGCAGCTTCGACCTCTCAGAAGGCGAAGCCTCATCATGCTACTTCTATCTCTCAGAAGGTGAAGTATCATTGCACCTTCTGTTAGAAGGATGGACATTTGATCGATCGATGCTTCAGGCATGCCAAGATCGCGCGTAGAGACCGTGTTGAGTCTCTTAGGCGTATTCAGGGTCAGCCCCAGACCTTGAGTGCACCTAAGACCAACACGAGGTCTAGGGTTGCTTCAGCTGATGGGTTTGGGCATCATCGAGGACTTGGATTTTCTGAGTTTTCTGGCTTTCGTCCTCGATATGCTCCTGGTCGTGACTTTCGCTGTCCTGAGGGTAGATCTCATTTCTCCCATCGAGATAGCTACCCACGGTATGATCAGCATGTTGCTGGTGTCTTGACTCGCTCCTCTGTAGCAGTCAAGCCCAACAACAGCTTCAGATCTACACATAGACCGTCTGCTTCCTTGAGTGACAAAGAGTGTAGGGTAGATAGAGGTCAGTCGTGTTTGACTACTTCATATGCTCGACGTGTTACTCAGAATTGGGTGCCAAAATCACTCTTGATTTACCCAGTACTGAGACTTTACTCTCTATTTGACTCAGGTTCACCGGGCAGGGAAGGGAAAGGTTTGGCTCGTAGACTCCGGGTGTTCATGACACATGACCGGAGACTCTCGTTGGTTTTCTTCCCTTGCCCGTGCTCCAGGTGATGAGACGATCACCTTCGAAGATGCTTCATCTGGGCGTGTAATCGCCAAAGGTACAGTGCGCGTAAATGGTTCCTTCATTTTGAAAGATGTTGCCTTAGTTAGTAAGCTGCAGTATAATTTGCTTTCTGTTTCTCAGCTTACCGATGACGGTTTCGAGGTGAGCTTTAAGAAAAATGCTTGCAAAATTCTTGATTCTTCGGGTAGTCTAGTTTGCGGGATTTCTCGTTTTGGGAGGATCTTTCGTGCTGATTTTTCTGAGTCTTCTGGTGATCCTCTCCGGTGTTTGGTTACTTCTGAGTCCCGTGACCTTTCTTTCTGACATAGGAGATTTGGTCATATTGGATTCGACCATTTGACTCGAGTTAGCGGCCACGACCTCATTCGTGGTTTGCCGAAACTCAAGATGGTCAAAGATCTAGTTTATTCTCCTTGCCGGCATGGCAAGATGGTTGCCGCTTCCCATCCTCCGGTCACAGTTACTATGACCGATGCACCAGGACAGCTGCTCCATATGGATACAGTTGGACCAGCTCGAGTGCAGTCAGCAGGAGAGAAGTGGTATGTCCTTGTCGTGGTCGATGACTTCTCGAGGTACTCTTGGGTGTTTTTCTTAGCCTCGAAGGATGAGACGTTTACACTTTTTCGAGGTCTTTTCAGTAGGCTTTCTGTTGAGCTCCCGGGTGCCTTACGAGCAATCCGCAGTGACAATGGCACGGAGTTCAAGAATTCCTACTTTGAGAGGTTTTGCGATGAGACAGGTGTAGAGCACCAGTTTTCTTCTCCACACGTCCCACAGCAGAATGACGTCATGGAGAGGAAGAACCGTACCTTGGTCGAGATGGCCAGGACGATGCTTGATGAGTACTCTACACCGCGGAAGTTTTGGGCCGAGGCTATTGTGACCGCGTGCCATGTTTCGAACAGAGTTTTTCTTCGGGCACACTTGCATCGCACTTCTTATGAGTTGAGATATGGGCGAAAGCCCAGTGTCACGCATTTTCGCGTGTTTGGTTACAAGTGTTTCATTCTGAAGTCCGAGAACCGAGACAAGTCTGAGTCATGTTCTTGTGACGGTATATTTCTAGGTTACTCGACTTCTTCGCGGACGTATAGGATCTGGAACTGCGAGTCTAGCAAGTTGGTAGAGACTTGTGATGTGACCTTCGACGAGGCCAGCCCAGGGACTAGGCCCGATATCTCAGGTTCTTTAGAGCAGTCCGAGCCCATCTTTGTGGATGATGAGGATGATGGAGATGAGGGTTATCTACCCGATCCAGTTCCTCATCCTCCACCCGAGGTGCCGTCTTCCACCGCACCTTGAGGCGATCAGCACATGCCTTCTGCTTCCTCTGGAGCTAGTGGCTCTGTTCCTACCTCGTCAGCTCATGAGGTAAAGGCCACTTCTTCTTCTCATCCAGGACCTCCTAGACACATCCAAAAAGATCATCCTTCTGAGCAGATTATTGGAGACCTTTTTTAGCGAGTCACCCGCTCAAGATCCGGCATGTCTCATTTCTGTCTCCATTCTGCTTTTGTTGCCTTCTTTGAGCCCAAGGATGTTTCTCATGCTCTCTCTGACGAGTCTTGTGTCAATGCCATGCATGAGGTGTTGGAGAATTTCGAGAGAAACAAGGTCTAGTCACTTGTTGAGCCCCCTCGTGGTCACAATGTCATTGGGACCAAGTGGGTGTTCAAGAACAAGCAGAGTGAGGATGGGGTGGTTATTCGAAACAAGGCTAGACTGGTAGCTCAGGGGTTCTCCCAGGTTGAGGGTCTAGATTTCGAGGAGACCTTTGCCCCTGTAGCTAGACTTGAGGCCATTAAAATACTGCTTGCCTTTGCAGCTTCTAAGGGTTTCAAGCTTTACCAAATGGATGTCAAGAGTGCCTTCCTCAATGGCTTTATTGAGGAAGAAGTCTATGTGAGACAGCCTTCAGGTTTTCAGAACCCCAAATACCCAAACCATGTCTTCAATCTTTCCAAAGCGCTGTATGGACTTAAGCAGGCCCCTAGAGCTTGGTATGAGAGGCTTAAGTCCTACTTGTTGAGTCATGGGTTTGAGATGGGTAAAGTAGACAAGACCTTGTTCATCCAAATCGCATGGCACCGATCTTTCCGCTCGTCGGATCTATGTGGATGACATCATCTTTGGCAGCTCCTCTCATGCTCTCGTTTCCCAGTTTTCCGATGTCATGAGCTCGGAGTTTGAGATGAGCATGATGGGCGAGTTGAGCTTCTTCCTTGGCTTCCAAATTAAGCAGACTCGGGAGGGTACCTTCTTGCATCAGGGCAAGTACACTCGAGACCTCCTGAGGCGCTTTGATATGAGTGATGGTAAGTTGGTGTCCACTCCTATGGCTACATCAGCTTCACTCGAACCAGATGAGGACGGTGAGCCAGTTGATCAGAAGGAGTATCGTAGTATGATCGGCTCCCTCTTGTACCTCACCGCCTCGAGACCGGACATACACTTTGCTGTGTGTCTTTGTGCTCGGTTTCAGGCTTCTCCTCGTGTATCTCACCGCTAGGCGGTGAAGCGCATCCTTCGGTATCTTCAAGCTACCATTGACTATGGTATCTGGTACTCTTCTCGTCCTGCCTTTCCTTGAGAGCCTACTCGGACGCAGACTTTGCTGGCTGTAGGATAGATAGGAAGAGCACTTCTGGCACTTGCCAATTCATTGGCACTTCTCTCGCTTCTGATCTTCTAGGAAGCGATCCGGTGTTACCTGATCCACCGCAGAGGCCGAGCACGTTGTGTAGCAAGTTGTTGAGCAGTGCTCGGATGGTCTCGACCCTGCGGGACTTTGGGTTAGTTATCGACAGTGTTCCACTCTTTTGTGATAACACTTCTACGATTAACATTGCTAAGAACCCAGTGCAGCATTGTCAGACCAAGCACATTGATATCCGATATCACTTACTTCGAGACCATGTGGAGAAGGTTGACATAGTGCTCCAATTTATGGAGAGTGACCACCAGTTGGCTGATATCTTTACCAAGCCTTTGGATAGCTCTAGGTTTTCAGCTCTGCGGGGAGAGCTTGGGGTGGTTTGTCCTTATGGACTGTTGTGAGGGGGAGTTTTGTGCCTTACTGCTTTATTATATCAACTATGCTCTTACTCCTTTCTGTTGCATTGCATACGGGTGCATTGGGTTTAGTCCTTCTAGCATAGGTTAGAGTGGTTCTCTTGCCTAGCTGCTTAGACTTCTTTCTCTCATCTTGTGATTCTAGGATGCTGCTTATTAGCTGTTTCTCTTCTCACTAGGTTGAGCTCACTCACTTCTTATAGGTTCTAGCGAGGGTTGGGCCACCCTCGGGTAGACGGGGTACGTGTTTGCTCCCTAGTGTGTTAGTTGATCAGCTGATAGTCCTAGAGTCACATGGGGTAGATGAGAGTCAGTCTAAGCCATAGTATCCTCTATATCTTATCTATGCTTTAAGGACTGCCCTTTCGGATTTTCTTTGCCAGCTTCTCGATTTTACTGCTTTGGTTCAGGGGGAGTTCATTTGGGAGTTTCCAGATCTTAATGTTGACATAACTCAACTTGAACAAAAAGTGCATCTCATGTTGAGGGGGAGCTGGATTTTCTTGTATTTCATCATTTTGCATTGTAATATAACTACATGGAGCCTTGATTATTATCCTGTTATGACATGTTTACAATACATTACATCTTGCCATGATTTGAGCTTACCTGCTAGATATATCATGACTTTATATGTGTAGTCAAATCTTTGCCATGATTAATTGCTTAAAACTGCACAACTTGATTTATCTCATGTCATGGTAGCACTTGAGACTAGTATGTCTTTAGTTATCCTTTTATGCTTCATGCCATGTCAAATAGGCTGAGTTGAGTCTTGAATCTTTGTTGAGCTTTAGATTGAGCTATAATAGTTTCTGGATGAACCATGAGTTAGTACAATCTTCTAAGAAAGCAAAAAAGATCTCTTTTGTGCGAAAAAACTGATCTCACCAATTCTTTCTCATGAGACTGCTTGCCATTACACTAGGCATGAAATCAGGGAGAGTTTTGGATGACTAAGATCATCTCCTTAAGCTTCTTGCTTGGAATGTTCGCATAAGGCTTGAGATCTAGCACATGGCTAAACAAAAATCTGGTTGGAAACAATCATGAGATTTCAAAAGAAAAACATGTCAATTGTGCTCAATTTGCTTAATTCTCCAAAGAACAAGTACTCAAACAAATGCGTCATTCTTGAACTTGTAGCACTCTAAATTGACTCAATATTAGCTTCTTGATTCCACTTAGCTTATTGACATGGCCTGCATCATCTTTGGATACCTTTAGCTAGATTATAATCATGGTTGACTTGACATGCTAAGAAATGCGACTAAATTTCAGATTGTGCCTTATTTGGCTTAGCTTCATTATACATGTCTTGTCATGATCTTGTTAGCATACTTATATGTTATGGCTTGGTGTGATACTCAAATGGTCATTTTGGATAATCTTCATGGCTCTAAATGCTTAAAATGAATAATATTTAGCCATTTCATCCAACACCATGATTTATTCTCTTCCTTGCACCTTGATGTGTTTATTGCCAAAACGGGAAGAATAGCAGAGAAAAAGCCATTTTGGGATTTTCTGGAGCTTTGGAGAACAATTTGCTCTTTCTGTTTTGCTCCGTTCGTCGACATGGTCATAAGCTTCTTTGTTTTCTTTTGGACCATGTTTGACTCTCTTTTCATTTTCAAATAAACTCATCTTTACGCTTTTTCTTGGTTTGTCGATATACTCATCAAGGGGGAGATTGATAGACCATGTGGAGGTGCCCCGTGTGTGTGATGAGTAATTGACATCTGTTTTAGAAGAGTCGAGTTTGATTTGTGTGGTTCGGACCATGTCGTTGCGCGGTGCAATCGGTTTCGGTTGAACTTTGTCGAACTAGGTCGAACAGGCTTAAGTCGTTTATTTTTTTCATTTCGATCAGTTTGGGCTTTGAGTTTTTTCTCCTGATGGTAATGTATGATTACATGTGTCGAGCGGTGCTATGTGATGTATTTCTTGTCTGTGATGGGTGCAGGACGTCGAGGTGGAGTCGTGGCGAGGCACGGGATGACTGGACTAGGCGCGGGTGGTGCCGAGGTCAGAACGGTCGAGGTGTGCCGAAGACGGCGAGGACTCAAGGTGGCTACGTGGCTTGGAGGGCAAGGAATGAGGAAGCTTCCTGGAAGGTGCGCGAGGGGCGTTTTGGTGAATACGCAAAGCTGCACTAAAGAAAGTGGATTGTGGATAAAACGCCATGAGTTGTTGAGAGTAATGGGTAAAGTGAGTTGTAAACTCATTAGTGGAGGCTATAAATAGAGAGGTGTTCTCTAGTGCTATGTGCAGATTTTTAGAGAGATGAAATGAGAGAATGGCTTTGGGAGAGAGTTAGGGTTTGCTAGAGTCAAAAGTAGCTTTGAGAGTTTGTTTTTTGCTTTAGGCTTTAGTTGTTGAAGAGTAGTTGAGGGCAGCAGGAAGTGTCTCCTTCGTTCATCCCCTCTCTGTGTGTGTTCCTCCCAAGCAAGTATGTAGTGTGTGTTCTTGAGGCTTTGGAGAGGGAGAGGATGAGTTGAGAGCCTTGTAATCATTTCTCTTGTTCTAATATCCATGCGTATGGGGACTTATCTGTAATTCTCATTTGATTTGGAATGAAATCTCTGAGTTTTTCTCCCGTGCTCCTGTTTGCCTACGATCCTCTCTGTGCTTGATTTCTTGGATTCCTGTTTTTGAGTTGTTTCTTGTTGAGAAGGTGCAAAATGGGTTGCTCTATGCTGGGATGATGACTCAAGATCACTTGATCAGATAAAATCCCAAGAACCCATCTTTGATTCCAGTTTTTGTGTTGTGAACTCCTGTGTTCTTGTTTTGCCTTCTAGGGTTTTGGTGCTGTTCTTGATTCCCTTCATGAGATAGCATGAAACTTCATGTCTAGAGTCCAGAGGCTATTAATTAGCTTTCCTCAAAGTTTCATGGCCAAAGGATCAAAGGTTGAGGAGTAATTTGGTTTTTGGCTCAGCTCTTGCAAGTTTTCAGATTTTTGCCATAATCTGAAATTCTTGATCTTTAGTTTGATTTCTTTATTTCCTAGAGCCTCCTTGCTATTTAGTTTATAGTAGTGTTGCTCTGGGGCAAAAAGAATGGAAGAAATCCATCGTTTTATCAGTTTTCCCGAAGTCTGAATATTTTCAGTTTCATTTTGCTTCGGGCTCCAGCTTCTGTTTCTGGTTTCAGAGCAACCGGTCAAACCGGTGGAGGCAGAGCGGTCGACCGCCTGCTGCCGGTGATCGACCGGCTTGGCTTAGCGGTCTAACCGGCGGCGATGGCCGACCGCCATGACCCACCGGTCCGACCGCCCCGCTGCGGCACTGTGTTGCTTGGTAGTTTTCAGTGATTTTTTACTCCTTGGTTTCTTTGTTCTCTGTGCTCATTTTCTCTGTGTTGTGAATTTTCCAGTGAGCCATTTTACCAACTTCATAGCTCCTCATAGCTATTGGAGAGGGTTTTCTTTTAGGTACTTGTGGGGGACAAGTTTTTGAAGGCGACATTCACCCCCCCCCCTCTGTCATCATTTCGGTCCAACAATTGGTATCAGAGCAGGTTAGCTCTTCTTCATAGATCTTAACCGGTTTTTATAGCCATGGCGACAGACAAGTACTCGACCAAGCCTCCAGCCTTTGATGGCATCGATTACCCCTTCTGAAAGAGCCGAATGGAGACATACATCCAGGCTCAGGGTATGCCATCTGGCGTAAGGTCAAGGTCCGGTTTGTTGTTCCTGCCGATGAGAACATCAACGCCGGGAATATGGCAGATGTTGAGGCAAACGCTAAGGCAAGGAACATCATAATCCAGTGAGCCATTTTACCAACTTCATAGCTCCTCATAGTTGGCCGAGTCATGCGGATCGTGGAGAAGATCTCAAACAATTGCATGAGAATAGGTTCTAGTTGTTAGCTAGTGGAGTTAGTGGGTGCGTGGAGTACAGGTCATGTGACTGTGCATGCATGAGGCTTATTTAAGCCGTGTAATTCATGTTCAGAAATTTGAGAAGTGAGTGAATAATAGAGAAATAAGAAAAGGTATGCATTGCCACAAAAGAAGTCTCTCAAAATTCTCTCATGTGTTTAGTTGTTCTCCACTCGTGTGCGTTTATTCCCTGAGATGGGCAACATTTAGTACAAGGGTAGGTTCCCGTGTGTCGGAGAAGATACCGTGGGAAGGAAGGAGTGTGTCTCTGTCTGTAGTGCGAGGCTGCTGCGAGGTGATCTGTCCACCTCGCAAGTGGTGAAGAGGGAGAGCGCGGTAACGTTGTCGTACCTGCAGCTCACTCGCATGAACTACATGATTTGGGTGATAAATATGCTATCGCTCTTTAGGCTCAGAACATGTGGGAAGTAGTGGAGCCTGGTGCTGCCGAGTACCAGAAGGATCGGATGGCATTGTACACCATCTACCAGGCTGTGCCGGATGAAGTCATGTCTTCCCTCGCCGGGAAAGACACGGCGAAATCAGCATGGGGGCAATCAAGACATTGCCCACAGGGCATGAGCGCGTGTGCGAAGCCAAGCTACAGACTCTTAAGAGGGACTTTGAGGGGCTGAAGATGGAGAAAGGGGAGACCATTGAAGACTTCACTGGTCGGTTGACGTCTGTCGTCACTGGCATCCGTGCGTTGGGCGACATCACGGTGGATGAAATTATAGTTGTTTATAGGTTTCTTCATGCTACCTCGACGTGCTACATGCAGCTCATCACCTCCATCGAGCACGGTGTGGACTTAAAGACTCTCACTGTTGAAGATCTCGTTGGGCGATACAAAAGCTACGACGAACACGTTTGAATTAGTTTCGGTGATTCAAAATAGAGTGAGCATCTGTTGCTCATGCTCACGCAGTGGGAGACCCTCAACATGACAAAGAAGAATGGAGAAGGGTCAGGCAGCAGTGCGAAGAAGAACTGTGACCGTGGTAGTGGCCGCATCAAAGTTGGTGCTGGTCATAGAGACGGCCATGATGAAGATGAGGACAATAGCGACAACAGCGATTCTGACACTGGTGAATGCAAGTTCAACAGGAAGGAGGTAAAGTGCTACAACTGTGGCATACATGAGCATTTTGCCAGCAAGTGCCGCAAGCTGAGGAAGGAAGAGGCATATCTCGCTATGGCAGATGAAGAACTGGAGCTACTCTGAAGTTCGGTGACAAGGTACCCACAAATAATGACAACAAGATTAGGGGATTGATTGTTCGAACTAATCTTGTTGTTGATAGAGGTCGGTGTCGAGTACTCATGTGTTCGAGTATTGTGTAGTTGTGTATCGAGTACTCATGTGTTCAAGTACTATATAGTTGTGTGTCGAGTATTCATGTGTTCAAGTGTTGTGTAGTCGTATGTCAAGTACTCATATGTTGAGTACTGCGTAGTCATGTGTCGAGTACTCGTGTGTCTGAGTACGTGTAGAAGACGAAGAACTTCAGTCTTGAGCGATTAAAGACCCCGAGTCGAGAGTAGTCGGAGACCCTTTGGAGCTACAAGATGGCGGTCGTAGTCATAATCTCTGAATCGGTTGGTAGTCGGAAGCTATAGTAACAGATGTACTTGCAAATCGAGTAACAGCAGTGGTCGAAGTGCTGTGGTTGAAGAGCCATGGTCGAACAGACGTGGTCGAAGAGCTGTGGTCGAGCAGTCGTGGTGGTGGACACCCAAGTAACAGCAGTAACGAGTCAATGAGTTGGCCAAGTTGTGCAAATCGTGGAGAAGATCCCAGACAGTGGCATTAGAATAGGTCCTAAGTGTTAGCTAGTGGAGTTAGTAAGTGCGTGGTTTACAGGTCGTGTGACCGTGTGTGCATGAGGGTTATTTAAGCCATGTAATTCTTGTCAAGCAATTTGAGAAGTGAGTGAATAATAGAGAAAGAAAAAAAGGCGTGTGTTGCCATAAAAGAAGTATCTCCTGTGTTTACTCGTTCTCCACTCGTGTGCGCTTATTTCGTGGGTTGTACCAACAGACTATACGAGGAAGGATACGTGTGTGTGTGTAGGAACTCTCAGGAGTATGGAACCATTTTCCTATAGGAAGCCTATTCCGTACTCCCAGGAGTACATACTCCCACTTCTAATATACTACTTAAACGAATATTTTATACCACTTTATCACTTTCTATATACTTAAAAACTAATTCTAAGATACTCCAATGCGAATTAGTTGAAACTTTTTCATCGGAACCCTTTATTTTTGATATATCTCTTTTTCATACATAAAATGAATATATATATATACACACAAATTATGTTATAAAAAGTGGATTTTTATGAAATTTTTCGTGGAACTCACTTGGGTATATTATAATCATTATTAGAGTATGCTTAAATAGATAAAGAGGTATAACAACACCAATAAAACAGTATATGAGAAGTGGGAGTACGTACTCCTAGGAGTATGGAACCATATATATATATATATGTATATATATATATATATATATATATATATATACACTCCTTAAAAATATGAGTTGGTGGTCGTCAGTGCGTTTTCCCTCCTCTCTTCTCAGTTGTCCGATCTAAACACAGGAATTTTAACCATCAATATCCCTCTCTCTCTCGCGCTAACTGTTCCTTCTCTCTCCTTCCACCTTCGATTATTTTGTTCTCTCATTCTCTCCAGATCTCTCTCCCATGTTCTCACTCTCGCAGAGCTATCACTTCATCTCCCCTCTCCCTCCTCCCTTCGACCACCAAGCCAGACTGGTGGGAACCGTGACGCAGTATGACGCTCGGCAATAGTGGCTAGTGGATCCGAGAGAAGGACGCTCGGTGATGGTGTCCAGTGGATCCGAGAGGCATGCTCAGCAACAACAGCTGGTGGATCTAAAAGGTAGCGATCGATGGCGGCCGGTGGATCTGAGAGACGAGCACTCGTAGATGGCGGCCATTAGATCCGATGGCCGCCCCCTGCTTCCTCCTTGCCCTGCCCTCCATGGCGTTGTGTTGCCACGGTTCTCCTCCCCCTGCCACACGCACCCCTGCTACTGTCGTTGTTCGGTGCCGCGTGGCGGTGGTGGCTTCCTCTTCCTACGCCCGCCCACATGGCTCTTTGCTTACCGCTGCCGCCCAGCGATCGCACGCCCAGTAATCCTCTCAGGGCCATGGTCGAAGTCAACGCCGTGATCGAAGGGGGTCATGGTCGAAGGGGGCTGAGGTTGAAATCAAAGATATGTGGTCGAAGTTGGCATTGTGGTTGAAGGGGGCTATGGTTGACGTCGAAGGGTCATGGTCGAAGTTAGGGCCGAGCAGGTTGGGCGAGCTGAGCACGCTGGCGCCGGTAGTCGGGCGACTGGGCACAGTCAAAGGGGAAAGTGGTCAACGACGAAGGACCGTAGTCATCGAATGGCTATGGTCGAAGGGGGCAGTGGTCGAAGTCAAAGTCGTGGTCGAATAGGGCCGTGGTCGAAGGGGGAAGTGGTCGACGTCGAAGGGACATGGTCGAAAGGACAGTGGTTAAAGGGAGGCAATGGTCGAAGTCGAAGGGGGCAATGGCCGAAGTCGAAGATCCATGGTCGAAGTCGGTGCCATGGTTGAAGGGTGCCGTGGCTGAAGAGAGCCGTGGTTAAGGGGCCATGGCCAAAGTCGAAGATCCGTGATCGACGTCAAAGTGGTGGTTGAAGGAGGAAGTGGTCGACATCGAAGGGTCATGGTCGAAGGTGACAGTGGTCGAAGGAGGCAATGATCCAAGTCAAAGATCTTTGGTCCAAGTCGAAGATCTATAGTCGAAGTCGGAGATCCGTGGTCGAAGTCGAAGCCATGGTCGAAGGGGGCCATGGTCAAAGGGGGAACTGGTCGATGTTGAAGGGCCATGTCAAAGGGGACAGTGGTCGAAGGGGGTAGTGGTTGAAGTCAAAGGGGGCCGTGGTCGAAGTCGGGGCCATGGTCGAAGCCGATGCCATGGTCGAAGAAGGGGGCCGTGGTTGAAGGGGAAGTGGTTGAGATCGAAGGGTCGTGGTCGAAGGGGACAGTGGTTGAAGGGGGCAATTGTTGAAATTGAAGGGGGCAGTGGTTGAAGTCGGGGCCGTAGTTGATGGGGGCCGAGGTCGAAGTCGACGCTGTGGTTGAATGGCGCTGAGGTCAAAGTCAAAGATCCGTGGTCGAAGTCAACGCCATGGTCGAAGAGGGCTGTGGTCGATGTCCAAAGGCTGTGGTCGAAGTCGGGGCCGAGCAGGCTGGTGCCGGCAGTCGGGCAACACGGTATGGTCAAAGAAGGAAGTGGTTGATTTCAAAGGATCGTGGCTGTCAAGGACCATGGTCGAAGGGGACAGCGATCGAAGGGGGCAGTGGTCAAAGTCGAAGCTGTGGTCAAAGGGGGCCATGGTTGAAAGGGGTAGTTGTCAACGTCGAAGGGCTGTAGTCGAAGCCATGGTTGAAGGGGTAGTGGTTGAAATCGAAGTGGTAGTGGTTGAAGTCGGTGCTGTGGCTGAAGGGTTGTGGTCGAAGGGGACAGTTGTCGAAGGGGGCATTGGTCGAAGTCGAAGCCGTGGTCAAAGGGGGAAGTGGTCGAGTCGAAGGGTCGTGGTCCAAGGAGGCAATGGTCGAAGTCGAAACTATGGTCAAAGAGGGAAGTAGTTGACGTCGAAGGGCCATGGTCGAAGGGGACAGTGGTTGAAGGGGATAGTGGTCAAAGTCGAAGGGGGCAGTGGTCGAAGTCGAAGGGGGCAATGGTCAATGTCGAGGCCATGGTCGAAGGGGGTCGAAGTCGAAGCTCCATGGTTGAAGTCGATGCCGTGGTCGAAGGGGTTTGTGGTCGACGTCGCAGGGCCATGGTCGAAGTCAGGGACGAGCCAGTCAAGCAAGTCGAGCAGCATGGCACCGGCAGTAGGGCTACAGGGCACAGGTACACCAGAGGTCTACCAATGTATGGCCAGCAGCGATGGTCGACCGCTTTCGACCTACGATCACGCGCGATGGTTGAAAGCTTCTGACTTTTGACCACGAGGTGTGATCGACGGCTTCCGATTTATGACCACGAGTGCTGGTCGATGTGTTACGACTTACGACCACGAGGTGTTATCAATGTCTTTTGACTTACGACCACGAGCGTTGATCGATGTGTTCCAACTTACAACCACGAGGTGTCCATGATGGCTTCTGACTTACGACCATGAGCGCTGGTCGATGTGTTCCAACTTACGACCACGAGGTGTCCACGATGGCTTCCGACTTACGACAACAAGTGCTAGTCGATGTGTTCCGACTTACGACCATGAGGTGTCCACAATGGCTTCCGAATTATGACCAGAATGATGGTCGTCGGCTTTCGACGTAAGACCACGAGCCATTGTCGAAGGCTCCCGATTTAGGACCATGTCGATCATCGACCGCTGCCAACTTATGACTACCAACGATGGTCGACCGCTCCCGACCTACGATCACACGCGATGGTCGACGGCTTTCAACATACGACGAAGAGGTGTGCTCAAGGGCTCCCAACTAGGGACCAAATTGTGCCCGTTTACCCGTATACCCATGGGTAAATACCCTAATGGAGTCAGGTATGGGATATTTTCTTTACCCACGGGTATGAAAATGGGGGGAATACTCTACCCGTCGGGTAAACGGGCACGAGTATGGGTAAGCTCCACCCGTACCCGCCCCGCCCATTTACCCACGATATAGATAATAGATTGACAGGTGGCGCAGTCATTGCAATATATCTAATTACTATTGATTATTATAAGCTTTTGCATATCTCTAATTGCTATTGATTGTTATAAACTTTTTTGATAGCTATTATATTTCCTAGCAACAGCTGTTGCTTATATGTACCTGTCATTAGTTCAACTCTCAGATGGTAACTCTCAGTTCGCGGGTAAACGGGTATGCTCATGGGCGACAGGTACCCACAGGTGATGGGTATGGGCGAGGTTTTTCACCCGTCGTCCTTCGCGGGTATACCCGTGGGCGTAAATCGGGGTCGTGGGTACGGGTATGGGCAAGCACTACCCGTACCCGCCGTGCCTAATTGCCATCCCTACTCCCAACCTACGACCACGAGGTGTGGTCGATGTCTTCCGACTTACGACCAAAGGTGTGATTGACATCTTTCGACTTACTTGACAGATTTACAAACTTTTAGAACATGTTTGTATGCATATTCTAAAAAAATTTTACCACCCGTGAGTTTCAAAACATGTAGTATGATAAATTTTAAAAATCCGTAGCAACGCATGGACATTTAGCTAGTGTATATATATATAGGATGCTGAAATAGGGCACTATGGTATCTGGGCACCTAGCCTCCCTGCCTTTGGATTATTTTTAGATGCGTGCAAGTGCAGTGATATATAATATATCAGGCAAACCCATTAACATTCATTAATTCAAAAGGGCATCTATTTGGAAAGGACATCATTGATTTAGCATGTTAAATCAATCATGGATGGAAAATCTTAATTATATATGAAAAGTGTCAATCATGGAGCTTGGACATCATGGTGCTCTTGTTATTTACACTATATATAAAGGTATATATATATACGTACTTCCACTTCTAATATACCGCTTTAATGGTATTGTAATACCTCTTTAATTCTTTATCTATTTGAGCATACTCTAATAATGATTACAAGATATTTCAAAGTGAGTTATATGAAAAACTTCATCAGATTCCATTTTTTATAGCATAATTTATGTATGTACTACTTTTATACATGGAAAAGTCTGTATAGCAAAAATAAAGGGCTCCGATGAAAATTTTTCAACCAAGTCATATTGGAGTATATCAGAATTAGTATTTAAGTATACTGAAAGTGATAAAGGGATATAAAATAGTCATTTAAGTGGTATATTGGAAGTAGGAGTATGTACTCCCAGAGTAGGAAAAAGCCTTCCACACATACATGTGTGTGTGTATATATACCTTTACTATTATAAAAATGTGAGCTGCTGGTCGTCGGTCCGTTCTCCCTCCTCGCTTGTCAATCATCCGATCAAAGATCAACCGTCCAGATCTACATGTAGGTAGTTCTTACGCTCCTCGTAGAAAAGGTCGGGCCGACGCGTGGGCCGCGCTCCTTCTCTTCCCCCACATCCTCCGCCTCTCGTTACCACTCCACCTCCCGCAACCGCCGCCTCCTTCTCTCCCCCGAACCCTCATGCCGCGCCTCCTCCTCAACGCCACCACCAATTCCTGCCCAGTATGACAGCATCTGGTCACAGTCCCCCAACTTCCCCCAGCAGCGTCATCTCCCTAACACATTTGCCCGCCACCTCCTCTCCCCATTTGCTCGTCGCCGCCTCCCCACCACCACCTCCTGCAACCGTCGCATCCTTCTCCCCCGAACCCTCGTGCCGCGCCTCCTCCTCCTCGGCGCCATGGTCGAAGGGGGCTGTGGTCAAAGGGGGAAGTGGTCAACATCGAAGGGTCATGGTTGAAGGGGACAGTGGTTGAAGGGGCCAGTGGTCGAAGTCGAAGGGGGCAGTGGTTGAAATCGGGGTCGTGGTCAAAGTCATGGCCAAGCAGGCTGGCGTCGACAGTCGGGCAACAGGGCACAAGCGCACTATTATAAAAATGTGAGTTGGTGGTCGTCAGTCCATTCTCTCTCCTCTCTTCTCAGTCGTCCGATCAAAGATCAGTCGTCCATATCCGTATGTAAGTAGTTCTTCCGCTCCTCATAGAAAAGGTTGGGCCAACGCATGAGCCGCGCTCCTCCTCTTCTCTTCCCCCACATCCTCCGCCTCCCACAAGTACTCCACCTCCCGCAACCGCTGCCTCCTTTTCTCCCCCGAACCCTCGTGCCGTGCCGTGCCTCCTCCTCCTCAGCGCCACCACCAATTCCTTCCCCATATGATAGCATCTGGTCGTAGTCCCCCAACTTCCCCCAGTAGCGTCATATCCCTTCGTCGTCGCCTCCCCAACACATTTACCCGCCGCCTCCTCTCCCCATTTGATCACCGCCACCTCCCCACCTCCACCTCCTGCAACCGTCGCCTCCTTCTCCCCTGAACCCTCGTGCCGCGCCTCCTCCTCCTCGGCGCCATGGTTGAAGGGGGTTGTGGTCGAAGGGGAAGTGGTCAACGTCGAAGGGTCGTGGTCGAAGGGGACAGTGGTTGAAGGGGGCAGTGGTCGAAGTCGAAGGGCAGTGGTCGAAATCGGAGCCGTGGTCGAAGTCGGGGCTGAGCAGGCTGGTGCCAACAGTCGGGCGACAGGGCACAAGCGCACCGGAGGCCTGCCAATGTACGACCACCAGCGATGGTTGACCGCTCTTGACCTACGATCACACGCGATTGTCGACGGCTTCTAACTTACGACCACGAGGTGTGATCGATGGCTTCTAATTTACGACCGCGAGCGTTGGTCGATGTGTTTCGACCTACGACTACGAGGTGTGGTCGATGTCTTCCGACTTACTACTACGAGTGTTGATCGATGTGTTCCGCCTTACGACCATAAGATATCCTCGATGTGTTCCGACTTACGACCATAAGATATCCTCGATGGCTTCCGACTTACAATCACGAACGATGGCCGTCGGCTTCTGATGTACGACCATGAGCCATTGTCAAAGGCTCCCGATTTAGGACCATGATCGATCATCAACCGCTGCCAACTTATGATCACCAGCGATGGTCGACCGCTCCCGACCTACGATCACGCGCGATGGTCAACGTCTTCCGACTTACGACAACGAGGTGTGCTCGAGGTCTCCCGATCTACGATCACGAGGTGTGGTTGATGTCTTCCGACTTATGACCACGAGGTGTGATCGACGACTTTTGACTTACTTGACAGACTTAAAAACTTTTAGAACATGTTTGTATGCATATTCTAAAAAATTTTACCACCCACGAGTTTTAAAACTTGTAGTATGATAAATTTTAAAAATTCGTAGCAATGCACGAGCATTCAACTATACACACACGTGTGTGTGTGTGTATATATCTATATATAAATAAGCAGCTAGTACATAACTTCATATCCCTATCCATGGAGATACAGCCAAAAGGCCGACTGCGTACAGGTGAAGCCCGGGGCGGAACCACACTCCGGGCAAAGTAGGTTTCAACTCAGCGCATGGAAAAATATCTAGTGTATAGTTCGGGTAAATTCAGACCAGCCTAGGTAACATTTTTATGGTCAAGCCCATATAGTCTAGATCATTTTATCACTGAACCCAGGGCGTAACTAAATCCTAGCTCCGCCACTGGGTGCAGCTATCACCATCAAATGAAAGCATGGACGACGCATCAAATCCCTAGCGCCTGCAGCAACTCGCCGGCGCGTATTACCGCCATTTGCCATCTCCACGACTCGAACGTAGATGCAACCCTGCCACTCACACCTTCCTCTACCCTTTTCGCCATGGAAGCAATGGCGACGTCCTTAGGGCACTTGAGGAGCTGCTCGATGTACGCCTCCAGGTCGTGCACACACGCCAGGTCGCCGGCCTTGAAGAAGTCGAGGACGACCTCAACGCCCACGTGCGCGTAGCACGCCTTGCTCCACGGCAGCTCGTACCGCCCTCCCAGAACCCTAGCGCCCTCGTTGAAGAGGACACCGGGCATCTTGGTCACTGGGTCGTTCACGTTCACGATCCGTAGCACTTTGACGCCGAGCTCGTCGCACCGGTTCTTGAACTCCAGGTTGCCGACGCGTGGGCCGGCGAAGGAGAAGACGGTGAGCGGGATGGCGCCGCCGTGGGTGTCCACGTTCATGCCGAGCTCGGCGAGGTCGTAGCCGAGGAGGAGCGCGAGGGAGCTCCCCATGCTGTGGCCGGCGAGGGTTATGCTGATCTCTTCGTGCTTGTGCTTGGTGATGAGGCGGGAGATCTCGAAGAGGAGCTGGTTCCGGCAGCTGCCAGTGGTGAACTTGCCGGTGTCGTCGTCGGTGTAGAGGGAGAGAAATCCCGACTCGACCCTCACGTCGGTGCGGGGGTCGGCCGGGTCGAACCGCGCCGGGGAGAGCGCGCTCATGAAGTTGGCCAGCCACTCTGAGCCGGTCACCGTGCCGCGGAAGGAGACGAGAATGTCGCGCCGGCCGAGACGGCCGGCGTTGCTATCCGACGCGACGGCCACGTACCCGATCCACCGGCTCTTGCAGCAGGGGCGGCCGACGCCCATGGGCAGAGCGACGTCGGGGGCCGCGTAGATGTACTTGGTGACGGCGTACCCGGCGCTGTCCATGCCGACCGCCGGCAGCATCTGCTTCTTGCCGTACTTGCAGTTGAGGTACCGCTTCGACCTCGGGTCGAGGTCGAACGCGCGGTAGCAGGCGGCGACGAGCTCCCCGTACCGGACGACCTCGGCGCGGAGTAGCGGGTGGAGCGGCTCCACCAGGCCTCGCCAGTCGTTGGCGCCCTGCACCTCCTGCCACATGCTCGCCAACGACGGCGCCACCACCTTCTTGGCCACAGCAGTAGGCGGGGCCACCGTCATCGCCGCAGCGGCTGGATTCAGTGGCACGTTGCTCAGGCTCACGGTGACAGGCGTGGCGGACGCCGCCGCTAGCGGCGAGCAGGTGCGGATACGCGTCGCCGGCGTGCTCAGCGCCACGGCGAGCTGCGCTGCCGCCATCGGAAGACGGTTGAGACGCGGTGATCGACCGATCAGTAGAGTGGTGGTTGGGTTTATATAGACGCCCACGCGGTTGGTTCCTGGTCTGGTGGCCGCCACGTACGTCGTGCGGAACTCGGTGCGGGAGGTGGAGGGTTTGCATGCGTTGGCGCGCGGATTTGACCGGGAGGAAGAAAACGAAGGGGTTGGGTTTGTTTGATTTTTAATTTGAAAAGTGGTCGGTTGCGGGTCTGACCGGGTATGATCCGAAACCCGATTTGGGTGGGTGACGCATGGGCATGGATCCGTGGAGCGGGAAGTGGAGGCAACCCGATAAACCGTGTCACTTTGTGATGGTGATACTTAATACTAGGTGGATATGGGTGCTACGCTGCGCCAGCCATGAGAGTAGTCTTCTACCGAAATATAGAGCAGCAGAGCTTGGGAATAAATAGGCATGAAATGGTCCAGAAATCACAGTTCACACTCAACGCAAACCACCAACCGAAAACAAATCCATAATTGAATCAACTTGAAATTTGTCCGCTCCGCACTGACATAAAGGTCGGGTGTTGAACCATAAAGACATAAGGCTACAATTAATATAGAGGTAATACAAAATGAAATACAGATTGCATTGAGCTTTGCATTCAGTTGCTGGTAATCAGAAATGGGGATAGTGAAGTTTGCGTTCGTGAACTGATGAATGAGAGTGCAACATAATGATTCATGGACATAATTAAACATAATAAAGTGGGATCCTTATCTGTGAGAAATCCGAACGATTCACAAGTAACTAAGTATTTTGAAGGAATTTCCTGCCTATGTTTTTCACCAATCCACGGACCGCTTCTTTCAAACAACAACAATAATTGCTTGATCCGCTTGTGAGAGTTAGACATCGCCATAACACCGTGACCTTACAATTACACAAAATATGTAACATAAGTATCTTTAGTAAACAATCATTATAATCTTGGACTGAAAGACATAAGCATGTTAGGACAATTACTATGACCAATTCATGCCTGTGCTTTTAACAGCAACAGAAACAACCTAGATACGTATCAATATGAAGCTGGGGGGTGCCATGTGTGGACAAACACTAAAAAACATTTTTCTCCAACAAAACCTATGTATTGTGGCCTATGATGACATTTACATGGAAATCTTCTCCACACCATTCTGTTCAATCAGACATCCCTAAAGATTTTTCAAACAGAAGAAACAAAAGAAAAGCATTTTAAGGTTTTATCTATGTTCTTTTACCTGCTGATATGTGGTTGCTTGGTTATCACTTTATCAATACACACGATGATTTGCATTTCTTTTTTCCCTTAAAAGATCATTACAGTTTGCATTCATCAGATCATTGTTGAGGTTTGGCACTAAAAGAAGCTAGCGATGAAAAGAGAAGAAATCTGACATTAGATACAATGTAAGGGGACAATTAAGACAATGGAGCTTCCTTTCCATGTCATGGAATAGGTTAAGGTAACCGACATAGTTCCCTAGATATAAAGCGAAAAATCTAGCAGGTCAAAGGAACCACGGCTGCAGGTCACATAGCAATTTAGAATAGCCACAAATATAGCAAGTATCATGACGTGTTAGTGTGATAAAACATGCACAGGTATTTTAGTAAACACTCATTTTTCTGTTGACAGAAGATAAATCTATAACTAAACCATTAGATAAAACCTAAAATAACTGCCGCTACCAAAAAGGTAATGCAACAACATGTGTCTTTTATAACTGGAACTGCATGTCACATATAAAGCAAGGATTTATCATCTTCATCTATACAGGGCATCCTATATAACAAACCACAACAAAACCCTAAACAATATGATGTAAATCTATGCAAGCCATTTGCAATTTTCTTTGTAAGTACGAATCCTACATTTGTGCTCCAGACTATGGAAGTGCAGGTACCATGATGCCATGAATGATTTTTTTTTTTTTGTAAGGACTCTCACGGTCGCACCTCCTTTTTGAACTCTTAATATGTGAGGTATCACTAATTATCTTATTCTGCACACACACATACTCACGAGAGTACAAATCATAGTGGACTAACAAAGACTAATCACAACATCCTCTTGAGTAATAAAAATACCTGACACATGCTTCATTTGACGTCATGTGCTATAGATCTATTCACTTCCTAGCTCTGGTTTTGTGGTTTACACACACTTCGATTGAGACACTCTACAAATTGCTCTTCAGAGAGGGCAGCCTTCACAGAGCCATTTTGCTCCTCTAATGCTAATAGTTCCTAACCAGAGAAAAATGGCTAGACAAACACAACAACTTCTAAGATCAATATATCCATAAGCCAGAAATGAATGTGTAGATGAAACAAAGCTTAAATTTGGACATTCAACATGAGTGAAAATTGGACAAAGAAAGAACTACTCTATCGAAATAGAACTCACAGGATAAAAGATTACAACAACCTGCAACCATGCCAAATAAAAATATGACTAAAGTCGCCAACTCCACTACATGCTAAACGAATTACACTTCTCCATGGAATAACCTACAGGGCAGCATCAATGGCTATGTAAATTAATGTCTCTCTTTGCCCATGGATATAATATGCATGTCCTATACACCTGTTTTTTTACATGTGGGAAAAAACATGGATTTAAAGAAATTTTGCTGTATATTCAGCCTTGACAAACTATCCCTTAGAGTAAGATGCATCCCAAACAATAAAAATTTGCAAGCATTAGGGACATTTTTTTTTTTGCTCACAATAATATGGTATACATTAATACTGAGATGTTAAAAGGAACATTTGATCTTCTAGTAGCATAGCCATGCCAATCAATCACTATACCCATGTAGCGGACACTAGTACGTTATAGCAACCACCAAGAGTTCTCATAAACAAAGGTTAATTATAAAAAAAGATTTAAGATTGATGCCATGAAAATTTTGACATCAAAATTTATACTACATGAGGGAACAAATTAGCCTCGGAGCCATCTGGACCAGCGTGCGCAGTTCCACTGGATACCCTTCTATGAAGATAGGCCAGACCAGACCAGAACCGCCTTTACCTAATTTACACAAAGATCACAACCAGTGAATCATCCCTTTGCATTGTTATCCTATAATTGCTCTAATAAATGAAAGCGCTGGTAAATATGTAGCAGGTTGTCATACTTATGGAGGTGGGGTAGCAGCAGGTCACCTCTGATAGCAAACCTCCAAGTGACCATCTACACAAACTGAACAAACAAATGGAAATGTAAATTGTTAAAACAACAATGAAATCCTCATGGATAACTGAACTCTAGTAGTAGTTGTACAACATCAGAGAACAGAGCTAACGACAGATCTTGTCCAACAATTAGATGCCATAGGGCACCAAAAATTCACATTAGCAAGATCAGGAAGATAAACTTTGTTTCCCTTACCCTTCAGTCCTCTTCGATGTGCTCCTTGGTTTCATCCTATGTGCAGTCTTCCTCCTTAAGCATTTGCACAAATAGCTGGTGTGCACATCTGCATCGGCAAAGCCAACAAACATCCAATTATACAAACACACATTTCTTAAGTACAAATACATGTGCGAATATGCTAAGAACAAATAACTGGCCAATTCAGTTACATGGCTCAGAAACACTCACCCTGAGTCGATGTCACTCAAACCGGGACGATCCACTACGGCCTCCTTCCCCTACTGCATGAAGACCAAAGCACCAAAAATCACAAGTAAACCATCGAACTCTAGTTCTTCATCTCATTCTTGGGCATCAAATTATAGCAAAGAAATTGGGCAAAGGCCATGGGATCATCTTGGGAGAAGGCGGAGGGTTTGGAGGCGGATGTAGCAAGGCAAGGCGCATCACCGATGGATTTGGGAGGCAGACCTAGTGCTAGAGGAGGAGACTACTTGGGTTCCTAGAGGTGAACGGTGGGGACGAGGGCATAAGGATCTGCGCTGCCGCCATGGATACACCATCGCCATCCCCTTGGACCGCCATCGTGGTCCAGTGCCACCAACACCGCCGCTTCTTGCGGACCTTGGAAATCGCAACCTTCTTCCAACCTACAAGTGCATTCCCATCTGCGCCCAAGTTCAACAAATAAATGGCCAATTCAGTTAAACAAGAATAGAGGAAAAGTGGAAACCCTAGAAACCAAGTTCATGTAATTAGAAGCGGCATAGGGTTCAGCAAATAAGCGTTGATGGGGTGATTGGAGGTGACGAACATGGTACCCTCTGGCATCTAGTTGGGAGCGAATGGAGCCTAGCGCGGCGATGGACCGGCGGGGTGGTGCCGGCGCGGCGGTGCCTAGGGCGAGAGCGGGAGGAAGGAGGAGAGAGCGGGCGGCGGCGGCGAATGTGAGGTAGGGCACGGGTCTGGAGCGCACTCGCGGATGGCCGGATCTGCCCCTGAGCGCGATCGCACGGCTAGAAGCTTGTAAGACTTGAACGTAATTCCAAGAAATTACGAGGGTTGTTCTACAAAAAATATGCGTGTAAACCCACATGCCGTCGGTTCGGCTGGGGTGTTGCCACGATTTCAAAATTGTCAAGGGTTGTTTTACAAAACCGAGGACGTGAGGGCTCTCGGAGCTCGTTGATTCGTAATATTGGGAAAATGAGGTCGTTCATTAATTTAGTAGGTCACTGGTGTAGCATTACTCACCTAAAGGATATGGAAGCACCTACAAAATAGATGCTTATGTGTTTAACGGGTGCTTATGTATATGACTCTATCTAATTAAGCAAAAACTATTATGTACTCACTCTTACGATGTATTTATCGTGTACTCAAATAAAAAAATCACAAAAAATTCTGAAAAAATTTCTAGATGTACTTTAGGTTTACTCCACCTATATATAAAATTTCAAGTTCAAATTTATTCTATGTTAATAGTACAAAAAAGAGAAAATTCTGATAAGTTTGAACTCTCAACATTTGTCAGATTTTTCTCTTTTTTGTTATTCTTAACGTAGAATGAATTTAAACTTCAAAATTTATACATAAGTAGAGCAAGTTAGAAGTACATGTAGAAATATTTTTAGAATTTTTTACAACTTTTTTAGTTTAAGTGCACCATAAAGATAAGTGCATAGCAGCTTTTGTTATCAAATTAATAGATAACATAACGGCCTTGCTCAAAAAGGCTTATATTGAGTAGCTTATGGCTGGAAAGCACTGTAGCTGGCTGAAAAAATACTGTAGCTGACGATGGCTTATTTGGCGTAATTAAATTTAAAAATAGAAAAAAAAAAACAGGTTAGCCGGTCACAGACAGTATAAATGCATACGGGAAACAAAGAACTGACAAAAAAGCTAAAAAACCCAAAAAAAAAAAACCAGAAAAAGATGAAATTGTTGAATAGTGAAAAATAAGCTAGAAGCCAGAAATTCAAGCCGAAATGAGCGAGGCCGTACCTACAAAAAATAAAGCTTGCATTGGTGGAAATGAATTTTGCATAGGTGCTTATGATATGGCTACATTCTCTTTTTAAGTACTCATTTATAAGCATTTTAGGTAGTACACGCCCTTACGGGTTAAGCAATCCTTGAAACAGTTAGAGCAAGTACAATAATGGTCTTATAGTCAAGCTAGTCAGCATTTTTGCTGATGTGGAGGAGAGAAGCGAGGAGAGAGATAAGAGCTTGGCTCTCATGCAAGCAACAAGCTGGGCACAGGAGCCTATTCAGTGGTGGGCCTAGATAATAAATGTATGTGAGGAGGAATAGGAAAGAGAATGTGAGACATGGTACCACATAATAATAAAAAAACTTTTGTAGACAAATTATTGTATAACTTGGCTCTTATAACTTGACTTAGGGCGTGTTTGGGCGTGTTTGTTTCAGCTTAAAATCCGATTCTAGGTGAAAATAATCGAGAATCCCACCCAAACACCCTTGATTAATTTAAGATTCTCTAGAAATCGAGAGGTCAAAAGAATCCAAATTGAACTACAGTTCGAGTTCTCTGCATGCAGACTTCCCACCGCGATTTCCCCACCGCGAGATACTTTCCACCCGATGCCCCTCCGCTCCCCCGTCCGCTCGCGGTCGCGCTAGAGGATTCCCCGCCGCCACCGCCTCGGTTCGCCGCGCCGCTCCCTCCGCTCCCCCGTCCGCTCGCCCCTCCGCTCCCTCCTCCGCTCCCCCTCCGCTCCCCCGTCCGCTCGCCCCTCCGCTCCGCCATCCGCTCGCCCCTCCGCTCCCCGTCGCTCGCCCCCGCTCACCGTCGCTCGCCGCTCGCTCGCCTCCACTCGCCCCTCGCTCCCTCCTCCGCTCCCCTCCGCTCCCGTCGCTCGCCCTCCGCTCCTCCTCCTCTCCCCTCCGCTCCCTCCGCTCCCGTCCGCTCGCCCCTCCGCTCCCCCGTCATCTTCCCCGCGCAACCGGAGGAGACCCGGATCTATTCGGTCGGTGGAGGCCGGCTCCCTTTGTGCTCCCCCATCCGCTCGCGGTCGCGCTAGGTTTCCCCGCCGCCACCGCCTCGGTTCGCGGCGCCGCTCCTGTCGCGCTCGTCGGCGCGGCTCGTCAGCGCCCGCTCCCTATCCGCTCGCTCGCCGGTCTTCCCGTCAGGTTCCCCGGCTCCCCGTCATCTTCCCCGCGCAACGGGAGGCGACCCGAAGGTGGAGGCCGGCTCCCTTTCTGCTCCCCCGTCGAGCTCCCTGTCGCCCTTTCCTGTGTGCCAAGATTATGACACCTTGGTAGAAGATTATGGCTTGAAATCAAGTAGAGGAATGTGTGCCAAGGAAGCCTTAGCAATGTTTTTGTGGGCATGTGGTGCACCACAATCATTTAGGCAAGCAAAGAACAAGTTCACCCACTCATTAGAAACTATCAGCAGGAAATTTACAGAGGTACTTGAATCTGTCATGAGGTTGGCTTTTGACATTGTGAGGCCTAAAGATCCACATTTTGGTTCTATACATCCTAAGCTACAAGAAGCTAGGTTTTGGCCTCATTTCAAAGATTGCATTGGTGCAATCGATGGCACACATATACCAGTAACTGTTCCATTGAATGAGCAACCTAAATACATTGGCCGCCATGGTTATCCTTCGCAAAATGTAATGGGAGTCTGTGACTTTGATATGCGATTCATATTTGTTGTCACTTTGGTTGGCCGGATCATGCATGACAAATGTGTCTTATTGGATACTCTACTCACATACAAGGAACAATTCCCACACCCTCCCGAAGGTATGTATCATTTACATTCCAATGCATTTTTTGTGCAATGTACAAGTATCTGAGGTGTTTTGTAAGTAACATGCAAATATAAAATGTAGGGAAGTATTATCTCGTCGATTCAGGATATCCTAATAAAAAAGGGTATCTTGCACCATACAAGGGACAAAGGTACCATGTGCCCGATTGGCAACACGGTCGTACTCCGGTGGGATTGAAGGAGGTGTTCAATCATGCGCATTCAAGTTTGAGAAATGTGATTGAGAGGTCATTTGGAGTCCTAAAGATGAAATGGCGCATTCTCTTGAAGATTCCCAAATATCCGGTTACAAGCAATAAAAATTATAGTTGCTTGTATGGCCCTTCACAATTTCATTAGAGACAATTCCATAAATGATGCTGATTTTCAATCACATATCCAAGAAGATGGTACTCATGGAACCGAATCCATTTGTGAAGGAAGTGCTTCGGAGATGACATGGATATGAGTGCTTTGCGTGATGCTATAGCCACAGCTATGGTTGGGTGATTAATTGTTGTATCCATCTCAATTTGTCAAGACTTTTGTAAATTTCATTTAGTCTACGCATTAGTTATTGGAACAAACTTTCTATCATGGAAACAAAAAAATTAGTATCATAATTGTTTTCAGCTCGTATTCAGTCAACAAATGAGATGTCATTAGTCTCAGGGGCATACATGTCATTTTTCACTCAGGACAGACAATCTATGGGTTGAATAATCAGGATTGCCAAACACTCTCGATTGTTTAGACAGCAGATTCTTTAGATCGCAGCTTATCAGAAAATCCTGATTAGATTAAAATTAATTCTCAGAAAAGCGGTTCCAAACACGGCCTTATAGCTAAACACTTGGCTATTGGACTTGCTCTTAAACGCTACCACAGATTCCTAGCACTCTTCTATAAGGCATCCCTGTAGATGTCCCAACAACCTGATGCAATCAATGAATTACACACATTCGGAATGAACATAAATAATTATGAGTAATCCCGTGTTGAAAGCTTAAAGTTCTTAGTCAAACTGGAAGTAAAATGTTCTTTTATATATTTTGGGTCAACTAATTTGACTTGAAAAACTAAACGCTATATGTATCTATTTCTCCCGATCCGTGTGGCAGGTAAGTTAAACCCATCTCGGATTCTAGTGCTCTTCAAGTCAACCAACTTGCATCTTCTCAAGATCAAAGCGTGTGTGCATGTCACATCACACGCAATTAATTAATTAATCGTGTAGCAGTTGATCAAAGCATTAGTACGTACATGCATATAAATTAAAAAAAATAAGACCAGAAACATGGTTCTAATTTAGTTATAACTCACACGGGTTGGGCATCCAATTTTAAATACTTTGAGAATAAAATCGTGTGTGTGTGTAGACACACACTAATGACGATCGCTCAGTCCTCACGAGTGAACACAACCCCTGCTGACAAGCAAACAAGAACTATAGATGCCTTGTAAGCTATTCCACACTAAACGACTAACTTAAAGGCTCAAATTCATGAGAAATCGTGTTCGTACTTGTAACACCTCTTTATATGTAGGCGATGTATCGAGTGCAGTCCACCTTTCCTTTATAATCATTCAATACGGGCACCAAATCAAAGTTCAAAAGAAAAATTAAATTGATGATGTAGCCTACGGGGTGTTGTAGTTGCAGCATACTTTAATGTTTATTTGAAACTCAAAGTTTGTTTTTTTAGAAAGATAAGTTTCCTATAAATAGTAATTTGTCAAAATTTTCTATTCTTAACGTGGAATGAATTTGAACTTAAAATTTTTCTATGAATAGTAGCATTTATCTTTTTCTTATTGCCTTTTCCTTTTAAATTAATTATTTGTCAAAATTTTCTATCTTTTTAGTCTTAAAATTTTATACATAGTTATAATAAATTGATACACACACATAAAGCTGAAATAGAGCAGCATGGTATCTAGGCACTTAGCCTTTCTGCCTTTGGATTGCTTTTAGATGCGTACAAGTGTAATGATATATAATATATCAGGCAAATCCGTTAAACAATCATTAATTTAAAAGGTCATCAATTTGGAAAGGAAGTTATTAATTTAGCATGCTGAATCAATTATGGATAGAAAATCCTAATCATGAATAAAAAATTTTAATCATAAAACCTAAGCACCATAATACTCCTATTATTTATACTGTATACACACACGTTGGTTGGTAACCAAAGTGAAGCTGAAGCACTGTTACACCGTAAAGGTGCAACCCCCCGGTAAGTTCATTTGCTTATTATCATCGCCCAATATGGTTGTTTGCTTAATGGCGATATACTAGAATTGGCTCGTGTTCTTATCTTTAAAACAATATATTAGGAAGCAGAGATGTTTCCAGAAAGATACTGCTTGTAATGCAATGATGTAATAACCTGCACAACCCTATTCTCAAGGATTGAAAACTAAAATATCTACAAAAAAATACCATACACTTGTCGACTTTGTTTCTGTGTGTACGGATAGGGGTTTGTGTGGGGACACCCTTTGGTTTTCCGGGTGTCATCATTATCCGTAATTATTTAGAATTTCAGTTACACATAGTATAGATACATAGACCTGCTCACAAATAATGGAAATAAAAAATAAGGTCTATGGACCAAATTTTAAAATTTATAGAGTGGCATTCAGCCTAAACTTGTCTTACATTGCAAAAGAACCAATAAACAACATAGGCGCACTTGAGTATACGGGCGACCCTATCATATAATAATGCATTCTCTCTTCCTAGTCTTAAAGCAGGAGTGAGAACTTTCATACTCCACAAGCCACAATGGAAATTTTCTTAATGTAATGCAAAGAGTTTCAAGGTTAATGTCTTTCAAGGGGTTTTGACTGAACCTATTACTCCTAATACTCATATAGTTTTATTTTGACAAAGGATTTTAGTTTAAACTGGAAAGAGTTTTCAACGGTACTTCCAAAAATTAGTAGCACCACAGAGAAAACAATGGTACTTCCGAAAATCAATAGTACCGTAGTGCAATCAGCGGTACTTCTGATTTTGCTGTTTCCTCTCTAAAATTTCAACAGTTTCTTTTACTTGTTTGTTGTTTCGCATTCCAATCTTTAGAACTTTATAACTATTGGAGAGAAGAAATATTGAATACTAGGAAAAAATTAAGAGGTATCATTCACTCCTACTCTGTTACCATCTTCGATCTTTCAGAAGTTTGTCATGTATTTATTGAAATCACAGAGTTAATAATACAATTTTAGATCAAGAAAAACAGCCTAGTTGAGCAACATCGATTCCACTGCCCATAAAATAGCTAGAGTCTTCTCGTATGTCAACGTACAACTCGCGCAGTTCAGAAAGCAAGCAAGGTGTTACTCTCTGTTGTTGAGAGGCTAGCTTCGTTTGTTAGGATGGACGCGCCACTATTTCTTTCTGTGTGGACATGGGCCTCCCTTGATCTCAGTTTTTCTTTCGGCAGTAGTTCATGTATATTTTCTCGCCTTACGAAGTTGCAAAAGAAATGTATGATGCGGACGGCAGTATTGTCACATTCTTTTTAGTTTTTAGTTTATCTTAAAAATTACTATTTATTAAACTAATAAACCATAGCTAATAGTTAGAATTTTTTGTACAGATAATCCTTTTTTTATTCGAAAATACATAAATATACCCGCGAGAAAATTTTTACAAAAATAGTCTCCAGTCGCCGCCCCATTGGGCGACTTCCTCCTTTCGCCCAACCGGTAGGCGACAACATATCTGTCGCTCAGTGATTGAGCGACTTGAAGTAGTCGCTTTTCTATTAGGCGACTGCATGGCAGTCGCCCAATCACTGGGCGACTTATAAGCAGTCACCCAATGGATAGGCGACTGTAGTCAATCTCCGTGATTTTTTAGAGTTTTGTCAATTTTGTAGTTTTAAACTGGGAAAAAATATGGTATAGTTGTAATAAAAGTTTATGTTTATTGTATGTTGTAGGTGCATTAAAAATTTTGAGAAATTTTTTTTAAGAATAATTGAGTGTAGAACGTTTGATATATACATTGGTAAGTGATATTTTGATATTACTAAGAATTAGTGTACGAAGAGTATGTTAATATTGTTAAAATGACTTGCTATCTGAATCATTGAATGCGAACACACGAGAAAATAACCTTATGTGAATAGAAATAAACTTCATAACATGCCGCGTACAATTTTATTACATGCATAACATATAGCATGATATGCGACTAACCCACGCAACTGCTTGTAACATTGTGTCTACTGGGTGTAGTGTGGTTGTTTCCCCTTTTTATCGCGCCTTGAAGATGGCTCCGCTGCATCCTTTTTCCTGTCATTCTTGGATTTGAGAGCTGCCTCACGAGCTTCAAGCTCTTCCTCCTGACGCTTGATGGCTGCTTCACGCAGACCTAGCTGCTCCCGCCTCCTTTGCAGCTCATCCTCCTTGCCCTTCAGACGGATTTGGTCCACCCTCACGCGGCGCTCTTGCTCAAGCCGCATCTGTCGTTCGACCTCGCGAGCCTGAGTCATCTTGACAAAGTATTGAGCTTTGTTTTCCACCTCCACTGCCTGGTTATCTGGCCATGCCGGCGACACCCGATCCACCCATTCGATGAACGTGCAAGCCTATGTGTGGCGTGGTAGATGTCATGGATCAAGTTAAAAAACGATAACGAGAAACAAATGATTTAGTTGTGGTCGTTACCACGAAGTCGTCATCCAGGTCTGGACACTTGAAGAACCTACGGCCGTATTTGGCTCGTTGTACTCGATCCGTCCAGACTCCCAACATCGTTCTAAAGCCGCAATGGTACTTCGGGCGCTCATGCCACTCCGGCACTCCAAATGGGTCGGACCTCCAGGAAGACATTGTTGTGTAGTAGTATTGTGATGCCTTGAGGAGGAGATGTGGTATGGAAGACATAGGAGGGAGGCCTTTATGTAGGCAGGTTATCTGGTGCAGTGGGCATAGTCCATGGAGATGATCTTTTCGCTTTTCCTGGATTCCAGTGTAGCAATAAATGGCCCTATGTAGGCTTCTCAGAGACTATAGTCTCGTAATAAATTAGCTGCCCTCTTTTGTCATCTCACTGAGCAAAGCTGCTCTCATTTCTCATGTCACTGAGCAAAGCTGGGTCGTGTTGTCATGGCCCTATGTAGGCTTTTCAGAGACTATGGTCTCGTAATAAATTCATAGTTCGTAGCTGCCCTCTTTTATCATCTCACTGAGCAAAGTTGCCCTCTTTTCTCATGTCACTGAGCAAAGCTGGGTCGTGTTGTCATGTCCCTGAGCAAAGCTGGGTCGTGTTGTCATGGCCCTATGTAGCCTTTTCAGAGACTATGGTCTCGTAATAAATTCATAGTTCGTAGCTGCCCTCTTTTGTCATCTCACTGAGCAAAGCTGCCCTCTTTTCTCATGTCACTGAGCAAAGCTGGGTCGTGTTGTCATATCCCTGAGCAAAGCTGGGTCGTGTTGTCATGGCCCTATGTAGCCTTTTCAGAGACTATGGTCTCGTAATAAATTCATAGTTCGTAGCTGCTCTCTTTTGTCATCTCACTGAGCAAAGCTGCCCTCTTTTCTCATGTCACTGAGCAAAGCTGGGTCGTGTTATCATGTCCCTGAGCAAAGCTGGGTCGTGTTGTCATGGCCCTATGTAGCCTTTTCAGAGACTATGGTCTCGTAATAAATTCATAGTTCGTAGCTGTCCTCTTTTGTCACATCTCAGTGCAAAGCTGGCCTCTTTTGTCAAGTATGTACGTAAAACTGTCATCTTTTTTTGTGGTCACTGTATTAAGCTGCCCCATTTTGCTATAAGTAGCACAGTTGGGGTCCCATGACATTGTAAATCGAACAAAGAAGTACCCTCTCTTTCGTGGTGAAACATACTATGTCGGAAGCCGAGGGGCCAGTGGGATTTGGGTCACCGAAGGAAGACATTCTCTTAGAAAGGAGGGAGATGTTCGGTCCACAGTACCGATTAATACCAAGCCGGCGTGCTCAACCAGCGTGGCCGAAATGCAGACACAATGAGTACGCGGTCGTCCAGATCTTGGATTCCTCGAACGATGGCGGGCGACGTTTCTTCCGATGCTCACGCTCCGGGGTAGAAATTAGTAATATTACATTTGTTATTGCTTATGGACCCTGGAAGTTTACCGTCTTTTTTTTGCAGATGGCAAAATGCGACTTCTCCCGCTGGATCGACCCTCCTCATGAACGGTATGTTGATCGTTATGTGGATACATTATGAGCTCGAATATGGGACTTGGAGTACCGAATGGAGAGTCTCACTGAGGAGAACAACGACCTCCGCGAACAGATGCAACGCGAGAGGGGCAACGAGGAGGTCGTGAATATAGGAAGCTCTTATGATCCCACATGTTGCTGCGCGAACCCGAGCTGCATATGTGCATGCCACTACCACGACGGCCAACCACGTCCGAGGCGGCCCCCTCAGCAATTCTCCATGTGGGTGCCACGAGGCTCGTTTGGCATGTAGGTCACGAGGGTTATGGTTGTGTCGTATTTTTGTTCATGTATGTGTTAATGTGTTGATGCTGTGGCGGTAGGACTGTTGTGTTGATGTTTTGGGTGTACTACTTTCCATAAATTCTGTCTGTATGTGCAATGTATGTTTCGTGTTGTAAGTGCATGACGCCTTCATTTTCTGTGACCTGCATATTCTGTGCAACGTTGTTAAGCATGTGATGAATTGGTTATTATGTACGTGGAGTTGTTATCACAAGCCAAAAAAAATTGCAATACTTCAAAGGGAAACAGTACGTTCCACGAAATAAGTGCATTACAGAAAAGGGATGTAACATACAAGGTTTACAAATGTTACATTAAATTTAGCATGCATTACAACACCAACTACTGATCCGGATATGCATTGCATCGTCTAGCTGTGTGCCCCTCCTGACCGCATCGCCCACAACGTGCACCAGATGTTCCAGCTTGTGATTCGTCCATGTCATTTCTAATACGTCGGCTCTGTCGCCGACCCTTCCCACCCTTCAGCATATTAATATCCGGAACCTAGGTCCTCGCTGAAATGTCCAAAGTGGTGAAGTTTCCCAACGCCCTGAACCCCCGGAGCTCCCCACACCAAGCTTGCAGTATTCTCTCTTTGAAAAAGTACTCGGACATGTAGTTGGAAGGATCCATGCCCACGGTTCCGCATGCAGCGAGGACATGAGAGCATGGCCTGTGTAACAATTTAAACTTGTTGCATGTGCAGCTAGGTTCGTTTGCATGATCTCCAAGGTATACCTCGTGAGTAATAAGTGAACGAGATGTCCCAAATCCGGCTCTGTCACGGAGTATCACCTCGAAACGATGCTCCCTGTTGCCCATGACATGCACTGTGTGCAATTGACCCTTCTGTGCCTTCGTCTCCATGTACGCGGTAATTTTTGACGAATACAGGGCTCCGGGATTGGCCGCATGAAGTGCGGCACTCGCGTGCCTCTCCCTGAAGTAGCGGATTGTGCTGTGAAGAATACCTTCCACGATGGCGACAAGGGGCTGAGAACGGAGACCCCTGAGAACCCAATTGTACACCTCGGCAAGGTTAGTTATCATTATTCCGTACCTTGCGCCATCCGTGTCGTGCAACAACGACCACTTCTCCAATGGTTCCCCCTCGATCCACTGCGAGAAGCACTTGATATTTCGCGTGCTCCTCCTTCTTGGACCACTTGGGTTAGACTCATCGATTGCTGCCAAGCATTGCGGTTGTGCCGCCCCAGGATTGACTGGCCCCTTGCTCCTCTCGTCGACGTTCTTCCTGGTGTGCTCATCCAACAACCCCCATAAAGCATCAAATTTTCTTTCTTTGGTTACGCCCTTGACCTCTTGAATAGCTTCATCAAAGATTGTTTGGGAATTGCTTGAAAAAGTTTGCCCCTAAGTGACGCATCGCACCACGGTTCCTCATGTCCGGCCAAGGAACGCTCTCCTCAGGGTCTTCTTGAAGTTTTCGTATCGCCTTTATAATACCGGCGTGGCGATCATGGATTACGCACACACCAGGACGGGTGCCTACAACTCCAGCCTTCACATGTCTGAGAAACCACAGCCAGCTCTCATAATTCTCACTCTCCACAAATGCAATAGCCAGCGGCAATATTTGATTGTTACCGTCAACGCCTATGGCTGTCAGGAGCTGCCCTTTGTATTTGCCTGTCAAGAAGGTCCCATCTACAGAGATCACTGGTAGCATGTGCTTGAATGCTTCAATGCTAGCACCAAATGCAAATAATGCTCTTTGCAACACTGCAAATCCCGGTGGACTTATTGACGGCTTCTCGTGCACGGCGATGTACGTGCCCGGGTTCCTTTGTTGCAACACCTTTAGCATACGAGGAAGGTTGTCGTACGCTGCCTCGAAAGTGCCAAAACATTTTTCCAACGCCTTTTGCTTGGCACGCCACGCCTTCACGTAGCTAATCTTATACTTGAATTTATTCTCAATAGCTAGCACAATATGTGTTGCCGCAACATCTTTCTTCTCCACTATCTCCCCATACATCAAATTGGCTATAAATCCGGACGTCAGGTTACGATGCCTCGCCAAGACAGTGTTCAGAATGCAGGAGTGCGGCTCTACCTTGGACACAATCCAGTGAGTGTCATACTTCGGCCCACGTCGTGCACCTCCAAGGACAACCAGCCTGCTCGCACTTCACAGTGTACTGCTCCTGGCTTGATTTGACGACGCGAAATGTCCGTTGCATTGAGAGGGCCCACAGCTTGATGGCATCCTGCAGCGCTTCCTTGTCAGCAAACATAGCATGCACCCGAACCTCTGTCTCATGATACTCCCATGGTGATTCATGCTCATCATGTGCGGAAACACCCTCCGCATTAAACCGGTTCCATTCCTGGGGGATAGGAACTTCTTCATCATCGGAACTATCCTCCTCGTCGTCCTCGACAGCTTGCTCTTCATCCCATGCCCTCTGGTCATCAGATTCCATCTGCTGAACGATATACTCATTATGCTCTCCTTCATCTGCTTGCCCAGTTCCGTCTCTATAGCTTGACAGCTGTAACTCTCCTCCATGTACCACATCGGCTTGCCCAGTTCCCTCTCTATAGCTTGACGGCCGTAACTCCCCTCCATGTACTGCATTGTCTTCATCACGAGCAACTTCATCAGCTCCACCAAAGTGCGGCCTACCCGAGCTGCTAGCACCTCCCGAAGCATAGGCAGACGCACGGTTGCACAAGCAGGACACACTCGTATCCACGGTGCCGGCACCCTTGCACAAAACCCTTCCACGAAGCATAGCGCACCAATGTTTTCAACTCCCATCTGATGTCAGTGGGAGACCGGCTCCAAAGCTCTTGCACAACGACGCTGCACACCTCGGGGTCCAATGAAAAACACTGGGTCAGCCAATGCTGCACATCTGTCATTCGAGCATTCTCGTCATCCGGAAGTACGAGAGTGACTTGCGGAAAATCGCTCAAATCCACACCATTCGGACCTTCACGAATCATTCCAGCACCATAATACACTTTCAATGTTGTACTGGCCATTAATGATGTAAGCCTACATGTATGATTGAAATTTACGACAAGTCAAATAACATCGTTCAACACTAAACTAAACTTTCTATACTAAAAAGGGTACTAAAATTTCCATACTACAAAATGTATACTACATCTAGAATTTTTACTAACACCAATATTTCATCTAAATAATAGTGTAAATACAACATAATTAACAAAAATACCTGGATCCAAATCGATGGAATAGCTTGAACTCTTTCTTCCTTCCTCACCTCCTCCTTCAACCCTGTCCTCCTCTCCTTCTCTTCTCCCCTCTTCTCCCCTTCTTTTCTTCCCCTTCCTCCTCTCTTCTTCTTCTCTCTGGCTCTCTGCGCAGAATGAGGGAAATGTGGTTGGTAGTGGGCGGCAGTCGGTGTGGTGAATGGATATCCACACCTGTCGCCCTACCGTTGGGCGACTGCAATTGCAGTCGCTCAACCGTACAGCGACTGCAATTAAAGTCGCTTAACCGTACAGCGACTGCATAAGTCGCCCAACGGTTCACACATTCCCTAAATGTCGCTTCCCAGTTGGGCGAAAGGCGGAAGTCGCCCAATGGGGCGGCGACTGGAGTCTATTTTTGTAAAAAAATTTATCGCGGGTATATTTATGTATTTTTGAATAAAAAAAGGATTATCCGTACAAAAAAACTCCTAATAGTTATAAGTTATAGTCTAAAAAAACATTTCTATATATAGGTCTTAATTTTGGCAACATGGGAATAAGACATTCATCAGCTTGTGCGTGTACGCAAGGGAGACTTGATCGAAGCAGATCTCACTGCTGTTCGTTCCCTGACTTTGTGTTCCAAATGCGGGTATGAAACGGCGAGAGAGAAAAGAAATACTCGAAACGAGATCGGCGGGTCAAAGTCCCATCTAATGGCATGGATGCACAATTAGTACGCTCAGAATAATTAAGTGCTTGAAAAAAGTTCTTTCGCAGAAATTTTATAGAAACAATTCGATTCCTGCGGTACTTCTCGAGAGGCTAAAAGCCGACTTTCGTCTAGCTCTTTGTCATTTATTTCTTGAGAATAAATAAGCAGTGTGATTTTTTTTTGTCGTTATTTTAAAATAATTTATCAGAACAGTTTTTTCAAAGTAGTTTATCAGCTTATCCGCATTTGATTCATTTACACAAGCGTTCATACTAAAATCAAAAACCAAACCGCAAATATAAAACATAAACTATAGCCAAAAAAATCCATCCAAATGTTGCTTAAGAGGAAGATAGAGGGAGAGAGCTGACTTTCTTAGGGAACATAAGCTGTAAGCTAGGTAGGGCTCCACCAGGACAGTGACACATGAGTTTGTACATTGAAATTCTCCGCCCGGCCGGCCACGAATTCTAGTCTAGCTAAACGCTTTGACGAGGAACGAGAGCATCCGTGAGAGATCGCCGAGACGACCAACGCCACCACACACATTGCGGCGTCCAGCGTCTTGGTTGCAAGGCTGCAGACGTACGCTCGTACGTGCATCTGACGTGTTTGTGACGAGTAAATTTTGTCAACACGTATGTACTTCAGTACTTGCATGCACACTGCAATGTGCAGGCACCAAACGCATGCGTGCAATGTGCATGCGTGCGCTCCCGTCGTTCCTGCTTGGCGTCGTCAGCTCGTGTTCTGTGCATGTGTATCAATCTGTTCAGTCTTATTCTAGAGGGATTTTTTGACCGGTATGTGCTAGATCTTGAATTGAAGCGCTGGGACAGACGTACTGCAGCTTGATCAACCAGACATATTATGTAGTTATTACGCGCCGGCCAGGTCGCATCGAGAGAGACAGGGCAGAAGCTAGTGTTTTAGAGGAACAATAAGGTCGAACTAACTTTGTTTCAAAAAGATTTAAGAAAAAAAACAAGAACTACTCTCTTCATTTTTTTTCCTTAACGTTTTTTATGTTTTACGGTTTTTAAGATACGACTCTAATTGTTACTTTTTATAACTTTACACTAAAATATACTAATAAAATTATAGTATTATAAAACTATTTTTAACAATAAATTTAATGATATAACTTCCGTATAAACAGTTTATTAGTGGTTCACGGACTCTAGAAAGTTAAGTAAAAAAGAACGGAGTGAATAATTTTTTTTAGAAAGATTTACTTATTTATATTAATAACACAAAAGATAAAATACCTAAGTACCTATCTTTTACATTACAGACAATGAGAAAATAACGTGTTCTTATCGAACCCTTTTAGTGAATGATCATGCTGAACTTCTTCGTCTTTCTCACCGGAGACTTCAGATCTCACAACACATGATTGTCGACAATCGCTACAGCGAGAGGTAGATTGTCAAGCATCTCTCATGTATGTGTAGGATTTGCGGCTCGGTAGTTTGTGGGAACAAGAGCGTAGCCAGTCCGAGGCCCAGCCTCGGGCTCAGCCCACTGCAAAGAAAAAATCAAAGTCTTAACTATTTATTGCTACAGTAAACACGCAGGGATTTTCTTAGCTGGGCCTCAGACAATTGCCCCGGTGGCCCGATGCCCATCTCCTCCTCTGTGTGGGAGGAAAACCCGATGAAATTTATTCATACCAAGCTTGCCCTAGTGCCGATCTCCAGCATTTACTTCATCGTTGTCGTTCTAGTGAGTCGCTCTAGCCAAACGCATTAAGGGTAAAAATAAAATCCGGCAAAATACTCGCCGGAGAGAAGAAACGCTAGAACCACTCAATCAAGAATAAAAGGAAACTAAAGAAATATTGATAGAAATCATCGAGTCCCTCCCTTACCTAACTCCAACTAGAGCCCCGGAGAAGAGGGAGAGGGGCCGACGGCAAAAAAGAGCTAGCTTTTGGATGTGTTCTTTTCAACTGTGACTTATAGTTTATGATTATGGTTGATGGTTTTTTGTTCTAATACGAGCACTTGTGCGAATAAATAGAATGTTGATAAGTCGTTTTGAAAAGGTTGTCCTGATAAGCTATTTCAAAATAGCAGTTTAAAAAGTAGAAATCATTATGTTTGTATGTTTGAAAAACCATAGGCCAAAAAGAACGGAGCTTTTTTAGCGGAAAAAATAAGAACGAGCTAGTCCAGCCATTATGAGTTTATAATACAATACACCACCCTTTTCTTTTCAAGACCACAAAGCCCATAGGGTTGTGAAATGGGCCTTCGGTCTGTACAAGAAGGTGATCTAGTACTCAACCCAAATGCATGCATACAACTTGCACGATTCGGTCCGCCAGTGCATACAGCTTGGACATTTTTACCTGGCATATTTCAGAATTGAGGGCTTAGCCGGAGCGCGAAATCCATAGTACATATCATTGGAAAATGCATATATATCCATGAAAGAAAATTTACTAGTGATGAAAACGCAGGATAAATTAATATGGTGACATCAGTATTGTTTTCAAGAAAATGTTGACAGAATACTTTTGTAGGAATGTTATATAAGAATCTCGACTTTGAGTGATATATCTGCAAATTTAATGACAGTACTAGTTGTACTACTCCTCCCTTTGTTTCATAATACATTACCCTATTGGACATTTCACACAGGTTAAGAATTAAAGGATTAAAATCTCTACCGCTATTAGCTAGTATAGGCAAATAATTAACTGCTCAATATCATCTTTTTTATATATATATATATATATATATATATATATATATATATATATATATATATATATATATATATATATATATATATATATATATATATATATATATATATATATATATATATATATATATATATATATATATATATATATATATATATATATATATATATATATATATATATATATATATATATATATATAAAAAAATAACTCAAGAGTATACGTGTTCACGGGCAGCCCGGCCCGACTTGATTCTTTTGGGCTCAGATTCTGCCTTAGCCTAATTTTAGGCCTCAATTTTGACCCGCTAGCATGCCCAAAGCCTGGTAGGCCTATTAAGAACACTAGTATAGTGCCCGTGCTAACGCCACGGCGGCATTTCGGAGATGCACATGAAAACAACCAACTTTGCATACGACTTCTAAACACAAGATTATTTCCAATATTCTCTCCCTAATCTTCCTGCCGTAGTTGTAACACCTCTTACAACGTGGTCGTAGCTTCCTTACGACCACGTTCAATAGCCTTTCGACCACACTATCTGTTTGTAGCGGTCGGTAGTCGGCGCTCGAGCTTGCGATCACGTTGAGAAGTCGGCGCCTTACGACCACGTTGTAGCGAGCTTCGCCGCTCGGGCATGCGACCACGTGGGTAGTCGGTAGATTTCGACTACGACCACAACCGACCGCGTCCGACTGCGTTACGACCGCTATCGAGGGCTTCCGACCACGGCCGACCGCGTCTGACTGTGCTACGACTACAACCGACTGGTATCAACCACTTCCGACTGCATTCGACCAGGTCCGATTGCAGCCGACTGAGCTACGATCACGTTCGACCGCTTTACAATGTGGTCGAAGTCTGCCGACTTCCCACGTGGTCGTGGTCAAAGTCTGCCTCCGACTTCTTCTCGCGTTAACGTGGTCGTAAGCCGCTGACTACCCAATGTGGTCATAGTCGTAATCCGCCGACATTCGACCACAGCGGTCGTGGCTACGTCTTACGACTACCGATCGCTTCAGCTCTCGACAACGTGGTCATAAGGCGCCGACTCTTCAACGTGGTCGTAAACCACAGCGTCGACTTCTACTCGATAACGTGGTCGTAAAGAAAATTTTGGTGTATTATAGAGGGGTATTAGAGTCGTTTATGACCGATTCCGAGTGCTTACGTCGCCGTACGACCACTCAAACTCGGCACCGATCGCTTTGAGTCGTTGTCGTAACTTCACTGTATCAGTTTACGACCGCTCTGCTATATCGCTGCACTATCTTCCTTCAGCCGCTCTCGAGTTACTGTGATCGCAACTCTTTACGACCACGCAGTGATGCTAGCGATCACTGTTCACCGTGGTCGAAACCTTCACAACGTGATCGTAGCCTCCTTCGACCACGTTTAATCTTCTTCTTTGCAGTCGTAAGCCTTCAGATTACCTTCTCGACCTCACTGCTCTGATTTTGCCGTGGTGTAAGTTCTTCCGACCACGTGCTATTTTCGTATAATTTTACTTGGAATATGTATGAAAGGAGAAATGAGTCAATTAGTTAGTATATTGTCTTTTTAGACAAGTCAATTGGTTATGACTTACATCGAAAGGAGAACCGTAAAATACGTTGACAAGGCTCCACAGGTTTTAAAATACGTTGAAAGGAGAACCGTAAAACCGTAAAATTGGCCTTTTCAAGCTTTTAATGGCCACAGGTTTTCCTTTATGTTGATATTACTCAACATCGGTTGGTAAGTTTGTTCATAAGCTTGCAGGATGGATTAAACACATGGAAAGATGAGATATCTTGCATAAACACCTCTTAAACATACACTGTTTTTCCCCCATTTCATGTATCATAATAAGCAAATCTACTTACAGGAAATGACACAGAAAACACATCCATGTGCTACAATAGCAGCATATTTCAACTGAGATATACTGGCTTTGGCATACTAACCTGGTCACAAACTGGGCAAGTATCACCTCGCTCCGTCCATTCAAGTATGCAACACAGATGGAAATGATGCTCACATTTAGTAATAGAGCGGGGATTTTCTTCATCATATTCTGGTGAAAGAAAAAACAAAGGTTATTACAGCAATCTATGGTCGACCAACATAGAGCTTAGATTTAGAGTATCAATCCGTGCATCAATGGAGGATAGTCAGAGTGCCATGCACATCATCAACAAGCAACTACACCTAGGGCCTAGGAAACAACAACAAAACACATGTTTCAACTGGAACTCGGTCATTTGCATGGTGGGAAGTTCCTACCGTACATCTTTTTGAAAATTTCCATTATTTCAGATTGTGTGCATCTATCAACCAGTGAGCTGCTTAGGGCTTCTCACATATGCATACTGATATACAGGAATAAAGAATGCATACGTATTGCATATAATGCAGACAAATAATCGGAGCACCAGCAAATATTTAACTGGCAGATTCTAGGTAACTTATCCATCTACCATTATTTCAGAAATGCAGAATAGTTGTGCTTCAACCCAAATGAGCTGACCAACATCCTAACCACTTTTATCCTGATAACAAGAAAACAAGAGCCCGAGTAAGAGTAGCAAAACCATGTGCATCCAGTTCTACAACCAACCAAGTAAAGATGGTATTCAACAACTATTCAGTTCTTGTCTTGACAATCTAAAGAATTAGTGTTCCTATGATCAAGAGAAGCGCAACCTTCAAGACAGATTGGGCAAACATCCTCCTCGTCAGGCTTATCTTCAGGGACACCTTTATCACATGACTCATACTCCTCCACCTTTAAAGATTCCTGCTGATCATCGATTTTGCTCTTAGTGTCTGTCTTTTCCAAATCTGCACATGAATCGGCAGCTCTAAGCTTCCATGACTACCATTAGATGTCAATTATCATCACTCATTCTCACAGATAATCAAGTTTTTACCAAGGTTTTCTGCAACTGGCAAGCCCAAATTGTAAGGCAAAGGTGCAGGTGGTGCTCGATAAGTGTCAGGAGTGGATGTATCCAGATTTGTGTCAACTGCAACTATAGCAGAAGCTGGAGATGATCCATCAAAGGCTGAAGACAATGGTCCATGCTCCTCTAGATTTTGCTGATGCTGAATAGTGCAAAGCCAATAACGTCAGCCAAGTCAAGTAATTAACAATGTAAAAGTTTGACACATACACAAAGCTACCAACAAATCAGTTTATTAATCGATCGTGGCTTCTTTTTGCTAGAGGCTATGATTATCGCATAGACTATACTAAAGTAAGCATCATACAGTCGAGAGTGTTATATTGCTGAATCATCAAGGATTGAAGACAACTAATGGGAGCTGCACACTACAAGCAAAATAATTTCTCCTGTTGCATCAAAAATGCAAAAACGGCATTTAAACTTCTAGTACTCTGTTATTGATAGCATTCGCAAGTAAAACACGTACAAAATCTGGGGCACTCTCATATGCCAGATCATTAAATCGTTAAATGAGCAGAATGTATTACATACAGCAACCAGAATAAAAATGTCTGATGATTGCATATAATTTAATTCGGTCTTCATAAAACATATGTAGACTACATTGCGATTAATGACAAGGACAATAAAAACTTGACGCTAACTCAGCAGAATCTTTTGATTGGAAAAGAAAGACGGATGGTAGATACCTCCCGGACATTAACTTGAGTTGTTTGGTAATGCATAGTGACACACAAATAAGAGAGCACAATTCAGAGGACATAATCTAAGACAAAAGGGGTCTACATACAGAGATATGGCTGGTGCTCTTTTCGCTTCGGATCCCTTGATGAACAAAGAACAGCAGCCACCCATTCTATCTCGAATGAAAAATCTTGCTCGTGCTATCCTCTAGCTGCCATTTAAAACTAAAATTTCATCTCCGTAGCCCTACAAAGAAACAGTCATATATTGATGCAAGAAAGAACACGAAATCATGCGAGAAAAATATAGCATATGAATGCAACATGACACAAAAGGTGAATTTTGTTGATTTCTTACAATGTTAATGCCATGGTTCTGCGCTTTGAACAGAAAACAAGCAGGTGGAGATGATGACAGATGCCAAGGAGCACAAGCTGAAATCGAGAAAAGCTTTGGCCATCTCATGCTCTGCATACACAGATGATAAGATGAATATATATTACTACAGAGTTCAAATCAACAATTGCAAAAGGAAAGATATGTCATTTTACGTTCTGAAATGAACTTTTCTCGACACTACTACCTTCTATAGTTTCAGAATAGCCAACGCTACAACAGTGACTATTTCACTTATACATTGAGCTAACACATTTTCCTCCAAAATCAAAGGTTAAAATCGGCACAAGGACCATTATCAACAAATTTTCATTTGAAAAGAGAGTAGAATTTCCTCTTCCGCTAATGCTATACCACTACATTGGGCGATCAAGAATAACATTGAAATGAATATCGATTCCCAACAGATGAATTGGTGTTGAGCTATATGGATATTCAATCACGAAAAATAAAATAGTTCCCCATGAACAGCTAACTCTGAAGATCGGACAAGTAATCGGGCATGGAGACTACTTCATCACGGAAAATAGAATAGTGAAACCGAGAATTCAATATGAAGCATTACATGTAAGTTCACATCAGAAATTGGGTCAAAAAGACATGCACAATGCCTTAGTGAAACAAAGACATACGGTGAAACAAAATGCAAGTTTTTTTTTCTTTTTCGAAGGCTAAATGGGACAAAATTGAAACTTCTGTTGCTTCAACACGTTGAAGAGTACAGAGCAAATGGATTAGTAAATATAGGTTATAGGACTACACTATGATGTGAAATCGTTTCCATTCTGTAAATGACTTGACATCATAACGTAGTCCAGAAATCTGCTCATGGATCCCCAATCCAAGTATCCAACAACTACAGCACGAGATCAAACGTCTCTTCATACCAAGATCTTGAGCTTACCCAGCTAGTCAGCTACCATCGCAAGACTACAAGTATCCTCCCAAGAAACGAACGTTCTAAGTAGGCAAATGCCGCATAACCGAATTCAGTACAAAGATCTTCAGGAGGACTGTTGAAATTTAATGATTCTAGTATACAGAACATGTCTTTGCAAAAGGAAGGCAAAATATGCTTTACTCTAGATGGCATGTAGGTCCTCACCTGTAGAAGTATCACAATTAGAAACCCATGATAGAAAGTTAACAACCATACAAGTCATCAAGTCCATAAGCTACAGCATTAAAACAATGTAAATGTACAGAGAGGTGAGTGCAGCACTTAGTAAAGCAAAAGAACAAAATCAGTATGGCATTCGTCCTAAATTGCCTACATAAACATAAAAGCTAATGATTCAAGCTTTGTTCAACAAACAAACCCTACTACTCAGTCCACCCTTTCATTGGCTTTACCTTCCCAGATATTGATAATTGGTACTCTCAAATATACTTCTGCAAACACCACATAGTTTACTGAAAACAGTTTCCACATTTTTTTTCTTGTGTTGAGTACTTTATGGTAATGACGATGTTATGTTGATACTGTTAATACATCAGGAAGAAGAAATAAAAACAGGGCTTACAGTGAAATGCATGATAGCCTCAACTGCAGTTGCTGGAAGCTCACCACACACGGCGTCACAGGAGGATATTTTGAAGGACCATGGTCCTTCCGTCTCCCTTTCTGCGAACTGTGGCTGCTGGGGCCTTCCTGGTTTGATATACCCGCACACCAAACCAAAGCACACGCAGTGCAGCAGGGGAAAAAAGAAGAAATAAGCTGTTCCGAGACATGGTTAATAGGATGAAAGCTAAGCTAGGCACCAAAAGGGACAGGCCCCACGAGGGCATGGCGATGGCTCATCACGAACCACCACCACCCTGGTACCGTACTGTTGCCTACTGGCCGCAAAGAAATGGATTGTGTCGGAAAAAACAGAGCGTCGCTTTTCCGAACACAGTCCTACACACGAAGGAAATACAGTTTGTATCAGGTTATGAAATATTATGGGTTGGAGGGTGTATCAATGAATTTAACTAAAATAGATTAGTATGAAACTACAGTAGAAGTTGATACAGGCATATTAAGTGTTCTCTAGTGAGTTGAAATCCTAAATAATGAGTATTATGCAATTTGAACTGAGCACGCCAGAAAAATAACAATAGGGAATTCTCAAAAAGAAATAACAATGGAGAGCAATTAACTTTCTGCTTTTAATTATCACATACGGACAAGCTAGGCACAGTAACTCTTAAACAAGAAAGTTATAATTATTTAGAATGCAGGGGCCAGAATGTACTGAAGTCAGACTCATGTGTTCATGCTTCTAGAGAGAGAGAGAGAGAGAGAGAGAGGGTGAAGGAGTTGGTTTTCAGTAACATGTCAGAAGCGTATACAGCATATGTATAATCCATGAGTCATGAGACATACTTGGAATGGTCTAACAACGGATTGAAGTATTGTGAGGGCATTAATGGTATTTCACCCAGGATGTTGGCCTGGACTAAGCATATTGCTGCTGTGGATTGCTAGCTTCAACTTGAGGGATAAGTTCAGGCCACAAATTTTCCTTGACAAAATCTGTTTCTATGACTTGGCGGAACTGTCAGTTACAAACCATACGAACGGTACGAGCTGAACTTCCAAATTATGGCCAAAAACCTACTAACATGCTAAGGTCTGATTATCCCTTTTAAGAAAAAGAAAGTTTCTTGCACATGTAGCTTATTAAGTTGTGCATATCATTTTTTAAAAAAAAGCCAATTGTTTGTTAGGTTGGTATTGTGAAGCCAGTTACCACGATATGTATATTAGAGAAGGGCAACCCTCACTCCAAACAGAAAAAATAGGACAAGATGTTACATGCAGAGTTCAGAGACAATAGCAATACATACAAATGCCAATTACCTACAAAAATAAGCACACTCTAGAATAGAGGGAGAACCCAAAGTGCAGCCGGATCATGACAGTGCACTGATCGGGATTTCGTCCATGAGAGCTCGATCGATGAGTCGGTTCTGGTGGGATGAAAATTGCAAGTACACATTTCTTCCTCTAAGATGGCATAAAAGCATGGTAAAAGTTACATGATGATATGAATATCACATCTCTCTTGGTGATCTTATCTTTGGACAATGAAAGCGTAACAAAGTCAAGTGAAATTATGATATTTGACACATCCCAACCCACAAACGGCATAATTCTCGGGTATTATGGATAATCACAACAACATCAAAAATAAGGCTATAGCAACTCTACAAATCTGCGCGCAGCTGCCATGGAACCACCATAAGGAAATTCTTACTTAGGATGCACGAAACATGAGGTCCAAGAACAACGATTACCTTACGCTAGGTTGAATCGTAGTGTAGTATTGCAGCACGCTCATCTGCGAAGCCAAATCCTCCATCGGATAAGGGCTGCAGCAAATGCAATCCGCCACATTATCACATAGCAAACACGCATCCACTTAACAACTGAAACACACGAACAAACGAAGGCAAGAGGGGACCTATTGTACAAATATCAAGTCCTACACATGGACAAGTCAAATCCCACTTGTTAGCATTATTGCATTTATAAAAGGAAAGCACAAGATAACTTGTCATTGCTTATCATCCATACCACATTAGATAGTCTTGGAGCTTTCGCTGACGATCAAATGAATCATGTCCATATCGCCATAAGAATTATCGGCTGTCTCTTGATACATTTGATCCTCTAGTTTTCACTTCTTCACGAATTCTCTTCTTATCATTCTCTCTGCAGGTCGAGCAACCGAGACCTATTGCAATAAATGACATCGCAAAGATAAATTTGTTAAATCCGAGCGAAAATCAAATAAATTGCAAGAAGCTAGAAGTGGCCCCAAAGAAATAGCATTTTTATTCATGCGGATCCGAAAAAGTGGTCCTCTGTCAGGTCCTCTCACTATTTTACCATCCATTTCTTTTATTGCATTGTCAAGCTCCGCCATCGATAAAAAGTTGTTCAAATTTAAAAATGTGAGAACTTGAGCTACACGACTCAAGAGGACTTGAGAATTGACATATATACTTACAAAGACGATCGCAAAGTGGACGAATCCAACCGGATATTGCCCTTTTCTTGCGATCGCGACCGTACTACCTAATTACACATCGCCACTCCACGCCGCGCAGCTGCCGTGAGGACGACGCCGGGCGGCGCCGTAGGGCCACCGCGCCGCCATCGCGCCATCGCGAGCAGCATCTGCGTGCTCCTCCCGCGGATGCCTCTGGCTCGGGCTCTGCGTCGGCGGCGCCCTCGAAGGCGTCGGAGCGGGCGGGCGAGGACCCCGGCGAGACGCAGGAGGCGGCGGTGGGCTCGCCGACGCAGGGGAGCGGGAGGAGGCGGTCGATATTTGTTCACATCCTAGACAACAATGAAAATAAATCTGATTTGGCGGCAGTCCGTTGCTGGCCCAGTAAATAAATGAAAACAATCTGAAGATTATCAAATTATCATACCTCTTCAACTTTCCTTTGTTCTCTTTTCAACTGATTCTTCATAGCTGGTTTTGCTACGCTTAATGGTGTGCGGTGCTTCGTAATGGCCTGTTGCAGATAACGAATGCATTGAGATATTGAAATGTTTCAGGTTCGGCTAAGAGGCAAAAATGATTACCTTTCCACCCAATTCGACTACTTTACGGTTCTCTATTTGCTTCCGCTCCTTCCATGTAGAGGCACCTAAAAATTAGCATCAGATGAATGTTTGTACAACAATAAATCCTTAAGATCAAGATTAGCACTTTAAGGAGAGATGGAATACACATCCGTTTATTCTAGTCTTTTAAAAAAAGGTAAAGGTGAAATGCTGAATAACAAAACTGCATATATTGAACGAAGTTAAGTGATATAATTTAATTGACAAATATTTTACTCCTATTTCCTCAAGAATGTAAGAAGAGCCATTCCCAAGCCTGTCCAGTGTCCACTTAACATGACTGGAGTCCAAAAGTATTTCAGTAACAAATTGCAGTTCTTCATAACCAAAACATAAGATGGAACGAAATGAGACATTCTTCTTTATACCTCATAGGCACTTTTAGTGAAAAGAGCCATGTTCCTAAACGAAATGCCATATTTCTGTTTTCTCAACCAAACTCCGCAACATACTGTCTTAATTAGATGGCAAACTTATTTACATGGACTACCTTTTTGCATAGGCATATAATAGAACAATTTCCAATTGTTTCAGATTTTGGTTCGCCAATACAACATCTTGAATTACAAAGTATCTACCATGGAATCATCAAATAGCTGGATCAAAGCACAAACTGTTCTTTGACATAGTATTGGTATGGCAAATTCTTCCCGCTTCTCATGGACAAGAACTGTTATCATTAATTTAATTAGTAGGAATCAGCAGAAACAAAGATATCCATATACTTGCAGACAATTTAAACAAGATAGTAGCGACCGAGAAGCAGTATGAGATGATTACCAAAGAGCTCAACATCTTTCAACAACTTTGCAATGTCAATGTCAGGCTCTTCATCGGACATGTCAGTAGTTTTTTTTCCAAAGCTGGCTTCCGATACATATCAGAAAGACTCGATCCCTAGAAGGTAAAATGCCGGGAATGTATTAGGAATTCAGGATACCTCAAACAGAAACACCAGATTCTGCTGTTAAGTGTTAACTTAGAGGAATTGGAGCACCGTGCTCCAAGAAATCAAGACAGTTTCAAACGGAAGCTCTGAGAGAGACAAGGACGAACCATGAAGTTGTGCCACTCGCTGCTCGACGACGGCGCCACGGCGCGGCAGGGCTTCCGGGCGCCGGATGCCGACGGGTCGAAAACCACCTCGGCCGGCGCGTTGACCAGCCTCGACTTTGGCCTCCCCTTCACCCTCCTCCCCCCTTCCTGTTCCCCCCCAAATCCTTAACCAAATCTTGCACACGGTGAGAAGAGAGTTGTGAAATGGACAAACCAAGAACAGGAGGAAACACACACATGTACCTTGATTCCGGCCGTGTGATGCACTCGGGAGGAAGGCGGTGGAGTCCAAGGGGTGGTGGTGAGGCCTCGGAAGGATCGGCGGCGGCGGCGAGGGTTCGGTGGCTTCACGCCGCGTGCGAGGAGGGTGGGAGGCGACGGATGGCGGGCCGCAGGAGGGGAGTTAGGAGGTTCAGGTTTGGTTCGTGGGAGGCGGCGACCTTTGGGAGGCCTCGGGAAGCGCGGCCTCGGGAGGCGGGGAGGCGGCGCCGGGGAGACGGGGGAGGCGGTGGAGGCGGCGCCCTTCGGGGGAGGCGGGGGAGACGGGGGAGACGGCGGCCTTCGGGGGAGGCGGGGGAGACGGGGGAGGCGGTGGAGGCGCCGCCCTTCGGGGGAGGCGGGGAGACGGGGAGGCGGGGGAGACGAGGGAGGCGGCGGCCTTCGGGGGAGACGGCGCCCTTCGGGGGAGGCGAGGGATGAACGATCTGCGGGTCTGGAAAAGAAGACGATCACCTGCATGCAGCTGCGAGCGTTAGGGATGCGGTAGGGTACTGCAGATCCATTGAAGGATGACCGTTGGATATGGTAGGGTAAGGAGAGAGAATGGAGGAGAGTTAATCTGGTGCGGACGTTTTTAGGATGGTGTAATTATGGGTGCATATTGTGGTGTGACCGTAGTTAAGGTCATGACTGTGGAGCAGGTAATTGTTGGGTGGATGTAGGATAATTTGAACTGGTGGATTATTAGTTTAGATAACAAATAATATTTTATTCAGAAATTTAAAAGAACGTTATGTACGAAAGTAATAAAAGAGTATCTTATTTGGAAATAATAAAAAAGGCATCGGGTTGAGCTCGGGTGTAGCGTTTTAAGGTTGGCTTTTTCAGTATAGGCCCGAAGCCCGGCCCGGCCTTTGAACTGCTCTACTCGAAAGGTGAGGGGGCTCTTAAATTATTGGGTGGTTTGTTTTGGCCTGTAGCTTATAGTCCTGTTCTTTTCAGCTTTTAAAAGCTGTTTTTCGGTTTTTCTACAGTAACTAACTTTTAAATAAAGTATTTTTTTCATGATAGGGCCTACTAGTTAATTGTAGTGCATACTTTACTGACATCATTTATATCGGCAAAAACCGTATGTGAGTTCCTATTACTCTGTAATATCTCGTACAAACAGTCCAAAAGTCACAAACCGCAGCTAAAAGCCACAAGCCGCAGCCAAAAAGAACAGACCCTATAGCTTTTGAATGCTGACTGTTCGCGAGAGATAGTATAAAGAGGGAAGTTGTCACATACAATTTTAACCGATATAGCAGAACTTGATATAATGTCTACTACAATCGAATTTTATACTCCATCTCAAAAAATGTATCATTTAAAACTAGCTACTGTATACATAAACCGAAAGCAAAAGTTTTACCAAACCTAGCCGTTATCAGAAGAGGGCGTAATAAGGGAGGAAAATACGTGTCATATATATTTCCGTTGGGTGGTCTCTGTCGCAAGAAAAGAGACGGAGAAAGCTGCACCACGCACCACATGCAGCGAGCAAATATGGGTACCGGCCGGTCAACGCTAACCAGCTTCTCATAATGGATTAGAGATCTCCGACGACCGAATTAACTATGGCCAATTAATCTTGATCCCTCTCAGCGTCGATCGATATAAGTATTTGCTTGGCCGGTGGTCGTCGATCTTAAGCTAGCGGTCGCTAACCACGCTTAACTCCTCGCTAACCACGCTTGTTAAGAGGCGTGCGGTACTTACCAGCCGACATGTTGGACCCGGTCCAGGGTTTACACGGAGCTAGCGATCACCACTACAGCAAGCTACGAGTATTAATTAGACATATCTATATCGCTAAATATATAGGGCATGCTACATGAGGCTTGCATATGCAGATCTAGCTCCTAATCCATCCAAGAAGCTTGCACACTGTTTCTCTTGTTCCATTTCGATCTAGGAATTGAAATACGTCGCTGTGCATGTGCTGTTAAATCACAGCAGAGAGGTTTGGTAACAATCTTATTAGATCAGGAGGTTGTCAATAAAGCGAAATCGGCATGCACAACGCCACCGTCTTTTTTGACATCGCGCGTTCTTCCTTTTGGAAGTTACCTTTGGTGACTAACGTGCCAGACAAGAGAGTAATTAATTTACATTGATTTTGAAGGGAAGAGAAATTTACATGCATCCCAGGGTCGAGCGGATCCAGGAAAAGAAATCAGTGGGTCAAAACTAACTACGGGTCAGTTCTTTTGTGGCTTTTGGGTTCAGTTTTTAGTTTTTCTATAGTAACTGACTTTTAAATGAAGTGTCATACTGTACCGACTTCATTTATATCGGTAAAAACCACACGTGAATTTCAATTACTCTACAATTTCTCATACGAACAACCAAAAACCACAAGCCGCAGCCAAAAATCATAAGCTGCAGCCACAAAAGAACAGGCCCGTACTACTACCCTAGTTCTCAAATAGGTATCATTTCGGCATTGCTACGGTCTACAATACACTATGACCACTCCTTTTCTAATTATATATTGAGTAAATTGTACCATACATACATAAACTTGTGAGGTGTGTATATAGATCACCAAAGTATGAAACCGTCTATTTGGGTCAATGAACTTGTAAACCGTGCAAAAGAAAGAGGTTTTGCAAGCCTCGTAAGATATCCATGTGACACTAATGCTTATGTAACGTTTAAAAAATACAAAAAAATAAAACTGTTTGAAGTAATTTTGGTGACGAATCTACTATCGTTATTTCCACATATGAACATTGGTGGTGATTGCACATATTCTAAAATTACATGTATTTCGGAACACGGTTGTATCACTAAGTTGTACATCATTTAAAACCAAGCAAAATAAATATGAGTAGTGCTTTCATGCTTTCTACTCTAATAAGAATGTTATTAATCTCAAAGCACACGAAAAGGTAAATAATCACTATCCACCATTCAGTTCTATTTTAAAAGTTATGTAAATTACTTTTAAAAAATATAGAACCACCTCCAAATAAATATTTAACAGTAAGTTGAATACCCGGCTTTTTTTTTACACAAGTGTTCTGTTAACCCGACTCGGCCCGCTGGGGTCACTGTGTAGAGACACATAGGGCTTCTTTAGGTTGGGCCAGAGGGCACCGGTGAAACAGGACCCCAGCCCGTACACTGTAGGTCCCTTCCTAGGATCTAAGAAACTTTAGGCCACGTGTGATTCTTTTCCAACCCCCGGGGAATTGAACTCACTGAGTTGATAAGAATTCGAGTCCTTATTACTCTTATGTTATGGCATAAATATACCATATTAATTTATTATATATGGATGATGGATGAGATTATATGGAGTCAGTGGGCCTTTAGCTGGTTGACAAACCAATTGTCAAAGTTTGCATGGGCAAAAAAAAATCATGTCACGATATTTGTACAATTTTATTAGAATGACTGTTTCACAATTTTTGTCCATTAAGGCAGAATCAAGATTGGTCATTTCGGGTTTTTTCTATCCTCTGTCAATGCCATTAATGACGTGAAAGATGTTGAGTGATCGAAATATTTATTGCATGGTGTGATTTCACTAAGAGCAAGTTTAATAGTACAGATAGCTGCTACCTCCAATACATTTCCATGTCATCAAAAGATAATGATGCAGTCAACTCATACAATAAGCTGGCTATAAGTTGTCTCCACAAGAGCTCTCAATCATTTAATACATACATGGGTATTGATAATTTAATACATGCATAGGTATAGCAATTAGTTCTATGGGTACATGCATGGATAATGACTCTTGCATGGGAGTCGCTTGGCTCTCTCTCTCTCCTTTTCTCTCCCCTCCACATAGGACTATGCTGACATGGATTCCCTTGTAGCTAGCACAGTCAACCTTATTAAACTTGCTCTAACTATTACTTAGATTTCTCTAAAAAAAAACTATTACTTAGCTTTTATGTCATTTCGACTGTGTGCACAAGGTAGTTGAACAAATATATGGAATAGCTCAACTAATAAACTGATGTTAAAGTAGTTTTAGAAAGATGTTGCAACGGATTAATTAATTAAGATTCCATTGTAACGTGTAAAAACTCGACCATTAACCCTAATGTCTACATAATTACTACAGAGGCATCACAGTAAGCGTAAGATGTAGAAATCGTTGGCTTTAGCCCATGTTTCAAAAAGCTTCTGACTTTTGATTTTTAAAAGCTGGCTTTTAAATGAAATAGCTTCTTAAGGTAGTTTATATAAGATGTTTGTAGAAGTTACTGTAGAAGCCACTTTAAACAAGTGATTTCTCAATACGAGTGTCTCTTACTCTCTCAATCTCTCTCACAATCAGTTAAATCTACTAACAATCATACCTAAAAACTACAGTACTTTTAAACAGTGGCGAAGCTATGAATGAAATTGAGGGTGGGCTGAACTATTTATAAATCTAAACTAAGTTGACATAAAATTAGTCTTTTACTCTTATAAAATTTGAAATTCATATAGAAATTATAAATTGGATGGAGACAAACAATGAAAAATAGAGAAATAGAAAGTAGGTATCTCGATAATAGAAAGTGCTATGAGTGCGGAGTAGTGATAAGTTACCTATGTATAAAACATATTAAAATTGGTGATATAATAGAAAATTAAGAATGACAATGAAAATTTAGATCATATGAAACATATCAGGATTAAGCTAATTTGAATCACGAGACAATAGAAACAAAAGGCAGCATCTTTTCCACACTTTATCCAATGTTCTTATTATTTTCACGGTGAGGGGCTCGGCGGTGGCGGTGCCTTCTGGGCACGTGAAGGACCACATCATCGCGGAGCGGCGGCGGAGGGAGAAGATCAACCAGAGGTTCATCGAGCTCTCCACCGTCATCTCCAGACTCAAGAAGGTTCATATATATTTCACTTTCTTTCTTCTTTTTTTTCTTTGATTGACTATCTCTTCTTTAATTTTATGATTTTCACTACTCCTCCTCCCCTTCTTCTTTAATTTTATGATTTACATATATTATTTTACTTTCTTTCTTTCTTTGATTAATTGATTTTTCTTCTTTAATGTTATGATTTTCACTTCTCCTCCTCCTTTTCATCGCCGTCTTCTTTAATTTCATACTTGTTGTTAATCTTCCCATCAAGGAGAGCTATCTTCTCTTTGGATTTGTTAATCTCTCTATTGTTACTATGTATAAAGTTACCACCGGAGGAAATGAGGCTCAAGCCTCGCTAAGTTCTCCTGGTGGCTACCCCTACTTTTAAACCTGTACCCTTAGTCGGATAAGGTTTTTAGGCCCATCGAGATCTCTCCAAGTCAAAGGATTGGCTGAGAGGGACTTGTGTCTTATTCAGCCTGCAAATGGATTCCCACACCAACATAAAAGGGACAGTTGCACAGGCCATATGAAGCATGTGAGGCATGCCGGAGAAAAAGGCTATGTGCAACATTAAAATCGACACGAGCGCGCTCGCGAGTGCCTACTCTCGTATTTCGTCGGTAAGCAATTGCTAGACTTGGGACTTGGCTACCTAGTGGGACTTCGCCTTTTGCTATGTGTTATCCTATGTTGGCATAACCAGTTTCGTGGTTACTTCTCATGATTAGGACACGTTACGGTGATTTGCTGCAACACCTTGGTTTAATAAAAGTACAGAATATCACTAATAACTATAATCATTACTAATTTTAACTATTAAATAAATCTTACCAACAGTTAGTCTTCAAGAATAATCTTATAACATAATCCTGAACATAAATTTCAGCAACACGGGAATCAATAAATGAACTTAAGATGTACCATTTAATCAATATAATGACCCAATAATCAAACTAAATCAAGGAACAGCTCAAGTAGCAATAATATAAACCTTAAAGAGGTAAGAGAAACCACTAACCATCTAAGAATTTTAATGGATAGTTTAAATTAATTACGATGATAAATTATTGATTGCTAGGTGAAATGAAGAACTATAATAGTGCAAGATCTCATGTTCTACTTCCACCTATGCATGCCGTCTTCAAAGATCACCTAAAAACAATAATAAACTAAGCGTAGATTTAAGACTCAGCAATTACATAACAAAACGGTAACATCAACATATATAGCATTCTACATTTTACCACAATACCGTATCTTTCTCTCATCTTATAATCAATGAACCACATTTACCACAACACCATCTCTTTCTGTTTTCTTATCATCAATAAACCACGTTTACCACAATACCATCTCTTTCTGTTTTCTTATCATCAACAAACCATAATGCAATGCTCATGCATATGTCGCTTTCTCTTTCAATAGCTCATACTGGTTGTCGATGTTTTAATATCGATTTTATATATGATTTTTTTGGATTCAGGGAAACTCTTACAAAACTCAGCATATGTGACTGTGAAGTAGAGATATGGGAAACTTTATCTTAGTTCGGGCCTTCTCGTAAGAGAATAACAACCATACGTCTAGTATGATCGCTAGTTGCTAGAAAGTGGATTACATCAGCGAGTTATATGAATGGCTAGTGCTATCTTGTGTGAATGATTCACCGAATTATCCCCCTCCCTTTGACGTTAACCTTTAAATAGCCGATGAAGCGACGACAGTTGTCCCGTGTCGAAAAACGCCCTGATACCTCAGATGATAACTGCCTGACGGAAGTTACTGTCAGAGAGACACAAGAGACCATTCACTGTGTAGCGGTTGTTGTCAGAGAGAGATCGTGTGCAATTAGTAGACCAACGCATGTTCTAACCGCCTTATCAGACGAACCAACAATGTAGTTCATTGTCGTCGATAAGACTGTTGGAGATAGACTCATCTAGGAATTCCCATTACCGCAAAGTGGTTGCAGTAAGACTTACGACTATATAGTCGTAGAAAGATTTACGACCATGAGATAGTCACAGTAAGACTTACGACTATATGGTCGTAGAAGGACTTATGACTATATGGGTAGTCACAGTAGGACTTACGACTATGTGGTCGTAGAAGATCTTACAGCTAAATATTCGTAGAAGTACTTACAACCATCTTGCCATATTTAATTACCTCTTATCAATAAGGGGGTATATTCAACGAATATGATGATGTAATAATTTGAGGATTATTCTATCCTCATCATTTAGCCTCCCAATTTTAAGTGAAAATAACTTATTCGACTAAGCATGGTCATCGATAAAGGGTGCTCAAAAGCAAATACCTTCTTGACCCTTATCGACTAGGAATTGGCTTGGTCGACTTGGTAATTTCGCTTGAGTTGTGAAGACAGAAAGACATCGGACAAAAAAATGCAATTGATTTCCCTTGAGCTGTTCATTGAATCGGTTCCCAAAGCAAATGTTAGGTTCTCGAAGCAGATATTCAGTTCCCGAGAGAAGTAACCGACACATTGGTTGGGTAACTTTTGGTTTTCACTTTCCCCATTTGCTCCAAGCTGTTTAAGCTCTCCGCCTCCAATCAATCTCTAATATCGCATGAATCCCTTCCAATCTCTCGAAAGAATGATAAAGTCTTCTTCAACCTAGGCAATGATGAAGTCTTCTTCGACCTAGGCCGAATCGGAGATGGATCATGCCAAGATGAAGGCATTGGAGGCTGCAGAGAAGATTCTGCTGTGACAGTTCATCAGATGGATCGAAGTATCTGAACAACGCTGGCCATCTAGACATATCGGAGAGATTCTGGTCTTCTAAGAGTATTGTGAGTGTGGCTTTCATCTCCATGCTCATCCCTTCTTGATAGTTGTTCATGAGTATTTTGGGGTTGAGTTGGTGAACTTGGTTCCCAATTTGATCACGATACTCAGCGTCTTTGTATACCTATGCAAGGCGTATCTGGGTATCCCAGTAGATCTCGAGCTCTTTCGGTTCTATTACGAGATGAGCCAGCAAGCAGGGATTGCTGGAAGTTACAGATTGAAGCTCCACAATAATAAGACGGAGGTTTATATTTCCATGTTTACCTAATCTTCGTGGCCAAGGTGGAAGAAGAGGTGGTTCTACTGGGAGACGACTAATGAAGACAGCCTCTTCTTCGTTAGGAAGGCCGCGGAGAAGAACAGTCTTTAGAACTCAGCCGCCGAAGACGTTACAAGAGTAGCCTCTACATCTCAGCCATCAAGGAGCTGAGACATAAGGGGCTTACAAGCTAGCATGTGGTGAAGGACTTCATCACACGCCACATTAGTCCCTTGAAGCATCGAGCATATCCCAGTGGATGTACTCAGGAGTCTCGAATTTGACCTGGGACTACGAGAATGGTAAGTGATACTAGTGCTCGTATTTGTAACTAGACTACATTTTCTGATTACTTCTTATCGACTACCATGTTTATTTGTACATACCTTCATTTGGAGAAAATCAATTCTCAAGTCAAGGCTGTTTGCAAGAAGGCTCCATCGCTTGAGGTGCAGGCTTCTCGTATCTTGGTGGATGTTTCTGCTGAGGAGAGGGGAAGACGCTTAAAGGTAATCGAAAAATCAACTTCATCTTTAAGACTTCTTAGTTGTAAAGCATGACCAAGCGGTATCTTCCTCTTTTGCATAGCGTTGGTATGGACTCCTATCAAGACGACCAAGGGGCCGAATTGATGGTGGTCGGAGAGGTTGAAAGAGTGAAAACTACTATGGTCAAGAGACGTCAACCGGTTAAAATAGTCGATAAGAAAAAGGGGAGCGCAAATGATCATGTCCCCCTTAAAATTCTTCCTCCAACTACCTCAGACACTCCTATTCAACAATTTGTCACGGATATAGGCGCGACAATTGAAATAGGGGTAGCTTAATTGAAGCAAGTGTCTCCTAAGATCAAGGTACCCTTATATTATAACATCAAAACTAACTCAATTAGCCTTTCTGAAGGTTTCATCAAGTGTCTTGAAAAGGTAAACGGGAAGAGTTTTGTGTTTTTTATGAAGAAACCTGCTGCATCGGTAAAACTTGTGATCAGGAAGGAGATCATCCCGATAATCGAAGCTAGTTCCGATCATCAGTTGGGACAAGAAAAGGAAAGGACACCAACTCTTGCTGTAGAGCTTCGACCAGACGAGGTCGAAGGGGCTGAAGACTCTCGACTGGACATGGTCGAAGAGATCCTTGCAACTAGACGTGGTTGTGGAAAAGAAGATGAAGAAACCCCTCTCTAGGAAGGTTTCTTCCAAATTCACGCTAAAAGGAATGATTCAAAGGTATAAAAACACAAGTATGTATACTATATTTTACCTTTAACTTTCTTAACTACCGATTCACTTCTTGTGATTGTAGCTTGTTCTCTCCATCGCCTAAGCATCCTACGACTTTGCCTGTCATCAAAAAGACGGTGGAGAAGGTGGTCGAGGAAACGACCACTGTAGGAACAAGAGTTGTAGCCAAAATTGCGAAGACTTCGACCACTAGAATGGTCATAGGAAAAGAAGGCGCTAAAGGAGAAGAAGAACATCCTAACTTCTCTTTATTTTTTAATCCTCCCTTTGTGGTAGGATCTTCCTCTGATCACGCTCAGAACCTAGTCCGACACCCCAATGATCTTCCCAACAAGGAGTACATCTTCAATGACGAACGTCTCGAGAAGGTGTGGCAGACTAGGGCCGAAGAGCTAGACCAACTGAATGATTCCAAGCGGGTGCTCGGAAATTTCGCTCATAGGAGTATGAATGTGAGTATTGATAACTCGAATATTCATACTTTGTCTCTTCTTATTTCTCACTGCCTTTCCTTATCTAGAGAGCCTTAGAAGACGTGGCAATTATGGCTGATACCACAGGCAACTAATGCTCCTATGACAAGGAAATGTCAAACTCTCCAAGAGGGCAGCGGCATTGTAAGCCTCTTAAGTTATGTAATCAAATTTTGTCTTGAGCACACAACTAGAAATTCAGGTTTACCATTAACCTTTACAGTACTTAGCTAGATGCAGAGGTCTTCGCTTTTGCACTCGAAAATGAGAAAGTTGATGTAAGGAGGCTAAAGGAAGAAAATGCCAATATATCAATAAGCCTCATAAAAGCCAACTCTGCTGCCAGAATCTTGGAGGAGAAAATAAATTGTAAGTCCTAAAGGTTAAGTTTGTTTATCTATGTATCCTTCTGGCCTTTCTTTTTATCTTTTTAACAAAAATAATGATTGGATTAAGTGAGCTGGTCACTAAAATCGAAGAGAAGACTAAAGTGATCGGAGAGCTTACCCACATCAGCAAAGCGAAAGGCGAGAGAATAAAGCTGCTTGAAACTCAACTATCAAGTAAGAAAACTTCAGCTTCGACTAGTTTTTGAAACTAGCCTTGTAGGATTTACAATTACGTGGTCGTAGAAAGACCTACGACCAAGGGGTAGTCACTATTAGATTTCGATTACATGGTCGTAGAAGGACTTACGACTACATGGTTATGGAAGGATCTACGACCATATGGTCGTAAAAAGAGCTTATGACTGTAATGAGTATTGCCTTGACCAATTTTAACTATTTTCGCATAGTCCATGGCCGAAAATAAACACCTTTCCAAAGCAATTACTCGTAGAGAGGAAGACGCAAAGTCAATGAAGGCAAGCTTTCAAGACTACATTATTCTTCTAAATGATCTACTCGGTGAGTTTGGTGCGGAAAAGATGATTCCCACTAAGGAGACCATATCCGGCCACATGAGTACGATCTTACTACAAGACAAGACTTTGGAAAAGCAATTGGCTACTCTGAAGGCTGATAAGACAGAGCCGATCAGGGATGCAGTCCGGGGCACTATAAGCTATGCATTGGCAAAACTCAAGGCATGCGACCAAAACTTGAACATATATCCCATTGCGCACAACTTCACCTGTTCTTTGGAGGAGGCATCTCGCTTGATCGAAGAAGTAGAGCCAGTTGGACGAAAAGAGTCCAAAGAAATGCAACTTGGCTTTTCCTCTCCTATAAAGTAAAGTAATTTGTAAATAATAATTTTGTAAAGACTTACCTTTTGGAGATGAATAAACTTTCTTTTTCTTGCAATTTATCTTATTGAGCAATTAGTACTCATAAAATAAAAAAATAAAATGAAAAGAGAAATGAAATTATGAATAAGAAATAAAGTTATATGAATAACTCTATCCTAGCCCCCGACTATTTACTTAGTTCATATGAATAAACTAAGAAAATAATATAGAGCGTAGTATGCTGAGAGCAGAGTAATGTATCCGACCATCGTTGTCAAGATCGATTTGTCATGTACTAGCAGCAAAAATGATGAACGAGTCGACGCTAGGGAGCTCCTTCTAGTGGGCAAGACCACATGTAGAGAGGAGTGACTCTGACTAAGTGATGTTACCTCTTTTCGACCAGGTTTAAACAAATCGAAGACTTGAACAATCAAAGGATAAACACTCAGATTGCCTTCTATTATATTTGTTCAACATATTTGTAGGCAACACAATTGTTGTATGCTGATAGAACGAGTTAGGAATAGACTGACACTAGGAAGGCTCCTTCTAGTAGGCAGGACCACATGTAGAGAGGAAAGACTTCGGCTAGTGGTATTCCTGTATCCGACCAATTAAACAAGTTGGATGCACTAGAAGTGGTTGAACTAATATAAGAGAAGCTCTATAAGACATATGTGAATAAAAAATCCATATAAATTGAATTTATTATTAAAAAGAGTAAAAATATTTACACATAGAACTTGCGTAATTGGTCGATATTTCAGCAGTTAGAGAGAATCTAGTCGTCTTCCATAGCAAGTCGTATAGTGCCAGGGCGTGTAACTTCGATCACGGTGTAAGGACCTTCCCACTTGAGGGAAAGCTTGTTTCGATTAAACTGGGATTGGATTTTCCTCAATACCAAGTTGCCTACAGCGAGGTTGCGAGACTGGACCTTACAATCATAGAACTTATGCATGGCTTGTTGATAGACCACTGAATAGATTAAGGCTTGGTTCCTCTTTTCTTCGAGCAGGTTGATATCATCTACTCGAAGTTGTTCTTGGTTAGAGTTGTTGAATTTCTTGACTCATGTCGACTGGATTTTTAGTTCTGCAGGAAGCATGGATTTAGCCCCAAAAACTAGGAAAAATGGAGTCCCACCTATCACTTGACTCAGAGTCATGCAAATCGCCCATAATACTGAAGGTAATTCTTGAACCCAAGCCCCGAGTGCTTTTCCAGCTGGTCGAAGTCTCGAGTTTTGATTCCTTGTATTATTTGGCCATTTGCACGCTCGACTGCCCCATTACTCTAAGGATAGGAAACTGAAGTGAAACATAACTTGGGACCTAATTCGTCGCAAAATTCTTGGAACTTTGCGCTCAAAAATTGCTTACCATTATCTGTAATTATTCAACTTGGGACTCCAAATCGAGTAATTACACTTTTCATCAGGAACATATTTGCGGCTTCTGTTCTTATCCCAGCTAAAAGTTCAGCTTCGATCCACTTCATGAATGTATCAATAGCTACGAAGAGGAACTCGAAGCCATTGGGAGCTCTTGGGAACGACCCTAGGATATTAAGACCCCAGGTCATAGAAGTCCAAGACAAAAGAATTGTCTGAACAGCCTGAGCTGGTTGGTGTATTTGTTGGCTATGAAACTGGCATTGCACCCATTTCTTAACGAGATCTTTGGCGTCATTGAGGGTTGTTGGCCAATAGAAACCTTGTTGAAAGGGCTTACTGACCAGCGTTCTGTAGAAAGCATGTGCTCCACAGATGCCCCCATGTATGTCCTGAAGGAGTTTTAATCCTTGTTTCTGTGATATACATCGCATGAGAACTCCCTAAGTACCCCTTTTATAGAGTACTTCGCCAACCAAGGTATATATCTTGGCCTTGCAGGCAAGATGATCTGCTACGGGATCATCGTTAGGTATTGAACCCTTCTGAAGATAGTCATAGATGGGAGCCATCCACGTCTCTTCGTACTCTAAAGAGATTGCCTCGTTAGGGGTTGTCTATGGCGCTTTGACTAGAGATGGCTTTTGGAGCTATTCCAAGAAGACCCCAGGCGGTACTTGTGATCGGGAAGAAAATATCCGAGCCAACTGGTCTGCAAGAAAGCTGTCCTGTCGAGCGATATACTATAACTCGAAACTGAAAAAATGTTTTTCAAGCTTGTGTACTTCCAACGAGTACTAAGACATGGTCGTACTCGAGCATTGATACTCTTTTCTGACCTGATTCATGACTAGTTGAGAGTCTCCCCTCACAAATAGTCGTCGAATCCCAAGCGCTTTAGCGGCTCGTATGCTAACCAACAAACCTTCATACTCAGCAACATTGTTAGTCATCGAAAAGAGCAATTGGATGACATAGTTTAAGGTGTCTCTCACGGGAGATTCCAGGACTACCCTAGCTCCCGATCCACTTAACGTAAGTGACCCATCGAAGTACATCGTCCACAAGTCATGGGAATCATACTATTGGTGATCCTGAACAGGTTCAGGATTTGTCCATTTGGCGACATAGTCTACCAAGATCTGGGATTTAATGGCCATTTAGGACACGGAATGGAGGTCGAATGCCCCAAGTTCGACCAACCATTTGGCCGTGCATTCCACTGTCTCCTTATTTTGAAGGGTCTCTCTTAAAGAAAACTCAGACGGCATAACTATCTTGTGCGCCTGAAATTAATGCCTCAACTTCCTCGAAGCAATGAGGAGGGCATAGAGAAGTTTTTGAACATGAGGGTAGCGTTCCTTGGGACCGTGTAAAACTTCACTTACATAGTATACTGGTCTTTGAATACCCTCGCGCTCAGCAACCAGTGCAATACTTACTGCCTGTGGCGTGGCGGATAGATACACGAAGAGTGTCTCGCCTGTTTTTGGAGAAACTAGGACATGAGCACTCGTAAGGTACCTCTTGACGTCCTCAAAAGTGTCATTGGCCTCTTTCGACCACTCGAAACCCTCATGTTTCCTCAAAAGCTTAAAGAAAGGAAGGCTTTTTTCTCCTAGTCGTGCGATGAAATGACTTAAAGCCACCATGCACCCAGTGAGTTTCTGGACCTCTTTCTTCACGGTCGGAGGGTGCATCTGGTCGATGCCTTGATCTTCTCAGGATTTGCTTCGATACCTCTTGCCGAAATAAGGAATCCGAGCAGCTTTCCTGAGGAAACTTCGAACACACACTTTTCATGATTGAGTTTCAAGCGAAAAATACTCCAAATGGCATTTCGGAGCAATATTTTCAAACTGAATGGCATTTTGACATAGAAAAATACTCCAAATGGAGTCATAAACGTGGTCTTCTCTTCATCTTCTAAAGACATACTAATCTGGTGATAACCAGAGTATGCATCTAGAAAACTTAACATTTCAGAACCAGTAGTTGAATCTACCAATTGATCAATATGAGCAAGCAAAACGTCATCTTTTGGATAAGCTTTATTTAAATCATTATAGTCCATACACATACGCCACTTACCATTAGACTTTTTTTTTACCATTACAGGGTTAGCCAACCACTCTAAGTGATCAACTTCTCTTATAAATCTTACTTTCACTAGCTTATCTAATTATGACTTGATAGCTTCTCGTCGATCTGGTACAAATCTCTATGATTTTTGTTTTACGGCCTTCTTATAAGGCTGCAGAGCTAGCCTGTGCTCAATCACTTCCCTGGGGACCTAGGCATGTCAAATGGCTGCCACGTGAACACATTTGTGTTTGCTCGGAGGAAAGTGACGAGGGCGTCTTCCTATGCAGGGTCGGACGTGACCCTGATGTGAACTGTCTTTGAAGGTTGTTTTGGGTCTAGAGGGACTTCTTTGACTTCTTCGTTCAGCTTCGGTGTAGTTTTAGGCTTTGAGTGCTTGCTCGAAGGCTGCACCCTGGTGGTTTCTCGAGTTGGTTGCTGTCCGACCATCTGGAGGGACTTGCGATCGCACGTCAATGCTTGCGATCGCACGTCAATGCCATTTCTTATCATAGTAGACTGTGATGACTTCCTTGGGACTTGAAAACTTAAAACATTGATAAGCATAATGAACAACAATCAAAAACCGTGCCAGAGTTGGTCGTCAGAGTATGGAATTATATGCCGAGTTGAAATCGACTACATCAAACGAGAGTTTCTCTGTCTTGAAGTTGCTCGGAGAATCGAATATAACAGGCAGAGAAACCTGGCCAATGGGCTTGGCCGAGGAACTCAGTACGATTCCATGAAATGAATATCGTATAGGCTTTATTCTGGTACGAGGAATTTGCATCTCTTCCAAGGCACTAACAAAAAAATATTTAAAGAACTGCCACCATGAATCAACGTGCGATTTACTCGACAATTACTGATGGTGGGCTCGACCACGATCAAAAACTAACCAGGTCAAGTCAAAGGGATCAGACAGTCACCATTCTCGAAAGAGATGGTGACTTTCGACCACTTGGGTAGATTATTAACAAGAGAAAGGTCAATAGAGTTTACCTCACGCTCGACAACCTTATAGTGTTGCTTGGACTTGTACGCAGACGAACATCCATATATATGCTCGATAGTGTGCTTCGGATCCTAGAATGGCATGTCCTCGCCCTCGTCTGAGTGCTTTCAACCGCTTGATTGCCCCAACTCCTCAATTGTTGGAAGCGGGCCCTTGCCAGAGTAGTAATCTTCGAGTTTTCGCTGGAAAACTCGGCAGTTGTGAAGATCGTGGCCCTCCTTCTTATGAAGAGGGCACCATCTTGGCTTGTTTTCCCTCCTCGCAAGTGCTTTGCCTTTACCCCGATTGGAGTATTGTTTAGAGTGACGTGGCTCCTTATCGCCCATATCCAGGACCTCCTTTGATGTTGTGGTTGAAGGCTTATGGCTCTTGGCCTTATCTCCGGATTTCTTGGCCTTCGCCTTTCTATTTCTACCATCACCTTGCTCCTTGGAACGGCGGTCGGCCTGGTTGATAGTTCTAGTCCATTTGATTGCTTCGGTAGCAGTTGCATACCGATTGGCTATCTTGAAGAGCTCAGCGATGGTGGTTGGCGGGTTCGAGGCGATGTCCTCTATGGACCTCCGATTGCACACCCCTGTCTGAATGCGCTAATAACCGAAGTGTCAGAGGTCTCCGGAATAGAGTTTCAAACCTAACTGAAATACCGAATGAATTGCCATAGGGTCTCGTCACTGCCTTGGCACATTCAATGAAGGTTGACCTCCTTCCTAGGGCGATTGTATGTCCGCTGGAAGTTGGCTATCAGAAGGTCGCAAAGGTGCTGCCACAAGTAAATCGACACAAAAGGCTGGTTGAGTAACCAGGATCGAGTATATCCTTCAAGCACCGTCGAAAGATAGTTAGCCATGATGTGCTCACCTCCTTCTACTGTCCAAACTGCGGTCATGTAAATTTGAAGAAACTTGATGAGATTCTGAGATCTATCGAATTTCTCATTGCTCACTGGCCGAAACAATGGTGGATAGCGCACTGCTTAGAGCTCAAGCACGAATGCTCGACATCTATCAATGATCTCCTGTTGTCTCCTTGGCGGAAATGGATAGTTAGCATCGCTAGGCGAACGCACTCGGCGATGCCCGACAGTAGGTGGACTGGACCTGCAGTGGGTCTTGTCCACTCAGGGTTGACACTCATAGTCCATCTGCTGCTGTAGGTTCATTGCTCAAAGTGATAATTGAGCGTTGACTTACCAATCTGAAGTAGTCTGTGGCACCATCCTCCGGCTAGTATTGTGGTTGGGTGTACGACATGCCCTGTCACCATACTGACTCCTACGAGGCAAGTTTTGTGAATGTCTGGATATGGTCATACCTTGTCAACTCTCGGAGGGATGTTAGCGAGGCTGCTCAAGTCGGGCCATCACATCGTGAAGCCTTTGTAAAATGTCTTCAGCGAAGTGGTCATAGCCCGGCGCCCGAGCAAGTTCTTGAGTCGGGTTCTTGAGCAAGTTGTTGATTCGTTGAAGCTCCTGTGCCTCTTCAGACTGGTATTGGGCCCGCCGAAGCAAAGCATTTTAGGCGGTAAGTAGCCTTTGTCAAGAAGTCTCAGGATCTTCGACCCCTGAAGCAAACTGAGGCTGCCACAGAGGAGAGAAAGTATTTCTAGGATTTCTTCCATGCTCATCAGAGTACTGATCGGGCTCATCACTGGAGGCCTCGTCACCATCCCCACAAGAGGAGGGAGAGTGTGATTGTCGTAGAGCATCCTCAGGCCTTCCTCTGAGAGGGTGATGAGAATCTGAGGGCAGGGCAAAAACCTCCTGTCTAGAATCTCCACTTCCAATAGAGAGTCCCTCGCTTGAAGAATTGTCAAGCGAGACTGTCTGGTAGCTTGGAGCAAACAACTCCATGTAGGGGAAATCTGGGTTATAACCATCCCCAGCCTGATCTGCTCCTTACGAGAATGCAAACGAACACGAAGTGTGCCCACCCATGGCTTTCACTGGGTCGTCCAGAGAGTCAGCACTAGGAACTAATGATGTGCTCCTCGATTGGCAGAGTCTAGGGCTTTGCAAAACTACACAGGGTGACACCGTGGGACTCGAATGCTTGGGAATGGACTCACCGTCACATTGTGAGCCCTCGTCATGGTTGGATTGACCCTTGCTGCTTGGGGAGATGAGTCCTCCGTTGGGCGTACTACTACTGTGAGGGATTTTGATTCCTCATTAGCCTTTCCGGTGGTGTCATCTCCGGGAACACCGAAGGAATATCCAGGGAGACATTCAGCATCGAAAGCAAGCAAGACCTACCCGTAGTCGTAGCATGCCTCCATGTCGATACTCATGTAGTAAGCCAAGTCAAACCAGTTCTCCTCATTTTATTCATCTGCCATGAGGACATCAGGAGAAAAAAGAGAAACTTTTTGACAAGAAAATTATCAGAGTCTTGAAAGAAGAGAATCCTTACGGACGACACCAACTATTGATGTTTTAATATCGATCTTACATATGATTTATTTGGATTTAGGGAAACTCTTAGAAGACTCAGTGTATGTGGCTGCGAAGTAGAGACACGAGAAACTTGATCCTGGTTCGGGCCTTCTCCTAAGAGAATAACAACCCTATGTCCAGTATGATTACTAATTGCTAAAAAGTGGATTAGAACAGAGAGTTACACAAATGGCTAGTGCTATCTTGCATGAATGATTCACCGAATTATCCCCCTCTCCCTTTGATGTTAACCTTTAAATAGCCGGTGAAGCGATGGCAGTTGTCCCACACCGAAAGATGCTTTGATGGTTCTGATGATAACCGCCCAACGAAAGTTGCTGTCAGAGAGACACAAGAGACCGTTCACCATGTAGCGGTTGTTGTTAGAGAGGGATCGTGTGCAGTTAGTGGATTAACGCACGTCTTAACCATCTTGTCAGACGAACCGACAATGTAGTTCATTGTCGTAGATAAGACAGTTGGAGATAGACTCATCATAGGAATTCCCACGAGTCATAGAAAGATTTACGACCATGAGACAGTTGCAGTAAGATTTACGACTATATGGTTGTAGAAGGACTTAAAACTATATGGATAGTCACAGTAAGACTTACGACTATGCGGTCGTAGAAGATCTTACGACTACATGGTCGTAGAAGTACTTATGACCATCTTGCCATATTTACTTCTTATCGATATTTGGCAGTGAGGGCAAGCGATGTGGGCAGGTGACACGTGTGCTAGAAATGGAAGCTGGTGATGGCGATGGAACGCAAGTGGCTGCTGGCAATGGTAGATGGAGTATAGCGCCGGGAGAAAAAAAAAACAAAAAAGCTAGGGTTTTCTAGGTTTAGATCTTTCTTTCCCTATGTTCCTTTTTATTACAGCACGAGATTGATTCCATCTCCAACTCCTCGCACATGACTCGGCTCATTAACAACTTCCTCTCCTAAAAAGTTCCAAACATCCCATTTTCTCGTATCCTCTTTTCTCCAATTACACACAAGTCCTCAAGAGGGTTATTTTCAGGATATTACATTTGTATATGGTAATCGCCTAATGTGATTAAAGGGAGCAAATGGGTAGGATGCAGTCCAGATATGGAGGTGATACATGCAATATCAATTGATAATGCAATATATATATATGCTCTGAGTATCAATTTTTTTTTGCATTTCTTTAGATTTTACAGTATTTTGGAATTTCATTGCCAATTTTAGTGTTTTTGTAGTTGTAGTTTGGAAACTCATATACAAACAAATTGGTCTCACATGGAATTTTTTATTTAATTTGAATTCCATGTACAAATCCATTTGTTAATCTTAATTTATTTTTATTCCTAATTTTATATATTTGGGATTTTCCTATGGAGTTCGTGTGAAAATCAAATAGTTAATTTTATTTTATTTTACATTTTGAATTTTATATTGTACTTGAGGTAGAGTCTTACTTTTAATTTAAATCTTATAATTTTATTTCATTTTTTATTCTAAATTTTTTATTATACTTGACATGGCTCTTTCTTTTAATCTAATATGATTCGTGATATATATTTATTCAAATCAAATCGCAATCTTATTTTAATTTCTATTCCAAATTTGCATATTTGTCGAGTTTTAAATCTGAATAAAAACCAAATTCCTAATTTTTTATTTGTATTCTAAATTTTAGTTATTGAGTGATTTTACTTTGGAATTGGTATGCAAACCAAATTGCTGATATTTCTTATTTTATTTCCAAATTTCAGTTAGTTTTGATTGTACGTTACATGGATTATTTCTTTCAATCTAAGCCATCGTGACTCTGGTCCACCAGATGAATAGTTAGATCTTTTTATTTTTTAGATTAACATGAGAATTACCTCAGAGCAGGGGCGGAGCCACACCCCGGGTAGGGTAGGTTTCAGCCCGGGGTGTGGAAAAATATCTAGTGTACAGTCTAGATAAATTCAGTTCAGGATGGGTAACATTTTTATGGTCCAGCCCAGATAGGTTAGATCATTTCACCACTGAACCTGGGGCGTAATCAAATCATGGCTCCGCCACTGTCTCAGAGTCTGCAATTATTATCGATGGGATGGACTTTTTAATTTCAATTAATGTAGGTAGGTATGGAATTTTTTTTCTTCTTGCCAATCCTGAAACACATATTTTGGACTGCTATTTTTGCGAATATTGATAGCCCAACCTTCGTTGTGGTTTTCCAAACGCTGGCGTGGACGGTCTATTTGCCGCAGGTTTGAGCGCTGTACGCGTGGACGATCATAAGGACACCACAGGCCACGGCGCTAGCGCTATCGACGTGCTTGACCTTTTTGGCTGTTGGAGCTAGTGCTGTTCAATCATCATATCCCATTAATCTGTGGTGGATCAGTGAGCAACGTCCACTGTCCAATCATTGCAGGCTGCAGCAAATGATTTGAGGACGTAGCTGTATGAAACCGCAGCACCGCAGAGGCGCCGCACCTGCAGCTGATGTCTGATTGATTGACAGACGCTTCGGACGACGATTAAAATGGACCCGAGCGGGCAGTTCCAGTGCTTTTTGTGCGTGCTCGATCTATCAAACGCCTTGACATCGCATGACACGTCGTTGGGCAAGTACGCACGCGATCTAGAAGTACATTAAACTGGATAGGTTTCTTTTGATTGATGCCTTATAGTTTGTGGTTTAAATATTTAAATTTTATTTGTTCGTGAAAGGTGATACATATAAAAAAAATAATCACATGTTATTTTAGTCAATATAGCTAAATTTAATATATTTTTTATTACAATCTTTCTATTAATCCATCTTTTAAAAACACACTGTTTAAAAATTAGTTACCGTAGAAAGTAGAGTATAAGCTGGCTTTGAGCCAAAACGATCCCACTTCCTGGAGCAGATGTGTCCTCGCGACATTTAACTGCCGATCTTCATCCTGGTCTGACCATCCGTCCATGGGGTCTCAAGTGCAGTTCGGACGTACGTGTGGGGGTTTCTCTTCGCTATACTGTGGATTTGCTAAATTAGCACGTGTCTTCGTTTTTCAAAACGGTGTACGTCTTTTCTGGCCGCTCGATTTGTCTTGAGATGGTTCTGTTTCAACCCAGCCTTGGTTTTTCCAACCAGCCGAAGACTCTTGTATACGCATGTGTGGGAAATGCGCTATCGGGCTGCACGTGGCAACCAACGCACCCTTGGATGTACCGCCCTTAGAGCCCCTGCCAGGGCTTGGTGTGATCATGCTTGTGTGCTACTGTTGCTTAAAAACCACACAGCATCGGTTCACTGTGGAGAGTGCTATTCTGGCCGCGCTACTTTGCTGAACGTACCAGCTGGTTTTTAAGCAAACCGACAGAGGTTGATGATAGGATGGAACAAAGTGTCGATCAAGGATAATCCTCTATTAATTGCAGGCGAGGTAAAGAGATTGATGGGTTGAATCTACCGATTACAAACTACTCCAATTAACGTTAGATTCTATTTAACAACCCCCAATACCACAAAAAGGTCACTCTAAACATCTCATCACAGATGATTCAACATAAACTGTTAGTAATAAAGTTACCACAGATGGTTTTATAAGATGAACCATCTAAGTTCACCGTGATAAAAAGAACCATCTGTGATGACCTATTTATCATAGATGATTTTTATTCTGAACTGTCTGTGACTGCGATACATAACAGACGGTTCAGAATAAAAATCACCTAAATTTGTCACTGTGTGAAAAGCGTGCGATCAATCTTTTTTTTAATTTTTGATCAATCATATATTTCTAAATATTTTCATTTCTCTCATGAAAATAATATTAAGAGATGTGTCACAAAATGTACACTGAGAATAATGAACTATGTTATTTACTTAGCTATATATTGCAATTAATGAAAACTACTGGTCAAAGTTTGGATACCATGAAAAATAAAAAAAAATCATGAATTGGTGGCTAAAGTGATTATTTATCTATCTATCTCAAATAACCAAAATTGATTTTCACTGGTTCTGCGTAATCTGATTATTTTCTATACTTTTTTCAAACGCTGATAATCACTGACAGATTCAGAATTCAGATCATGGTTGGTTTCTTTGTCTACCAAAGCCAGAAAAAATGGGGCCCATTTCAAATGATGTAGCTGTCAACTCCCGCTTGGAACTACTAATAGGAAAGTGACTTGCTACAATAAGACGTTATATGCTAAATGATTATAAGTTTGCATTAAAATCAAATTGTGGAATATCTCAAACTGAATTTATAACATATATATATATATATATATATATATATATATATATATATATATATATATATATATATATATATATATATATATATATATAATGAGTGCTCCTTGGTGCCCGGGTACCATAGGCTAAAAAAGGTATATATCGTGTGCGAAAAATTTTAAAATTTCTTGAATGTCAAGTTTAACTAGTTTACTAACTAGCTCAAACAAGTTTGAACTAAAATTTGAATTATAGTTCTTACTGGTACTTCACATTCCCTCACACCTCATAAAACTGCTTTCTACAACGTGATCTCTATATATTGTTACAAGTTTTTGTCCCTGTGGAAAGTGTGTGGCCTCACATTATGGTAATTGATCAATAATATATTTATAATATTTAAATTAATCACATGAAAATAACATGTATATGTCGATTTTTCACATATAGTATTTTTACAATATTAACCTTTTGTATATATTCTTTTAAAGATAAATTGTGATAAAAAAAACCAATGGTCAAAATGGCATGTTGAAGACCATGAAAAATAAAACACAGCACTAGCTTGTGACTAGAGAGTACAAACATATTTTTAGAGTACAAAAAGAACGCACACCACAAACAGACCCCACTCACACCACATGCATACACTCGCATGCGCGTTCACGAGGCTCTAGTGCTCTATAGCCTCACATAGTGCGCACACACATTTTCCCATTGAATGCATGTGTGTACTCTGGTTAAATAAGACACACTGTGTCGATCCTAGGGATCAGCCTAAGTTGGTTGGATTGAACAACCCCATTCCTAATACTAGGCCACCTATTTCAAATAACAAAAAAAATTAAAGTGGACATTTTTTCAGGATTGTCTTACATAATTTTTACTCGTGTGAATTTTACCATTTAAACCTCACACCATATCCGTATATGTATACTTTCCTTTTCTTTTTTATTCAAATGTCAACAGCCATTGGCTTATTCATAATTCAGATGATCCCTGCCGATTCCCATGTCTTAACAAACCTAGCAAAATGGTGTACTCCATTGTTCAAGTGTAAAGAACAAACCTAGTCCCTCTCACTCTCCATCAAGAGTCCCCTCCCCGGCGAGCGAAAGCTAACACTTCCTCACTTTCCTCTCCTAGATCCGATGGCCCCCCTCCCCTATCTCTTCCCCAGATCGTCGCCAGCGTCAAGCAGGGGGGCATCCCTCTGCTACATCCTCTTGTACATTACTTTAGTTTCTTGTCTAGTTTGCCAGTTGCTCTTCCTTCAAGGCATTTGCTTCGAGAAGCTCTTGCATCCGTCGTCTTCAAGTGTTGCAGTCCAAGATGTTCCTCTCGGGAAGCTGTTTGTCTGCGCCTTCTTCCTCTGGTGCTCTTAGATTGAGACCTGAAGCCACTTTTCTCGTCTCCTCTTGGTGCATGCAAGAGAAAAGAGATGGCGGCGAGTTATTTTCCTTCACCGAAGTTGCTTGATCCCGTCGAATTTACTGCCTAAGCTCCTTCTTTGGAGACTCCACCTCCCCAATTTGGTGTTGTCCTCAGCTGCAGCTTGTCCTCCTTGGGCTTCACTATGGTGCCATCCATCTTCAATTTCTTGGCGATGGTTTTGTTCATATCCGGCACAATAAGAACCGGTGAGTTACCTTTTACAATAAACATTCCCATCATGGTTGTAGCGTCTATCGCCTTGTTGGCCGGTGCGCCTCCTCCTCTGGCCGTTGTGTATCCCTCCCCTTCTCTATCAATTTACACTACTACAGAAAATCGTATTACAGATGGTTTAGAAATGTCATCACAGACGGTTTTGTGAGCCGTCTGAATTTATGGGTCAGTAATGATACGAGGTCATCACAGACGGCTTTCGAACCGTCTGTAGTGTAAATATCACAGCGGGTTTTAATTACAAACTGTCTGTGATAGTTGATAATCACAGACGGTTTTTAACTAGCACAGACGATTTTTAACTAAAAACCGTCTGTGCTATTCTCTTCTAGACCTAAATCTCTTTCTGTTTATTGGCTAGCCTCAGGAAATACTAGCCATGCCCTCTGAAACAAGCAGATCAACATATACATGTATACATCCAATTCACATCTCAATTCATTTCACAAATATAAAACAACCATTTCGCAAATCAACTAATTGAAATGAAATAAAATATCCATTAACAAATACACAATTACAATCAATGTCAATCTTATCCCAAACAAAAAATCATTGTATGTTATGGAACTCTCCATCTGATTTTATTACTCCAGCCACCAAAAAGTACGCACTCTCCTCGAATTCGTTCAAGGTCGGGCTGTTGCAATGCAGTTGTAGGGATGAGCGCAGCCTGTCGATAGGAACATCAATTTGCGTACATATATAACCTGATAAGTATGAAATAATTGTGGGAAGATTGACAAACCTTAGGATCGGTGATCTTCGAGGAATCAAGTAGTAGTTTCATATGGTGGCAAACGTAGAATCCACACGTGTTGCCCGGCTGCTGTTGGTGGCACTGCAAAAAATAGAATGTGTTAATTCAAGAGGCATTACTACCAAGTGTTGTATAGAATTAATTAATGTGTACTAGCGAATACCCAAAAATTTCGAACATGTTGCATGGGCTTGGCCCCTTCAGTCGAGCGACGTGTCTCTGCAACGTACGTGACGAACGACCTTTGTGATTTGAAAAAGTTAGCTTAGTCATTCGGAAGGAAAGAAAGAGTACAGTATAGTTATGTATGGAGAAAATGTACTTACCTATCGAGTACTTGGCCGATAACTGTGTAGTTGGTTTTGTTCTTACTTAGAGAATCAAGGTATATTGCATTGTTCTATTTTGGTATAATTACAATTAAAATCCAATGGAACCCCTGATTGTAGGGCATAAGTACAAATTTCTTATCGCGGTGAGCCAGCAGTGTTGTTGTAATATACCTCTCGACAAAGGTTGCATCCTCGTTGATGGTATCATGGCGACCAAGTGTGGGTCCAAGAAACCAATTGGTGATTTGGATAATCTAGCTTTAGTCACCATGTGTCTATATATATACACAGAAAAGCAACAAATTATATATGAGATATATCGGTATTATATGTACGGAGACTATGATTGTACACACTTACAGCGTCCGTCATCGAACGAGTGAGGCGTCGAGAGTATTGAGCGTGAAAAGATCAAATAAATCCTCAAAGGTCACCGTGAAGACACAATCATGAACTTCATGCTGTAAATGATCCGGCCTGAATTTGATAATGATACCTGAGCGTCGTTCTCCCTATGGCTTATTGGCCTGTTCCATATACCAAGCGTGTAATCTCTGGCAACTAAGTCCTAGGGTTAAGAGGTGCTCTTCCGGGACGATTATAAGCAAATAATCAGGTGATCACAGACTGCACAGAATTCTGACTACTCTTACAAAACCGAAAGGACTACTAATCTAGAGCTCAAGATTTGTGATCCAATCTCAGTACAAGACCAGTTACTTCATAGAGCATATGACAGTTCCCACAAGCATATCTTTTCACAATAATCAGCTAGAAACAGCAGATCATAGAATGAACATAGAAGACACTCACTGTGCAATGATATTCGAAATCACCTGAAGAAACCGAAATTGGCAAGGCACGATGAAATCGCTGTCCCAGAAAACCTATCAACCCATTGTGGCAAGCGGAAAGATGGTTCACGGAGATACAATGCCGCTCTTCCTCTCTCAGCCAAAGCTAAGAAGGAAGCCGAGGTACAGGGATGCCGCACAAGACCACAAGCAGTTTCGGCCAAGAACCAATCACAAGCACAAGATAAACACCTCAAACACTCTTGAGTTCTTGATCTTGCCAAATGCCCAAATTAGAAAAACCCTAGAGAGGAATTTGAGCACCTCAGTTGCTGGCGACGGGCTCGAGGATGGCGGTCGACGACGGGCTCGGGGAAGGTGGCCGGCGACGGGCTCGGGGAAGGTGGCGGGTGACAGGCTCGGGGGACGGAGGCGGCGACGGGCTCGATCGGGAGAGCAGCGATGTTATGTCTCTATGCTCTGGTTGGTATAGGTATAACTACAGTGTACGCGCAAAACTCTAGCTTGAGGGGATATATAGGAAGGCTTATTACAGACAGTTCTTGTTGAGAACTGTTTGTGATATCATTATTATCACAGACAGTTCTATTAGAACCGTCAGTGATAATAATGATATCACAGACGGTTCTCAACAAGAACCGTCTATAATAAACCCTTTCCTTCTCACGCACTGGAGTTATTATCTACACCAACCAGCAGGCACTGTAATAAGACATCACATAGTGTATTTCTTTACAACAGCCCAATGAACATAGAGATACATATGTATGACTCATTTTCAAAATTCACCTATATATCACACATTTTCACATATACATAAATGCAAATTCACAAATATATCACACGCATGCATTGTTATATACATAAATGCAAATTCACATATATATCACATACATGCATTGTTATATACACAAATGCAAATGCCCACATATATATCGCACATTCTCATTCCACTTGCTTATTTCCTTTAAAAATCAGCCCTTCATGATGATCAATGCGTATGTAACTAGTTTCGTCATGTTGTTCGTCGTTGACCCTTATGACATTTCCAAAAGGAGGTAACTCATCAAATTGATTGTATTCGTCCTCGTCCACTACATTCTCTACTCCGACAATTCTCCTTTTTCCATGAAGAACTACATGACACTTCTTATTTGCCGGATCGGTTACATAGAAAACTTGAACAACTTGGTTAGCGAGTACGAATGGTTTGTCTTTGTATCCGACACATTGGAGGTCCACGGTAGTGATACCATACTTGTCAACTTTCACCTGTGGGAGATGCACCCAACGACACCGAAATAAGGCGATCTTAAAAACCATGTAGTTGAGCTCCCAAATCTCTTCTATGAACCCATAGTACAAGTTTCTCAACCCATCGGTACTGAGCGCATCTATGCAGACACCACTGTTCTGGTTAGTGCTCTTTACATCCTGAGCCTGTGTATAGAATGTGTACCCATTTATATCATATCCTTGCCATGTCACAACTGTAAATGTTGGCCCTTTTGCCAACCATGTCAGCATCTCACTTGGCGAGCTCGTAGCGATTTGCTCCTTCAACCATTGGTTGAACCGACTGTTGTGTTGCCTCATGATCCAAACATTCAGCCGCTCCGGATTATGTTGCCGAAGCACATCCTTGTGCTAGTCGACATAAGACGTCACTTCAGTCATGTGTTGCAAGACTGTAAAATGGGCTTGATCATACGCGTCCATATCTGGAGTGATTGCTTTTCTTCCGATAGTTCTGATACCCTTGAGCCTCCCCTCATGACGAGATTGAGGCACACCTATCGGTTGAATCTACGCCATATAATCGACACAAAACTCAATGACCTTTTCCCTTGCATAACCTTCGACGATACTGCCCTCTGGCCGAGATCGATTCCGTACATCGGACTTGAGAATTCCCATGAACCTCACAAATGGGTACATGCTACGTAGAAATGCGGGCCCGCATATTTTTATCTCCCACACAACGTGAACAATGAAATGGACCATGATATTGAAAAACAAAGGAGAGAAATACATCTCAAGACGACATAGAGTCATCACCAACTTGTCCTGCGGAGCATTTAGTCCTTCGGGATCGATGACCTTATAAGCAATTATGTTAAAGAAATAGCATAGCCTCATGATTGTCTCTTGGACTTTGATCGGCAAAATATTTCTAATTGCAATAGGGAGCACATGTGTCATCAGCACATGACAATCATGAGACTTCATGCCATTTAACTTCAAATCTTGCATCGAAACAAGTTTTTTCATGTTGCCAGAGTAACCAAACGGAACTTTGACACCATGCAAGCACTGGCACAATTCTGTTTTCTCGGCCTTGGACAGAGTGTAATACGCAGGGGGAAGGTACGTTTGTCCATTATCTATTTTTGTCAATGCTAACTTAGGCCTGATGTCCATATCAGCCAAATCAAGCCATGCGTTGACGCCGTCCTTTGTTTTATCACGAATGTTTAGTAAGAGACCAATCAAGCTGTCACATACATTCTTTTTTACGTGCATGACGTCGATACAGTGTCGAATATCTAGGTACTCCCAATAAGGTAAGTTCCAAAATATTGATCTCTTCTTCCAGATGCTCTTCTCATGAGCCCTCAATTTACGTCCCTTTCCGAGGACAACATCTAAATCCTTAACCATATTATAAACCCCTATTCCGCTTAAATGCATTGGAGCTGCACCGTCCTCCTCTCTGTCAAATTGTTTCTTCATCTTGCGGTATGGGTGAGCCCTCCGAAGGAACCAGCAGTGACGCATGTACACGGTTTTGTGTGAGTGTTTCAGCCACACACTCTCGGTACCATCTAAACAGTGAGTACAAACTTTGGCACCTTTTGTACTCTGGCCCGACAGGTTAGCAAGGGCAGGATAATCATTTATGGTGCAGAACAATAAGGAGCGCAAAGTGAAGTTCTCTCATTTGTATGCATCCCATACCTGTACCCCTTCGTTCCACAGTACTTTTAGATCTTTCACCAATGGTGCTAGGTACACATCAATATCATTTCTAGGTTGTTTTGACCCTTGGATAAGTATCGACATCAAAATATACTTTCACTTCATACACAACCAAGGAGGAAGGTTATAGATGCAGAGAGTCACAGGCCAAGTGCTATGTCAGTTGCTCATGGTACTGAAAAGATTCATTCCATCTATACTTAGTTCAAACCTTATATTCCTTGGTTCTTCACCGAAGTCTGCAAAACTCCTATTGATATTTCTCCACTAGGCGGAATCAGCAAGGTGTCTTAGCATTCCATCCTTCTTGCGCTCCTCCGAGTGCCAACGCAGTAGTTTTGCCTCCTTTGGATTTGCAAAAAACCGTTTCAAACGGGGAATTATAAGAAAATATCATGCCACCTCAGCAGGAGGTCCTTTCTTTACCTTTGTTCCCTCGCCGTCATCTGATTTATTGTTACGTTTGTATCGGGATGCGTTGCACACCGGACATACATGCATGTTTGCATACTCTTTACGGTAGAGGATACAGTTGTTCGGATATGCATGTATTCTTTCTACTTCCATTCTCAATGGACAAAGAACCTTCTTGGCTTTATACATGGTTTTAGGCAACTCATTTCCCTCCGAGAGCATGTCTGCTAAAAGACCTAGCAGCGCCGTGAAACTCTTGTCGGACCAACCGTTACTCGCCTTCAATTTCAACAGTTCAAGCACGGCCGACAACCTTGTGTACTTTGACTTGCAGCACGGGAACAAATGTTTCTCCGAGTTCTCCATCAAGCCCCGGAATTTAGCATACTCTCTCTCATCATAGTTCTCTTCTACATCGCGAAGCATCTGACCCAGATTGTCATCGTGCAACTTATCCGAATCCGAACAACAATCGACATCATCTAACGGCATATCATTCACTTCACCGGCGATGTCATCCGGCGGGATATCATTGACTTCGCCATAACTGGCCCAACACGTATAACCCTTTTTGAAACCCTTCCGAATCAAGTGCGCTTCAATCAGCTCTCGGTTCTTAAACATCTTTAAATAACAACTTATTTAAGTGCATGGCAGTACATATATTCCACCCCTTATTCAACATATCCTCCTCGGTAGCTCTTGTAAAAGCAGACATGCCATTAATGTACTCTTCACTCACACAGTTCACGACATACATCCAATTTCGGTCCTACGTTATGCCTATATATAACAACTTAGTATTAAAAATTAAATTAATTAATTATTACTATATATATATACCACATGCATTGAGGCTTTGCTAGCTTAATTCATATTATAAACACAACAGCTATTTTCCCAGCGATCGACGAACCACTTATAACCAACAATTTTGACAAATTTGGCCTCCCACATGACGGGAACTGATCATGTATGGTCAAGTAGATGCAAACCATCTTCAATAACACTCACCAAAACTTAGATCTAAATTGTATGCAAAGAAAAATAAATTTCATTACTAACCATATCTAGGGCAACCAGGAACGTATGGATCTTCAAAGCTCTCCTGCCTCCTCCCACCAAATTAACTGGCCTGAAAGCCTTGCCTCCTCTAGGTGCAGCACCGACTAGATCTTAATCGAAATGAAGACAGATGCGGTTCTGAGCGGCGCAATAAATATGTAATCGGATTATCACAAATGGTTTTTAATAAAAAAAAATCGTCTGTGATAATTCACAGATTATCACAGACGGTTTTTAATAAAAACCATCTGTGATATTCCAGTATCACATACGGTTCATCGGTAGAACCGTCTGTGATACTCGTTTTTTCCGACACCAACAACACAGTCGGTCTACAAATTAAAACTATCTGTGATAGTGTATGTCACAGACGGTTTTGTCAAACCGTCTATGATTTGGCGTCTACTAATAGTATTTCTGTAGTAGTGCTAGACTCCCCCACCCGCTACTCCCTACTTGCCGTTGTAGCTATCGGGATCAAGAAAATCATCGGTGGCCAATCAAAGATTCACCAAGTAGATCGCCGGTGTACGTCCTCCGCCGACGCAAATCCTTTGGTGTCTCCTTCAACCTTCAACCAATGAAGGCCCCTCTTCTACTCCCACCGCTCGACATTGCCGGCAAACGCATAGCAAGAGGCGAAGCCGTGGCCAAATACGAGTATTCAAGGTGAGGAGCATCAATGGTGTCGGTCCAAGTGACTTGGATGTAATTTTTCATTTCTTTTTAGTCCTTGTTGTTATGCCCCAAGGACTGAGCTGTATCACGTCATTATCTCAGGATTCCTTTTGTAATCTTTAGGATGGTTTTACTATGACTGTTATTCTAATCTAGAGTTCATGGTCTTCCGGACCATGTTTGCCTTAAAAAAACAGCAACATGGTGCCTTATACAGCCCCGTAACCGTCAACTCCTGGTTTGGAACTGCTATGAGGAAAGTGATTTGTCCAATCAGACGCTATAAGCCAGATTATTGAATTGACTCGAGAACAAAGCTAGGTACATAGATAATTGAATATGATTGGTAGAGAAAGAGATGGAGTGAGGCATGGAGCATTAGAGCCGACGTCGGCCGTTATTCATACCGGCCATCCCTTGTTCCCACGGATATAATCGAAAGTTTAATTTCTAAGCATTTGTTCCTTTTGTAAAGCAAATACTGATCCATGCGCATCAGTGGCTTCACACCAGTCACCCCTGAAGAAAGTCACTTTCAGGATAGGGTTCCAAGTGGTGCGCCCCACATGTGGATTTTGTGACGGCTGTTGTGGACGGAGCAATTGCACAGTTTAAAAATTAATATATATGTAATTTGATAAATTGACTTTAAGAAAACATATATTTGTTGTGGGAGTGTTTCTATACACACATCAGTCACGGTGATATTCGTTGAATAAATTAATTACATCCAGAAGATGCAGATTCGTCATGAAAGCAGCGGACTACTCAACAACACGGAAGAATTTAGGAAAAATTGGGTCGATACCAGCAAAAGATACCCAGTTTACAAAACTACCACGGAAACATCCCGGTTTAGATATATACCACCAAAAAGGTCACACCGTTTTGAAAACTACCGCTCCAATATTGCCTCCAGATGAACCAGCCGTTTGTTCTGACCGTTGTACCCCCTAATCCATTGCAACTACACTATCGGATCTGTTCTTTTTGGTTTCAGCTTATAGCTATGTTTATAATTTTTGAGCTGTTCTAGAGTAACAGAAATTCGTATGTGGTGTTGGCCGATATAAATAAAATCGCTATAGTATGTAATACAATCAACTTGTAGACTCCGTATTAAAAAGACACTGCGTTTAAAAGCTAGTTACTGTAGAAAAACTAAAAAACAGCTTTTAGTAGCTAAAAAGAAGAGGCCTTCTCGGCAGGATGGCGGTAGCGGCATTGCGAAGTTGACATCTGGATGGAGTGCTGTTCATTTGTAATGCACTTCATGTGTTGTGAAAATTAAGTGGTTTTTTGTAATTTTTTTCTGGAGAGGATTTCTGTCAAACGATGGATGAGCTCTGTGTAATTTTTATTTCTGTAGATGATCTCTGTGTAATTTTTTTTTGTAGATGATATCTGTTGTAATCTTTTGTATGAATGCGCAAAACTGATGATTTGTTGATGAGAACTAAAGCATAGCTCTCTTCCGTCGAGTTGTATTTAGGTGATTTAGGCACTAAATCATTGAGCATGAACATGAATGTAGCGGTTGTTTTGGCGAGAGGTGAGAAGTGAGTGGCCCAACAAGCAGAGAGGGGTCGCAGGGGTCAGCATTGAGGAGAGCGGATTTTTTTTGGGATGTGGATTAGACTTTTAGTTTATAATTTCTGAATTCTAACTATTCATAAGAGATAATACAAAAAGAAAAAAGTTACATATAATTGTTGCCAATATAACTGAACTTAGTACCGTATCTATTACAATTAACTTATAAATCTCACATTAAAAAATACATAATTTAAAAGCTAACTACTCTAGAGGAATATAATAAGTCAAAACCAAAGTCCCTGCCGAACTGAACCATGGTCGGGCTGAACCATGGTCGAGCTAACTACTATGGGGCTGAACCATAAGTCAACACCTGGATGGCAAACGAGCTAGCGGAAGGCAACGGAGTGGCAGTTTTCTGGACGGCGCGACCTTTTGGTGGTGTATAACTGAACCGGTAAGTTTTAGTGGTATTTTACTAAACCGATCGAGTATCTTTTCATGATATTGACCTAATTTGTACGCGCGGAGAATGTGCATGCTCTTATTAACAAATGAACACACATGATTTTTATGTTGCTCTCATTCTAATATCGAATGTGCCAAATATCATATGACTAGTGGGACCAATTTTAGTTACTTTTTTATTGTATAACTTTTCTGACAAATTACTACCTCCGTACAAGATAGATATGGCTTTGGCATTACAGTTGCCAACACAACTTTAACGCACGGAAGTAAAACAGATGAAAGCGCGACATTATATGGAAATATTTAAATAGCAAATCTACTCGTATCGTTTGCATGTGGGAATCCAAATACTTTAAGAATATGTTAGAGTTAAGCAAAGCTGATTGTACGAAAACCATAATGACATCTATTTACCGGCAGTGGTATTATGAATTTTAATTGTTAAAGTTGTGTCTTGAATGGTGGTGTGTAGTTATGAATTAAGAGCGTATCTGAAACACAGGAATTTCTACCTAGTATATAGTTAGTACAAAAATTAGGAGTGTATAGGCGTCATCCGAATGTTTTCTTCGTAACTATCATCCAAAATTGTGACTAGAAATCAAAGGACTCCTTGTTTTTGAAAGGAGAAGATATTTTTTAAGGGAGAGGGAGTAGAATTCAAGGGGGAGGGGAAGAATTCATAGCCATTGGATCTCTAATCCAACAGTCCTAAATCTGGATAATAGTTAGGAAGAAAACATCCAGATAATGTTTAAAAAACCCCAAAAAATATTCCCGCATAATTTGTATGTGTTTCTCTTGTTCCAAACCAGTTCCAAATTATGGAAGCAGCTAACTACACGCCTGTAAAACCAATTCCTTTTTTTTTTCAAAGTGCACTTTATATTATATATATACAGACTAGCTAGTTGAGTGTGTGGTCTTGCCTTTCTCTCTTTCGTTTTCCATTGCGTGGCAAACTGCAGACGGATAGATGCTTGCCATGCATGCAGAAAAAAAAGAGAGGAGAAATTCCTCCTACTTCGCAGAACCTTCCTTGCATCCAACAGTCGCATTGATTTGTACCCGTCCTCGCCAGCCTGCGCCAAATTTTTCCAACAGATGAACAAACATTCCGACCATTTGGAAAAAAAACACATGGGGGAAGTACTCCCGTCGGCGCCGAAAAAGGGCCACTTGAGAAAGAAGACTGTGGCTTATTGGTGGCCATATATACGCAGATCTACAAGTGAACCATCCATGGTGTCCTTGTGGAAGAATAAAAGGGTCAGTTGACGTCGGTTCTGAACAGGACAGATAATCCGCTTGAGATTGCAGTGGCGGTCGTGCTGTGTTTACCGAAAATGTAGCCCATGCTAAGCTATGTTATTGCATGCTATCTATGTTTTTGTTAAATGAAAAAACAGACGACTGTATTAGCAAAACACAAAAGTGATTATCCCACCTCTCATTCTACGCTCGATAGACGACATTTGTTGTTTTTTAAAAGTGTCCATATGCATTTCCAGAGCCAGACTTTCTAATTTGTTACTAACAATCATTCCGATTATGTATAGGTTTAGTGTGACACAAAAGTGATGCCGTTAAATCTGGTGTTTGAAAGTATTTTTACATAATAATGATTAGTTGCTACCAACATTATATTATAAAAGAAATCAACAGGCAAAGTTTAATTTTGGAGACCGTGACATGTCAAATCGTGGCATCCACTTCTCAACGGATCGGAGGAAGTAATCAGTATGTTGTTTGTAGTTTGTTCATAAACTGCATGCAGTCAGAAGTGAATTACTGATCCTTGCCTGAGAGAGCTTGAGCTAGCTTGCCCCCGATTTGGCAAAGTTAAAATGATGATTGCAAATTTCTTTAAGGATTGCAAATTTCTTTTTGTAAACAAGCTGTTATTGAGCCGAGAGTACAGTGAATTACTCCTTGGCTATCTTAGGGCCAAATAGCGTTTGGTCTAAAAATAATTGAGTACTACTATACAACATTTGACTGTTTTTGAGGACAAAAACAGTCAGATTAATCTGAGGCGTTAATCTCCATCCAACGGATCCACCCATACAAGCCCCCCTAAAAAAAATGACCCCCTCCAAAAAAATGATCTAGAGCGTTGGATCTCCATCTAACGGCTCAAAATCTGAATGTTTTTATTCTTAAAAACAATCGAATGTTGTATAGACACTCCCAAAATAATTTGCCCCTTTGCTTAAGGCTACTCACAAATAGAACAAGATATATATCCGATCCGTGTTCTTTCAGAGTTTTTTTTTGTGAGGGTTGTAAGAGTTGAGCTTAGCTCAAGCCAAACCTTAGAAGGTCATGAACCTTGAGCTTAGTTTGCACCCCTAACATTAACCACTTGATGCGAACACTCCAACTATGCACACATGAACCTTCGAACATTTGATATGAGAGTATACATGTGACCGCAACAATTGATCGATGTAGATGATATGTTCTCTAGGCTGTGATATCTTGTTGACTTTATGGTGACTATTTTGGAGTAAAGCATGATGATAGAGGCATTATGATGTCCATTTGAATGAACGTGTAGCTAAATTTGTACTATTGACACACTCGTGCAATTCACGTTGCCTACAGTAGAACATTTGAAACCACTAGCAGGAACCAATTAAATTAAGGGTGTTTCTTGCATGCATTGCATCACCTGGGCATGAGTCAAGGAGTTAATAGTGCCAAGTTCTTTCATGTGTACTACTTATGAGAGTGTGTGCGGTGTGGAGTTGATCCAAGCGGTTTGCCGACTAGGCTCAATTTGACTTCTCCGAAGAATTAGTGTGTGCTGGCTAGATGATGAGCGAAATTCAACAAACAGATTTCAATCGAATTGACCAGACACACTCAGCCTAATCCGGCTTCATAAAGGAGATATGCCAATTTTTTTTTGTATCTGGATATCATGGTAGTTATGTAAACGTAATACATTTCAAGATAACACATGAATACAATGTTGAATGGTAACCAGCTGCAATGTTGAATACAATGGTAACACATGAATACAATGTTGAATAAACATTATACAGCAAGCACCAACATTTTATTTAGTAACCAGCTGCAATGTTGAAATAGCTCAGTCGGAATGTTTTGAGTGGTCATGGAGAAATGTTGCATATATTAGACACAATACACTTCATTGCGCAATAATAGGAAACAACTACCACAACATCCTTACCCAACTATATATTGCAACATGAATACAATAAATAATATACAGTTTTGCTATTGCACATGCGACTGAAAATTTTTAATCTTTCAGTCACCTGAAATTGCACTCTCAATCAACTGAAATTGCAGCTCCCCTCCAAAAAAACACCTGCAACTTCAGGCAACTGAAGTTGCAGCCCCCCTTCAAAAAAAATCACCTGCAACTTCAGGTGATTAAGAGTGCAACTTCAGGTGATTGAAAGATAAAAAAAATTCAGTCGCCTGTGCAATAGTCACTCCCAATCACTCAAACCAAACATCTGATTTTTTTTTCCCTTAAGGCAAACGTCTGAAGGGTTGATATTGAATCAAGTTTAAGACAAGAATAGTCAAATATTGTCCAAATTACTTCAATAATAGAAAGTCCTATATATCACTTGAAAGATATACATGTACTCAGAGATTTCAAAGGCAAATATTGTTATTTCTTGGTATATCATGGAGCAATTTCAAATTAATTGAGCTCAAAATAAACAAGCTGATTAATTCTAGCTCAATAAGCTATTGGAGATTACAATGAAATAAGTCAAGAACTAGAGAAGCATACTTCTTCTCGGTCATTCCTTTTAAAGACGAGTCTGATCTACGCAATTTCCAAACCCAAGCTTATGCATATAAAAGATGTTACATAAAGATTACAAATCTCAAACTCCTTATTATCTATGCACCCAAAAATAATCCTAACTTAGTCTGCATCATAGACAACAAAAATGGATTGCACCCTTCCATCTTCTAGTACAAAAAAGATGAAGTGCGTGCAACTTTTACGTAAGATTAATACCACACAATTTTCATCCATCCATGTTTGCACCATTGTAGGGTATGAGCAATACAGGAAACCAGAAATAAGTATATGAGGTATATGTATGATCATTCCTCAAACTACTGTATAGATCACATTGATCAACAAAATCTTCAGATTCCTGCTCGGCCAATAAGGCCCCGTTTGGCACAGCTCCACCACCAGCTCCTTGGAGCTGTTTGGAGCTGTTTTGTGCCAAACGGGGTAAAGTAAAACAGCTCCACCCAAGGAGTTCCTTAAAACCTGCTGAGACAAAAGTAGCTCCACCCAAGGAGCTGAAAAAAGTGGCTTCACCCGGCTCCACTTGTGAAGTCAAAAAAACAGCTCCACTTGTGAAGTGGAGCCGTGCCAAACGGGGCTTAAATAAGAAGCATATTTCAGTATAATTAGTACCTCTTGTATTTTTGATTAACTTGCATGTACAGTATCCCGCCTGGTGTTTCCACTCATCCCTGGCTCATTTACCCCACAAAAAATTGAATTTACAAGGGTGTCTAAGCTTCCTAAAAAATCATGGGAATGAAAATTTACCCTGTATAAATCTACATCCCTAGGGCTTGTACCAAGCCACCAACTTGAATTGCAGCCATTTGCCACCTCCAAGTATCAATACTTTGCTCAAGAACAAATTTCTTTGCCTTGCTTATAAGATCCTCCCCTTGTTTCTTAACCTTTGCCATCTTAGGGCACTTTAGCAGCCCTAAGTAGGCTTCCAAATCATGTACACAAGCAGGGTCTCTTGCCTTGAAGAAGTCTAGGGCAAGCTCGACACCTACATGTGTGTAACATGAACAGCTCCATGGCAGCTCCAGCCTGCCTCCCAAAACCCTAGAGTTCTCATTCAAGAAGATGCCGGGCAACTTGGTGATTGGATCGTTCACATTCACTACCCTCAGCACCTTCACGCCGAGCTCGTCGCACCGGTTCTTGAACCCCATGTTCCCCACCCTCGGGCCAGCAAAGGAGTAGACGGTGATCGGCACGGCGTTACCCTTGCTGTCGCGGTTCAGGCCGAGCTCGGCAAGGTCGTAGCCGAGGAGGAGGGCCAGGGAGCTGCCCATGCTGTGGCCGGCCAGTGTGATGCTGATGTCCTCGTGCTTATATTTGTTGATGAGCCGTGTCACCTCCGAGAGGAGCTGGTTCCGGCAGCTGCCGCGAGTGAACCGGCAGGTGGCGTCGTCGGAGGTGTAGACGGAGAGGAACCCCGACTCGACCTTCACGTCTGGGCGGGGGTCTGCCGGGTCGAACCTCGCCGGCGCCAGCGAGCTCATCATGTTGGCTACCCACTCTGACCCGGTCACCGTGCCGCGGAAAGACACGACGATGTCGCGACGGCCGAGCAGCCGCGCCGTTTCATCCGAGGCCACCGCCACGTACCCGATCCACCGGCTCGGACACGGCCCCGCCCCGCCGGGAAGCGCGACGTCCGCGGCAGCGTAGATGTACCTCGTGACATCGTAACCAGCGCCGGCCATGCCGACCTCCTCGAGCATCCGGGCCTTGCCGTACTTGCAGTTGAGGTACCGCTTGGAGCCGGCGTCGAGGTCGAACGCCTTGTACGTGGCCGCCACGAACTCGCCGTACCGGACGATCTCAGCGCGGAGGAGCGGGTGCAGCGGCTCCACCAGCCCGGCCCAGTCGCTCTCTCCCTGGATCTCCCGCCACATGCGCGCCAGCGTCTGCTCGTTCTTCCTCCTCTCCGGCGCGACGACGGGAGCCACGGGGGCTGCACGCCTGGTGTTCACCGCAATTGTCGACGCTGCAGACAGCCGCGTCGTCTGCGGGGCGAACGTGGAGGGCGGCGCGGCGACCGCTGCCACTGCCGCGGCGGTGGACGTCGTCGAGCAGTGGCCACGCTGCTGCGGCGGCTTAGCGCAGAGCCCAGGAGATGTGTTAGATACCGGGAGGTGTATCGCCATTGCTTATCGACCAGCTGCTGCAGCTGCAGTGTTCGCACGCAGCAAGATGAGAGAGAGAGAGAGAGAGAGAGAGCGAACGCGAGGGGAGGAGGGAGAGTTTGGTGCTTGGGAGTTGGGGGCAAGCGAGGCAAAGGCGCGCGAGCTTATATATAGGGGGTGGGGGAAGAACGCGGCGCGCACAACGTTTTCTCGCGCGAGACGTGTTGGCTAGTTGGAAAGGGAGGGAGCGGAGGCGTTAAGGAGCACATCTTGCACGTTGCGCGCGGGGATTTGACCGGGCTGCCTTCATGTGCTGGTCCCGTTTCGTTTTCACTCCTCCTTTTCTCCCTTCTTTGCGTTTCGGTCCATGGGCTCCCTCGTATTTGCAATTAGAGGTTTGTGTTGCCTTTTCACTCCTCCTGAATTTTTGGTTGAAAAACTAGTAGTGGCTAAAAAAATAACTTTAAAGAGGATATGAGCGGTGAGGATATGTAAGAGAGCGAAAGGAGTAGGATGCGTGATGCACCCCGTGACTCATTGTTTTATTCCCGAAACGAGAGGAGTGAAGAAGCTGGATGATTGTATTGACTTTTGGCTCTTTTAGAAAGAAGCTAAAAATAAAAACCAACACGAACAAGGACATACATGTAGCAGAAAATACTGTAGTTGAGAACATACAGATGTACAACTATCCGTGGTCCAGTGATTGGCGTATAGTGGTGTAGGCATGCTCGAGTAGCCTTCTTTCGTATAAGACTATTCATATGTCAGCAGGTTTGTTACGCGACTAGATGCTATGAAGTTTATTCACCACACAGTACTCACCATGTGGTAGGATAATTTTGGGCATGTTCTTTTCAACTTCTAAAAGTTGCATTTCGGTTTTTCTACAGTAACTAGTTTTTAAACGGAGTATCTTTTCAAGATAGGGTATACTAGTTAATTGTAATACATACTGTTCTGACTTCATTTATATCGACAAAAACCACACGTGAGTTTCTGTTACTCTGCAATCTCTCGCACGAACAGCCCAAAAGCCACAAGCCGCAGCCAAAAACCATAAACTTCAGCCGAAAAGAATAGACCCTTTATCTGTTTTCTTAAATATTCTATCTAGCAACCACTAAGCAATCTCAAGAAATTGCTTAAAATTATTTGCGGAACTAAGTTTACCAAAATTTTCTTGTTTATCATAAAGTAATTCATGTTAAGACAGCTAATTCTTCACCCAAATGTGTTGCGGTTGGGTTCTTTTCGACTTTAGCTTTTCACTTTCTGCTATAGTAATTAGCTTTCAAACGATGTGTTTTTTCAAAACGGGGTCTATAAATCGATTGTAGTAGACACTGCAGTGAATTCAGATATACCGACCAAAATCGCATACGACTTTCTCCTCTTCATACTATCTCGCACGAATAGTAAGAATTCAAAAACCATAAACCAAAAGTCAAAGTCATAGTTAAAAAAAAACCCCATCTGTACACTACTGTGTCTGTTCAACAGCGCGTTTGCCTACACGAAACCGAGTACCAGATTCTACTATTTATCAAAGACCATGGCTGTAATAGTTTACATGCATCGTGCTACAAAGGCTTCTCCAAAAGAGAAAAAAAAAGGAGCGGATAACCACGTCAGCAGCCTGTGGCAAAAGCTACGAGGAATAATGGAAGAACGAGATACCCAGCGCAAAAAAATTTCAGGAAATGTTAGGTACCAATGTGCCAAGATTTTAATGGGCCATGGTCGGTTGGGGGCTCCCCATGTCTCCATGTGGTGTATGCGACTCGTGGCCGATTCTTCGGTGGGGCCCACGTAACGATGGTTGCACTCGTCACATCGTTGAGATCTCTCCTCTCGTGCAGCAGGCCGCGGCTGTTGCTACTCGCTACGCGGCACGCAATGCCGTACCGCCGGAATTCTGCCAACCACATGCGAAGGTACATGTGCGTTGTTTTTTTTTCCAATTTTTTCCCCATACCATTTATGGTCACGTATTTGCCCGGCTAATTAATTTTCTTTGAATCGAGAGAAATCACTGCTAAAGATGGTTTTAAGCTTGCTATTTGCTTTCCCGTGGAAGATAAGCTAATCACGCCTGGAAAGACGGAAGACGAGATAAATCTGTGACCTTAATAAATTTGTACTAAAAGTGTATTTGTGTGTGTATAAAGGTGGATATCAAGATTTGAGGCTTTGATCGGTTTGGCTTGAGCTTTTGGCTTCTGGCTTATTTTTCACTATTCATAAATTTCGTCTTTTTCTGAACTTTTTGCTTTTTGTTGAGCTTTTTTGCCAGTTCTTTTTTTCCATATTCGTTTGTATTATACATATTGGGCTAACATATTTTTTAAATTTTTTTAAATTTAATTATGCTAAATAAGCCTCACATCATTCTGATGTTTTTTCATCCAGCTCTGAGTGTTTTTGACCATAAGCCATGAGCTTTTAAGCCCAACTGATCACCACCAAAGTTGTGCATCTATAACTCAACCACCCCACCAACAGGTGGTTCTCTTGAAAACAAGCTAGTTAGTACGTACATTCACAAAACAAAATGTGTTTAGAGATCATATAATCGTACTTTTCTAACTGTGACTACTAATGTAGCTAAAAATCTAGGGTGATCATATATTTGTCCCAAAAAAAATACTTAAGAATACTTTTTTGGAGCTGCTAGCCTATGCTATACCCTTATAATGCATTTCCAACAGTATAGCAATTTTATGGAGTTTGATGAGGTTTCATTTGCATATAAGTTTCATGAAGGTTTCAAGTTAGAAGTATCAAACTAGGTTTCATCCTTTTTCATAAAAAAAAATTTAGAAAGATTTCAAGTTTCGATTTCAATGTTTTAAGCAAGTTTCAGCACGTTTCATGAAAGTTTTATGCATCTTTCAACACATTTCAAGAAGTTTTAGAAAAAGTTGCAAGCAAGTTTCAACATGTTTCAAAAAGTGTCAACAAGTTCCAGAAAGGTTTCACGGGGCTTTAGAAAAGTTTCACCAAAATTAAAAAAAGCAAGTTTCAAATACATTTTGCAAAGTTTGAGATCAAATTCAGACTTGTAGCTTTGTTGGACAACACCGGTGATGATGAAGACGAGTATGCTATGTAGAGGTCGATGCACCTACTTTGATGGCATGCCACTGCCGCATTCGGTCTGGCGCCGTTACCGCCACACATGCACGGGCTTGCTGCTGCACGTGGCTCACGGTGACCAAACGCCTACTCGAGCTGTCGTGCCCCTATCACACACATCACTACCAGGCCCGTGTGTCACCATCGTAGGGCTTGTTGATGCGCTCGCTGGGGTGTGCTAGTTGCACGCTTCAAACCCGGGCATGCGCACCTATGCCACCATTGTTGCGCTTGCCTTTGCTACCACTGTTGTTCAACCCACCGAAGCCGCCACTTCACAACCTACTGGATCCAGGCTCCACCAACTTGCTCCTTGGTTCGCCGAGACCCCTCGCCTCACCACGTTGCAGCTTGCGCTGCAACGATGATTACCAGGTTGATTGTCGAGTTTCACCCCAAAATCCAACCATGCAATGAAAACAAATTCAAATTGAATCACTAATCACCCAACCATCCCCTTCCTCAACCATGGCCACTGTATGCTGGCTTTGCTCGGATCCTTGTCGCATAGACGTGCCCTCATAGACTACACCATTTTTCGAGCATGCCATCCAAGGGTGGAGGTAGGGTGGAAATGGAGCCACCAATTGCAATGACATGGAGGAGAGCAGAAACATGGCTGTGAGCATGAAGGAGGTACGATCGTATGTGGGAGTAGGTAGTGACACTGGTGAGGACTATCCATTTAGGGAGGTGAGGTCACACACAGCATGGGTTGCCATCATTGGTATTACACGCACTTCCCTCATTCGTGGCGTGGTTGCTTACTTGCTTGTATCATTGCAGACAGGAAGGGAAGATGGAGATGGAGAAATCGAGAAGGTTCACATGTGGGTGCTAATTAAATGGTCCCAAGACAATCCGGTGGTTTGATGGAACGATGTACCCATTCGACAGTATACCGTTTGTTTTAGCAATCTCTATTATTTTAGCAATACCGACCAAATATGAGAAGAGCTCAAACTTAGTGGTAGGAACTTGCTTTGTCAACATCTCAAGTGGATTATCATAAATACTGATCTAGCAAACCTAAACATCACCTTGAGTAATAAACCCTCGGATGAAGTGATATCTGACATCAATGTGCTTTGTTTTCTTATGGAATATTTGGTCTTTTGTAAGACAGACAACACTCTTACTATCACAAAATATGTTGGTGTAGGATGTATTTCCACAAAGCTTAGTGTATAGACCTCTTAGCAAACAACTTCTTTATAGGCTTCTGAAATAACCATATACCAAGCTTCAGTGGTCGAAAGAGCAACAGTAGTTTGCAGATAGGCTTTCCAAATCTCGGCACAGCTTCTAATAGTAAACACATAACTGATAAGAGATCTCCTCTTATCGATATGGACCAATGAGCTGGATACGTCGATTGATGCATGAATAACCCGATCTTTCATGGTACTACCCACGAAACCTTGCAAACTGATCTGATTTGATCGAATTACAAGATAAACACTGTTGGCATAATTTTAGAACAAGGTATTCTAGGCTTGCACACCAAACTCTCGCTGAACATCACGTATTCTCTTCTCACCTCCTCACAGTTATCCCTTCAACTCATCTCATGAACACCCAAACATGGTACCGAGTGGCTTTTCTATTTATATTCATAATCTAAACATCATAATCTAGTCTTACAGTGGCGTATACCCTTGGCCTTATATTGGTGTCCAAAGGCACGGCCAACCCACGCACAAGTCACACGGACAATACCCAAGACAGACTTGGTCTCAACTCATCACGCACATACTACGTATCTAACTCGGACTTCAAAAGAGAAAAACATGGTTTGGACACTATCCCTAGAAAAGGAAACAAACTAAAAATCAAAACGAAAACTAGATTAGGTGCTAATTAGGATTGGAATTGATCCCATGTAGAAAAAATCTATCTAGCTTGCTTTCTAGCTCAACCTCAACTTGTTCCAATCTCAATTGTGCTTTCGGCTTCCTTTTCCCTTCGGACTTCCATGTCATGTCTGACTCCCTCTCTGGCTCTTGTCTATGGCTTGGTTTCTTCACACAACATGCCAAGGGAACTTGGCTTAGACTCATATGGCCACCACATAGTTTCTTAATTGAATCTAGATTCCTTTCCTTCCATGGTAGTCCACATAGCTCTGATTTCATTTCCAGCTCTATGCACCTTCCCCAGCTCGGTCTTCTGGTTGCACATGGCAAGTAAGTGGACCCCCTTCTTTCTTTATGCACAAGGTACAAGGAATCCTTCCTCCATATGATGCCCCATTTGAATACACTCCTTCCTCGGTTCCTCACACCATGCATGCAGCCCATGGACCCTTTCCTCACGTGCGCACCCATGTGACTGATCAATACACATGGACCCACGTGGCTAACTACATGCCACAACCAAGCCACACACTCCATGCGCTCCTTCATGTCCATATGACCAAATAGTTGGTCTTTTCTCCTATGCTACATGCCTAATTAGGGTTCCTTTTTCTCCTTTCCAACCAACCTCCCTCTCCTCCCTCTTGGCCAAAGTGAACACTTCAGTTTCCTTTTGTTGCAAAATAGTGCCAAATTGAGATGTAGCACTAGTTTCTAGCTCAAATTACTCTCCAATGTGATAGATGTTCGTGTGACCACATCACTAAATCTCCAGCGAAGTCAGAATTCACATATCCAACAAGTCCATCACTTGCCTTTTGAAACTGCAAACCAACATTAGAAGTGCTCCTCAAATATCTAAAAATCCACTGAACTGCTCTCTAGTGGTCTTACCCTGGGTTGGCCATATATTTGTTGATAATAGTCAAAGCATGAGATAGGTCAACGCAAAGCAATCCATGGCATAGATAAGTGATTCAACTGTACTTGCGTACAGAATACTTGACATGTATTCAACTTCTTGAACTGCTTGTGGACTTGATGCTGAAGAGAGTTTGAAGTATATAGCTAACACAGTACTAGTCGGTTGGTCTTGTGCATGTTGAAATGACAAAGTACTTTTTCAATATATCCTCTTGAACTCAGGTATAACTTTTCAAACTGACAATTTATGATGATTTTCACACCAGGAATCTCTTGAAGCCTTGAGAGATCATAAAATAGTCAAATCTCTTGTACCATTGGTTGGGTGATTACTTAAACCCATAAAAAGACTTCTTCAATTTATAGGCAACCTTCACCTTTCCCGGAATAACAACACTTTCTTGCTACTCCATATAGATGTCTTCTTCCAATTCCCTATATAAAAACGTGGTCTTAACGTCTAGTTACTCAAATTCATAATCACTCATAGCCACAATGCTGAGTAAGGTCCGATGAAACTATGCTTCATGCTAGGAAAAAGACATGTAAAATGAATACCCAGAATTTAGTTGTATTCTTTTTGTAATGGGCCTTACCTTGAACCTAACTTGATCGGTCAATGATGTGCCTTCCTTCTTGTAAATTTACTTGCAGCGTATGGGTTTCTTTTCAATCAGCAAAGTGGAATTCTTCTCAAGGGATTCCATCTCTTTGTGCATAGTAGTCATCCACCTCTTTAACTCATTCGAGCAGATAGCCTCTGAATGACATGAAGGTTCAATAGTGCCTTCAATGTCTTATTCCATGTTTAAACAATAAGCCTGTTGGCTTCTTCAACTAACCTATTCGGGGGTTGGATTTTCCTCATTTCCCAACTAGTTACAATGATTTGATGGTTCCAACCAGTTCCTATGGAAGAATCATTTGTTGGAACTTGAGAAAGACTTGTTGTGGATCACTAGTTTTGATGAGAATCCTAAATCAATAACATGCTCTACCTGCACGCTGGTCTTCTACGGCTTCTTACTAGGAGCATCACTAGTCGTACTTCCTTTCATCAGAGTAGTCTTATCGAAGGTAACACTTCTACTCATGACCAACTTCTGGTCTTAGGATTCCACAATTTGTACCCTTTTACACTAGGCTTATAGTCAAGGAAGGTGCACTTAACAACTCTTGGCTCCACTTTGCCATTGTTTACATTAGCATAAGTACAATAGCAAAAAATCCTTAAGTTCGAGTAGTCTACGGGAGAACTAAACCATATATTGATCAGAGTTTTCTCATCGATAGCAGTGTTTAGTGATCAGTTGATCAAATGGCAAGCAGTTGAAGCCGCTTCAATCCAAAAACTTTTCAACATACCAAATGTAGACATCATGCAGCACACCTTGTCCATGATGGTTTTGTTCATGCGCTCAGTCACACCATTCTGCTGAGGTGTGCCAGGAGCAGTGTAATGCCTTACAGTGCCTTCTAATCAGTATAAGTCTTCAAATTATCATGACAAAATTCTAGACCATTATCTGTTCAGAGTTTGATGACATGCTTGCTAGTCTTTTTCTCGATCATAACCTTCCACTATTTGAACATTTTGAACATGTTTGACTTGTGCTTGATGAAGTATGCCCAAACTCTTCATGAGTACTCAACAATGAAGGTCAGCATGTAATTGGCACCTTCAAGGGATCAAACACAAGCCTCTCCCCCACAAATCAGAGTGAACGTAATCCAATATACCTTTTGAAGAGTGATTGTAGAGTTGAAACCCACCCTCTTGTATTTACCAAAGACACAATGTTCACAGAACTTCATCCAATCAACGCCTTGACCATTGAGCAAACTCTTTTTTGCACAACTCCTTCATGCCTATTGTACTCATATGCCTGAGACGCATATGCCATAGATTTATCCGATCAGATTCAAACAACCTGGTTGAGGCAACATAAGTATTTTCAACTAGGGTAGTGCCTCAAAGATAATAGATTATTGTTATCTTCATATCACCTATCGTCATAACAAGATCATCTTTAGAGACTTTCAGGACTTCACTTTCACATGAAAATTTTTATCCTTCAGCATCAAGAGTACTTAATAAGATAAGATTCCTCTTCATATTTTGAACATGTTAGACCTCCAATAGGGTTTTGATGGTGCCATCAAACATTTTTGTCTGGATGGTACCAACACATGTAATTTTATATGGAGTATTATCTCCCATCAACATCGATCAAGTAGGAGTTGGTTCATAGGTCAAAACCAATCACGGTTAAGACTCATGTGGAAAGTACAGGCTGAAGCAAGAATCTATTCATCGCTGGTTTTAGAATCACCAAAAAAGGCAACAAGAACATCCCCCTCAAAACCTTTTATAGTGACAACGGTGGTTTTGACTTTATCATCTCATTGACATTTCTTATAATCGTTGGTCCTTTTCTCCTTATTTTGGAGGTTTCAGTACTCGGAGATGTGGTGTCCACCTTCTTGTAATAGCGGCATGACTTCTTGGTCTTCGTCGATCTCGAGATCCTAGGTCATACTATTTGCAGTTTCCTCACTCTATGTGTGTGTTGTGTAGTGGATGGGGTAGAGGGTGCATGAGACGGTGTGCAGGCACGGCCTGTGTATTTGGCGGTGGTGGATCTCGCCTTTAAGTGGAATTCTGTTGCTTAATGCATCCCGATCATGGAATTCTATTCATGCCTTTTCCCCCTTTGTAGTGGGGGGAGGTTAATTTTGCCTAAGAATGGTATAATTTTACCAAGTAACCCAACTAGAAGAGAAGCATAAAAAAATAAAAGAAAATAACAAATTGATTATTGCCTTGTTTGGATGTCTTCAGGTTCTGAAGAGCTCCTGGAACTCATGAAGAGTGCACTTTTAGCGGCCCTAAAAGGTTAGTATTCTGAACATTTGGAACTTTCTGAACTTTGGGTTGCATTAACAACTTTGTGTTGTCAGCGAGTTCAGTTTCCATTGTTCCTTAATTGGGTTTTCTCCTTACAATAGCTCTAATTCTAGGCTCCCTATTTGGGCTTATGACATTCACCCACAAGATTGGGATGTCTGCAGGAAGAGCGAGCGGACGTTGGAGAGCTGGAGCACGCCATCGGGGATTGTCCCGAGGAGGCAGTTGAAGCGAAGGGAGAGCACTTAGAGGTTGGGCAGCCTGTCGAGCATCGTTGACGGGATGGCGATGATGATCCTGGCCCTTGGGAAGCGCACCTCGATGACGATAGAGTTGGCGTACCCCGACCTAGCTGCAGGTAGGAGTGGAGGAGTTCCACCTGAGGTGGCGCTCATGTGGCGTGCCCATGAGGAATGCCAGCAGCATTTATCGCTCACTTGGCAATAGCGGCGCAGCAGGAGAGCGAGGAGCCGGTGGCCAGCACCGCCACCAGCATCGCGGCGATGGCCATTGCGATGGATGGACAGGAGGGCTAGGCGTGCAACTACGGAAGAGGCATTGGAGAGGAGGGAAGCTGAAGCAGCGGCTTTGCTTTCGCTGTAGCTTTTTCTTGGGTTGTTTTTTTTATATAAATGAGGGTGTTTTGGACATTTCTGAAGAAATGTAACTGTCTAATGGCAAGTGACGGATGACGATGGCACAGAGGGAAGACAAAACGAAACTTGGTGACATGGAGGGAATATGGCCTTATTCAATGGCAAATAGTGGAAGCACGACTTATTCAGTGGTATGGAGTGGATTTTCCTTAAGCTAAAACCATCACGTCAGATAAAACCGGAGTGGTTTTGGACAAGGGGGTGTTTTGATTTCATAGTTGAGGGTTCATATTCGAATGATTTTGTAGTTTAGGGTTGAAAAATAATCAAAGCCAGAGTTCAAGATTGAAAAATCGACTTTTTTTCTTTTGAAAATGAACCTTTATATCTCCGTGAAAGGAGTAGAGACTGACAAAGCAATTTGCTAGTTTCTGAGAGGGATAAAAATCATGTCGCAAAAAACATTATTTTGGTGTTTCCCTACTTCAATGTATTACAAAAGATAAGGATATTAAATGTTAAGAAATAGCAATTTTAAAATACACGGAGAAAAAGAAAGAAAAGATTGAGCCAACCAAGAAAGCACCAAGAAAAATTTCGTAGCAGGTTTTCCAATCCTAGGTGGGTAGTCCAATATATTGGGAATAAAAATATGAATATGGGCATGTTCTTTTTGACTGAATCTTATGGCTTTTGGTTGTGATTTGTGACTTTTGGACTATCGTACGAGAGATTACAGAGTAACAGAAACTCACATGCGGTTTTTGCTGATATAAATGAAGTCAGTACAATATGTATTACAATTAACTAGTAGACTCTATCTTGAAAAATACTCTGTTTAAAAACTAATTACTATAGAAAAACCGAAAATCGGTTTTTAGAAGCTGAAAAAAACAAACCCTATAACTATAAGTACTTCAAACCTAGTAAAACAGTTTATGTACGTCATTTAACTCGGGCATCCATGTAATCCAAGACGACGCCACACACCAGCTCGATTGTCACCATCTATCCCCAATTATTTTTTGAAGAAAAAAAGAGTAAAAAATGTTACTTTCCTGAAAAATGTGGTCCAAGTTGGCTATACACGCACATACTTGTGTTGACTTCCAAACTCAATTAATTAATTAAGTAAATAATTAATTTGTGCTGGTAGAAGGGCGCAACTGCGACGGGCTAATTTATTAGTTTTTGGCTTCTTCCTCTGTTGGGTCACGTCTGGACAGTGTGGATTGTTTTCGGCTACGGCTAATGATTATGGCTACGATTTTTAATTTTATATGAGCGTTTGTATAAATAAATTGATATCGATAAGTCGATAAATCATTTCAAAAAACAATAAAAAATTATTCTATTTATTTATTTAAAAAAGATATAATTCATAAGCTAAAATAGAAAGGAAGGAGACCCTTCAACGCAAGAACTACAATATGCGGCTGCAGCCGAGACACGAGGCGCACTCAGGTATGAAATGCGCTACGCAAGAGCAATTAAGATAGGTAGTACGGCCACTAATTACATAACTAAGCAGATGCGTACATAATTAATTAACTTGACATAATTTAATTGGCCCAGCACATAAGTTGGTGCCGTGCACTCTGCACCTGAGCCACTCCTAAGAGCATCTTCAACAGTATGAGCTAGTTACTAGCTATAAGACAACTTCTCTAATAGTACTAACTTTTAGCACATAGCTCATAACATAAATAGTCTTACATGACACTCTCATATAATCTTGGAATGTGTGTATGAGCCTAGCTCTTGATCAAGAGCTAGTTTTTCTCTCTTTTCTATTAAAATATGAAATAATATACTTAGAGCTAGCTCATAAGTCACTATTGAAGATGCTCTAATAAACACGGAAGTATGTAGAGAATTGACCACTGAAGTAACATCGACATATTTGCCATCAAACGTGCATTCATAAATATGCTATGTTTTTATAGTTCTCTGCTAATACACACACACACACACACACACACATATATATATATATATATATATATATATATATATATATATATATATATATATATATATATATATATATATATATATATATATATATATATATATATAGAGGAATATATCCAGTGCTAACAGGATCTTCAGTGCTAACATACTAAAGCCAGCTAGGATCGTCAGATCTGCCCCCAACGGTCCAGATTCTTGAAGGTGGGATGCCCCAACTCACTTATGCGTTTTACGAAAACCCCCATACCGGTTTCCTCTTTTTTTCCGGCCCACGACGTTTCGCCTCCTACTCACTGTTTCATTCTTCCGCGATCATCCGGCGCCGTCGTCGTGCGATGTCTCTCCGCGCGTGCCGTCGCCCGCGACTTCTCCCCGCGCGCGCCCCGGCCCGCGACTTCTCCTCGTGCATGGGCCGTCGCCCCGCGACGTACGCGCGCTCTCGGCCTCGCTGGCATGTGCAAGGCTCTTGGGAGAGATGACGTTGGAAACATTTTGCTCCACATGTTTGAATCACTAAACACTTCTCTGAATTTCTATGCGCAAGCATGAGTTATGCGCCTTCTCTGCCGTTGATTTGTAAGCACTGAAATGATTTTGAGCATGTGAGCTATGTCCTAATCGCTCCGCATGTCCGTTGATTGAGAGGAAGTGACTCTCAAAGCTGATGCAGCTGGGGTACCTACAGATGTTTGTCTACTAGCTGGAGAAAATTCAGGGAAAGCTGGCATTGTAAACTATGTATAAGCTTCATCCCAGCAGAAAGTAGACATATGAGATTCTGTATTTCCGTTGTATCGGCCAGAGTTTTTTATATTTATTTTGAGGGGTTGTATCTAATAGTGCCTGTACCCATGTTGGTGGACTGTGATGGTATTAGCTTCAGGTGCTTCGCATGGTTTCCAACATCATCTCTCCCAAGAGCCTTGCACACGTCGGGCCTTGCACGCGCCGGCGAGGCCAAGAGCGCGCGTACGTCGCGGGGCAACGACCCATGCACGGGGAGAAGTCGCGGGTGACGGCGCGAGCGCGGGGAGACGTCGCGGGCGACGGCGCGCGTGGGGAGACGTTGTACAACGACGGCGCCGGATGATCGCGGAAGAATGAAACAGCGAGTAGGAGGCAAAACGTTGTGGGCCGGAAAAAAAGAGAGAAACTGGTATGGGGGTTTTCGCAAAACGCATAAGTGAGTTGGGGCATCCCACCTTCAAGAATCTGGACCGTTAGAGGCAGATCTCACGATCCTGACTGGCTTTAGCATGTTAGCACTGAAAATCCTGTTAGCACTGGATACGTTCTCATATATATATATATATATATATATATATATATATATATATATATATATATATATATATATATATATATATATATATATATATATATATATATATATATATATATATATATATATATATATATATATATATAGGACGAGTGTTTCATGCACCATGGTGCCTAGGCACCAATATCAATACCGTTGATTTGCTTGAGATTATAACGTTTGATGTGGGTATCTTCATATACCCATAAAAAGTATATTTGAGATGTCAAACTCGAAAAATTTAAATTCAACTTCAGTTTAATTAGTTTGAACTATTTTTATGGTATATACTCACTGTAGTTGCATTGAACTCAAAAGTAGTTCAAACTAATTTGAACTGAGTTCAAAACTTACTTACCATAAATATATCAAGGGTATAAAACATTTTCATACCCAAACTCAAAAAAATTATCAATCATACACATGTATCGGATGTTGGTGCCTAGGCACCATGGTGCCTTATGTAATTTTCCTATATATATATATATATATATATATATATATATGTTCACAAATGTACATTTAAGCACGCTCAATATATAAAATGACAACTATTTGGTAACAACTATGGGGTAAATAGGTAACGTTGTCCAGTGCATGAGGCTTTCGTACATCGCAGGATTCTGCTGACTTGATCCATAGTGTACACGGCTAGTCAGCTAGCACAGAGAGATGAACGGGGCTTGCCTGTCCCCTTATTGGTGTCCCCCTCTATGTTCCCTCCAGACACCATAAGAGAACGGCAAGCTCCATTCCAGAGAGATGTGGACCATGTGGTGCTCTATATAGGATTGTAGACCAGAAAAGTCCATAGCCACAACGGCTGACAAAAGTTAATTGGAATTACTGTTTTAACAATTTCCAATTTTCTAACCCCGTTTCAAACAGCGATGACTTCTGATAGCGGTGGGAGTCAGGCCGTCTATTTCGGACTAGTCTGAAACCCAGCTAGCCTAACACAGTCCAAACGCAGCACATACATACCATGTGACGGGCTGGACTGGTACGGGATGGAGGAGGGGCTAGGCCGAGCATGAAAAATATGCCCGTTGGACGGCACGGCCTAGCCCCGTGTAGCATGTCATGCTCGGGTTAGCTTGGCACGGAAGGCACAACAGGCACAGCGGGTGGCCGCCTCGGCTCCTGCCTCGCTTCCCTCACGGCTGCGCCCTTTGAGCCGGGCAATGGGGAAAGTTAAAAGAGAGATGGGGAGCTTACATGTTGTAGATCTCTCGACATGGTACACTGATGGAGAGCTACATCATGCTATTGATTGGGCAAGCCATTTTGAGAGACACTCGGTGAGCATCGCATCCGGTGGAAAGGCAAAAAGTACAACACATGCCTCTTTGTTTTCCTATGTAGAGGAAGCACCACTGCACAATAAAATCACGGGCATCTGTATTGTCCTTCTGTGTACGATTGATTTGTCCAAGAGAAAATGTTGTCGAAAAAAATTTAACATAGGTTTGAGTAGCGTACATCAGCAGAAATAGGGAGTGCTCAATCAGAGGCCCATCCAGAATTCCAGATGACAGCTACCCTCCGCAGTCCCCACCGCCGTAGACCACCGTTGGTCACCACCGAGCTCTAGTCGTGCCTGGTCTCTATGAAGCCCCGCCGCAGGCCTCCGCCGCGCTCCAGCCGCTGCCGGACTCCACCGCGCTCTAGCCACTGATGGACTCCGTGAGCCCTACGGCCTAGCCACCTCTAGCCTTGCCCAGGCTATTTCGCCGATGGTGACAAGGGCGTCCTGGCGCGGAGATGGGAGGGAAGGGAAGGAGCCGTAGTGGCATCCGGCAGTGGCGCAAGGTGGCGGGGTGGGATCTGAGGCGGTGGTGGTGAGTGCATGATGCGAGGGAGGAGATGGCAGACGGAGGGAGAGAACAAAGGATGAGGCAATGGTAAAGTTGACAGACTGACAGTATAGTGGACGACTAATAGTATAGTGGACAGAGATGGGATGATGCATTGGAAAGTGCGTAGATCGAATGGTTGATAGATGACAAGGGATTGTGATCCAATGGTTGGAAGCTATCATGTTAAAAACAGAACTGACGCATGTTAAAAACTTCATTTTATCAATTCTGTCAACCAAACACTGTATCGACAAAAACTCATTCTAGTTTTTCTGATCCAAACAGAGTAATCTGTAAGCCTACTCTTTTCGTTTTTCTGATCCAAATAGAGTAATCTGTAAGCCTACTCTAATAGAATAACAACTTAAAAATCTGTGTTAGTAAAAATCCTACTAAAACCTGTTTTACGAAAACTCATTCATAATCGTCATGATCCAAACAACCACGCTCATGTGCATCGATAAAAGAGAAACATTCGCTTCAGACCTACACATGTCAAGTGCCCAAATCTTTGAAACAACAATATACTTACAATATTTTTTTTAGCACGGAATATGCTTACAAGATTTAACTTACTATAACATGGATACCTCAACATCATCGATGACATATCAAAGAACGCACATAGTATCTCATATGCAAACTCGAGAAGTTGAGAACAACTGAGTGAGAAGGGACTGTGACTGGCGAGGTGCCGAATAGGAGGAGCACCGCAGAAGTAGGTCAGGTGATTCATTTCCCATTGGCCCCAAGTCTTAATTTTGCACTTTTTCTAATACGATTGGGCATAGATTGAAATTTAAGATTAGTAACAGTGGGAGTATGAGACAAATTAGTTCTTCTTCTTCTGGGCTTGATTTTGATATGCCAACTATAGTTATATTTACTTAGGCTAGATTTTTTTTGAAGAATCCCAATCTATCCAATTAGGAATTAGAGTAGGAACTATGTGAGTAATAGATTATAGATGTAATTGTTATCATTATGCACACAACGACAAAATAAAAGTTGAAGAAGCCCAATCTAATCTAGACCATATATAACAGCTAGGAACAATGGCATGGAATTTTAACTATGTTTTTAATGAGGCGGGGTAAGAGAGGAATGAAGATGGTGGCACCACCACCATTGTCACCGCCGTCTCCGTCGTCTATAGTTACTTAGGGATGGGCTAGAGCCGACACGGCATGACGTCGACCCATCAGGCTTTGGGCCATACCTGGGCCTGGCCGAAGGCAAGACAGGCTGGCACGGCACGACATGGTAGGATGGGGTGGTCGGGCCGAGTCGGCACAGTATGACATGGCCCGAAGCACGCTGGGCCCGTGCCGTGCCAGCATGGCATGGCACAGGTCCCACCTCTAGCTTCTAACTTCCAAAAGCCAAAAACTGTTTGGAACACATCGGCTTTTTAATGTGGCCTTTTCTCTCTCTATTTTTTCCTTTTTCATTTACATTATTCATGGAGATATAACTATGTTTCTATTTTCTTATTTATTTTATTTTTCTTTAATTGAATATCTCATAAAAATTTAACAGCGACTACAATACCATATTAGCCAAAAGTCAAAAGCTACAATACTTAATAGCAAGACCTAAATCTCACATGTCTAGAGGTGGTAATGGATGGATATCTATATCCAAATTCCACAAGTAGTCCATCTTAAATCCAAATAGAATTGATCCAATCTATATCTAGCACAAATTCAATAAAGTGATGTACATGTCCATATCCAAATCCAAAAACCCGTGGTTCATGAATATCCATTACCACCTTAATGAAAAAGGTAAATATATGCGCGTATCTTGTGAGCAACGTAATACGTATATGATGGTATCGCGCAACAAAATATGGAAAAAGAGTCTAATGCGTTAAAGTGTCCATATTACCTTTTGAAAAGCACTATATGAAAAAGGTAAATATATGCGCGTTTCTTTGCATAAAACTAATTCAAGATGTTCGAAGAACAGGTAGGCATGCAGTGGCAAATTAAAATAACCTGCGAGAGAAAAAGATTATTTCTTTAGTACTACTTTCTCCTCTTTGACTAGTGAGAGTAGCATTTTTATAAGAAAAAGTAAAACTAAAGCATCCCTTTGAATGAATTACATTGTGCATTATAGCCCATCCATGGTTATGCAGGGAGGCAATAATCAATTATCTTAAGCATCAAAAAGGGAAGCAGTGCTCTTTATATAGACTTAATTTATTGTTTCTTAGCAATGAGAAAACGGCTTTTCAACGTTGCAACCATCCTAGTATTCGAAGACTGCTTAGTGAACTGCATTTACGCCGCTGTCCATCAATACGCGCGTTTAGCTGAAGCCTGCAGACATCGCAGACCTAAATCTCAATGGATCAGTGGATAATCCTATTTTAATTTTTTAGAGGGGTAAACCTATTTAATTAACAACTAAGCGAGTACTAGCCACTCATCACAGTTAAAGCATGCCCATTCATATGTAACTTAGGCCCACATGGGATAAGCCCACTAGGCCTATTTATAAAGTATCAGGAGCTCAGGACGTACAACGGAAAAAAGCTTTGACTACTCCATTTCATGCCTCCTCCTGCCTGGGCTGAGTGGACTCTGAAGCTTACAGCCACCTGGCATGCTGACCTGTCTATTAGGCTAGGTTCCTACAAGCATGTAGAATGTATAGACAATTATTTTCTATGGTACAATTTTATGTTATCTATAGACAATACTAAAGACAGCTATTACAATAAATTATTTTTTATATGTTTCTATAAACAGCTCTTTCATGACATAATATATCTTATTTCTAATGTTACAGTTGGCTGTTACATAATAGACAGTCTAATTCTTTATACTTCTCTCTCTTCTATATTATCTCTATACCCTGTAATCACTACTACAGAAAAGGTCATCACAGGCGGTTCGAAAACGTCATCACAGACGGTTTTGTGAACTGTCTGTATTTATGGGTCAGTAATAATCGAAGGTCATCAAAGACGGTTTGGACCGTCGCGATTATCGACTATCACGACGGTTTTGAGTAAAACCCGTGCGTGAAAGCTGATAATCGCGACGGTTTTGATTTAAAACCGCTCGTGATATTTATTATCACGAGCGATTTTGAGTAAAACCCGTGCGTGATAGCTTATTATCACAGACGGTTTTGAGTTAAAACCCGTCTGTGATACTTATTATCACAGACAGTTTTTGAGTCAAAACCGTCTGTGATAATAAGCTATCACAGATGGGTTTTACTCAAAAATCGTCTGTGATAGCTGATAATCACAGACGGTCCGAAAACCGTCTGTGATTATCAGCTATCACAGACGGTTTTTACTCAAAAACCGTATGTGATATTCCCTTCAACCCCTAAATATATTTCTGTTTATTGGCTAGCCTCAGGAAATGCTAGCCATGCCCTCTGAAACAAGCAGATAATCACAGACATAAAACATATACAATTCACACATCTCATTTCATTTCAGATACATTTCACATCTCAATTCATTTCACAGACAAGGCACTTCATTTCACAAACATAAAGCATCCATTTCGCAAATCAATTCATTGAATTGAAATAAAATATCCATTAACAAATACACAATTGTAAAAGATCTATACTGCATTTGCACTTAGAATTACAATAAAAATCATTCAGGTGTGGAACTCTCCATCGATCTTACGACTTTACTCCACAAAAACCAAATGAGCTCTCCTCGAATTGTTGCAAAAGCCGGCTGTTTCAATGCAGATGTAGAGATGGGCGCAGCCTGTCGATAGGAATATCAACGCGCGCACATACAAAACTTGACATGTATGAAATAAATGTGGAAAGATTGACAAACCTTAGGAGTGGAGATCTTCACGGAATCGAGGAGTAGTCTCATATGGTGGCACACGTAGTATCCACACGTGTTGCCATTTCTTCTTGGTGGCACCGCAAAAAATAGAATGTGTTAAATCAAGTGGCATTACTACTAAGTGTTGTATATGATTAATTAATGTGTAGCTAGCCAATACCGAAAATTGCGATCATGTTTCAAGGGCTTGGCGGTGTCGTCGAGCCACTTGTTTGTTGAGCGTATGTGACGACGACCTTCGTTATTGAAAAGTTAGATTAGTCATTCGGAAGGAAAGAAAGATTACAATGTACAATGTACTTACCTATCGAGTATTTCGCGATAGCTGTGTACTTGGATTTGTTCTTACTTAGAGAATCAAGGTATATAGCCTTGTTCCATTTTGGTATAATTACAATTAAAATCAATGGAAGTTCTCATTGTATGGCATAAGAACAAATTCCTTATCGCGGTGAGCCAGCGGTGCTTTTGTAATATAGTCCTCGGCGAAGGATGCATCCTCGTTGATGGTATCAATGGCGACCAAGCGTGGGTCGAGAAACCAATTGGTGATTTCGATGATCTAGCTTCGGTCGGTATGAATATATATATATACACGTAAAAGCAACAAATTGTGACATATATCGGTATTACGTGAGCGAGATCGTGATTGTGCGGACTTACGGCGTCAGCATCGACGCAGTGGCGTCGAGGCGTTGAGCGTGAAAACAGCAAATATATCGTCAAAGGTAATCGGAAGACACATTCCGAACCGTGCAAGAAATGTTCCGGCTTGAATTTGACCATGATATCGGCGCCGTTACGCTTACGGTCTATTGGGTCATTCCATATACCAAGTGTGGAATGTTTGGCAACCAAGTCCTTGCTTTGTGAGGTGCTCTTAGGAATATCATCAGCTCGCCTAGCACGAATTTGCGGGCCAATGGCGGTACGAGATATCGTCATCATCCTTCGTCTTTGATTTGCCATGGCCTTCGCCTCGATTGCAGTCGACTTCATGGTAGTCGATTGTAATGATCTGACGGTGCAAGTTGCTTTGGCGAGAATAGCACCGTGGAGATAGCACCGGTGCGGTAGCTTTGCTTCACTTTGCCGTGTGGAGATGGCACCGTGCATGTTCTTTGTGGTTCGCATCGCACTTACGTCCTGCCACCGGTGAAGAAGCCTCGAGGAGATGTCGCTTTGGGCCTTTGGATGAATGTTCCAATGGCCTGTCCTAGAGTCACGATCTCGTCGTTGGGAGGCTTCGGTAGCGGGACCACCTCAAAATTGACATACACACCATCCACATTAACTTTTGCGAAGCCTGGCGCTAAAGCTTGACCGTGCACCATGGCCCCAGACGAATATGCCTGGCCCCAAGCAGCGTACAAGGGAATGGAGCCATATCTCACTTGGAGCCTGCACTTCGTAGGCTCCTATATAACGATATAAAATTAGCTACTCAAATAGGCCTATCAATGGAGCAAGCATTCGAGAGATAATAATTATTACTAGGATGTCGTCCACAGGAAATTTGGCCTGGGTTTGCGTCGGATTGGACGCGCAGCTACTCGGATGGTTGTGCGGGCTAGCTAGCACAGAGCGGCGATGGCGGCTCTGACTTTCTGTCTGTTTCCGCACCTCATCTCTGATTACATCAGCCATCTGAAATAATAGCTCCTCTCTAAGAGATTCCTTGATCTCTTCTCGTAGCTGTGCGTCACGCTCGGCTTTGTTTCTCTTCCTCGCCGATACATCCGAGTCATCTTGGAAATCATGTTTCCAAGGCGTAAAGCCCAAGGCCTCTCGACGACCCGGTGCTCCTTGTTTCCGGGGCCACGGAGAGCATATCATTCTCCCTTGTTCCTGGAATGATCCGAGGTAGATTCAAAACTCAGCTCTTCTGCAAGAGCACAAAATGTCATTTCAATTAAATGCGAAGTTGTGGAGTAATGACAAGCTACGTAGTTCTATCGATATCTTGCGGTATTTGGGACACTTGCTGGTGCGGGGTTTGAAAGGAGCGCCCCGATATCGTTGTAGATGACCTTGCTCTAATCCAATTTGGCGCGGTCATCCGGGATATTGGAAAACGGCGGGCGATGTCTGTGCAGCTGCTAGGTCATCCTCCTTCCTCCATCTGGGATTTTACCCGCATACCCAGTATGCCAAGTGCGTGGGGTGTGTGTTTTTGCTGGAGGGCCTTGTGCGCCGTACTTGTACTTTTGAAATCTTCGGACGTCTTCATCGCCTTGAACTCTTCCCATTGTGGTTCCATGAATGGGCATATATGAAAAGGCGTTTTGTCCGTCTCCACATATTTCCTCACAAGCGTGCTCTTGAAGTTTTTCCATGTTTTGCACGCCGCTAGGTAGGTTTGTTGTTGCACAGCGCATAGGTGTTCTTCTGGGAACTCGAACGATGCCAAAATTTCGGTCCACAGCTCACGTTTCCGAGTGTCAGGCACGTTCTTCCATGAATTGTATGTGATCTCAATTCGTTCTCGTGCAACTATTCTGACCAGGCTTGGAATCGTTTACCGCTTTTGAGGAAGGATAGGGACCCCGATCGTTTCGCTGTGATGGTGCAGCCGCCCTCGAGCTTCTTGATAGCCCTCTCCCTTGGCGTCTTGATGTTGGAGCGGACGCCTCCGGTGATGATGTTGAAGAATGCGCGGGTGACATGTTGCTCATTTTGTGGGTCTATTAAGATAAGATGAGAAAGTGATCATATTGAATTGGAAGAGAGGAGAGGAGTAGAGGGAGGGGAGAAGGGAGGGGTGATATGGACATAGAGAGGGGGTGATGTGCCTATCTTAGCACCTACTTTAGTTGCTAATACTATAAAAAAATAGCAAAGTCCCTAAACTAGTGTATCCGGTTCATTGAACGGGAACATTAGTGTTTTTTGGCTAGATACATGGAGCATTTGGGTGGAAAGATGAACTGTTTCGTCATCGGATACTATGCTATACTTCGAATTGGCAGTCATGCGCCTGACGAAACAGTTCATCTTTCCACCCAAATGGTCCATGTATCTTATGCAACAATCGCAAGATTTCTTTATCTGGGAACCTCATCCACAACATTCTCCAATCCGACAATCCTTCTTTTTCCCGCAAAATTCAAGACAATTTTATTATAAAAGTGCAAAAAAGACATTCCCAGTTATTCGGTGAGCGGTGAGCATAGCCGACTTCTTGGTGGCGACTATCCATCTGCTTCTTCCACTTCTTTTCTTCATCTCGGTCTCTCGGATCACGTGCGCTAGTAGCGATGATTCAGAATCATCGCCATCTTGGCGCACGTGATCCAGAGACCAGAGATGAAGAAAAGAAGTGGGAAGAAGCAGATGGATAGTCGCTTACCAAAGAAGTCGGCTGCTCACGAAGAATATGGGAATGTCTTTTTTTTGCACTTTTGTAATAAAATTGCCTTAAATTTAAGAAGGAAAAAAAGGATTGTGGGAGTGGACATCACATCTCGGCAGTAGTCGGCATATACTATTACTACAAGGTCTCTAAACAAAGTTCTATGAAGCAAATGACACAAACTAGTGTATCCGGTTCATTGAACGGGAACACTCGAGTGTGTCACTTACTTTATGCCCTTTGAAAGTCTATGTGGCATATACACTAGAGTGGTCCTTGATTGGTTAATTTGTGCTCTCAAATTGTAGGGTTGCACAAGATTAATCTTGGCCGTCCCGCTACTAAATGAGGAAGCAAGAAAAGTGAAAATGACACAAACTAGTGTATCCGGTTCATTGAACGGGAACACTCGAGTGTGTCACTTACTTCATGCCCCTTGAAGGTCTATGTGGCATATACACTAGAGTGGTCCTTGATTGGTTAATTTGTGCTCTCAAATTGTAGGGTTGCATAAGATTAATCTTGGCCGTCCCGCTACTATATGAGGAAGCAAGAAAAGTGAAACATGATAAGATGAGGAAGCAAGAAAAGTGAAACATGATGCTCAATGTTAGGAAGAGAGGAGAGGAGTAGAGGGAAGGGGGAGAAGGGAGGGGGTGATGTGGACAGAGAGAGGGGTTATGTGCCTATACTATATACTATATACTAACACAACAAGCAATGTAACATGTACCAATGTAAACTAAGCAACTGCGTAAACAATGTACCAATGTAGTATGTACCAAATAGCAAATTAAACTAACCTACTACAGTAAACAATGTACCAATGTAATATGTACCAAATAGCAAACTAATTAAGCTACTGCAGTAAATAATGTACCAATGTAGTATGTACCAAATAGCAAATTAAACTAAGCTACTGCAGTAAACAATGTACCAATGTAGTATGTACCAAATAGCAAACTAATTAAGCTATTGCAGTAAACAATGTACCAATGTAGTATGTACCAAATAGCAAACTAATTAAGCTACTGCAGTAAACAATGTACCAATGTAGTATGTACCAAATAGCAAACTAATTAAGCTACTGCAGTAAACAATGTACCAAATAGCAAACTAATTAAGCTACTGCAGTAAACAATACTCACAATGCTCAAAACCATAGTCCATCACAGAAACTGCTCACAATACTCAAAACCCTAGTCCATCACAGAAAGTGCTCACAATGCGACGGTGTCGAGGAGGTGGCGGCGAGGGGCTCGACGAGGGCTCGGGGAGGTGGCGGCGACGGGTCGACGAGTGGCTCGGGGAGGCGGCGCGCGGGCTCGGCGAGGGCTCGGGAGGTGGCGGTGGCGGGCTCGACGAGGGGCTCGGGGGAGGCGGCCGGCGACGGGCTCGACGGAGGCGACGGGCGACGGGCTCGGGGAGGTGGCCGACGAGGGTTCGGGGAGGCGGAGGCGACGACGGGCTCGGGATTTAATTAGATCTAGATCGAATAACTGCGCAGCGCACAGGGAAAACCCTAGCCAAAGGGTATATATAGGGAGGTTATCATAGACGGTTCTAAACTTAGAACCGTCTGTGATAAATATCACAGATGGTTCCGTCTGTGATAGTACGGTTCTATGTTCAGAACCGTCTGTGATAAGCCTTTGCGACTGTAGTTATTAAGACAACACCAATAACCACAGCTGCATTCATATCCACCACCAAACAGCTGCATTCATATACAATACCAACCAGCTGCATTCATATCAACCATCACATGTACATCACACATATACATCACATATACATAAATGCCAATACACATATACATTTTCACATATACATTTTGTCACACATTTTCACATATACATCTCAAAATTGACTACATCACACATTTTCACATATACATCTCAAAATTGTCACACATTTTCACATATACATCTCAAAATTGTCACATATTTTCACATATACATTCTTATTGTACTTGCTTAATTATTACCTTTAAAAATTAGCCCTTCATCATGATCAATGCGTACGTAACTAGTTTCGTCACGTTGTTCATCGTCGACCCTTATGCCATTTCCAAAAGGAGGTAACTCATCAAATTGATAGTATTCCTCCTCGTCCACTACATTCTCCACTCCGACAATTCTCTTTTTACCATGAAGAACTACATGTCATTTCTTATTTGCCGGGTCGGTTACATAGAAAACTTGAACAACTTGATTGGCGAGTACGAATGGTTCGTCTTTGTACCCGACACGTTGGAGGTCCACGGTCGTGACACCGTACTTGTCAACCTTCACCTGTGGGAGATGCACCCAACGGCAGCGAAATAAGGGGATCTTGAAAACCACATAGTCGAGCTCCCAAATCTCTTCTATGAAGCCATAGTACGAGTTTCTCGACCCATCGGATCAGAATGCATCTATCACGGACACCACTTTTCAGTTCTTGCTCTTGACATCCCGAGATTGCGTATAGAATGTGTACCCATTTATATCATATCCTTGCCATGTCACAACTGTAAATGTCGGCCCTTTTGCCAACCATGTCAGCGTCTCACTCGGCGAGCTCCTAGCGATTTGCTCCTTCAACCATTGGTTGAACCAACGGTTGTGTTGTCTCATGATCCAAACATCCATTTGCTCTAGATCTCATTGCGAAGCACATCCTTGTCTTTGGTCCACATAAGCGCCACTTCGGTCATGTGTTGCAACACCGTGAAATGAGCTTGAGTATACGTGTCCGTATCTGGAGCGATTGCTTTCTTTCCGATAGTTCCGAGACCCTTCAAGCTCCCCTCATGACGAGATTGAGGGACACCTATCGGTTGAATCTAAGCCATATAATCGACACAAAACTCAATGACCTCTTCGCTTGCATAACCTTCGACGATGCTGCCCTCCGCCGAGAACGATTCCCGTACGTAGGACTTGAGAATTCCCATGAACCTCTCAAATGGGTACATGCTACGTAGGAATACGGGCCCGCACATTTTTATCTCCCACACAACGTGAACAATGAGATGGACCATGATATCGAAAAACGAAGGAGGGAAATACATTTCAAGGTGACATAGAGTCATCATCACCTCGTCCTGCAGAGCATCTAGTCCTTCGGGATCGATGACCTTCTGAGCAATTGTGTTAAAGAAATAACATAGCCTCATGATTGTCTCTCGGACTTTGATCGGCAAAATATTTCTAATTGCAATAGGGAGCATTTGTGTCATCAGCACATGACAATCATGAGACTTCATGCCATTTAATTTCAAATCTTGCATCGAAACAAGTTTCTTCACGTTGCCGGAGTAACCAGACGGAACTTTGACACCATGCAAGCAGCGCACGATTCTGTTTTCTCAGCCTTGGGCAGAGTGTAACACGCGGGGAAGGTACGTTCGTCCATTATCGGTGCTTGTCGGTGCTAACTCGGGCCGATGTCCATGTCAGCCAAGTCAAGCCGTGCGTTGACACCGTTCTTTGTTTTATCACGGATGTTCAGTAAGAGACCAATCAAGCTGTCGCACACATTCTTTTCTACGTGCATGACGTCGATGCAGTGCCGAACATCTAGGTACTCCCAATAAGGTAAGTCCCAAAATATTGATCTCTTCTTCTAGGTGTTCTTCTCATGAGCCCTCAATTTACGTCCCTTTCCGAGGACAACATCTAAATCCTTAACCATATCATAAACCTCGTGTCCCCTTAAATGCCCTGGAACTGAACCGTCTTCCTTCTCTCCGTCAAATTGTTTCTTCATCTTGCGGTATGGGTGAGCCCTCCGAAGGAACCGGCGGTGACACATGTAGACGGTTTTGCGTGAGTGTCTCAGCCACACACTCTCAGTACCATCTAAACAGTGAGTACAAGCTTTGGCACCTTTTGTAATATGGCCCGATAGGAGGGCAGGATAATCATTTATGGTGCAGAACAATAAGGAGCGCAGAGTGAAGTTCTCTCATTTGTATGCATCCCATACCTGTACCCCTTCGTTCCACAGTACTTTTAGATCTTCCACCAACGGTGCTAGGAACACATCGATATCATTCCCAGGTTGTTTTGGCCCTTGGATAAGTATCGACAGCAAAATGTACTTTCGCTTCATACACAACCAAGGAGGAAGGTTATAGATGCAGAGAGTCACGGGCCACGTGCTATGTCGGCTGCTCATGCTACTGAAAGGATTCATTCCATCTGTACTCAGTCCAAACCTTATATTCCTTAGTTCTGCACCGAACTCTGCAAAACTCCTATCGATGTTTCTCCACTCGCGGAATCAGCAAGGTGTCTTATCATTCCATCCTTCTTGCGCTCCTCCGAGTGCCAACGCAGCAGTTTTGCCTCCTTTGGATTTGCAAAGAACCTTTTCAAACGGGGAATTATAGGAAAATACCATGCCATCTTAGCAGGAGGTCCTTTCTTCGCCTCTGTTCCCTCGCCATCATCTGATTGATTGTTACGTTTGTATCGGGATGCGTTGCACACCGAACATACATGCATGTTTGCATACTCTTTACGGTAGAGGATACAGTCGTTCGGGCATGCATGTATTCTTTCTACTTCCATTCCCAACGGATAAAGAACCTTCTTGGCTTTATACGTGGTTTTAAGCAACTCATTTCCCTCCGGAAGCATGTCCGCTAAAAGACCTAGCAGCGCCGTGAAACTCTTGTCGGACCAACCGTTGCTTGCCTTCAATTTCAACAGTTCAAGCATGGCCGACAACCTCGTGTACTTGCAGCCCGTGTACAAAGGTTTCTCTGAGTCCTCCATCAAGCCACGGAATTTAACATACTCTCTCTCATCATAGTTCTCTTCTACATCGCGAAGCATCTGATCCAGATTATCATCGTGCAACCTATCCGAATCCGAGCCACAATCGACATCAGCCGGCGGAATGTCATTCACTTCACCGGCGATATCATCCGGGGGCATATCATTCACTTCACCGGCGATGTCATCTGGCGGCATATAATCATTCACTTCGCCATGACTGGTCCAACATGTATAATTCTTTTTGAAACCCCTCCGAATCAAGTGCGCTTCAATTTGCCCTCGGTTCTTAAACATCTTCAAATTCTTGCAGTCAGTGCATGGACATCACATATATTCCACCCCCTTATTCAACATATCTCCTCGGCGGCTCTTATAAAAGCAGAAATGCCATTAATGTACTCTTCACTCACACAGCTCGCGGTATACATCCAGTTTCGGTCTTACGTTACATATATATATAACAACTTAGTATTAAAATCTAGATTAACTAATTATAACTACATATATACCGCCACATTTATTATATTGAGACTTAATTTGCTAGCTCAATTCATATTACAAACACAATGACTATTATATAACCAACAATTTTGCAAATTAACCATCTTCAACAACCACTCATGGATTACTTAGACCTAAATTGTAATGCAATTAAAGAAAAATAAATTTCATTACTAACCATATCTACAGCAACCAGGAAAGTCTGAATCTTAATTCAAAGCTCAATCTCGCCTCTTCCCACCAAATTAAGCGGTCGAAATCGCCTAGCTTCCTCCCGAGTGAAAAAGTGCGCGCAGCGATGGCTAGATCTGGATCGAAATGAAGCAGATGCGATGCGAGCGGCGCAATAAATGCCTTACTCATTATCACAGACGGTTGTTAACTAAAACCGTCAGTGAATTATCACGACGGTTTTAATTCAAAACAAATGCGTGATAATTCAACTATCACTGAGCGGTTTTTATTAAAACCATCTGTGACAAATATTATCACAGACGGTTTTTTATAAAAAGCCGTCTGTCATAAGCTTCATGCCAGAACGCTTCGCGCGTGTTTCGATTGCCACAACGCTTCGTGTTTCGATCGTCTAATTAACGTCTCTCGATCGTTATACGAAGCGTCTATATCATTAATGTTTAGGTATACAAACCGTCTGTGCTAAAGATTAAATATGCGCGCCTAATCCAGGTCTCTTCTACGTACGTCGTACAATATGGCTTCTACTACTCTTGTGATCATCTCCTTCCTCTCATCTGTTCATCAAGAATTGTTCGGCCGGAACCTTACACAGGCGGCCAGCAATTTGCATCTGGAGCAGCTTCTCCGCACACGCCCTGCTCTCCTTCCCCGACTTTCTTGCATCCGTCAGCTCGACCTGATCATCCGCCGTCGACGGAGGCGTCTCGCTGCCGCTCAAGAAAGGGAAACAGCCATCACCCTGGTTCTTCTCCACAATGTGCGCAATGCGGAAGAAGCTCTACACGCATTGGAGAGACTGATGAATAGCCTTGCCGATCAAGCAAAAAGGGCAGATTCTGAGGAATCTTATCATGCTATCCTCTACGACATTATGGATGCTGCTGATCATTTGCCCAGGCCGGAGGAGGAAGTGCTGAGAACAAGGGCAATCTTAACGGCGTTCGAGAATTCAGCCGCTGATCCTCCAAGTCCCAAAGTCGAAGAAGAAGCGTACGAAGCCCAAAAGATTACAATCTGGGAAACTCTTTACCTGTGCGACATTTGTAGTAAATTTGCATCTAATTGAAACTAATAAATTTGCCTTTAATTTGTGATCTCTTGTCTCGATGTAGTTACGTAGTTAAGTTATTAGAAGCAATGTGTACTTATATATTAACCTCGATCATGAATGAATATGACGGACAAAGAGACATCACGAGCGGATCTTGTTAAAAACCGTCATGAACATTATGACGGTTCTTAACAACAACCGTGCGTGATAGTCTACACAACACGAGCGGTTTTAATAAAAACCATCTGTGATAATCCCAGATTATCACAGACGATTTTTAATAAAAACCGTCTGTGATACTTAAGTATCACAGACGGTTTATCAGTAAGAACCGTCTGTGATACTCCTTTTATCCGACGCCACTAACACAGACGGTGTCCAAATTAAAACCGTGTGTGTTAGTGTCAATCACAGACGGTTTGACAAAACCGTCTGTGATTGGCCGTCTAGTATTAGGCTTTCTGTAGTAGTGAATAACACTTATAGACAATTAATATTATACCATATAAGTGTTCTGAGGAGGTGCACTCTTGTAACGAAAACATGCTAACCATTTTCAAACAAATCAACAAGGAGATGAAATTCACTAAAATGGCGTATGGGTGTATGCGCCCCGCTCGTCAGGTATTCAAGTTATACTCGGAGACATGAAGGTTACAGTTATCTTTGTAATGTCTGTGGTGGTATAACGGCTTTTTTATTTTTTTATTTTATTTTAGTTGAATGCTTCAGTTAAAACTAACAACCACTACAATACCTATTTCAGCTAAAAATCAATAACCATAATAAAAAACTATCAGCAAAACTCATTTTAAACTGGCCTATATCTAAACACAACTATTTCGATTCAACCATCTTTGTATTATCGATAGTGCCGCGACGCGCTGGCTCGCATGGGACACCTTGTCCACTCAAGTGAGCCTCCTCTGCTCCAAATGACTTGCTCTGCTCTAAACGGTTTGCTTATTTTGGTTTTCAGTTTACTTAAGTTAAAAAGTATTGTCTGTGACGATATAATTTTTTTTTTATTTTCCTTATATTTTTCTTATTTTTTAAGAAAAAAATTAACAGTTGTTATAGTGCGATTTTAACCATAAACTAAAACCTACACCCACAACCGAATCCGTAAGCCTAGTTGGAGCGCCCAGCGCGCCATCATTTTCACATTTGCATATCCATCGAACTCTTGTTTCTGAAGTTCGAAAAAAAGGAAAGAACTCTTGTTCCTTAGTAAAACCGACCAAAGGAACTACTGTTTCTTAGTAAAACCGACCAAACTAGTGATAGCAAACGCTCACCCCCTATGTTCAATTGGCCCTGCGGTCCTGTCCACGCGTCCAAGGACGTTTTCCACGTGCTCCGTACGGCGCAGGTGCCTGTCCAAATCATGCATGGCACCACGCATACCGATCCGTCCCGTCTCCTGGAATGTGGGAGCTCACCCGTTCACACAGTGCAGCGCAGCGCATCGATCAGCGGTTGTTCATCATGGTCTTCGGTCAAAATCATCTCGTACTACTTACTCGTTCTCGTTGGTCAAAATCACCGCCAAAAGTATTCGTGGCGTGCACGCGCGTGCGCGCGCTTCGGACTCTGGCTGTCTGCAGCCACACGGTTCCAGACTCTCTTTTCGGCGGCGTGGCCGGTGGCTTACAGCTATTGCCTGCGCTTGAGATTTTTTTGACATAATATGAATGTTTATATAAACTAGTTAAGTGTTGGTGTGTTGCAACGAAATTTATTGGATGTATAGAAATCCTGCTATGGAAGGGGTTGCTCTGATCGGTTGAAAAGCGAAGAATAATGAGAAATTAAAGAAATAGAGTGGTTGGACGAGAGCGGACGTACGACCATTAACTTATTGTTTTATAATAGTAATGATAAATTGAATACGATAAACTGTGGCTGTTTTGATAAGCCATTTTGAAAAAGTTACCGACAAATCGTTCTATTTATTTATTTAAAAAAATCATAAGCTATAAAACGTAAACTGAGAAGTAGAGACTTCTGATATGAATTGTGGGCTGCCACGGGCCATGGTCTTGTTAGGCCCGACCCCATGATACCATGCCAGCTCAAGGGGGATTTTCTTGCTTTTTTTTCCCTTCCAGTCTTCATTTATTCTTAGTTTTTTTTATAAAGTGCAAAATTAGCAAGATTATGGACCTACCAAAAAGGATTTGAAAGTTTAGGGATCTGATCAAGGTTCTGGTACAGGTGAAAGACCTAAGAATCAACTTATTTTTTTTTCAAAAAAAGTGCAGTTGATTATCACGATTACATTATGGCTAAGCAAACGAGATGTTAGAGAATAAAATCCATGAAAATACATACATAAATCCACCTAATGTACAGTCAGAGAATTCAAACTGGGAAGGCTCCACTCATTCCGACTTGAGTTTTTGGTTTTCGGCTTATTTTTTACAACTCCTAAATTTTGTCTTTTTCTGATTTTTTTTGGCTTTTTTGAGCTTTTTTGCAGGTTCTTTTTTTGTATTCATTTACATTATCCGTGATGTGCTAATCTGTTTTTTTCTATTTTTATTTTTTTAATTTAGTTATGCCAAATAAGCCACTACCAGTTACAGTGTAATTTCAGTCAGCTACCATATAATTTCAACTATAAGCCAGTTTATTTCAGCCCAACCAAGCGGCACCTTAATTTAGCCAATGAAGAGCATTCTGAGCTGGGTGGGGAAGGCACCAATGGTGGCTCCAAAGCTGTAGGGGGAGGAAAGACGTGACTGAACGACAGGAGATGAACGACCAGTTTTTTGGGTTTAAAATTGGCTTATGCCGGTACTATCTACAATAACTAGCTTTTAAACGGTGTGTTTTTTAAGGCGGGGTTGATAGAAAAATTGTAATAAAAAGTATACTGAGTTCAGCTTTACCGGCAAAAATCGCCTACAACTATTTTCTTCTACGTATCGTCTCTCGTAAATAGTTAGAATTTAAATATTTAAGCTATAAATCATAAGTCATCAGTCCAAAAGAACTTACCTGAATGCATAGGGCAGCCTAGTGGGGCTAACACGCTAGTGGCTTTGGCATAGCGCATCCATAAATGATCGTGTAAAGCCCCGCGGAGAAATGTAATAACAGGGAATACCTTTCCTAAATTGCATCTGTTCAAGATGGATGATCTTAGGGTTTTTTTTTTTTTGTATTTTTAGCTTTTAGCTAGGCTTCTTTAAAAATCAAAACAAATGGATTAGTTTCTTAAAGCAAGTTCTCTAAATGGCTTTCTAGGCCCAAAATCATATGTGTCATTTGCTGCCATATCAAACAATATAGACAAAAGCTATCAGTTGTAGCAAAAAAAAAAGGAACTTTAGAGGAATTTGTATTGTTTCAAGCGATGTTCTAAAAAGTGGTTAGCAGTATTTGTTTGGTCACCCACCAAATAATCGGCCCGATTACATGGCCTAACGGGCAATTATACGGTAATAGGTTGGGCACATGTTCTTTGTATATGATCTAGTAAATCTATTTTTAGAACACTGTTTTCAAAGCGAAACATTTTGTAGATTTCTGCATTTCAAATATGCGGTGAATGATCCATTGCAGTTGTCCCTGCTCGAATGTGTTGCGGTGCATATATGATCGATGATGCGTGGCCTCAATGATGGTTGGGGCTGAAGCTCAGGAAGCCAGTTGACCTTGCCCCCGCCCGCGGGGGGGGGGGGGCAATCGGATCTGGCAGTGCTATGGTCATGGATTGTAATACACAGCGGCACCGTGGCCAGAGATGATAGATCCGACGACAGCGCCCCCCGTGGGCGTGAGAGAAAGAGAGAGATAAAGAGAGCAAGAGCGAGATAGAGGTCGAACGATAGGAAGCTATACCATCGTTTTTTGGTGGAACGATATACCTTTTTTAGTTTTTCTCTTTCTAAATTGCATCAGTTCAAGATGGATGATTTTAGTAGGACTTTGGAGGAATTTGTATTGTTTGAAGTGGTGTTCTCAAAAGCGGTAAGCAATATTTGGGTGCATTCTTTTTTTGCTTCGGCTGATGGTTTTTGGCCCTAGCTCGATCGCATGTGCGAATGAACTGAATACCGATAAGCCTTTTCAAAAAGTTGTCTCGATAAGCCGCTTTGAAATGGTGACGAATAAATCACCCTGTTAGTTTGTTTAGAGAAAGTCCTAAGCTATAAGCTAAAAAAACGGAACTTTGTTCGGTCACCCACCAAATAATAATGATTATACGGACTAATCGTCTCAATTACATGGCCTAACCGGCAATTATACGGTAACAGGTTGGGCACATGTTATTTGTATATGGCCTAGTAGACCTATTTTAAAACACTGTTTTCAAAATGAAACTTATTGTAAATTTCTACATTTCAAATATGCTTTGATTGAACCCATTCCAATTGTGCCCGCTCGAATGTGCCATGGCGCATATATGATCGATGATGCATGGCCTGTACCTCATGCGTGGCCTCAATAACGATTAGGGCTGGAGCTCGGGCAGCCAGTTGACCTTGCCCTCGCCGGGGGGACCAACCGGATCTGGCAATGCTACAGCCATGAATAGCAATACACGGCGGCGTCGTGGCTAGAGATGATGGATCTGACGACAGCGGCCCCCCATCGGCGTGAGAGAGAGAGAAGAGGGAGATAAAGAGAGCAAGAGTGAGAGAGAGAGTTCGAACGATAGGGAGTTATACCATCATTTTTGAGTGGAACGGTGTACCGTACTTTAGTTTTTCTCTTTCTAAATTGCATCAGTTCAAGATGGATGATTTTAGTAGGACTTTGGAGGAATTTGTATTGTTTGAAGCAGTGTTATAAAAAGTAGTAAGCAATATCTGGGTGCGTTCTTTTCTGCTGCAATTGATGGCTTTTGGCCCTAGCGTGATCTCCTGTGTGAACGAACCGAATACCGATAAACTTTTTCGAAAAGATTGTTCCGATAAGCCACTTTAAAACGGCGGTGAAGAAGCCATCCTGTTCGTTTGTTTGAAGAAAGTTATAAGCTATAAGCTGAAAAGAATGGGGACTTTGTTCGGTCACCCACCAAATAATAATGATTATACGGGCTAATCGTCCTGATTACGTGGCCTAACCGGCAATTATGCGGTAACAGGTTGGGCACATGATCTTTGTATATGGCTTAGTAGATTTGTTTTTAAAACACTGTTTTCAAAACGAAACTTAATTTTTTTTTGTAAATTTCTACATTTCAAATATGCGTTGATTGAGCCCATTCCAGTTGTGCCTGCTCGAATGTGCCGCGGCGCATATATGATCGATGATGCGTGGCCTGTGCCTCACATGATCTCTAGCATGCATGAAAGCAGCTGGTCCTGCCGAAAGCAGAGATCATGCCTCGCACGATTTGATAGACGTCGCTGCCGCACACAGATTGACCATAGAATCTGAGTGCGTGGTGACCTTTCCGATCGACTCAGCCGCGACGACCTAACTTAACAAGGCTTTCTTAGGTCTTAGCAACCAAAGTCCGCGGCAAAAGATTTCCCTACAGCCCTTACACACGAACATGGACGGTGGTCACCCTTAGCTGCGATCGTACGTCAGTAGTGTAAGGCTCGTATGAATACTTATTTATCACCTGGCGTGTAATAAAACTAGTAGATTTTCTCAACCGAAGAAGGGAAAGAGTTCGGTTAGAGCGCTTACCGACGATGTAAACGCGCAATAAAACAAGTAGATTTCCTGTGTGATGTCTAAAATAACAAGTAAACATGTCTGCCAAAAATCAGACAGTTCATCAACACTAGTGTTAGACCAGGAAAAAAAAGGCGTCTTGCCGGTCACACTAGAGCAGTCAGCCGGCGAACAAGCAGTGATGGCCCTGACTCCAGGCAGACTTGCAAGGGGATTTCCCGCATGCGCTGATGGATCAAAGCTGCCTGACTCGGCTTCCTTGGTCGAGCCGAGCGTCCACACTCCACACCCCGCGGCCTGAGCCTCAGCGAGCGCAGGGCTCAGGTCGTTGCGATCCGGCCGTCGCTGCGTCGCTCTCGACGCTGGCGGTTTGGTTATATGCCGCATAAACAGCTCCAGAGGCTAGTGCAGTTTACTCCACTGTATTGAACAGGCTCGACTCCTAGCTAGCCATCAAGTCGCATCAGCGGCGGTGAGGAGGAGCCAGATTTGGTGACAGTGGCGAGCCACGGAAGCTCCTGGGGCGTCATACGAGGCCGAGGGGCAGCAATGGCGTCGAGCCATTACGACGATGTGGAGTTGACGCGTCCGGGACGAGGCCCAGGGGCGGCAATGGCGTCAGGGACGATGCTGAGGGCACATCATTGGTGACGATGCCGAGGGGTGAGTGACAGCGGCAAGGCGAGACCTCTGCTGGAACTAATCTTTTTGTTATGTATAGTCGGTGTGTCCGAGTACTATGTGGTTGGTGTGTCTGAGTATTGTGTAATTGGTGTTTGAGTACTGTAATTGTGTGTCAAGTACTCATGTGTCTGTATACTGTGTAGTCGATGTGTCTAAAGACTGTGTAGTCGGTGTGTCCGAGAACTGTGTAGTCGAAAACCCGAGAATTGGAGACTCCGAAGTACTGTAGCAGTAGCAGTCGTGAGTCGAGCTACGTAGTGTACCGGTTGTATCTACAGTGAATCGGTCATACCTACATTAAACCGGTCGTGGCAGTCGCAGTCATGAGTCGAGTTGTGTAGTAGTTGTAGCTATAGTGAACCAGTCGTAACTACAGTGAATCGGTCATAGCTACAGTGAACTGATCGTAGCTATAGTGAACCGGTCGTAGCAGTCACTAGGGTTGTGCACTTTTCAACCGAACCGGAAAAACCGGACTAAAAAGACTGAATTGAATCGATCAACTCGGTTTGACCGGATTTTGGTATTCGGTACGGTTTTCAGATTTTGGGTTTTTTTGCATTTGGATTTTTCGGGAAAAACTGACTGAAAACTGAAGAAACCGAAAATACCAAAAAAACAGTAGTGCGCAGTGTGCCATCAATGGGTTTTGAACCCACGACCAAAGGTCCAAATGCCCCCATGCTGTCTCTACCAACTGAGTTAGGCTAGCTATGTTGTTCAACTCAATGTATATATTACATATGTATATAAAAACTCTGATTTTCTCTACTTCAAGTTATAGCTCACTTCAAACAGAATAAGACTAAGACAGATGTTTCTAATGGGCAGAGAACATCATTAATTATTATGCTTTATTACTTCATGCATATGTCATCGAATCTCCATACTCCATTAGAGTGTTTCTAAAATTCTAATTCTATTGCCAGTAGTATATGTATTATTGGCTACTCATCTCACTAGTCATTATATCGCTTGCAATTCGCGTCAACTTTGGTAACTTCTACATAGTAGTCGAAGCTACAGTAACTAATCGATAGTTGGAAGCTACAGTACCAGCTGGTTGGTAGTCGGAGCTGCAATAACCGGCCAGTACACAGAAGACCTGTGTGGTCAAAGACCGGTAGTACCGGCTCCGTGTGAGCAGTACTACCAGAGTTGCGGTCAAAGCACCGTGGTCGAGAAGCCATGGTCAAAGTGCCATTGTCGAGGTACCGTGGTCAAGCATCCGTAGTTGAGGCGTAGTGGTCGTAAGTCATCACTGGGCGCCCGAGTAATGGCTAAATCAATGAGTTGGCTGAGTCATGCAGATCGTGGAGATCTTGGACAGTGCTATGAAAATAGGTCATAGTTGTTGTTTGTGGACTTAATGGGTGCGTGGAGTACAAATCGTGTGACCATGTGAGGCTTACTTAAGCCATGTAATTTGTTAAGCAAATTGAGGTGCGTGTGAATAACATGAAGAAGAAAAGGCATGCGTCACCACAAAAGAAGTCTCTCATGTGTTTGTTCGTCTTCCCTACTCGTGTGCGTGTGTCGTTCCAAGGGAAAAACATGTGTGCGTTTTCTCCTGGTGAGTAGCGATCGGAGCTGATGGGTTCAGTTCCAACAAACCCATCACTAGTGTATCTTCGATGGCTAGTGACGAGGCATGGCAACAAGAGCGGTAGCATGTTCTAGCAGGTTTGCTGGATAATATTGTTCTATTCAATTGATTTGAGCCCAACTTCTGCATCGATTCCTTAGCTTTTTAGGTTCGAATCGAGTGCTCCAATGTACCGAACTGATTTAATGCTGTAGGATCATATGGTGCAATCATAGGGGGGAGGGGGTGAATGATTGCCTCCGCTCTTTGACACCTAAAACAAAATTCAAACCAGAAGAAAAATAATTTAAATTATCGGTTGTAGATTACAATCGCAAAATATTGGTTCGCTCGCATGTGCTCGATGAATGCCTCGATCATCCAACCGCTCGCTTCGATCGCTCACTATGACAAGTTGCTCGAGCGCTTACACACGTAGTTGTAATCTCTCATCGCTCAAAAACTTCAGCTACTCGAACGCGAACATGCCGAAGACACAAGAAAAATGATGCTCAGAAAACACACCACTAACACTGACTAACTTTTCCTGGAATGGATCTGATCTCTTATTTCTGGATCATGTTATTGGCTACAAAGCGCCCTCATGGCACCCCTAAAAACTTTCTTGACGAAAACCCTCAAAAACTGGTCATGTTAGTCCTTAGATTCTCTCTGCTTTTATAGACTAACATCCCAATCGTTGTAACAGCCCAGGTTTTTGCAAAAGTAAAAATAAATAAATAAATAAATAAAAATTGATTAAAACAAAATTTAATTAAAATAAGTATTTTTGTGCCTAAATTTTAAATTTGGATTTGCCCTGAATTTCTGTTTTTAAAAAAGCTGGATTTGAAAAGTATTTTTAAGTGAAAACCTAAAAATATTATTAATTAATATGATATTTTGATTTCATGTAAAAATCTTATGTCAAATTAATTATTTGGAGTTATTTGGATTTTATTTGGTTTCCTGGATTTTCTGGAGTTTAAAATGTATTTTTGAAATTAAAAAGTATTTTACGTATGAAATTTAGATACCAACATTAGTTGGAAATATTTTGTAATAAGTCCAAAAAGTGTCTAGGAGGTTCTGTGCTTTTTTCTGGAATTTTTGGAGGTATTTTTGTATTTTTCTGAGGCTTAAATAATTTCTTAGGCTTTTTTGAAATCCAAAAATCAGAAAATATAAATTCCCATCCCTCTCCTCCGGCCGCCACGTGGACGGCCGGATTCCACCCACGCCGGCCCGGCCGATCCCGCCTCCCTCCCCTCCCCAGTTGCCACGCGTCCGGCCCGGATCATCCGGCCCCTACGCCCTCGGCCCATCTGGCCATCTGCCCCCGCTCCCATCCTCCACCGCCCGATCTCCATCCGACGCACGCGCACCCCCGCTCCCTACTCTCTCTCTCCCCGTGCCCCGGCCCACCTGTCAGCGCGCCTCCCCTCTCCTTCGCTCTCTGCGCGCTGGCCCGCCGGCGGCCGCCCGCTCTCTCTCTCGCGCCCGCCCCACTCGGTCGGGCCGGCCGTTGCGCCCATCTCCGCCGTCCCGGCCTCCCACTCCCGTGCACTCCACCCCACTCCCCACTTCTCCCCGAACGTGTGCCCAACCCCCGCTTCCTCCGCGCCCACCTCCCCACGTCCATCCGCAACCGCCGCCCCCGCCTCCCACACCGGCGACCCCTTCCGCACACCCCCGCACCCTTCCGGCCCTATAAAAGGACTCCCCGGCTTCGGCATTCTCCGCACCGCCTTCCGCCGCCCCCAATTTACCCCCTCCGCCGCTCAAGTGCCTCGGCAACGTGCGCAGCCGCCACCGCCGCCGCCTTGGGCTCCGGCGAGCAATTGCTGCTTGCTCGGGCTCCACCGCGCCGCGCCATCCCCACCGCCGCCTTCGCCGCGCCCGTGCGCACCCCAGCCGCCCCTCTCCCACGCCTCTCCGCCACCAGAGCACCCTCGCCGTCGTCGATCGAATCTCGCCGCTGCCTCTCCTTGCCGCTGGCGCGTTTTCGGCCTTCCCCGGTAAAACCCGAGCCACCAACGGATTCGCCTCCCCCTCCTCTCTCGGTTCCGCCAAACGCCGCTCGCGCGCCAGTGTAACATCCCGATTTTTAGAGCCTTTTTAAAGTTTTTAAAATAAAATTCACCATTTTGATTTTTCTGGAATTAATTAAAGCTTAATTGGAATTTTTATTAATTAAAAAATTTTAATATAATTAAATTAAACATTAATATTTGCCAAAAATATTTTATTTGTGTTCCTTGTGTCACAAGAAATTTTTCTGTATTTTCTGGGATTTTTCGGAGTTTGTTTGAGCTCAATTTTAAATTTCCAAAAAAAAGAAAGAGGAGAGAGAATGAACATCCGTCTTCCCAGCGCGCTCGCAGGCAGATCGATCCAGACTGTGCGCGTTTTCTTTCCTTTTCCTCTCTCTTCATAACTTCCAATCCGGACCTTATTTTGATATCCTCCCAAAAGGAAAGTTGTGCCAAATCACGCAAGGAATCCATCCCAATTGGGCTCTTTCCATTTCGTTCATCCGTTTGCCTTTTATCTTCTATTTTCTGAAACGGTCTCTAAACCGAAATCCGCGAATTGGAGCCGGTTTCTACCTCTTCCAAGCCTATAAATACGACCCCTTGACCCCCTCTAAACCCATCCCAAGCCGTGGCAAGTCCCTTCAAAGCTCAGGACGCCGTCGGCATCGAGGCCGTTCGGTCCCGAATTTGCTCGTCGCGTCTCAAGCTATCTGGTGAGTCTTTCCGTGATCTTTTCACGTCACATTGTGCCTTCATGTCCCATCAACCTTCTTGCCAATTTAATTTGGTTTTGGTGCAGCCAATCTCCCGGAATCGAGTTTTCCTCAATCTAGGTCAAGAGCGCTTCCCGATGTCGATTCGTCGCCTCCGGTAAGCTTCAGCCCTTGCCGTAATTTTTCTTAGACTTGCCTCATCGCGTTCTACGCCATGCTCACTTCCTTTTCCCCGAAAAGCCTCCACAAATTTTTGCCTCCGAACCTCGCCATAGCCGCCAATGGCATCTTGTGTCCCCATCTATCCGGTGATGTTTTCTCCCAATCCGTTCACGTCATATTGTGCCAAACCATCCCAGGTAGATACCCTCCAAGTGGTTTTAGATTTCGTCCACCGAGCACCAAGATATTAAGTTTTTCCTTTTCCTTCCCGATGTTGTTCAAACGTCGTTTGCGACATCTCTGGTGGATCTTTCGCCGAGCCGACAATTTTCCTTGCTTCGCCAAGCCGCGTTCTAGCCCGTGCTCACCCTACTTCTCCATGTTTTATGCCCGGGTTTTATTCCTCTTTCCTAACCATGTCGTTGTAGCCGCCCGTGCCGTCATCGTTCTCCGTTTGGCATGCCGTCGCTTCCTATGTGTGCCTTGGGTACCTAACAACCCATTTTGCTAGTTAGATTCACCTTCCATGCCTCCTCTCGCCTTCACTCCAAAAGTGCTGTTCTCGGATGAACAGTAACTTTTGCTATTTTCCAGCATTTTCTCGCCCAGCAAACTTTAGATCGCTTGTTCTCCTTCATCCAAACTCCGATTGACCCAATTCTTTTTCCTAAATTCATCTAAAATTGAGCTCTACCTTTTGGTTCTGGTTGTAAAGTTTTTAGAGTTCTTTTGAATTTTATTTAAATTTATTTTGTTTCTTTTGTCGTTTCGCGCGTAGAACCTGATGTCGCCAAAAAGTTTGTCGAACCGCAGCAAGAGGGACCAACCAGTGCACAAGAAGGCAAGTCTTCTTTGATCATTTTGAACCTATGTTTGTGAAATATTTTAATTATTTTAAATTTATGTGCATCGCTATTTACATAGAATCTTAATTTTGTCTTAGCAAGATAGTTAAACCAAATATTGTTATGCCCTCAATTGAAGTTGAATGACATGTACCTTTGAAACCTTAGGATTTCCTTTGTCTCAATAATGAGATTATTAATGACTCTTTGATAATTATTAGAACGGTAGTATAATACTTAGTCATGCTATTTAATTCTTTTGTAATCTTGAAATGGGAAATTATGTTTCAGTGCAATAATCTTTGTATTTAGAAATAAGTGGCAATTGGTGTTGCCACTATTCTTTTAAAAATAAAATAAAATGTGGAAGTTGGTTTAGACTGGGGCGGATGGTTGGTTTGGATTGGTGCGGCAAGCACGAGATTTGGTAAAGTGTATGTTCCGCCCTAGTCGATTAAGGACCGACGCTTGTGATTGTCCAGACTGAGCACTACCGTACAACCCCAAGTCTATATGGGTACGACCTAACTGATTAACTTACGATAGTCTAGTTTAGGTGCCACCAGTGGAAAGTGGGTACCAGGGATTTATTGGTTATTCACAGTGAGGGACAGTGATTTACTGTACTCATATGGCGCAAGAGGGGGCTTCGGACTGGGTGGATTTAACCCTTCTGCGGTGAAACCTCAGCGGGTGGTATCTGGCTAGACTAGAGTGAGGTAAAGGCTTTGTGATATTTTATCTGTGTCTCATGCCAAAGGAAGCGTGGTGACTATTAAAATAATTTATCTCTTGGGGGTAAAGTTGTACAACCTCTGCAGAGTGTTAAACTATTCGAATAGCCGTGCCCACGGTCAAGGGCGGGCAAGGAATGCATTCACATGGTAGATCTTTGGTTGTCATTTTAAAAACAAAAGTTTTGGTATTCCGAGAGTGGAGGGAACTCTCGGAGGGATGTCCTGGCGGATGGAGCCAGTATGGGTGGATGTAACCCGCAGCTTTAAACTTTATCGATTAGAATTGGTTAACTAGTGTTGGTGGTTAGAACCTTCACTATAAAGTGCTTAATAGTTTCAATTAAAGCAATTACTTGTCAAATTAATGCCTTCGAAAATATTTAGTAGTAATTGAAACAAAACATTGCTTTGTGCAAAAGAACCATATAGTCTTCCTTTGTTAAGCCTTGCATCTATTGCATTTTCCCCAAGACTTGCGGAGTACTTTTTGTACTCACATTCTGCACTAAAAAATCAATTCAGAAGAATAAGAAGCTCAAGAGGGAGACTACGACTACTTCGCATGTGGATTCGACGAAGGATTCCCGGAGTACTAGGTTGCGCTTCCCCAGTCAATTGCCTGTGGCGTATTGATGGGTCTTCACTGGATTTATTTCTGCTTCCGCTGTGTTCTGTGTGTGTGAGGTCTTGAAACCTCCTTTGTAATAATGAGACCTCTCGGTCAGTACTCTCTATTATTGTAATAAAGCACTGTTGGTCATGTAATCATTTCTGTTTGACTGTGTGCACTAACTTTGATCTGGGACTAGTGCTGTAATACACAGAGGGTCCGGGTTCGGAAATCCAGGGTCCCGACAGCCGGCCGCCGGAGCTTCGCCGCCGACGCCGTGCCCGAGTCCCCGCCGACGCTCGCCATGTTAGCGCTGAGGTGGCAGCCGACATGGCCGCCACGCGGGCACCCGGCTGCCACGCCACCTCAGCCCTGCCCCGAGTCCATGGACCCGGTCTACATGGACCGGGCCCACTGTCAGCCTCTTTCCCCTATTTTCCAATAGGAAAATAATTCGGCCAAAAATAGAAATTCCCTGGCTGACACAATGCTGACGCCATAAACCCCTTTTTCAGTAGAAAAATAATTCCAGAAATTCTTCTTTTTCTTTTTCTCTGAATTTAAATTTCCCGAAGCCCGTTCTCCTTCGTCCTAACTCCGATTTAGCCCATTCAAATTTCTAAATTCATCAAAAATTCCTCTCTATCCATTTCTAGCCTCAATTCAAATGTATGAAGTTAATTTGAATTTATTTTGAATTTATTTGAATTTGGTGGGTTATTTCCACATGTAGACTTCGACGATTCGGGAGATTTCTTCGACGAAGATTTGCGCAAATTTGAAGAGTAAGGCAAGTCAGACTCCTTGATCATGTTGATCCCAGTTTTCAAAATAAAATTATGTTGATTTAAATTATATTGCATGCATATTTTATTCAACGTATTTCAATTAAAATTTAAATTTAGGTATTGCTTATTTTTTATTTCCTCCATTGTTATTGAATCCCTTATACCTTGTCACCCTAGAATAAAACTCTAGTTATTACATTAGTATTGGCTAGAGAGATTTCATATCAAATGCTTAGACCTGCTTAGTTATAATATTTGTTTTGGGATACTCTTTCACATAAAATGATGACCCTTTTTACATAAAATGATATGAACTCTTGACTTTGGTGAGTCAAGAAGGTTTATGAATTATTTTGCAAACAAAATACAAAACTGGTTTAGACTTAGGCTATTGGTTAGATTGGTGGGTGCAGGCATGCCCTGTTGGTTGGAGCCAGAGTGGTTGATTGTCATGCACAGGGGTATGTGGTTGGGCCTAAGTCAGATTAAGGACCTGTCTGTGAGCTACTGCTGCAAAGCCCTAATCTACTACCACATGGTTGGTATGGGACAGCCCTGGCTGAATAATTTGCAAAGCCCTAATTGTACTACCACATGGCTGGTATGGGACAGCCCTGGCTGAATAATTTGCAAAGTCCCAACCTGAGTCAAGTCGTAGGTTGAAAGTGAGCGTGGTTGGTGCCATGTGAAGTCTCACTTGGGCGAGCGTGGTTAAGCCATGAGAAGTCTCGTCTAGGCTCAAGAGGGGGTCCCGGTCTGGTGGATTCCTTACTGGGGTGAAACCTTAGAGTTGGCTCAACCAGGTTGAAGGCTTTGCATTGTAAAGGCCTTGTCACGACTCCTCGCCGCACACCTAAGAAAGTGTGTAAACTGGTGGCAATATGGGATGATCGTGTCTTATGGGTAAAGCTGTACAACCTCTGCAGAGTGTATAATCTATCCTGGATAGCCGTGTCCACGATCATGGGCATGCTGAGTAAAAGTTTTTCATGGATTAGACTTTGTTTTTTTAAATGTTTTCGAAAACCTTGTGGATGGATGGAATCCACGAGAGATGAAAACCTTGCGGATGGATGGAATCCGTGAGAGATTGAAATCTGGTGAATGGATGGAATTCATCAGAGTTGCGCAGTGAAAGCGTGTGGATGGATGGAATCCATACGTAAGCTTTTGGAAAAGATGGTCCGGGTGGGATGCCCGTGGATAGGTTGGTGTTTGGTCGGAGCCGGCACTGACGGTATTACTTTCTACTACAAGTATTGTTTTTACTTACTGTATTAAATTCAGCAATTTCAATCTACTTATTGTATTTCTTAAATGTTGTTTTGTGCAAACTAACCCTATAAACCTTCCATTGAAGCCTTTTATCATTATGGTGCATTTTCCGTGTGACTTGCGGAGTACATGTTTGTACTCACCTTGCTTTTTCCACACAGAGAAGGAAGACGTCAACTACGGTAAAGATCTGGACGGGTAGGTCGCGTCTTACTGTCATTTGCCTGTGGGCAGGCTCAGTGGGCTTGTTCCGCTTCGGTTTTTCTTTCGCTGCTTATTACTTAATTTTGGCTTATGTGCCGTTGATGTAAACTTTGGCATTCATGCCCATATTCAGTTAATAAATGTCATTATGGTTGATATTTATCTTTGTTGTACGCTGTGTGCACTAGCTGATCCTGGACTAGTGCGATTTACACAGAGGATCCAGGAGTCGTTGCTCTGGGTTCTGACAATCGTGTCCGCCCCAAACACGAATACATAATTCTGTCTTTTCCGAAAACCAAGGGACCTGAAACCCTTCCTAACACGAGTTTTAACCAAACTCTACCTCTTCGAAGTTATGGACTCCATCCATAACTCCTAACTAAACACGTACAAAGCCTCCAGGACATCACCTCCTGTATCTCCATCTCGCGCCATCAACTCCCGTGTCGAAGCCTCCATGATCGCACCTCTTGTAGCTTCTCCACATATCATCACATGCTCCAGCGTGAGCCCGATAACCTCATGACATCCTCGTCTGCCTGGACCTCAGCTTTCCCCCTCCTAGTTTTAGTCTTCCTCGTCACTGACTATAATCATCTCCATGCCTCCATGCATCATCCACCTTCAATCTCTACGTGCCCCAGCATGAGCCCAACCACCTCGCATGACATATCGATCGGCTGGACCTCAGATTACCTCCTCCTAGTTCTGGTCCTCCTCGTCATCAACCATGGCCGCCTCCATGCCAACCTACATATTAATGACCAAAGAACTTTTTCTAGCACAAGTTCTCTACAACTTGGCTGTCATCAGCACACACACTCACACCACCCTTGTCCATCCATAGACAAGAACCAAACTATCCACGACCATCAATCATGTCGTCTATGACCATACATTCCATCGCTTCCACTATCAGCTCCAGACAATTTCTTTCAACCGCTAGCTCAACGAATACTCAAAAACAACATGTACTTAGGAATTACCTTCACTCTGCTCAAAACACTCGGGCATAACCATAAGTCTCCGACTACCAATCGTGACACCTATGACTACTGATCACTGACCACGGAGTACTGAGTCATTTTGACCACCTGACCAACGAGTTCTTCCAATGTCTGAGTACTAAAATCTTCGAGTACTGTTCACCGATCACCACCAGCCAGTCATACCATTGGCTTAACACAAGTACTTGAAGTACTCAAAGATGTCAAGAATTGAAGCACTCGTGCCGACCGTGAAGCCTACGGCAACCAATCACAAAAGCATTCAACTACCGAAGACATCGCACAGTCTACAACTATGACGACAAGATTGTGAAGTCTATGACTATCGAGTATCGACTAGGTACTGTAGCTATGACCATGAAAAAGTACTATAGCTATGATTACCTTCAGTGGTCGTTCTATCGTGGTCGAAGTTGAACGCGGTCGAAGTTGGACATGATCAAAGTTTGTCAAGGTCCGAATGTTGTAGTCGAGCTGCCATGGTCGAATCCATCTAGTCGAAATGTCGTGGTCATTCAGACATGGTTGAAGTCAGTCATGGTCGAAGTTGCACATGGTCGCAAAAGCCAAGCTCTGTTACAGTACTCTTCCAAGTACCAGCTGAATCACTGTTCATCTCTGAGTACAGTTCTTTCGACTGTACAGTTTTGACCAAATCACTGTAGCTTCGGCCGTACAAAAAAAACATGTAGCTTTGACCGATCTGTGCTCTGAATCTTTGATCATGCTGCTCGAAGGCCATCCAATCTTCTGGTGCTATTTGAATGTTGTTCGATATTCTGGTGGTTTTTGAACACCAGCCAATGCATCTGTGCCACTCGGACGCCGTCCGATCATCTAGTGGCACTCAAATACTGTCCGATACTCCATTGCTACTCGAAAGCCATCTAATTATCTGGTGGCAGTCAAACACTCCCCAATCCTCCATCACTACTCGAAAGCCGTTCAATGCTCTGGTTCCACTGGAATGCCATTCGATGCTCTGGTATTACTCGGACTTGTCTGAACCTCCTATGTTACTCCAATGGCCCCCTAACGTCGCCCGGTCTCGCCCGATCTCCTGATGTCACTCGGACCCATCCGAAAGCACTCGGAGTAGAGCAAAACCACTCGAACTCAAGCAAATCAATCGAAGTGACCAAAATCACTCGGAGTAGAGCTAAATCACTTGGACAAAACAAAAACCACTCGAACTTGAAACCTTCTATTGCAATCGACTGAAACTTTAACAAATACAAAATCCAAAGCAATCCAAATGTCAATTATTCATCATCACTTTATTTACAATGATCCACATGGTCTAATAATCTCCCTCTTGATGAATACATTAACAACATTTCAAAATCTCTCGAATGAATTGCATTTTGAAAGAAAAGCAATAAAATTTGTGAAACTCGGCAAACACTCTACAAAACTCATAAAACTCCCCATCAACACAAGAGAAGCAAAAATCTTCCAATTTTCTCCATATTTTCCTCTTTCTTGTAATTTCTCCCCTTTTGGTAGTGAAATCATCAATGGCTCCAAAGAAAGGTTAAGTCTAAAAAGGAGCAAGGAGAACAAGCTTCCAGAAACTTTGAGGATTATCCTAATCACTTTTCATTGTTTTAAGAAAGTACCTAAGTCACCTTTTCGAGTAGAGCTCCCTAGATCATCTAAAATCATATACCATGTAGCAAGTCAGAACACGTCTTTAGCATAAGTAAGCCAGTTAGATTAATGACATGCATCACGACCATGACCAAACAGATCTATGGAGAGCACAATGAGATATCACAATAAAAAGTTGAAACCTAAAGGTGAAGCAACATTTAAATCTAGGTGAACTAGCAGTCTCACATGGCAACCTATTACTCCACACTCAAATTTTTTAAGTATGTGGCATGCTTGAAGCATACTTCTTTTGATAATACCATCTTTGTAGCATTTTTTATATTAAATGGTGGCATACTTGGAGCATACTTCTTTTGATTTATGCACTCCATGGTGCCCTGTGGTCGTACCAGCCTTTCAATGGCAGCTAAATCAAAAACCGTCTGTGATAGTCTGAATAAAAAATATCATAGAATGTGATAGTGTTCTAGCTTGGAGCATGCTGGAACCGTCTGTGAAGAATACTATCACAGACGGCTCGAATCAAATACTGTCTGTGATACTCACACATCACAGACGGTTCTAGCTACCAACCGTCTGTAATGGATGAGTATCACAGACGATTGGTAGCTAGAAACATCTGTGATATTTTTTCATCACAGACAGTTGGTAGATAGAACCATCTGTGATATGTTAGTATCACAGACAGTTTTTGGTTTGAGCTGTCTGTGATAATCCTTCACAGATGGTTTATGTCACAAAATCATTTGTGATAGTTCATTCTATACCTTTTTTTTTTCTTTTTTCGGCTAGCCTCAGGAAATGTTAACTATGTCATCTGAAATAAGCAAATACAGTAAGAAACACAATACACATTCCATTTTTATTAAGATTAGAGCCTACCATTACAATATCCCAAAACAACGAGCAGGTTACCCATCTAGCTAACACAACAAGAACAGAGAAAAAGCAAAGATCCTCTATGCCTAGGCCTTCTCACCCCTGATGCAGCGCATGAGCTGGATGTCTTTGACGCCCACCACCGTCGGTGTTGATTGAGTGTCGCCTTGGTAGCTAGTTGCTTCTAGGTGTCTTGCCTCCCGTAGACTTGTGCATCGTCTGTTTCGTGCAGACTATTATGGTAAGGGTCAAGGAGGAGGAGAACGGCAAGGAGGCTGGGTTTGGGTGATTATTTATCAGGGAGGGAGAGGTGGGAGTGTGAAAATTTTTGGCGCGGGGACGAAGAGGTGGAGCTACGATCCGTGGGGTGAGGGTTGGTGGATTTCTATTGGCTAGGATTAGGCTGGGGAGGATCGATGAGCCCAGCGGTCAGATTATCACAGACGGTTCTAGATACAAACTGTCTTTGATACTCTCTATCATAGATGACTAGTAGCTAGAACTGTCTATGATGAATGAATATCACATACAGTTCTATATACCAACCGTCTGTGAATTAGAGCACAAAGTTTTATATACTGGTGCAATATAAACAACTAGTCTCAATAGATAAAATAACAAAGTTTTATATGGCTTATATATATGCTCATTTGAAAGGTTTCGATGAGATCTACAACTTTTCAGTTGAAGCAAAATCCAAATTCCGAAGGGAAGACCAAGAAAAAGGGCAAAAATTGAAACCAAAAATTGTAACACAAATTTAGGGCTAAAGATGGCAAAGTTTGAGAGTCTTAGAGGGTGACTAGTGTAAGTAGGTTATTTTTTTGGATTGGGCTCATCGTTAGCTTTCCAACGAGTATAAGAACGTCAAAAACGGACACCGTATGCAAAAGTTATACCCGTTTTACTAAAGATGTCTCGGAACGGAATCCTAATCGGACTCAGGTGGAAGATTATAAAATTTTGGAGGATTGTGAGGCGGGAAACATATCATAGATAGTTTTTAATATAATCCGTCTATGATAACATCATTATCACAGATGGTTTTTAATACAAACCGCATGTGAAGTATCACAAATAGTTCTTAATAAGAATCGTCTGTGATGTCTGCCATTATCACAGACAGTTCTTATCTAGAACCGTCTGTGATACTTCACAGATGGTTTGTATTAAAAATCGTCTGTGATAACTTCATTATAGCAGATGGTTTGTATTAAAAACCGTATGTGAAAATACACAGATGGTTGTTCGTATGAACCGTCTGTGATACTTGCAGCATAGACAGTTCCTAGGAACCGTCTGTGATGTAAGTGTTCAGTTTAGCCTCTTTTGTAGTAGTGTTAAACAGAAAGTAAAGAACCATCAAGTGTTCCAGTCAAGCAACGATAATGATGTAAAAGACTGAAACCCAATCAAGTGTGTGTTCTCCACCGCACGTTCACTAGTCGTACATTGCAGAAAGCATTGGTCTCACAATACTGGAGGTAGTGAAATAAGATTTAGGAATCCAGTATTGTGACACGCGATAAATAGGAGAAACAACAGGCAATGATAAAATTTTAAGTGAAGAATTTGCCTCTATCAATTTTGGTCAGACTGCCATTGAAAGGCTGGTACGACCATGGGGCATGGTTGAAACGCTGGTCCTCTCACGGAATGGTCTGACCGAGTAGACACTGTTGGTCGAAGCACTGGCCCGACCACGAGGTGTGGTTGAATTTTGATCTGACCCCAATGTACTGACCATGGGAAAAGGCTGGTCTGATTACCGAGCGATCAAATCACATGGAAATTGTTGGTTGACAATGATCTAACCGCCTTTGCAAGACTATTCTGAATGGTCCTATTGCAAAAATTCTCGAACCTGCAGACGATTGATTAAAAGGAACAGATCAATGATAAACTCTCGAATCTGCACAAGACTGATTAGAGGGAACAGAGCGATGATAAGAAGCTTGCACAGTCTCCATTCGAGAATGCTTCCTTGACCTATCTTTCTTTTCTTTCTTAGCTTTTCGAAAGCAAAATTGAACTACATGACCATCTCTACCACAATGAGTATATTGATACTTGGCTTGATGAGAAGTCATATCTGATGACTTCAAAATATTCACTTTGTAGAGGGATTGATGTGGATCAAATCTCGAGGTGAGATTGAATTCGTAGGTTGCCCGATCTTTCATGGTGGTAGAACAGCTTGATACAAGTGGAGCACAAATTATAGGATGCAATCCACACTAAGATATCTAAATACCTCTCCTGTGCACCCCACAACACACGAACGAGAAATAAGGATCAAATATCCAGCGGGTAAAAGCCAACACCATGATTGGAATCCACACACAAAGATGAGAAATCTCGATAGACTCTCAAGAACTCGCACACACGACAAACAGGGATACACCCTCATGGCCAGTGTTCAACGACACACGCAATGTTTAATTCACAATCTCAACTCCCCCTATTACATTACGCACCCATAGCCTTTTTATAGGGGTACATACTCTCGCGTATTGGCCATACGGGCTGAGGTGAACTAGTCCCTGATGGACACGACTCACAAGCACATAATTAACAAACCAAAATAAAATAGTCTTTCCCTTTTACATCTCAAGGATCAACCTTTCCTTACCGAAATAAAAGACTTACTCAAAAATGGTTTGTTGTACCATATCCTAACCTTCAGGTGGCCCTCACCCCATCTCACATAGAGAAAGAAATGCGCGAGGCAAAAAAGAAATGGATGCACTAACCCTAAAGATTGGTGCACAAGCAAAAGAATCCCATGCGATGGTTCTTATTTCCCTGATTTCGTGCCTTTTAGTTGGAAGTGTTTCCTTTCTATCTCCAAGAGACTCATTAACCAGGGACTCTAATCTTATGGGATTAGTTGGCACATAGGAACAGGAAACTAAGTTAATTTCCTTTGGCAAGCACGTGTCTTAGCATGACTACAACTCTTCATGCATCGCACCCACATGCACACCAACCTCACATGCCTGCAAATGTAAGTGTGTTACAATTTCCTGACTTGGTTCCATGCACCGCGGTTCACATACGCATGACTGCACACATACCGTTAGGCTCAGCGTACACGCAGGCACACGTCTAACTACGTACATATACATTTCCTCTTCTGTTTTTGTGTCGCATAGAACCATCTCCTTCTTTTGCACTAGCAAAGCGCCATCTAACTAGGCTCTTAATTCAGAAACATAAGTTGATGATGTCATGCTCATCTGGGCCGTATCACGGATCCTATGCTATACCAGCAGATTTAAACACAGTTGGCTTTAGTTTAGATTCTGCTTCAAATTTTTCAGGTTCAAAAAGATTAACCACCTTCGGAGGGTTATTTTTGGTATGCTCAACAAAGTTAAATCCTAGTCCATATTTTTTCATGCTTGTCTTTAAATAATCTAGAATCATATTCAAATTCTTCTTGCTAAAAGAAAATCTCTCTGAGGTGTTCTTAAGATACTCATTTTCTCTAGCTAGGGAGGAACAAGATTTGCAATAAATAGATTCATTGGCAGGACTCTTAGAAGCACTAGACTAAGCCAATTTCTCTTTTTAGCAAAATCATTGAGTTGTCTAGTCAACACTTCTATTTTAATGGTGAGCTTAGGATAGCTAGAACAAGAGAAAGTCCCATGATAAAGCATCCGTTGAATAGATTCCCGAGAAGAGTTAAGCCTAGTTTAGAGCAAATCACATTTAGAGCATACTTTAGATGAATTAGACTTAAGCTTATAATTTTATCATTATCCAATTTTAAGTTTTCATTACAAGAGTCATGTGCCAATTTTAATTCATCAAATTTATCAATTACATCACTAAGTTGAACTAGGCTTGTTGAATTAACAGATCTAGCAGTTTCCAACTTAGAATATAAAACTTGATAAGACTCACATGATTCATTATCAGGAATAGCAGCTCTAAATCTATCAATTTTAGAATTCAAGCTTTCGACTACAAAATTGTTTTCTTTCAATTGTTTTGTCTTTTTCAATTCAATAGCGAGTCTAACTAGACATTCTTTAAGCTCATTGTATGATGGTTTTACCTCGTTGGGATCACTGTAGTCATCATCATTGTTGTTGTTATTTGCCATGAAGCACATACCCGTGAAGTTATTAGTGCTCTTCTTCTTGCCTTTGGCATCATCATCGTTGTGGTCATCATCGTCGTAGCTCTCAAAATCCGCATCGCTTAGATTAAGATGCTTGATAGTTGCTAAAGCTCGGTGATGGAAAGATCTACCCTTGAAGTTACTCTTGGATGATCGACGATGATAAGTCTTATCTTCCTGGATCACCTTTCCCTTGAGCTCAGGGCAGTCCATCTTAATGTGTCCTTACTCGCCACAACCATAGCATCTGATGGAACTTGAAGTGCCTCCTCGCTTCCTTATCCTTACGTTGTTGAGTGCCTTGTATGCCCATGAGGAGATCAGCAGCATCAGATCCTCATTGGGTAGTTGTTCGAATTGTTCTTCTAAAAAGAAAGTCAAAGCAGAAAAAAAGAGACACAAGACATTGTACTCGACGAAACAGCCTGCATAGGGTTAATCACAAGTGCTAAAGATGAAGATTTATTAGTTTGAGATGCAAAGCTTCCATCTAATAGGTTTCTAATCTAGAGTACATATTATCCATAGTTAAAGTACTTAGATCGATGGTTTGATTAATAGTCGTGATGACTATTAACCACTCTGAACTTAAAGACTTCAAAATTTTAGTTGTATTATCTCCATCGGTAGGAATAACACTAACTCCGCGCAAGTTACTCAAAATATTCTCAAAATGAGCAAAAATATCATCTGTAGATTCATCAGGTTTCATTGCAAAATCTGAGTACTCTTTTTGACAAAGATTTTTACACACTTTCTTAATATTAGTCATTCCTTCATGATAATTGCAAAGAGTTTTTCAGATTAAATGGGCAGAAGTAATATGAGCTACACGATCAAATTCTTTATGAGAAATCTCTTGAAAAAGCACGTTATGAGCACTAGCGTTCAATCTACATTAGCTTTATTTTCGGTTGTAACATCAGTAAGAACAACATAAGGTTGAGAAACTTTTTTCCAGATATCATTACCTTGAGCCTCAATGTAAGCTTGCATACAACACTTGCAAAAAGCAAAATTAGTACCATCTAGCATGGGGGACGATTTACATACCTATTTGATTCTATCGTTACCTGTTCTGATACCACTTGTAGGATCGTATGGTGCAATCAGTGGGGGTGAATGATTACCTCTACTTTTTGACACCTGAAACAAAATTCAAACCAGAAGAAAAACAATATAAATTATTGGATGTAGATTATGACCGTAAAATGCTGGTTTGCTTGTACGTGCTTGATGAATGCCTCAATCGTCTGGCCGCTTGCTTCAATCGCTCACTACAACAACTTGCTTGATCGCCTATGCATGTAGTCGTAATCTCCCACCGCTCGAAAGCTTCAGCCGCTTAAACGCAAACACGTCGAGGACACAAGAAAAACGATGCTCAAAAAACACACCGCCGATGCTAACTAACTTTTCATGGAATAGATCTGATATCTTATTTTTGGATCATGTTTTTGGCTACAAAGCGCCCTCACGGCACCCCTAAAAACTTTCTCGACAAAGCCCTCAAAAACTGGTCACGTTAGGCATTAGCCTTTCCCTGCCTTTATAGGCTAACGTACCAATCATGTCCGCCTCAAATATGAATACATAATTTTATTTCTTCTGAAAACCAAGGGACTTGAAACCCTTCCTAACACAGGTTTAGCCCAAACTCTAACTCTTCGAAGTTGTGAACTCCATCCACAACTCCTAACTCCACACATGATGAAGCCTCCAGGACATGATCTCCTGTATCTCCATTACACACCATCAACTCCCATGTCGAAGCTTCCAAGATTGCACCTCCTGTAACTTCTCCACACATCATCACATGCTCTAGAGTGAGCCAGATAACCTCATGACATCCTTGATCGCCTGGACATCAGATTTCCCCTCCTAGTCTTGGTACTCCTCCTCATCAACCATAACCATCTCTAGGCCTCCACGCATCATCCACCTTCGATGTCCATGTGCTCTAGCATGAGCCCGACCACCTCACGTGATATCTCGACCACCTGGACCTCAGATCACCCTCTCCTAGTTCTGGTCATTGTCATCACCGACCATAGCCACCTCCATGCCAACCTGCACATCAAAGACCAAAGAACTTTTTCTGGCACAAGTTCTCGACAACTTGGCTGTCATCAATACACACATACTCACACCACCCTTGTCCATGCATAGACAAGAACCAAACCATCCACGACCATCAATCATGTCGTCCATGACCACACATCCCATCGCTTTCCACAATCATCTCTACACAACTTCTTACGACCGCAGCTCAATGAATACTCGAAAACAACAAGTACTCAGAAATTACCTTCACTCCGCTCAAAACACTCGGGCATAACCACGAGCCTCTAACTACCGATCGCAATGCCTATGACTACTGATCACTGACCACCTGACCATCGACTTCTTCTAACTTCCGAGTTCCAAAATCTTCGAGTACTGTTCATCGATCACCACCAACCAGTTATACCATTGGCTTAACACAAGTACTCGAAGATGTCAAGAATTGAAGCACTCCTACTGCAAATGAAGTCTACGAGTAACGACCGTGGAGCCTATAGCAACCGATGACAAAACCTTTGACTAACGAAAACAACACATAGTCTGCAATTATGATGACAAAACTGCAAAGTTTACAACTATCAAGTACTGAATAAGTACTTTAGCTACGACATGTAGTCATGCTTCTGACAAAAGGTGCAATGGTATTTGACCTTTCGAGGGGTTGTAGCTAAAGAATTAGAAGCACCTGCATTGATGGAAGGAGACTGGGAAAATCCTGCAGACTTGAACACAATCTAGGTAGTCTCAGCAGGGCAACCTTAAACTTCCCACTCTCAACTACACTCACTACCTTAGGAGGATGACTCTTGCAATGCTCGTAAGGGTTGAAACCTAAACCTATATTTGTTTTGCTAACTTTGGATTGATCTATAATTAAGTTTATGCTCTTTTTCCCACTAGAGAACTTATTGAGGGTTTTTTGCAAATAATCTTTCTCCTTGGTGAGGGTGACATAGGACTCACAAGCTTGGCTTTGAAGAGCTTTAGTGTATCTCCCATAATGTATAACCACTTCTAGATTCGAAGTCTCACAAGAAACACAAGACATATTCTTGACTCTATGCAATTGCTTACCAAATTTAACTCTAAATGCTTAATGCCCAAATCATTTCTAATTTTAGCACAAAATGAACAAGATATTGGAGTAATAGTATCAACATTTGAAGCACGAACATGGACAATAGATTCTGTATCATATTTTTCTTATAATATCTTAGTGAGAACTTCAATTTTAGAGGTGAGCTTGGGCAAGTAACATAAGGTTCAACACTAACATGATTAAGCTTGTCAGTTAATTCTTTCAATTTTTCTTCTCTAAACTTATAATCAGCACAAGAATATTCAAGACTATATTGGAGCAATTTTTTAGTTTGTATGGCAAATTTCTTTTCTAATTCATCATAATTCAAGCATGGCAAAGCAGTAATTCTAGAAATATCCCCAGCTACTAGGCAACTAGAACATAGACTACCTTTGATGTCAACAATTTTAGCTTCAAGCATTTTCTAGTTGTCCTAGCAAAGATGACTCAGAAGATCTTAATATTTCAATTGTAGCATGCAAAGAAATACAAGTATCATAGTTATCAAGATCCGGAAGAGTGGTTCTAAGCCTATCCATTTGTAAGACTAGGAGCTCATTTTTAGTTTTAAGCTTGTCATTTCTTTTCACTAATCATTCTAAGTGCTTAATTTTCTTTACATGATCAGCCACCAAATTATCTTATTTGGGCATAAGAGAGTTGAAGGAATATACCTCATCATCGTCCTCGGTGTAGAGATTATTCTTGTCATGCATGCTATGGAAATCAACATCACTAGCAGCCATGAGGCACAGCTTGGTGAAACTAATTGACTTCTTCTCCTTCCTTTGCTCCTCCTCATCACTTGAAGTTGTAGGATCAACATCGCTCGTATCTCGACCATTGAGAGCTGTGAGCAATGATATGGTGGCCTTCCTAATTGCACTGTTGTTCTTGGAAGGTCGATGAGGCTTCTTACTGTAGTCATTCTTGTACTCCTTGTAGTCCTTTCTCCCACGATCATCTCTATCCTTATTGAAAAAATTAGGACATCTAGCATGAACAAGACTCATCTCACCACACTCAAAGCACACAATTGGACTTTCTCTCATACCCTCTCTTGCTTTGTGGTAGGCACGGGCAAATCGGCTAGTCATGAGGGCTAGATCATCTATGGGAAGGTTCTCAAGTTGCTCACGCTCATGCCGAGAAGAAGCATTCTCATAAGAAATGTCGTTCTTGACAGGATCAGTGACAAGAGCCATCATCTGTGTACTTTTGGACATCTTGGCTATGACGCCTATCTCACGGGTCTTAAGGTGTGAATACAGCTTATCCATAGTCATAGTTTCCAAATCCATCTTGTCATTGATGGATGTAACTTTCATCTCCTAAACGCTCAAGTCAACAGCACTCAAAGCATGAGCCGCATTGTCAGCATCTACATAGGTCACACCAATAGACCTCAGATAGCTTAGGATCTTATGAAATCTACCAAAGAAGGAATCAATGAACTCTTCAGGTTCCATCTCCAGCTTTTGGTAGTCTCTCTTCAATTGAGTCTCATGCACTTTCTTAATTTTCAATGTTCCCTCATGGTAATCATAGAGGGCCATCCAGATCTCATGTGCAGATGCAAGATGAGCTACTTGATTAAACTCAAATCTCTCAAGGCCTTAGATCAAAAAGTTGCATGCCTTAGCATTTGCTTCAACCCTAGCTGAATGAATATCATTGAGGATCATGTCATCGGTAGGCACATCAAAAGAATTTTCACTTTGTTCCAAATGGTTAGGCCTTGAGCATTAATGTACATCGCCATCCTTGTCTTCCAATAGAGATAGTCAGCCCTATCAAATACAGAAGGCTTTTTGTGATACCTCTTTGACGACTTTGCTCGAGATCAGTTAAGATCAAAGAAAAGAGCAAACCAAACTCTGATATCACTAGCTTGTAGGCCCGAATATTGTGACTAGAGGGGATGAATAGGAGCCAAAAAAATTACAAGACCTTTTCAAATCTTTTCTCAAGGCGGAAGCATGACTCCAAGCTCTTCACTCTAATAACTATGCGAAGTTATGAAGTTTAGAGACCAATCACCCATATGAAAAGATCTAAATAAACCTATGCAAAATCAGTAGTACTGCTACAGTACCTAGGGTAGTACTGCCACAGTGCTACAGCAGAATCAATAGTGCCGCTGCTATAGTAAAATTAGCACATGAATAGTAAAATTAGTACGATTTCAAAATGAAAACTGATGAAACTTTTTATCTGTTGGTCCAAATGACATGAAACTTGGTATACACCTTCATTAGAATGTCAGGAAACTATTCTAATTAATAATTGAGAGAATTGTTGCTAAAGTTTTAACATTTTTCTATTTAAGTGAAGAGTGCACCAAAATCGGTAAAAAAAGAAATCTCGATTTACTCTTACTCGTGAGTTCTAGATAATCTAGGTGACCTTGAATAGGTTATCACATGTCATAAAAAACTAGATCATAGCATAAATTTGATCCAAATCACCCATAAAAGCAAAACCCCAAAAATCATCTCTCTTTTGAGGAAAACCGGGCAAACTAAAAAACTTTCCATAGAAAATGCCTTAATGGTTGGGATCTAATCACCAGGAAATATCTCCACCTCTTACACATCATTGGCACCAGGAAAGATCAAAAAGAGAGAAATCCAAATAAGAAAGCCAAGAAAATCAAAATTACAAGAGAGGATCCATGGCATAACTCACTTGGGCAAATTTTGGATATCTATTTCACTTGGAGAGGAATATTTTAGAGCCAATCCCTTAAGATACTAAAGCTCTAAGCCTACACAAGCTTCAACACAAGGAAACACTAACGCTAAACACTCAGAAGTCCTAAGAGGCATTCCTCGCATAACACAACAAGAAGGTTTATATAACGGAGACTCCTCACCTCTCACTTAATACTAATAATCAGCCGCTCCTTAGTGGATCACACCACTTACATATGGAAACTCGATAACCAACACACAAACGGGTTTTACACTCTCACACGCTAGCACGCTTTTTAAAGCGTGACTTCCCAAAGACTCCATAAGGCCGATAACACATTTCATCTACAAAGACGTGATCTAAACCACTTAGACCAGTGCCACGTTTTTGTAAACTTCCACTCCATCCGATATTGGACAATTTCTCAAATTGCCACCTACCAGTCTTCACAAATAATGCGATGCACATGACTTGTCATCAAGATCGTACGCCTGCACTGATGCCGTCACCACTTGAAACGACCAAGTTCCATGGCACATCAACATGGCACCATAGTCTGAGATGCCCAATACTTGCTGGCAAGATTGTACGACTGCTCCAAGGAACGTCACCATTTAAAACGCACAAGTCCAATTGGTACACCACATGCACATATTGTCTCTTCACAATTCTTGTCTTTCTCTCGTGTTTCTCAGCTTAAGATGTTGCTCCATCTGGACTTATGCAACACGCCATAGCCTCATGACCCTTTCCGTAGCATCAGTCTTGCTGCTGGCCACAATAATAATTAAAACACCTGCACACCAAAAAAATAAAGTAATTGATTGAGCATAAATAATATGTATTTGACTCTTAATTAGCAAAACATATGTATGAACACACCATAACTCACACATGAATAGACTCCTATGACCAACACCTGCACGAACTCCTACCGTGACAACGCCACCAAAACCAACACTCAAAACCAACTCAGCACAGAGGCTGGTATGACCGTGGCACCTATGCCGATCATACCGCCCACTCCATACTGGTCATACTGCCTTACTGAGGCTGGTCAAACCACTACACTCTGGTCGTACCGCAATTACAGTGCTGGTACTACTGCACTAGGTCTCAGTCCAAAAACTCCCAAATTTTTAAAATCAAACTCAAACAATAAAAGCAAAGTACAAACAATATCAAATACTTATCACTCTTATAAAAGTGCCACCACATGGTCTTACCTCTTTTAAACCAAAAGGTATCCCAGCTGAACGGGATGAAATTAAACGTCGTTGTGGCACAACTTCAGTCCGGAAGTAACTTTTTGTCCACTAATCGTGTCACCGTACGGTTCAACGTCGTTCAGCAATATCGTCATTTTTTATGTCATTTTCTTAAAAGTTTTAACTCTCTTTTTTTGAAAAATCTACCATGTGCGGTTCGTATAGAACAGTACACGAAAACTTTATAGCACCCGGTTTTTTTTTTTGTTGTAAAAAAGAGACTTTGTTGCACCCAGTACCCCGTATGGCCCAAGTACATTTTCAGATTTTACTGCAAAAGATGCACAAATACATACGGCCTTGAGTTGTAATTTTTCCCCCGTTTCTATTAACTGACAGGAAAGAGTTTTTTGGAATTAAACCTGTTATATTCGCACTGGAAACAAGATTTTAAAAATTAACACTGTTTCAGCAATGCTTCATTTGGGCCATTTGCACAAGATTTGCAGCCTGCTACAAGATTCCAGGATGGGCCGGAAAAGACCCAATTACCGGGTGTGGCCTTTCGTCCGAAATGAGGAAGAGTTGTGGCTACACCGACCAAAAATGATGCAAATTTGAGCATACACGGACCAAATATACGCTTAATACTCTTATGGAACTATGGGCATTATAAGAACAATATGCTCCAAATTTCACTGTCAAATTCTGGTCACGAACAAATGCCAACGGTGGCAAAAACATGTGGTTATAAACAACTTACTAAATTTGATTCGTTAAAATTTGTCTTTCCAATCTTTAGCCCATATGTCATTGGAAATAATGAGCAATATTTTAATTCTAAATATTTTACTAGAGGCAAATATTGCAAAAGAGTACTTGTGCAATATTCAAAATTAGCAATAGGCAATACAGAATATAATCACTATTAGAATGTCAACTGATAGTCTGATAGCATGAACGACTTGCAATGTCTAATGAAAAAGCAAGCAACGTAGAGACGTACATCATAGAAGTAGTCGATGTCGAGGAAAAAGCAGGTGATTATGCTGCCCATAAATTTTATTGTCACTTTGTGCATATTGGTTTGGAGATAGCCGCTTCCCCTTCCTTCTAGTGCATGCCAAGAAGAAAGGTTAGCATAGCTCAGTGGCTTAGCATAGATAAGGGAGAATTTTAGTGCCTCATTCTAGAAGTCTCTGTAACATCTCAAAAATTCACTTTCTGTAAAAACCTAATTTCAAATTAATTATTTTAAAGTATTTGAACTTTATTTGGATTTATCTGGATTTTATTTCAAAATCTAAATCAAGAAAATGTATTTTAAATATTTTATTAAAGCCAAAAAAGAGTTTATTTTATTTTCCCCAACCTTCCCTAAATTTTTAAATAATTTTTGAAAATTTTCTGGAATTAAAAATTAATTTTAAAAGTTAAAAAGTATTTTATAAAATTATTAAAGGCAAATCTGAAATTAAAAATATTTTCCTAAGTCTAAAAGAGCTCCAGGAATATTCTATGAATTTTCTGGAAATTTTAGACATTAATTATTATTTTCTAAGTATTTATAAAGTTTCTAGTATTTTCTGAAAATTAATCCAAAAATAAAAATCAATTTAATCCTAGCTTGCCACGTGTCGCTCTCAGATTGAATCTATCTCTCTCCACAATTTAATCCTAGCCATACAAAGTCACTTACCTCTTCAATTCAATCCAAAGACCATGATTCACTCACTTGCCACGTGTCATCAATCTGTCGGCCCGTACCCCTTCACTTCCCCTCTCTCTCACCGACACGTGGGACTCACATGTCATATGTTTCTTCTTCCTCCCCTTTCCTCTTCCTCTAGTCTTCTCTCTCTTCCACCATTGATGCCGAACAAAAGCTTTAATGCTGGCCGTTTCTTCCACTTAAACCAACGTTTAAAGCGTGCGTTTGATTGCCCTAATCATACCTCACCCGTGGCCAGCCGCCTCCCCTCATTATCCCTCTCTAAAAACCGTTGCCCGTTTATCTTCTCTTTCTAACTATAAATTCTCATCCCACCGTCCCTTTCTTCCCTTTCGGCCTCCTTTCTCCCCGCTGCCCTCCTCCTTCCCTTCGGTCGCCGCCCCGCCGCCGGTTCGCCACCGTTTCGGCCATCTTCCGCCACCGCCCCACACCCCACCACCGCCACCACCATCCGCCGGCCGCCCGGTCTTCCCGCCGCCGTGGTAGGTGCGCCGCCACCTCTTTCTCCTCTGCGCCTCTCGCGCACCACCACCGGCCGGCGCGTGCGCCGGCGAGCCGCCGGCCGTGCTGTCCGGTCGGTGCCATGAGGCAGGTCTTTGCCCGTGTGGACGCCGCGTGGCCGCTGCGTGCACGCCTGCGTGGCGCCATGTCATCGGGAGCGCCACCTCGACCATTTCCACTTCCCGTGGACTCGGTCCACGGTGGACCGGGCCCGCGCGTCATAAAATTTTGAAATTTAAATTTCCGCAGACGTCATAAATATGGATTTTCAATATAAAAATAAATCAGCAAATTAGTATTTTTCTTTTTTCCCCTATTTAATCTTTCGGAAGCCATAACTTTCTCATTTTAACTCCGATTTGAGCCGTTCAAATTTCTAAATTTTTCTAAAAACATAAAATATCCAAATATGCACTATTTTTGAATTTTATTTGAATTTATGTGTATTTATTTGTTTTATTTGCTTTGTCTTTTCGCGCGTAGATTCCGCCGTTGCTGAAGATTTCTCCGCTTCGCAGCAAGAAGACCTAGAGAGCGTGCAAGAAGGCAAGTCTCCTTTGAACATTTTGCACCTATATTTGAGAAATGTTTTTGATTATTTTAAATTTATGTGCATCGCTATTTACATAGAACCCTAATTTTGTCTTAGCAAGTTAGTTAAACCAATTATTGTTATGCCCTCGATTGAAGTTGAATGCCATGTACCCTTGTAACCTTAGGAATTCCTTTTGTCTCAATAATGAGATTATTATAAATCTTTGACAAATATTAGAACGGTAGTAAAATGCTTAGTCATGCTATTTAACCTTTGTAACCTTGGAATGGGAAATTATAATTCTTTAAACTAGTCTTTTGTATTCAGAAATTTAGTGGCGATTGGTGTTGTCACTATTCTTTTAAAATAAATTAAAATGTGAAAATTGTTTTAGACCGGGGCGGATTATTGGTTTGGATTAGTGCGGTAAGTACGAGATCTTGTAAAGTGTATGTTCCGCCCTAGTCAATTAAGGACCGACGCTTGTGATTGTCCAGACTGAGCACTACCGTACAACCCCAAGTCTATATGAGTACGACCTAACTGATTAACTTACGATAGTCTAGTTTAGGTGCCACCGTGGAAAGTGGGTGCGTGGATTTCTTGGTTATTCACGGTGAGGGACAGGATTTCTTGTACTCATATGGCGCAAGAGGGCTTCGACTAGGTGGATTTAACCTTTTGTGAAACCTCGTGGTGGTGTCTAGCTAGACTAGAGTGAGGTAAAGACTTTGTGATATTTTATCTGGGTCTCATGCCAAAGGAAGCATGGTGACTATTAGGATAAATTATCTCTTGGGGTAAAGTTGTACATCCTCTGCAGAGTGTCAAACTATTCGAATAGCCGTGCCCACGGTCAAGGGCGGGCAAGGAATGCATTCACATGGTAGATTTTTGGTTTTGGTTTTAAAAACAAAGTTTTGGTATCTTGAGAGTGGAGGGAACTCTCGGAAGAATATCCTGGCGGATAAAGCCAGTGCGGTGGATGGAACCCAAGGTTTTGAAACTTAACGGTTAGAGTTGTATAATTAGTGTTGGTGGATAGAGCCTTCACTATAATTGTTTACTAGTTTCAATTAAAACAATTACTTTGTAAATTAATGCCTTCGAAAATATTTAATGTTATTTGAAACAAAACATTGCTTTGTGCAAAAGAATCATATAGCCTTCCTTTGTTAAGTCTTGCATCTACTGCATTCTTTTCCCAAGACTTGCGGAGTACTTTATATACTCACATGCTGCACTAAAAATCAATTCAGAAGAATATGAAGCTCAAGAGGGAGACTACGACTACTTCGCGTTTGGATTCGACGAAGGATCTCCGGAGTACTAGGTTGCGCTTCCCCAGTCAATTGTCTATGGCGTATTGATGGGTCTTCGCCGGATTTATCTTTTGCTTCCGCTGTGCTTTGTGTGTGTGAGGTCTTGAAACCTCATTTGTAATAATGAGACCTTTCGGTCGGTACTCTCTATTATTATAATAAAGTGTTGTTGGTTATGTAATCATTTCTGTTTGACTGTGTGCACTAGCTTTGATCTGGGACTAGTGCTGTAATACACAGAGAGTCCGGGTTCGGAAATCCGGGGTCCCGACAGTCTCCATGTCCTTTTATGGACACTCGATAATTATTCATTGGTAACTGATGCAATTAATATAATTAAACCAAATTCGAATGTTTGAATGTGATTCAAACAGAGTTAAGGAGAGGGATAAAGGCATGATTTACATGTCACATGGTTCCCATGCGAAAATACACTAATACGCTCCTGTACATGCTTGAGTTTAATCATGGTCCTCCTTGTACCACGTGTGACGTGTCACATGTTTAATGGGATATAAAGCACTCCAGCTTACAAATCAGTCGAGACAAGCAAAACTTTTGTCCCTGTATAGACTGGTGTATTTCTTTTGGCTATAGCTTATAGTTTATAGCTATGGCTGATGGCTTTTGGTCCATCGTGAGCGTTTGTGTAAACGAATCGAATGCTGATAAGTTGTTTTGAAAAGATTATCCACATAAACAGTTTTGAAATGGTGACAAAAAACTATCCTTTTTATTTGTTCAAGCGAAGCCATAATAAACGGAAAAGAACATGAAATATTCCCAAGATTGACATGGCAGGAACGCGGGGCCGATGAAAACGGGGCAGGCAGAGTAGGGATCATCAGCCGAGACTCGAGACACACTCCATATCCAGACAAGACATCCACTGTTTTTTTCCTTTTCAGGTGAAATTGTTTTGCTTGAATGAATGCATCCCATATGGTTTTTGCTTGAATGCCTTTCGGAGTGCCATGCTGTTTCACATGTGCTGGGGACGATAAATCGTTTCCTTTCTTGTTATCTTGAGAGAAGATCATAAAATCTTCAAAATCTTCTGAAAGAAAAGAAACTAATATTTTCGATCTATTCAAATTATAGAGATCACCTACAGCTGTAACTGGTGTGATCAGATGCACAAAATATTGAGCCAAATAAATTATGAAATTATAGGGCTAACGAATCAAATTTTCTATTACGCTTGTATTCACAAAGCAGATTATGTACAACACCGAAAACAAATTTTGTTACAAGTAATACATAATACAGTGTGAACACTTCACCAATTATGTTGCCATGTGGTCATGTGCACATGACTCGTTTCATCATCTCATTTTTTTTAAAAAAAAGAAAAGATATGCCAGAGGAGCAGATATGCACCATCTGTCATACAAATCATCCTCTTTTGGAGGACTTAGTGCAAATGATCTAAAACGTTAGTACAAATGATTTGAAAAGTTAGTACAAATCATCTTTCAGCTGGATTCTTTTGGGTTTCATGATTATAACTTAGGCTTTTACTACAGTAACTACCTTTCAAACGGTGCAGCTTTTTAAGGCATGGTCTATATATTGTATTAAACACTGTAGTGACTTTAGTTATACCGATCAAAATTATATATAACTATCTCTCTTTGTACTTTCTCTTGCATTCAGCCATAATTCAAAAAATATAAACCAAAGAGATAATTGATTCTATACCACTGAATAGCATTCACTTCTACAAAATACCATTGAAAAACACTCTCTCTATTATATACCACTAAATTGAACCGAAATTCAATCATATGGCACTGCCATTAGTGCACCATTAGTGGTGGTCGTTATCTTCTAAAAACAAGACCAAAATGCCCCTCCAAAACATCGAAGACCCGATTTAAATAACCTCTCAAAATTATAAAAATTCACAGGGGTGTTTTTCAACATGTCAGTGAGCTAGGAAAAATATTTCAAAGCACTGTTCAAAGAAAAATTTTAGATTTTTAATTTAAATGCTAATAAATGCTACTATTTACAAACAGAGACTAAATGAGGTTTAAAAATTCTGGAAAAAATTCTCATATGCTCATAAGATGTCACGTAGGTCCTGAAAATTATTATTTTGCATTTTTTATAGTGAATTTTTCCCAGTTTACTAAATAGCTCAAATAGACTAATTTTGGATTTAAATTTCAAAAATAGACCGAATGGAAGGATCAGTTCATAAAATTTTATATTTGAGTTGTACACTATCCCAATGATCCACCAAAATTTTTTAATTTTTTTGACAAAGCCAATTTACCATATATTTAATTTTTATTACAAGAATATATTTTGAACTAAATGCAAAATCATTTTTTCTAGGGCCAAACGGAGGCTAATTGATGGCAATGATATATAATTGAATTTGGGTACAATTTGATAATACGTAATGGAGAGAGTATTTTTAATGATATTTTATAGAAACAGATGCTATTCATTGATATTGAATCATTTTCTCTGAACTAAAATACATAAGGCTGTGACGAAAAGAACGCATCGGCTCGGCTCTCTCCCGCAAAGTTAGGAGTAGAAATCATCTCTCTTTCCTCGCTTCGTCCAACCACTCCTTGGCTTGATGGTCTCCTTGCTCCCTCGCGCGTCCTGCCTCGCCTCCCTCCCTAAGCCCACCGTGGCCGTCCCCTCCTCATCCTCGCTGCGCCCGCCCGCCATGTCGTCCTCCGCCGCCGCCCCTGCGGCCGCCGCCGGCGCCGCGGCGGAGGCGCCCCGGCCGAGGAAGCTGCCGGTGCTGCTGTTCGACGTCATGGACACCGTCGTCCGCGACCCCTTCTACCACCACATCCCAGCCTTCTTCCAGTTCCGTACATATCCCCTATGCCCTATCCCTCCGCTTGGTTAGTCGTTATCCGTGTGTTCTTGTGGTCTAGGTATGCCTTGCCGTTTAGGTGTTCGACGAAGTTACTCTTGGGTTCTTGGTGAGATGGGCGAATTGGCCGCGTGCGCTTTGTTCTAAGTTGTTGTGATCACGGATTGTGTGGGAATTTGACTTAAGGCTGTGTTCTGGCTGGTGCTCAATTACTGGGATTTTACTGAAGGATCCTAGATTAATTATTCAGAATTGCACAATGTAAGCGTGATCTGTGAAATAGCGGGCAGAAGTGTAACCAGGTGTCGAAAACTATTTCCACAGTATTGTTATGTACATTCTCATGTTTTAGTACCTCAAAGAATCTGTTAAACTACCAGCGCAATTCATGCATGTTTTTACTCTGGTGTTTACCTATCTTGCATTACTTTTGAGCCATATGTGTTTCATACCCTTTCTGAGTTCTAGTTGATCCAACATTTTTCCGTAGAATGTCCATGAAGGAACTCCTTGAAAGCAAGCATCCAACAGCGTGGTCCGAATTTGAGATGGGCAGTATTGATGAGGTGCAAACACTAGAAGCTTGACTTATTGTCCATCCATATGATGTGCTGTATTTGTATAGATGTTATTCATGCTAGCTGTCTATACTCAGTGTACATTTGATTTTGCGTAGTCTAGGTTTGAACTTCCGATGTGAAATACACTCATAATCATGGAGTTGTGCTCTTTCATTAAGGATTGTACACTTTCATTCTTGAAATGCCTTTGATTCCTGACAGGTATTTGGTCACTGATAATTGCCTTTTGGATTTAGTGAACAGTGAACACTCACCAGTGTAAGGAAGAGTTTAGATCATATAATAGAGTTTACACAAGGGAAGGTAAACTTTACAAATATGACCTAATGTATAAAGGAAGTACATGTATTAGAGAAGGAGAAAACAATTGGAAAAATGCTATGTGATTCTGCATGAGGCAAATTTGTTTGGGAGAGCAGCGCACCATGGCTTTAACCTTGGTCAGAGAGGGACTAGATATGCTTTTGTGCAACATGGAGGGGCAGCAGTGCCAATTGGTTTGATTTGCAGCCTGCAGGATAGCATGGATACCATCATATGATGAACTTGGTCAGATGGCACAAGTCCTGAACTTTTTTAGCCCTACTACCCACATATGGAGGAAGAAAACATGATTAAAATGTTTTCAGGGGCTTATGTAACTTTGTAAGCAGTATTGAAATGACATGTTTATTTGACAATGAAATAGTGAAACTACTACCCTGGCTGTACATGCTTGCAAGTTACAATCATCTCCTTCAGTGCACCTGTAGGGTCACAACAGAAAAACTGGAAATAGCCCAATATCCTGCTAAATCTCACGCTTCTTCACTCTATATATGCCTATATGGTTAAGATTGTGACCGATGTTAAAGGATTTAAAACAATGTTCCATTACTGATAATTGCGTTGTTCTTTATACTGACATTTCTTCTTGTTCTTCTTTGTTTTTTGGAATTACACATAATTTTCTTCACAACTTCTGTCAGCTGACATTAGAATACCCCAATTTTCCCTTACCATAGAACATGTGGAAATCACTATGTTGTCATTTTATTTGCTTCTTTCAGGATGAGCTGGCCAAAAAGTTCTTCAATGATGGCAGATCTGTTGATTTGCAAGGTGAGAAAGTCAAATTAGAAATGTCATTGAGGGTACACATTGTTCCCCTTTAGACTGAAACTCGACTTGCCTCACAATTTTTGCGAATAGCCCACTTTAGTAGATCTTTAACAGTAAAAATATAAACCCATAATTTGGTGCCTGTGTGATTACCAACACCTATTGTGATATAGATTTTCCACAAACCCCAGTTAATTACTCTACTCTTTGTCTCACTTAGAAGAAGTTTCTGTTTGTAATCCATTTTTATGCCCTGTAGGTCTGAAAGAATGCATGGTGAGAGCATATGAGTATGTCGATGGTGTTGAAGACATTCTTTGCAGTTTGAAGCAAAATAACTATGAAGTGCATGCTTTTACAAATTATCCAGTGTGGTGAGTTTCAGCTTTCTTGACGCATTTGTACACAGTTACTTGTTCCTAAGAAATGTTCTATAGGTACCAGTTGGTCGAGGAGAAGTTAAAGCTCTCGAAGTATTTGTCGTGGACATTCTGTTCTTGTCTAATTGGTAATACTCCATCTCAGTTTTTCTTTTTGGATGAAATACAAATATTTGTCAAGATATTGCTGTTTATTAATGATATGAACTCTTTTTTTTTATGCTATGGGATGGGTAGCTTCAGGATGTTGGTTCATTAGTGGATAAATTTAGTATGAATAGAATGTAATCATCAACTAATTTAAGAGTCTCGGTTCTTTTAAAAAAAACTTTTGAAAGGACAAAGGAGTCCTCTAAAAAGCTTTTACAAATGGAATCTTGGATATAATCCATCAATCTTGACCTTACAATTACTTGTGTCTTTTTGATGTCATTAACATTTTGAGGTATTTCATGTTTACTGATAGTGATAGGCACTAGTTTAACAATGATATGGGTGCTTCGGCACTTTCAAGCCTATAATTTATTCACCCCAAAGCTGAAGTAGAAGGTTTGCTGGTGTATCTTTTTATGCCATCTTGTTTGTCAGGGAATTGAAACTGTTGTTTTGACATTCCTGAGCCTGAGAAGTTTGAACTTGTTGTGGAAATCGCTTAACGATTCTGCTGGAGTTGGAATGCAGTTGGTTTATGTATAAATTAGTTCTGTTTAAACATTAGATATGTTTGTTGTTATCAGCTAAGCAATGAAGCAACAGTGAACTTGTTATGTTTTCATTGTAGGTCATTATCATGCTGCGTGATTGCCACTTAGTCTGAATCTATTAAATAAAAATCTGCCTCTAATCATCACATCATGCAGGAAAGCGCAAGCCTTCACCTGATTTTTATCTTCATGCTGTGGATCATCTTAATATTGATCCAGGAAACTGCATTTTCATTGATGACAGGTTCGTTATTTTTATTTAACTCTGGTTATGGTTGTGGAGTAATGTGGATTTCATAACATGTTTTGGAATTTTGCCGCTGCAGGATGGTAAACATTGAAGCAGCCGTTAGTGTAGGAATGGTTGGGTTGCATTTTAAGAATGCTGAGATCCTGAAGAATGAATTGTGCTCAATAGGGGTTGAATTGGCACCTCTTGTGCATGAAGGTGAAATGCAAGTACAATAAGGTTGCTTCCTGTTGTCTCTTTGTGAACCATGTCAATAACTTGATGTGCTCTGATTGTCATATTTGTACAATATTAATATGTTTAAAATGTGTACATATTTTCTAAGCATTGGTTCCATGTCTCCAGTGAGTAAAGGTCAAGAAAATGCCAAAGGCTTGGGAGGGATGTCAAATCTCAATAAATAAGACTTTATCCTAAACTCAGTTCAGGATGAAAACAAATCAATTTTAAAGTGAATAAGTGTAATTAGTTGCCTGTCTAATATGATGCTAAACCAGACAAACTTGAGTGTGGCTCCGCAATGGTTGAGAACAGTTCTATGTACACATAATATCAAGTCATGCCTATATACTTTGCAGACATATTTAAGACTTAGAAACCCACAGCAGCTAGATTAATGAAACAAACATGAGTTCACCAGAATATGTCCAAATCCTGCATTACACTAAATGTGTATATCTATTTACTAACATGACATGTATGAGAACGCAGATGCGTATTATTAATGGTATTAAGCTCGGTGAAAGACTGCCTCTGCTACTCAGCTTGAACCAAGTAAAAATTAGTTTTGAGGCTAAGACGGACAAATTCACGCTCAACTTGAGGAGAGCTCGAATTCAGTGATATCATATCCAAGTTTGATCTATAGTTCGTTTGCTCAAGCTGAGACAGCATACTTGCTTTTATCAGAGTGACTACCGATCTGAATAATTGACCATATGCTTTTTGTAATGATTTTGTGAATACATAATATTTCAGAAACTTCACTTTCCATTGCGTCGGAGTTAGTTTTGTGACTACTGTTGGTAACTGGTGATGGTATGCTCCATCAGTTTCATGCTTCTGAGTTTATAGAGCAGACTGTAGGCATTGGTTTCATTCACCACTGCAGTTAACATCCCGTGAGTTTTATGGTGTATTTCGATGCTATTGCAAACTTGAAATTGTCAAGCGTTTTTGTCTTGTTTCCAATTAACGTTTGTGATTAGTGACATCTAATGATTGAGTAGATATTGGATCATTTGACTTCTTGTGAAGGTTTGCAAACAATAATAGGAATGCCTGGGACTATGATGTTGGAGTTCTCTTCATGTGTGCTTGTCTGTGGCACCCAGTGTTATGAACGCGGTGGTGAGAGGGGATTCCGTAGGGAAGCCGGCAACCAAACGTTGCTCTGCTTGATTCCAATAGCATGCGGTAGCCCTCTTTATATAGAGGGGCTCCCCCTAACAGATCAAATCTAATTCCAAACCCTATCTCTAATAATATGGAAACTCATATCTCTAATTATATCTCTAACATAAGGAAACTAATATCTAACTCAAATAGAAACCAATCTCTAATTCCTAATAATAAACCGACTAGGCCTTGGGCCCACCTCTATGACATTACACCCCTCCTGGATATGCAGCTCGTCCTCGAGCTGCTAGACGGCGATCATGACGCCATTGGAAGACCTCCGATGCCGGTGTAGAAGACGATGATAGCGGTGGCGGGGTGCTGCAGTGGATGGAGACGACCGGACAAATCCAAACGGAACAAAGCTAGACGAAATGTAGCGTCTTCGGTAATATAATGCCTGCAAAAAAAATAGATTTTTTTTTTGATTTTTTTGATTTTTTGATTTTTTTTTGAGTTTTTTTTTGCTAACCGATTTTTTTTTCGAATGCCTTAAGTCGTCGGTCGATTTAACCGACCGCAACCCACAAACGCAGCCCACGGGCGACGCCAAGGGCGACCGAAGGTGCCGCGGCGGCGGCGAAGAGACCGGCGAAGAGCGGCGGCGGTGCGCGGATGGCGGAGGCGACCGGCGGCGGCCCGAGCGGATGCGGCGACGGCGGCCGCGGCGCGCCGACATGGCGGCGGATCAGCGGCGACGGTTCGCGCGAGGCGACTTCGGCGGCGGATCGGCGGCTGCGGCTCGGTCGGAGATGGCGGCGACGGCGGCGGAAGACAACGGTCGAGCGGGACGGCGGCCGGGCAAATCCCGATCTCGTCGACTCAAGCGCGCCACGAAATCGCGGTGCGTGAAGCGGCGACGGCCAGCGACGAGGCGGCCAGCGACGCGGAGGCTCGGGCGAGGCGAGAGGCTGCGCGGCGGCCGCGCGGACCGGATCAGAGCGCCGCGCGAGGCGGCGGTTCGCGGCGGCGACCAGCGGCGAGGCAAACCGCGATCGGAGCGACAACTCCGACGGCGGCGCGATCGGCGGCAATGGCCGAGAGGCGGCGGATCGCCACGGCAGGCGACCACGACCGGGCGACGGCGGATTTGGCGAGGTGGCCCGGCGATGGCGGCGGCCGACCGCCGGTGCGGCTTTATGGCGGCGTACCAGCCGCGGCGGCCGGCAGATCCGGAGCGGTGGCCTCGGGACCCGGCGGCGGCGGCCGCACCTCATGCGGGCGACGGCGGCGGCGGTCAGGCGAGGGAGCCGAGCGGTGGCCCACGTCTTCAAGCGCTGGCGACGGCCATGGGACCGAGCGGCTACCGGCGGCTTCAAGCGCTGGCGACAGCCATGAGGCCGAGCGGCTGCCGGCGTCCTTGAGCACGGGCCCAGACCGGGCGAGGCCGGCATCTTCGGGTGCAGGACCATGCGGAGACCTAGGGCGGCGGCGCCGACGGTGATGGCTACAAACCCTAAACTCCCGGTTTGTCCGCCGTTTTTCTCCTGTTCTGTCCGCCCTTCTCCTCCCGATCCATCCGCCGAGACTTCTTCTTCACCGGCAGAGGCAGAGGACAAGCCGTCGGGGGACAAGGGAAGGTCGGCGCCCTTGCCGTAGTCGGTGATCTCAGCGACGGGAGCAAGGTCAGCCTCGTCCTCCTCACCGTTAGAGGGAGGCGAGAGAGGTAGAAGTGCAGGAGGCAGGGGATCAGCCTCGTTCTCCTCGCCTCTAACAGCCAGCAGATCGATGTCTGTCGCTTCCTCCGCTCGAGCGACCTCTTGTTTCTCCTTCTCCCGCTCCTTCAAGATCTTCTCTAAGACGGCATGCAGGTTGAGGAAGGCTTCCCCCAACCCTTTTCCGAGGTTGCCGCTGGCCATCTTCTCAGCGCTAGCTTTCATTAAGGCCAATGACTCGGCAATGGGAGGAATCGCAGAACCCATGGTAGCAGAAGTCGTGGGAAGGGATCGACGGCTCTGATACCAAGTTGTTATGAACGCGGTGGTGAGAGGGGATTCCGTAGGGAAGCCGGCAACCAAACGTTGCTCTGCTTGATTCCAATAGCATGCGGTAGCCCTCTTTATATAGAGGGGCTCCCCCTAACAGATCAAATCTAATTCCAAACCCTATCTCTAATAATATGGAAACTCATATCTCTAATTATATCTCTAACATAAGGAAACTAATATCTAACTCAAATAGAAACCAATCTCTAATTCCTAATAATAAACCGACTAGGCCTTGGGCCCACCTCTATGACACCCAGTATGTCTGTTGTATGAGAAGGTTGTTTTTACTCAAACTGGAACTGAAATTGAAGTTTCTTATTATCCATCACTGCAACCACCGTTGATGTTGTACCAAGTTACCAACAGAATATATGAAGTAGATACTGGAACTAATCGAGGGTTGAATCAACTTGCGTCTTAGGTTGTGATTGGCCTTGGCCCCCTAGTTTGGCTGTTAAGCAGCGATTCAGAAGTGGATTTGACTCACTGATTGGGTTATATGGGTGGGCTAATCTACTTGATGCAAAATGCCTTGAAGGGAACTGCTGACTCTTTTGGGTTAGCTGCAAGAGCTTGTGGAGGTTAAGGTCTCTGACCCTAGGCTTCCCTCTCTCTCTCTCTCTTATGATTATCTACTTGACATCCTATTCATCGGTGCTGTAGTCACTAGTGGTCTTTATTTTTCACAGAAGCCATTCATGCATTTTCCATAAGAGGTCTTGTTTCGGTGGGCTGGGATGGGCGAGGTCTTAACTGGCTTGCTCTGTGTTGGTACTTCCCTCCATGCTCTCTTTCCACCCTCTTGTCTTACTGCTCACTCATCTGGTCATCCCTACAGGGTGCCTCACTGCCTTGTAGTATCTGTCCACTGGTTATTATATCAGTTTGAATACATGTGTAAACAGTTAAGAGGGTGCCACCCCTTTTTCTCCTCCTGTTTAATGCGGTGGTTTTGATGGTAATTGGTTTCCTATTTCAGTATCCTTTAATTTATTTGTTTGTTGCTGGTCCAATTTGAATACATGTACAACAGTAGACTATGTTATTGCTCATATTTGCATACATGTCACCAAGGAGTTTAACACTCTTGTGCAATTTTTTGTGAGACTGTAGATATGTCATTTTTTTTGTTATTTTAGATGGTTTGCTGTGTTGTTCTGTTTTGATCTTTTCAGCATCGTGGTTATAAACTAATCTGTCTATGATCAGCAATTGTTCCACTTTCTGGTTGTCCTATTCTCTTCATAGGTTGGGCTGAATAATAGTGGCTTATAGTTGAAATTGCACTGTAGCTGGCTGAAATTACACTGTAGCTGAAAGTGGTTTATTTGGCGTAATTAAATTTAAAAAAATTTAAAATTAGAAAAAAAAAATATGTTAGCTCATCATGGACAACGCAAACGAATTCGGGAAAAAAGAACTAACAAAAAAGCTCAAAAAAGTCAAAAGTTCAAAAAAGACGAAATTCATGAATAGTGAAAAATAAGTCAGAAACCAGAAGCTCAAGTCGAAATGAGCGAGGCGGTACCCTGCTGCATTGTACTCAATTGGCATATGCAAGAAATAATTGGACGAGTCCTGGAGCAGTTATATACGTCTGACTGTCTATATGTGTAAATTATGTTTTTTTTATGCCATTTTAAATATTTTTTGACACTAAGTTTGCTAGCTTCTCGATAGAAATAATGGTAATCTGGAACTTTGTAAGATGGGTTCGTGCTTGTGATTTCAATGTGACTTGAAATGCTAGTAGTCTGTAGCTTGAGTTCCTACCCATATTTAGCTTGAATTGTAAGCTCTTGTTGTCGAATCACTGCCAATCAAAACGTTATGTTGAAGCTTATGCTCATGTGGCTAAATCTTGATATGCCAAACCTCACCTTGTATTACTTTTTCCTTTTCAAGATCTCCCCTTCTCAAGCTACAAACTAGCTGCAACTCTGCTGTTTTTATGTCGTTACCTCCATTACCGTCTGTTCCTCTTCATCTTCTCAAATGGTGCAAATGATGTGGAAGATAGCTGCCGTCACAATCTGAGTATATCCTTCTTGCCCAGATGCCCACTTATATAGCTTTTGTTTGCTGCCATCTGGTAAGTTGGATTGCTTCTAGTTTACATTTTCAATTGCTGTCAGTTTACTCTTTATGATGGTGCAAATTATGCATGTGTCACAATCTCAGGCTCATAGGTTATGCGTACCACCCTATGATTTGATTACGTAAATTAAATTAAACCCTGCTTAGAGTTATATTATAGTTAGTACTAGGTGTGCGAAAGTAGCGCGATCATCTGGTGAACTTTTGCTGTTGGAAAGCAACATGTTGTCCCCGACAAGTTTCTAGCGAATGGAGGGTGGAGTCTTTTCATCTACGGTTTATAGTTTATGGCTGTGGTTTATAGTTTTTGGTCCTAACTTGAGCGCTCGTGTGCATGAAATGAATACCGATAAGCCGTTTCGAAACGGCTGTTCTGATAAATCACTTCAGGATAGCGGTAGAGAAGTCGTTTCGTTTGTTTGTTTAAGAGAAATCATAAGCAATAAGTTATAGGTTGAAAAGAATTAGGTTTGAATCTTGCAAACTCCAGATTGTCCCAGAGCCACTGACACGTTGTAAGGGCAGCGATGGCATGGAGTCAGTTCGAGTGCAACGCTGGCTCGATGCCTTAGCTTTCACTTGAACCAACTTACCTACCTGGCCATAATGTCAAGCCAGTTGCCAGTAAAACTGGTCCGAAGGTTTTCATGTAACTGTAGGTGCAAATTGAGAGTTCTGTGCATATTTCCCCCTTTATTTTCTGTGCAAATTTCAAATTTTTTACGGGAGATGGAAAAGAACACCTAGCCTGGGCCTGTTCTTTTCCTCCGAACCTGACGGTTTTTAGTTTTTGCTACAGTACCTAACTTTCAAATGGAGTATTTTCTCAAGACTAAGTCTACAAGTTAAATGATCTACACGTTAAAATCCCAACATCTGTACTAGCCAAAATCACAAGTCAGTATTTGTCTCTCCGTAATCTGTACTGTAAACAGCCAAAATTTAAAAATTTCAACCAAAAGCTATAAGTCGCAACCGTTGCCAAACAGACCCTATACAGGCTATCAGCAAGGAAGAATAGGTCGGTGCACAAGGAACTCGAAAACCACAATTGCATAAGGGCGTTCTCAAAAGAAACAAAAAAATGGATAAGGGCTCGAGAGGTATCAGCAGAGATTAAACTGAATGAGTAGTCGGCTGTGGGAGAAAATCAATGAAGTACAATGTCGAAGAGTGAAAAACACCACGACAGACAAATTTGGGAACTCCCGGATTGGAGTACCAGGGGCCGGGGGGGAATCAGAACGTATTGGAGCTGGTGCTTTCTGTAAGCTCCTCCTTGTAACGTCACCAATAAAAAACCTCCAAGCTACCTAGTAAAGAACTTTAGATCAAGCAACTAGAAGCGATGCACACTAAGACCTAAACTAATTTTGCTTTAATCTCTCAAACGTTCTCCCTAATATTCAATCCAATATCTTGAGTGCCCTTGAACTCCCTAATATGCTTGGTATAGTTTTGGAGTCTCAAGATGGCTACTATGACGCCCATGATACATATATATAGCCTTTCCATTAAAAAAAGTAGCCGATAGGCACCTTTTTTGAAAAGTAATAGCAAACTCGGAACATTCGCCTTAGACCCAACGTCCAAAAAATAAACCCAACTGTGCACACTGTCTATCTGATCGAAGTGAAGGGTGTGTTCCTAGTAGCTGGTAACATCAAGAACCGAGAAAGGAACCTTGGGATTTAGCGGTGACGCTGAAGGCTCTGTTTGGACTATGGAGATTTCGTAAGATTTTTATAATAATTCTAAGGATTTCTACAAAATAGATATAAAACTTCTGTGTCTCAAAGAGGTCAACTTCTATTTGTTGGACTTTTTTTTTTGGCTCTTTTGGCTCTTTTTTAGGTGTATTTATAGTAATAGTGCCAGTTGCACAGCAATACCAAAATAACACTTTTACTGTCTGGCCACTGTGCGGCGGAGCATGAGATGACGACACATCAGAGGACCAAACGGTGACTGTGCGGTAGATGATTAGCCTCCATATTAATTAGTTTAATGACTACTAATATGACTGCTAGAGCACGATTGTGAGAGAGACTGCGAGAGAGCTCGTAATTTATAGCGAAGGCGGGAGCGCAACGCGCGCTAACGACATGCTGTACCAATCTCTGCCGCACAGCCACCGTGCGGCATGTGTCGCCACCTCTTGCTCTGTCGCACGATGACTGGAAAATAAAAGTGCTATTTTTGGTATTACGGTACAACTGACGTTATTACTATAAATATACAAAAAAAGCCAAAAATACAAAAAAAAAAGTCCTATTTGTTGAGCTGGATCAGGGTCAGCGGGTCGTACAACAGCGGACTAAGCTGTTTAACTGTAGCTCGCTTCTTTCATGAAAAATACAGCACATACTAAAAAAAGAAGAAAAAAAAAACAGTCCTTCATTTCTCTCCAAATGCCAACCCTTACTAAGTACTGCATCTAAAAGCTAGCACACAGTGATCATCAAAATCGGCAAGCAAAAGGTTTCTATGGTGCATCTCGGGCCCATCCTTCCCAGGCCAAACAAAACGCCGTGCAAACCGTTATCCATCGTATCCTCGCTCGCCTAAAGAAAGATTGCATCCATCAAGACAACCAACATCTTTAAGCAATGTGCTTGCTTGTTACTCTTCAATGAGTGATCGCGGAGTGTTCTAATCACGTCAATGCTAGACAAAAGCAAAAACGGTCCGGTTAGCCTAGTATGCAGGGCCATGACAGCAACTTTAGTCCATGTTCCAAAGTGATATGGTATTTAGTTTTTGGTTAAAATAGTAATGTAGCGGATGTTAGTTTTTTCTAATATATTTATTAAAAAATAAAGAAAAATAGAAAGAAAATAAAAACATAATTATATCTTAATAGATAACACAAAAGGAAAAACAATGAGGAAAATAAAGAAAAAAAAATAAAAAAAAAGTGTTAAAAAAGACAACTCATTTCAAATAGCTTCTTATTAGCCAGAAAGCAGGAACCATCCCTATTTGAAACGGGGCTTAGCATCATAGCAATTCCTCTGCAACTTCCATACTCTAGCGTTCTAAACACGATCCATTGAGTGTCATGTCCTTTGAATCGTGTAGCTTCAGGATTCCTTTTAACTACAGCTAACGATTTAAGAAAGGAATTTAGGGGCTATTTGGTTACCTACATGTGCTCATGCAGCTGCATGAGCGTGGCCAGGCTGAGGAGGAAGCTCCTCACCACGTTCTCCTCACCGACTCAGGTTGATTTTTGCATCCACTGTGCAGCTCTCTCTCCATGCAGCAACCAAACACCATCTCCTCGCATGCGCTGGTGCGAGCCACCTTCATGCGAGCAACCAAATGACCCTTAGGGCCTGCTTGGTTGCTCGCATGAGCCGATGCTGCATTGCATGAGCGTGGCAGCCGAGTAGAGAAGGTCCTCAGCCGCGTTTCTCCTCAGCCTGGCTCCAGTTGATTTTTTGTATTCACTCGTGCAGGCTCTCACCCCGATACAGGCAACTAAACACCATCTCCCTGCATACGCTGGTGCGAGCCACCCCGATACAGGTAATCAAACAGCCCCCTTAGTGTCTCTGCGCCGCCAAAGCCGATCCAGCTCGCAAAACGCAGAGTCAATCTAATCGATGCTTACGCTTGGATGGAAAACCCACCAAACAGGGCACTCGAGCGCGAGGGAATCCTTGGCCTCTCCGCAACACCCCTCATCATTCCCTTCCCCCAGCCCCCTCACACTACTCCACCTCGGCTTTGCTTCCCTTCTACTCCCCTCCACCACTCAGTCAGCATGCCACGCCCTTCCTCCGCACCCGTGCCGCCCGTTTTTAACCAACTGCGGGCCCCACCGTAACCACTTCCTCACTGCCGTGGCTAGCGGCCACTTCAATCAGCCTGGCCACTTGGACACTGTGTATGGGTCCCACCTGTCATCCGGTGTGCGGGAAAAGGAAACAAAACTATCATGTAGCCAAGGATGATACCGTGCATGTAATCACGGTTGGTGTGGGTGCATGCAAACTAAGATCTTTTTTTAGCTGTGTCTGATGATTTATGGCTGTAGCTAATAGTTTTTAGTCTTAACGAAAGCGGTTGTACGAACGTACCAAATATCAATAAGTCGATAAGCCGCTTCAAAAAGACTGTTTCGATAAACCGCTTCGAAAAGATGGTGGAAAAATCATCCTATTTGTTTGTTCGGAGGAAACCATAAGCTGAAAAGAAGTGATCTTTTGTTTAATTCCCCACGTTTGCTTGTCTATGGCTCTGCTCCAAACAACTTCTGCCTTTTGATTTTTAAAAGCCAGTTTTTGAATAGAATGATTTCTCAAGATGTAAATAGCCAAAAGTCAAAATCAAAAACCAAAGCAGGCCCTACATCACCCCTTAAATACTCTTCCCCAACCTCACCTCTCACAACTACATAGTGACACAATTATTAGTGGCGCATATTTTCTTCCATTTGCATCTCAGCTCTCTCTCTCTCTATAGACGCACATACGCATGCTTGCTACTGACTCAAAACAGAGCAAGGAACCAATTGCGAAGGTCAAGGCTAAGCAACAGCAGTGGTAGTAGTATAGATTCTAGATGAGGAGCCTACTACACTCACTTGGAATACTACTACCATTGGTTCTTGTACTTGCATCGTCACCGCTTCCGCCGGCGGCGACGGCGCTGTCGGCCGACGGGCTCGCGCTGCTGGCGTTCAAGTCTGCGGTGACCGACGACCCGTCATCGGCGCTGTCGGCGTGGTCGGAGTCCGACACGGACCCGTGCCGCTGGCCTGGGGTGACATGCGTCAACACGTCGGCCTCGGAGGCGCGCGTCGTCGGCGTGGCCGTCGCCGGGAAGAACCTCACGGGGTACGTCCCGTCTGAGCTCGGCACGCTGGCTTTCCTCCGCAGGCTCAACCTCCACGGCAACCGGCTCTCCGGCACCGTCCCGCCGGCTCTCGCCAACGCCACCTCTCTGCACTCGATATTCCTGTACGACAACAACCTTACGGGCGGCTTCCCGCCGTCGCTCTGCGACCTCCCGCGGCTGCAGAACCTCGACCTGTCCAAGAACTCGCTCACCGGCGCGCTCCCGTCGCAGCTCGTGCACTGCAAGCAGCTGCAGCGGCTGCTCCTTTCGAACAATGACTTCTCCGGCGAGATACTGGCGGGTGTCTGGCCGGAGATGGCGAGCCTGCAGCTGCTCGACCTGTCGTCCAATTCCCTCACCGGTTCCATCCCGCCGGAACTCGGAAAACTCCCGGCGCTCGCCGGAACGCTGAACCTATCCCGCAACCACTTCTCCGGCGGAGTGCCACCGGAGCTTGGCCATCTCCCGGCCACCGTCACCCTCGACCTCCGCTTCAACAACCTCTCCGGCGAGATCCCGCAGTCCGGGTCCCTCGCGAGCCAGGGCCCCACCGCCTTCCTCAACAACCCCGGCCTCTGCGGCTTCCCGCTCCAGGTTCCCTGCCGCGCGCTCCCGCCGACGTCGTCCTCCCCGCCGCCCCCGTCCGCCAACGGTTCCGGCGGGGGCGCGGGTGGGCCCCGGCAGCCGATAAAGACCAGCCTCATCGTGCTCATCTCGATCGCCGACTTCGCCGGCGTCGCCCTCATCGGCGTCATCGTGGTGTACATATACTGGAAAGTGCGTGACCGGCGCGGGGAAGCGGACGGCGACGACGAGGAGGAAGGGCGGGGCCTCTTTCCCTGCCCGTGCATGCGCACCGACGCGTACGGGGAGTCGTCAGAAGGGTCCGACGCCGGCGGCAGCGACGCGAAGTGCAACGGCGGCGAGGAGGGGGGACTGGTGGCGATCGACAAGGGGTTCCGGATGGAGCTGGACGAGCTGCTGCGGTCGTCGGCGTACGTGCTGGGGAAGGGCGGGAAGGGGATCGTGTACAAGGTGGTGGTGGGCAACGGAACGACGCCGGTGGCCGTGCGGCGGCTCGGCAGCGGCGCGGCGGGCCCTGAGAGGTACACGGAATTCGCGGCGGAGGCGGGCGCCATCGGGCGTGTGCGGCACGCCAACGTGGTGAGGCTGCGCGCGTACTACTGGTCGGCCGACGAGAAGCTCGTCGTGACGGACTTCATCAACAACGGCAACCTCGCCACGGCGCTGCGCGGTGAGTCCCATCTTCTTGGAATTCGCGCTTTGCTAAACATTGTTTCGTTTACGGTTGCTCTGTTTTTTGTTTGGATTACGCCGTTGGATACAAGCAGAGTTTTGCTAGAATTTGTGCGCCTGTAGGCTTCAATTAGCTATGTCGTATGAACCATCTGCTAGTCAGTCGTACCTTTAGAACTTGGGCCTAATCATCAGCGAGTGTCATGAAATTCGACAATGGTATGTTATTTTGGCTTTTGGCTTCTATTTTAGCTTCTTCAAAAGTCAGAAGTCAAAAGTCGAAATAGAGTGAACTTTGAAAGTGGATTATCTAAACGGCTTTTCGAGTCTAAAATCGTATATGCTATCTGTGTCAATGTATTCGCCGTCCGTTACCGCATCGCAAAGCACAAATAAAAACCATCGCATTCTAAAAATTAACCCAATAAACTTTATGTTTGTGTCACATTGTGTGAAAGGTAGAGCTCTTAGTGATACCAAAGATAAAAGCATACATACATAAGCATGCAAGCAATTTCATTCGTCTTGACTAACTACTGGCAATAGTGCTTTAGGAGAGCATACAACTTTCAGTCCAGAATGTCTCTAGATTATGGCGCAATAAATGAACGAATCGGCGCAAGGCTGTATTTAGATTATGGCGTATCCTCCTCCAAGACAAATCCAAACAGCTACCATCAGTAACTCATGAAAACTAACCAATCATTACCCAAACACCTGGCCCAGAGGAGCAAAAGACTACAAGACACTGCAAGCAAGGGTAGGCTCGTAGTGCAGTCCATATTCTTTTGGGTTCACAGCTTTTGACATATCCAAAAATTAAAATAAATGAAACGACTTCTTGAAATGGAGTCTCCAAACAGCTTCTTAAGTCTAAAATCGTATCATCGTCCGTGTCGACCATTTTACCGTTCGTTGTCATATAAAAACACAGATAAAAACAACCGGCAGTAACTAAAAGACATCAAACTACAGGGTGGCAGTGGTAAAAGCTTCCCCGAGGCCCTGATGGGGTTGTACATTCACTCTTGTCGACGCATGCATGGCTTGCATGCCATGGACTACCACGCAGCTATTGGGCGCTGCCGTACTGGATGGATGATGGTCCATTTGGTCCTTTGCCCTGTCTCGTCAGTTAGTGTCACTGTCGGCGTCACCTTTTTCGGTGGTGTTCTTGCATGCATTGGCATGGTGTTGGGTGGTGAACTAATTTGGCCAGGCTTGAAGTTTGGTAGATAGATGAAGATGTAGTGATTCATGTGATCCACTCTACTTGGTACGCTGTGGCTAACTGCAGCCCAGTCAGTAATGCATACATATGTGTACTAGTTTAGTCATGTTTTTTTTTGCATGATGGGTGGGAAGTAATATAGATGGTGATACTTTCTGTCATCAAAAAGCTCAACCAAAATGTGGGGCATTTTTCAGCTTCTACAACCATAGCATTGACAATTTGCAATTCTAACAAAAATCCTTAGGACTTTCTTTGACGTTAGACCAATGCGTGCACAAATAGAGATTGATTACTGAGCTTGGGACAAGTTTGTGATCATCTTCGTGTCAAATCATGCCCCAAAGGTGTCGCTCTCTTGGCACAACACAAGTAGACAAAAACAAAGGAGAAAAAGAGTTCCGGTCCGACAGAGGAAAAGGTGCCTTCGACGTCTGACCCTGAAACAGGGGAAGGCAAAAGGCTCTTTTTAGGCCTGAAACCCTGCCGTGCTGATGGCCTGGCAGCAATCATCTTACAGGTCTAGAGCCTCAAAAAAAATGCTCATGGGAGCAAAAAAGGTGCAGAGAAAAGTTGCAGCAAATTAGAGGGAGAGGATAAAGGAACCTAGAGGCGTGCATTAGTGGTGACCAATGCTTTTTTTTCCATTTGGTTAGTGATTGCTTTTCCATTTGTTTAGCGATTACCATGGTACAAGGCTGCTTCAGGTTACGAGGCTCAAGAAATGGAACAAGCTATCACCACCAAGAGGAAAATGGACAAAGTCATAAAATACTCTCAGGAAGCCTGTAAGGCCTGCCATAATTTTCCCTAGAAAATTGACTTGTGTTTTCCCTGCGATTATTCTTGTTACGTGTAGGAATTAAGCTTTGGAACAACAGTTCAATTTTTACACACGGCCTTTCCATCTTCCTAGTACCAGTACTAGTAGTAGTACACCACTGGTCGACCAGGGGACACCGAGAACAGTTGTCGAAGGTTACAACCATGGCACATCATGAACTTTTTGATGGAAAAGATGTCTGTGTTACTATAGTAGATCCAAGTCCCCAATGGTGTGCTCGACTTCACGGTCAATATTTGATCTTTTGGGCTATGATCGGTAGTTCCTATCTATATTTTTTAAGATAACGATAAATAGCAGAGATACTAACATGGATAATATATACGATTTTAAGTTCAAAAAGCTATTTAAAGAATTCGTTTTCAAAAATTACTCTATTTATTTTAATTTTGTAGAACCCGAAAGCCAAAAGAAAGGAACCAAAAACAATCAATAGCCATGAGAAAGTGACCCAGTATGTCTGTGAAAAAGAAAAACAAGTTAGCATTGTACCACCCAGAGCAATGCCCAGGCAGGAACGGTCTCAGGGAGGTACCTGCCTTTTTTGGGGGACACCAGGTAACATGCACTGCCAGACTCTGTGTCTACGGACAGCTTTCTGCCTGTGGTACAAGGAGGATCCTTCGATGCTGCTGCAGATAATTAATCACACCATTTACTGGTTCTGATCAACTCGGCTTCAGCTTCTGACTTCTAACTTATTTTTTTATTATTCATAAGTTTCATCTTTTTCTGAACTTTTAGCTTTTCGTTGAGTTTTTTGGTAGTTTTTTTTCCCGTATTTGTTTGTATTATATGTAATGGGCTAACATATTTTTTTATTTTTAAATTTTTTTAAATTTAATTATGCTAAATAAGCCTCTGTCAGCTACAGTGTTTTTTTCAGCCAGCTATAGTGTTTTCAGCCATAAGCCACGAGCTTTTCAGCCGAACCGATCACCACCTTAGTGCACCCAAAGAGAGCATCCAAAGGGTTTCGTGAGAATGGGCGGGTTTTTTTAGCTCACAGTGTATGACTTATTATTTAAATATTTGAATTTTAACTATTTATAGAAGATAGTATGTATAGAAAATAGTCATATATGATTTTAGTTGGTATATTTGAACTCAGTATACTTTTTACTACAACCTTATTGTTGATTTCGTCTTAAAAAAATGTACCGTTTAAAAGCTAGCTACTATAGTCCTTACAAGTATAATCTGGCTAAAAGAGGAAAAAACCCAGCCATTATGTTGCCTTGCCTCCACATGTTAACTGTAGGATTACGTACTTCTGTGCTGTGATTATATCTGTAAGCAGTACAGTAACTCTTATTTTAGTTTATGATTTATAATTTTCTCTAACAAATGTACTGGTTGCTAATTTTTGTAATCGTCCGAATGAGTCGAGATCTGGATGATCTTGGTTCTTATTCTAATTTTCTTATGGTTAATTTGCACTAAAATGCGGTAGATTAAGATGTACGAAAAAAAATGATAATTCCCATAAAGATTCTATTTAGTTTTTTTTCTGTGTAATGTACCAATTTCCATAAAGATGCTATTTAGCTTTTTTCTGTGTGATGTACCTAACAATGCTTGGGACGCATGTGTGTGCAGGGCGGTCCGGGCAGCCGAGCCTGTCGTGGTCGCTGCGGCTGCGGATCGCCAAGGGCGCGGCACGCGGGCTGGCGCACCTCCACGAGTGCAGCCCGCGGCGGTTCGTCCACGGCGAGGTCAAGCCCTCCAACATCCTCCTAGACGCCGACTACAACGCGCTCGTCGCTGACTTCGGCCTCGCCCGCCTCCTCACCATCGCGGGCTGCGCCGACTCCGCAGCCGCCGGAGCCGGCGGCGGCGGCATTATGGGCTGCTCGCTCCCGTACACGAAGCCCGCCGCGCCGGACCGGCCGAGTGCGTACCGCGCCCCCGAGGCCCGCGCGGTGGGGGACCGGCCGAACCAGAAGTCCGACGTGTATTCCTTTGGCGTCGTGCTGTTGGAGCTGCTCACCGGGCGGCCGCCGGAGCACGCGTCACCGTCCGTGTCAGGGTCTGTTTCCTCGTCGTCGGTGTCGTTCTCGGGGTCTGGCGCCGCCGAGCAGCCGCAGGGGCAGCAGCAGGTGCCGGAGATCGTGAGGTGGGTGCGGCAGGGGTTCGACGACGCGCGGCCGCTGTCGGAGCTGGCCGACGCCGCGGTTCTGCGGGACGCCGGCGCGCGCAAGGAAGTCGTGGCGGCGTTCCACGTCGCCCTCGGGTGCGTCGAGGCCGACCCGGAGCGGCGGCCGCGGATGAAGGCCGTCTCCGACAGCCTCGACAAGATCGGGTCGTGAGTGTACTGAGGAATGGTGACAAATTTGGTCAGAGCTGGGGTTACGTTTTTTCTTTCCTTCCCTTAATTTTTCCCTACTATTGTTCTTATCTTTGGCGCTTCTTCTTGTACTTTCACCCTGGCATTCTTTCGAATGCAGTGATGATTGTAGTAATATAGAAGCGGAACGTGTTTCTTTCCCCTTTTGCGAAGGTGTGTTGCTACGCTGATTATAAGCGAAAAAAAAAGTAGAGAATTTGAGATCCAGTTCGATTCTTCTTGGGACGAAAGTTATCAGCTAAGCCTAAGCTGAACTTTGGACCGTCTTCACCCTTTGGACCGAAAACTGCCCTCTGCAGCTCTGCTCTACTGGAACTGTTTACACATATATCATAATTTTTTTTTCAAATTTAACTCTAGAACACCCGTTTTTACAAAAATAACCCTGTTTTCGAGTTCGGTAGGTGACACGGGTTACCTGCCACACTATCCAAGCTTGGCATATGGTTAGGACTACAGTAGGGCGCATGCAACAGGAGCTGGCTCGGCTTGTCACCAGTGAGGCCTACAGGGTTGCCAAGCTCCCCTGACTTGGCAGGAGCTACTGAGCTGCCCTGGCTCGATAGCTTTGCTGCCTCGGTTGTAGTACATGCCCCCCAGTGGCCGTTTGCCCATTTAACCCTTTTCTTTTAGTAACTAGCGCTACAGACGAAAAAAATCTAGTTTTGTTAGAATACTTTAGAGAGGCACAATGGGGTTTTGGATGAGCAAATGAATCAACACCATAAAGTCCATATTTTAAGTAGTGCAGATACATTATTGCAAAATTTTGTAGTAATAGACCATGTGTAGCCTGATATAGCGCTTCGCAATGAAGATGTGAATTACAACGGCTCTACGGCGAAAATGTAGAACCGTATGTCATCCATATATTGTGGCAATTATTTGGGCGACGTGGATATGGCTGGTTGTCACGGTAGTGCAAGCACAATTGCAGCTTAGGTTATTTCGACTATCGGATCATCAATCTTACAAAAATATGAGAAAAGAGACTGGATTCCTTGAATGGATCAGCGAGAAAAAGGGAGGATCTTTATTGCTTATGAACTGGTTACAAAGGGGCGTACAAAGAGGACTAAATTAGCTTTAATCTATAATCTCCCACTACGCGGAAGATGTTGGTTGCCTTGACTTGTTCTAATTCAGGATTGATTGATCGTGTCCCCATTGTTCTTTTGTCTTCTCTCGTTAACCTTCATGTAACATCCGAAATTCTAGGGCATGCAAAAATGAGAAAAATTTTAAACTTTTTTGAATGCATTTTGTTTCCTTGGCTCTTTATTGAAGTTTCTTGGGAAAGTTTGAATTTCAAAATCAAAAGTGCATAAAATACAAATCAAATTGAATCCAAATCAAATATTAGAAAATACAGTTAAGAGTGGCATGAGAAGACTCATGGTGGAAAACATACTAAAAAAACCATGAGTATAATTTTTGCAAAAAAAGTCAAAGCAAGTTATGAAGCTGCCTAAATCAAATAAGTATATTTGAATTTAATATGAAGTCTTCTTGGATTTTTCTAGAAAAATCAAGTGAATATAACACTCTGAAAATTTACACAATCATCAACTCTCTGTCAGGAGCATTCGCAAAGATTCTCATAATCTTTCAAGCTCATCTGATGTGTCTAACTTTTGCTCAAACCTCTCTGCCCACCTCACTCTTTCTTTTTCTCTCACTGCTGAGTGTGGCCCACTTGTAGTACCTTTCTTCCATCTTCGGCTTGCAAGAGCACAGACCCCTGATTTTGACGCCATGCTTATTGTTTTGAATACCACGCCCGTTGTTTCTCCTCTCCGTTGATAGCCCATGCGCAACGTGGCCATGCCTTGCGCAACATCTTTCCTCTGAGCATCCCGACCTTGAGCCTAGCCTTGCATCATGACTACTAAGTTGGCCCTCAAGAGCTCCGACTGGTTTGCTCTTTCTCGAGAAGCTTAAACTAGCTAGCAAACTCTATCACGAGTACTAAAAACACAAGTACTTGAATACATCACTCCTAAACCCGTTGCATGTCAAGACAAATCTTGTCAGCTTGACCCTCTGCACTCGTTGATGCGCCAGGCCTGCTTGCAGAGTTCATCTTCCACCTCGCGCGCATGCACCAGCTCCACCATCGTTGTGGCTCTAGCTGCCCCTGGTTTTAGATGCTGTGCCCATAATTTTCCTCTACTGCTACCAATCTTGCCTACCCGTCACCTCAAACATGATGCATATCTTCCCCTTCTCCTTCCGCACTTCGCGTTCCATGGTGAGTTTCAATCGCTCTACTCGGTTGCCTTCCAATGCCTATAAACCCCCAACCGTGCCTTTTCTCCTTAGCTTGCCCTCTTAGTCTTTGCGCACGATTCTTGAGCACTCAGCTCTCTAGAACATCGAGAATCAAAGTCGTACGCGATGCCGACAAGCACGTCACCATGTGCTAGCTACTCTGGTGAACTTCTCTCCTCTCCAAATTCCGTCACAATATGTATTATCTCTTCCTTAAGAACCCTACTCATTTGATTGACCTTCCGTGTAGTGAATCACTATCAGACCCGGATTTTTCAATCCAGAATCCACTGTGTTTCACTGCACTATTCCCTGGATCAGTAGATAGTGCACACAGGTACATTGTTATATCACAACATACATCGTATGGATAATAATAATATTACAGAATTAAGATAGAGCACGTCGGGTGACGGTTTACAAAAGTCTTCATCACAATTAAAACAACGGAAATGAAAGCGGAAACTTCCTATTTTTAATTCATTCTTTTATTTTTATTTTCTATACACTGTGTCTATGACAGGTGGGCCAGACTATTATTTAATTAAATTGGGCAGGGCCCACGTGTCAGTGAGGATGCCTTGTGTTAATCCCTCATTAGCATTTATGGAGGTCATTAATCCATAATTACTTGTCATTAGCATTAACAAACCATGTCTGCACATTAATTATACTTATCTATACTCTAATCATTCTTATGCATATTAATTACTGTCTTAATTGCCTCTTTACTGCAGCTTAGCAAAAGCTTCAAAAATCCACATTTTATTGCGGTCGCAGGACTCGAACTCAGACCGGCAGGGTGGGATCGCACAACGCTAGCCACTCTGATACACGGTGTTACCTGACAGAGAGGGTGAACGAATCCTCTTAAACCAACGGTGGAGGCATTGGAACAGAGGAGGTCGGGGGCAGCGGTGCCGGCGGCGAGCGGCGATGGGAGAGGTACGGAGGAGTACGGAAATGCGTTGCTGGCGCTACTGTGGTGTCGGTGGTGAAGTCGACGGGGCCCGGGGAGCACGGTGGCGGGCCGGCGGCGTACGACGGCGGCGACTCGGGGAGGGACCTCAGCGCCGGCGAGGTACAGTCTTCGGGAGGCGCGGGGAAGGCCGTGGTTGGGCTCACGGCACTCCGGGGAGGGCACGGGAGGAAGGAATCGGGTCTTCTCGGCAGAAATTGGCGGGAAGGCCGATGGCTGGAGTTGGGGAAGGAGGATGGCGTCGGCGAGCTACGGGCGAGGGGAGCTCAATCGGGCACTGTAGGAGGTTATGGGGAGCGTGGGGAAGTGGTTGGTGGGTTCGGTGGCTTTTACAGACGTGCGGGTAGGGCTATCCTCGGGAGGCCTGCTCGCTTGGTCTTGTCAGCGAGTGGCAGGGCAGCGGCGGATGTTGGCGGCGCAGCAAAGAAGTGGATGATTTGGAGAAAAGATCCGGGGCATGATGGTCTACAGCTGGCGTCGCGCGTGGAGCAGCAAAGAGAGGGCGCTGCGCGCATGATGAGACCGGGCGGGGGTGGAGCGAGAAAAAGAGGCGGCGGTGGATCCTTCGGTCGGAAGCGGACAGGGCGGCGGCGACCGTTGGTCCGAGCACGAGTGCCTGCTGGTCCGAGCGCGAGGGGTGGGCTGGGCTGCGGACAGGGCGAGAGAGCGAAGCTGCAGCTCGTGAGGGAGAGAGAGCGGGGGAGCGGGGAGGAAGAAGAAAAACAGTGCCGGGGGTGTTGCTCGGGCAGGGAGAGAGAGGCTGGTCCGGATGGGGGAATAGAGCGGGGGAGAATGGGGGTTGGGCCGGGGCAGTTGGCCGGCCTGACCTCCACTGCTTCTCTTTTTATTATTTTTATTATTTTTTTTATTACTATTGCTATTATTATGATTATTATTATACATATGTGTATATATATGTATTTATATTTTGCTCCTTTTTAATTGTGTATCTATGTGTATATAATTCTTTTTATGTCCATTTTGTACATATACACTTTTCTTTGTTTTTGTCCATTTTACTAAGCCTTTTGTATACCTTTTTGCATATGATAATTCAAGTTTTACCCTCCTTTTATGGTTCATCTTTTCAGATTCAAATTCTTAATTTTAATTATCGATTATTTTGAACATGTTTGTTCCTTTCTTGATCTTCTTAATTTTTGGAACCTCAACCAAATTTTCAGAAGTACATCATAAATTCCAAGTCCAAATAAAATATATTGCAAAATAACTCAAAAGCTTCACATTTTTTAATTCAAATTTTCAGGATGTTACAAACTTACCCCCCTTAAAAAGAATCTCGACCTCGAGATTCAGCCTAATCTGCGAATAAGTACGGGTAATCTCTCATCAGCTGATCTTCACGCTCCCAGGTGGCCCTTTTCTTGGTATGATGGTTCCATTGAACTCGGCATAAGTGGATAGTCTGATTCCTAGCCTTCTTTTCTACCATATCTGAAATCTTGATAGGCCATTCCTTGTAGGTCAGGTCACTCTCGAGCTCGACTGCTTCCTACGAGGTTTGATCCTCTGGTACTCGAAGGCATTTCTTGAGTTGGGATACATGGAATACATTGTGCACATCCACTAGACTTGCAGGCAGTTCTAGCTGGTAAGCTACTTCTCCTAGTGGCGCAGTCCGCTATTCCTTGGTGCCTTGCTAGCCAGTCTATTACAAGTATGATGTCCAGGGTCTGGGTGGGTTACACTATTAAGTATTGATGATCCTAGCAGGTGAGCTAAGTGCCAGTAGCTTCATAAAAAGGTTATGTGGATAGCCCAAGCTTATCCACAAGTCTTTTGGCTCTAAATGAATGTGAAGCCCCCAGAATTCAAAAGAACATGCGCTGGTACTGAATTGATAGAGAACGTACCCAGCAAAACTCCTACGGCCTCCCGAGCCTCTTCTGCGGTGATGTGGTTGACCCTCCCTTGGTTTGGAGCTGAGGCAGTCTTGTTGGTTTGCGGGGTCTGGCTCCCTTTGCTTTGCATTAGGTAGCGGTCTATTCTCAGTAACATATGAACCTAGTAATGAGTTCACTTGGCAATTAAGTTGACGAGCATGAGCTCGAGTAAGTGGTCCTTGCAACACATGCTGTGGATGAGTTGTATCCATGGAAGGGATGTCCTCATCAGGATCGGAGTGGTTCCTAGGTTGAACTTCACTGGAGTAATCTGCCGTTGTGGGCATTGGCTGATGAAGTGCCCCGTTTCCCCACATCCATAACAGCTTCTACTGGAGGTAGAGCTCATCCTGGTGGACTGGCCTAAGGGGCGTGGCGTCTGAAAGGAGCTGTCACTTGGACGGAGGGTCGAAGAGGGACTCATAGACTGGGTTGATCCTGAGAGGTTGTTGAAGAGCTTCTAAATAAACCTCCCCTGGGGTTGCTGAGCCACTTGCTTGCACTTGCGGTTGGCTTCCAGGTTCTTCTTTTCATTCTCCAAGATCAAAGCCTTGTTTACCAGCTGGTGGAAGCTGGCGAAGTCTTGGATAATCAGTTGTACTCTTAATTCTTCGTTCATTCCTTCGAAGAACCTATCGATCTTTTCCTCTTCTTCCGCCACATCCTTCGGGGCATAGCGGGCAAGCTGTGTGAACTTTGTAAGGTACTCATTGATTGACATGTTTCCTTGCTTAAGGGTGCAAAATTCATTTTTCTTCATCCTCATTACTCCTGTTGGGATGAAATTGGCTTTGAAGGCCATCCTGAATTCCATCCAAGGTATGGCCTCCATGTCATTCCCCGTAGTAGCATCTTCTTGGCCTCTAGCGGCTAAATAGTTTTCCCACCATGCCGCCGCAGCTCCCTGAAGCTGATGCGTGGAAAATACAACCTTGTCTTCTTTTGCGCACTTGGCCAGGCACAGTTTCCTTTCTGTATCCCGAAGCCAATCCTCTGCGTCGAGCGGCTCATCTGCTGAGGAAAAAGTAAGTGGCTGGGTTCTTTGGAAGTCGGCCAGATCAGCTCTATGCCCGTCGGAGTTGCCTTGTTGTCCGACGTAGATGGCCTGCAGTAGCTGGGTCTGTTGTGCCATAACTTGAGCCATGGTAGGGTTGGCCGGAGGGGGCGGAAGGTTTGCGCCTTGATTTTGACCTCGACCACGCCCTGCGGGCAAGTCTCCTTGCGTGGAGTCCACCTCAGCCTGGTTGCGGTTAGCACTAGCCTGGGCTCTCGTAATCCTTTGGCTGGCCATTTGCAGTCATAGCTTCGCAACTTAGATGCTAGTACTAGGCAGATGAAAGGGGTACTATCCCATGCATAAAAACCAATAAAATAAACGACAAAACAACTTCCAACACAAGGCCTACATCCGGCCATACCTTAAACATAGCAAACACTCACATAGCCAGTTTTTATACTAGACTTTACGGTTACCACAAGATAATTAAGGTTCGACAAGATAGCGGCTACAGTACTGAAGGACTAGTACAATACACTACGATACAGGAATTTAGTACTTGCACTACACATGGAAAGTATGGCACTACTCCACCTACTCCTCCATAAATCCGGCACCTGGGCTAGAGGGGCTGTAGTTTGGCGACTGTGAGCGGGACCTGCTGCCGCTGAACTCCGATGGGTCGGAGTCAGAGGAGGAATGTGATCTGCTGCGGCTATGGTGAGTCACTCCCCTACGGAGAGCATACTGTGGTCCTGGGGGCCGCACGCTCATGCGCGCGGTGAGTCTCGTACGGGGTCCGCCTGACCCTGGCTGGGGTGGTGTTGGGGCTGCAATGGGTGCAGTGGCCTACTGGAGCTGGGCATGGGCGGCGGTTGCCTCCGCCTTGGCCTCTGCCAAGGCCTTCTCGCACTGGGCAAGCTGCTCTCGGAGGGTCACCACCTCGGTGTGTCTGGCGACTAGGTGCTACCGGAGGGCGATGATCTCCTCTAGGGCGGCAGTGTGAGCCACCCCCATAACCCTGGTAAGGTCGACCTGATGCGTGAGCATAGGGTCACCCTCGGTGGTTGGCATGTAATTCGCATTATATCGCGCACCCTCCTAGCGCGACGGATGATAGCAGTATGGAGTACGCCGCAGAGAGGTCTTATATATATCGCAAAGCCGCGCGGCGGCTAAGCATGCGGCGTCCTAGAGAGCCGCTGCCCGGATGCTCCTCAGATGCTCAGTCTTGAAGATGTGGGGCGGATCTTGTTCACTCTTAGCATAGATGAACACCTCTATCAGCCAGGATTCCACCCCTCCTTCGGCAGTCTTGAGTCCACGATATATGGGCTGCTCTTTGTAGCCCAAATAATGCAAGAGTTTGCGCAGGATGCTAGCGAACTCCCCTTTGTAAACTCCATGTGCCAAGAAGTCCCAGTTGCCCTCATCTGCTACTCCTGCCATCTGTAGATTAAATTACTAGTGTTAGTTCTTTTTCAAAATATTAATGAAAGGTAGAGTAGAACAAATCTAAGAAGGATACGAAAGGAAGTAATACGCTATATTTTCAAAAACATTTTTTATAAATTCTTCAAATATTGTGATCCTAGACCCATCCTAGTACCCGTTCTAAGGCTTTTACCCTACAGTCGTATGCTTTGATACCATCTCTATCAGACCCAGATTTTTCAATCTAGAATCCACTGTGTTTCACTGCACTATTCCCTGGATCAGTAGATAGTGCACACAGGTACATTGCTGCATCACATCATACATCGCACGGATAATAATAATATTACAGAATTAAGATACACCACGTCGGGTGACGGTTTACAAAAGGGCCGTTTAGGCCAAATGTCTTCATCACAATTAAAACAGCAGAAACGAAAGCAAAAGTAAGACCATAACCACAGGCAAGCGACTGGGGGTAATGTGTGCATTATATATTACCTAGTCTTAGATAATATACGTGCACACACTGCCATGGGTCTACTTGTCTATGTCTAGAAAGCGAAGACTACGCCCTAATTCCCTTCGTTGTTTCTTCCTTCCGCAGCAGGGGTGTCTTCATGGGCATAATGATCCTGCATCCCTATTTCTGTGTTGGGTAATGCGAGTGTGAGCACAAATCCACCGTGCTCAGCGAGCCAACACACAATATGCAATAGATAGTATGCATGGTTTATCAAGGGAGGCTCGGGTTTATTTTATTTTGGCAGAAACTGCTTTAAAATATGATACTTAAAAATTCCTATGACCTAGCAGTTTAAAATGACATAAATTTGTGTCGTAAGACTAACTTATTATCGACACAGATTCCATCCACCGTTACATGGCATCTGCACCATATAGTATCTTTCAGCGTTATAGCCGCTTAACTTACCACTAGGACGACACCTAGGACAATTCAAATTAGGGCTTTCCGTTGCCCTCCACATTTCTATTCCCATTCTCCAACATTTTTGAATAGAACTATATCTAGTTAAGTTCCCATGTCCGCCCTTAACTGTGGGCATGACTGTTCGAATAGTTTTTGACTCTGCAGAGTTTGCACACTTTACCCACAAGAGACAGTTCACTCGTTGCCCCGCACGATTCCTTAGTCGTGCGGTTGAGCAAACCATCACAGTAACCGTTCAAAGTACCTCACCCCTTCCATCATCTCACCCTATGTGTTGCTCCCATATGCGGTGGGTCCCATATGTTGTGCCACCTAAGCCGCCACTTGCTCTACTTCCATGATGATGACTTCCAGGGTCCGGTAAATTTACTAAGCCAAGTTGTACTTTACAGACTTATGGTTATACTTGTTTTACACGGGAGGTCATGACAAGATTCGGTCCTTAGGGTTATCTGGACGGTTCTACCACTAACCACTTGTGCTTTCACTGCACCACTCACACACACCCTCGAACCATCCGCCCAGATTTGTAAGCAAGTTGGGGTTTTTGGGAACATAAAATAAGCGTACCAACATATTCCAGTCATTACCACCATGACTTCCCAAATCAGTTTCTCATGAGTAAAAGTGAGGCTTGGGCATTTCTGGTGCCCCGGATTATCTAAGCAGTACTAAGCATGGCGTATAATTATGGACTTATTTTCGAAAGGTTATCATTATAATTTTTGTTAGGGTGACAAGGCTCAGATATTCAAATGTTCCAAAGGAGGTATAATACTAGCAAGTTGAATAATGGCATATAACTAGAATCTTCAAACAAACATATATTTGCATAAGAAATATCAGCATGCAATTTGATAATTTAAACAAAAGTAAATTTGCAGAAAATGTAGGTTCAATAAGATCAAAGTATTGACTCGCCTTGGTCACAGGGGTCTTGGTCTTGAACGTCGGGGTTTGCTTCAGCCTCGGCCTCCTCTTCCTGTGCCTCGTACACTATTTTTACGTGCGCGAAAATTTGGGTTAAAATCAGCAAACCAAACAAAATATCACCAAAAATTCAAATGAACTCTAAAAATCATGATTTTGGTCCATTGCGTAGATCTTGAATTTAGATGAATTTAGAAATTTGTTTCATTCAATTTGAAGTTAAAATGAATAAGTTATGCCCATTTAAAGTTTTCAGTCCAATTTTAATCTAGAAAAGATTAAAATTCTGACAGGTGGGTCCCACTTTCTATTTTTAATTCATTCTTTTATTTTTATTTTCTATACACTGTGTCTATGACAAGTGGGCCAGACTATTATTTAATTAAATTGGGCAGGGCCCACATGTCAGTGAGGATGCCTTGTGTTAATCCCTCATTAGCATTTATGGAGGTCATTAATCCATTATTACTTGTCATTAGCATTAACAAACCATGTCTGCACATTAATTATACTTATCTATACTCTAACCATTCTTATGCATATTAATTACTGTCTTAATTGCCTCTTTACTGCAGCTTAGCAAAAGCTTCAAAAATCCACATTTTATTGCGGTCGCAGGACTCGAACTCAGACCGGCAGGGTGGGATCGCACAACGCTAGCCACTCTGATACACGGTGTTACCTGACAGAGAGGGTGAACGAATCCTCTTAAACCAACGGTGGAGGCATTGGAACAGAGGAGGTCGGGGGCAGCGGTGCCGGCGGCGAGCGGTGATGGGAGAGGTACGGAGGAGTACGAAAATGCGTTGCTGGCGCTACTGTGGTGTCGGTGGTGAAGTCGACGGGGCCCGGGGAGCACGGTGGCGGGCCGGCGGCGTACGACGGCGGCGACTCGGGGAGGGACCTCGGCGCCGGCGAGGTACAGTCTTCGGGAGGCGCGGGGAAGGCCGGGGTTGGGCTCACGGCACTCAGGGGAGGGTGCGGGAGGAAGGAATCGGGTCTTCTCGGCAGAAATTGGCGGGAAGGCCGATGTCCGGAGTTGGGGAAGGAGGATGGCGCCAGCGAGCTACAGGCGAGGGGAGCTCAATCGGGCACTGTAGGAGGTTGTGGGGAGCGTGGGGAAGAGGTTGGTGGGTTCGGTAGCTTTTATAGACGCGCGGGTAGGGCTGTCCTCGGGAGGCCTGCTCGTTGGTCATGTCAGCGAGCGGTGTGGCAGCGGCGGATGCAGGCGGCGCAGCAGAGCAACGGAGGATCTGGAGAAAAGATCTGGGGCATGATGGTCTACAGCTGGCATCGCGCATGGAGCGGCAGAGAGAGGGCGCCGCGCGCAGGATGAGACCGGGCGGGGGCGGGGCGAGAAAAAGAGGCGGCGGTGGATCCTTCGGTCGGAAGCGGGTAGGGCGGCGGCGACCGTTGATCTGAGCACGAGCGCCTGCTGGTCCGAGCGCGAGGGGGGTTGGGCTGCGGACGGGGCGAGAGAGTGAAGTTGCGGCCCGTGAGGGAGAGAGAGCGGGGGAGCGGGGAGGAAGAAGAAAACAGTGCCGGGGGTGTCGCTCGGGCATGGAGAGAGAGGTCTGGGCTACTGGGAATAGAGCGGGGAGAATGGGGTTGGCTGGGCGGTTGGCTACCGACCTCCATCGCTTCTCGTTTTTATTATTTTTATTACAATTGCTATTATTATGATTATTATTATACATATGTGTATAGATATATGTTTTTATATTTTGCTCCTTTTTAATTGTGTATCTATGTGTATATAATTCCTTTTCTCACCATTTTGTACATAGACACTTTTCTTTGTTTTTGCCCATTTTACTAAGCCTTTTGTATACCTTTTTGCATGTGATAATTCAAGTTTTTCCCTCCTTTTATGGTTCATCTTTTCAGATTCAAATTCTTAATTTTAATTCTCGATTATTTTGAACATGTTTGTTCCTTTCTTGATCTTCTTAATTTTTAGAACCTCAACCAAATTTTCAGAAGTACATCATAAACTCCAAGTCCAAATAAAATATATTGCAAAAATAACTCAAAAGCTTCACATTTTTGAATTCAAATTTTCAGGATGTTACAATCACTCAAACTAGGCCTTCTTCTTCATCTCTGATCAGGATGCCGCCGCAAGACCTTTTATCACCGGTGAGCGATACCTCTATTTCTTTCACTCATACCTCCGCATGCATACAAGCTCATGCACACCCCTTTTGTAGCTTTCACTGCGAACCCCTTCATCGCCAACGAGGTCTCCGATGCTGGCCTCCTTTAGTCCTTCTTGATTGCTGTCATCATCTTTGGTGAGTTCCTTTTCCCGCATGGAAGCTCCCCTAGCACCGAATCGAGCCCTAGCAGCTCATAGCCCTATAGTGCCTTTCTCCCAACTCTGCCACTACAGAACCATGCCGCTGACTATCCTATCCTCCAGGTCAGGCCTTAATTCTTCGACCGCTACCGTGTCGAGATCTCTGACCATAGTCGGGAGTCGAAATCTTCGTTTGCTGTTGTGTCGAGATCTTCAACCGCTACCATGTCGAGATCTTGGACCGCTGCTGTGTCAAGATCTTCAACCACTCCTGTATTGAGATCTTTAATCATTGGCATGGTTGTGATCTTCGACCACTAGCATGGTCATGGTCTTTGATCGCTTGTGTGGTTGTGATCTGCAACCGTTAGCGTGGCTGCGATCGAAGATCACAGCCAGGTGTCGAAATCTTTGATCACTGCCTCATCGAGACCTTTGACTGCTGTAATAGCCCAGCTATTTATTTCAAATTTTGAAAAAAATTTCAAAATTAAATTAATTATAAGTATTTTGTTGCCTAAGTTTTACTTTTGATTTGCCTTAATTTTCTGCTTTTAAAAAGGCTGGATTTGAAAAGTAATTTACGTAAAAACCTAAAAATATTATTAATTAAAGAATATTTGATTTTCTATAAAATCCTAATTCAAATTAATTATTTGGATTTATGTGGCTTTTGTTTGTTTTTTCTGTGTTTTTCTGGAGTTTAAAATCTATTTTGAAATTTAAAAGTATTTTAAGTATGAAAATATAATACCAACTTTAGATGGAAACAATTTAAAAGTATTTTAAGTACGAAAATATAATACCAACTTAAGTTCAAAACATTTCCAGGAACTTCTGTGAATTATTTTGGAATTTAGTTGTATTTTTCTAAGCCTTTTTGAATTTCCTCGGCTTTTCTGAAAAATCCCAAAATCAAAAATCAAAATTAATACCCCCGCCTTCCCTCCGCGTGATGTGTGGACAGACATGATCCATCCATGTCATCACTGCACTCTAGCCCCGCCTTCCTCTCGGGCCGACACGTGGACGGCCGATAAAGCTCGAGTCGCCTCAACCCGGCCCATCCCCACCATCCCCTCCCACTTAACTCCCCCGGCCGCCCGATCTTCTCCTCTTCCCCATGGCGCGGTCTCAGCTGCCCGTGCCTCTGTTTTTCTCCCTGGCCCCACCTGTCAGTGCCCTTCTCCTCTCTCTCGTTGCGTCGCAGGCCCCGCTTGTCGGGTGCTTCTTCCTCGCCCGTCTCCTTCCTCCCCATGCCTCTCGACCGCCTCCGCCATTCCCGCCGCTCCTCCCGCCCTTTCCATCCTCTCCCACAAGGCCGTTGCCACCTTCCCCACTCTCCGTGCCCACCTCCCCTTGTTTCCGCGCCCGTCGCCCACCTTCCCCACTCCCCACTCGGCCCTATCCGCCGCAACCACCACCCACCTCCGTGAGATCTCCAGCGACCAATTCTTCCTGCTCTGCTCCCCCTCTGCCCCTATAAATACCTCCCTGAGCACCCCCATTCCCCATCCCACCCCGCTCTGCATTCCTCTTCCCCTCCTGAGCACTCCACCACTGCCGCGCCGGAGCACCCGAGCCGCCTCCACTGCCTCCTCGTCACCGGCCGCCTTCGAGCCCCACCGAGCCCCGAGCCGAGGTAAACATGACTCTCCGTCGCTTCCTCTCCCTCCTCCACCCCTTGCCAGTCACCGCCGTCCATCGGAGCTCCGGCGAGCCTTGGTCCCGAGCGCTGCCTCCGGCCAGCTCGGCCACGTCAGCAGTCGAGCTGACGTGGCAGGAGAGGTGGCCGCCACTCGGTGCCATGCAGGCACCACACAACCGCCAGCTAGCACACCCCACCCCTGTGCCACCTCAGCATCCCCGTGGTCCGTGGACTTGGTCCATGTAGACCAGGGCCCACCCGTCGGTCAAATCAACCCAAGGCTAATGTCATGTTGATGTCATAATCTCCTTTTTTATAGAAAAATAATTCGGCCGAAAAATAAAATCCTAGCTGATGTCATAATTTCAATTTCCTTTAGAAAAATAATTCCAAAAATCTAATTTATTCTTTTTCTCTGATTTTAAACTTCCGAGAGCCCGTTCTCCTTCATCCTAACTCCGATTGAGCCCATTCAAATTTCTAAATTCATCAAAAATTCCCCTATATCCATTTCTTCCCTGAATTTAAATATTTGGAGTTTATTTTAATTTATTTTGAATTTTATTTGAGTTTGGTGGGTTATTTTCATGTGTAGACTGCGACGAATCTGGAGAATTCTTCGACGACGATTCACACCCAACCGTAGAGCAAGGCAAGTCACACTCCTTGATCATGTTGATCCCATATTTTAAAATCAAATTATGTTGTTTTATATTATTGCATGCTTAATTTTATTCAACGTATTTCAATTCAATTTTAAATTTAGCTATTGCCTACTTGTTAATTACTCAGTTGATGTTGAATTCCTTGATACCTTGTAACCCTAGAATAAAACTCTAGTTAGTACACTAGTATGGCTAGAGAATTTGGTAGCAAATGCGTAGGCTTGTATAAATATATCTTTAGGCTTGGGATACCATTTTTTTCACATAAAATGATGAGCTTTTTAAATGTATTCTTGACTTCGGTGAGTCAAGATGGATTATTTCAAAATAAAATATAAAATCCGGTTTAGACTTAGGCTAATGGTTAGGTGGTAGGTGCAGGCATGCACTGTTGTTCGGAGACACAGTGTTGATTGTTGTGCACGAGGGGTATGTGGTTTGAGCCTAAGTAAAATTAAGGACCGGTCTGTGAGCTACTGTTACAAAGCCCTAGCGTACTATCACAAGGCTGGTATGGGATAGTTCTGGTTGATTAATTTGCGGGTCCCAACTTAAATCATGTTGTAGGTTGAAAGTGAGCGTGGCGTATGCCATGTGAAGTCTCACTCGGCTCAAGAGGGGGTCCCGGTCTAGTGGATTCCTTACTAGGGTAAAACCTTAGAGTTGGCTTAGCCAAGTTGAAGGCTTTGCATTGTAAAGGCCTTGTCTTGATCTCCTTGCCCCACACCTAAGAAAGTGTGTTAATCGTGTGGCAATATAGGATGATCATGTCTTGTGGGTAAAGCTGTACAACCTCTACAGAGTGTGTAATCTATCCTGGATAGTCGTGCCCACGATCATGGGCATGCTGAGTAAATGTTTTTCCGTGGATTAAACTTTGTTTTTCAAAAATGGTTCTGAAAACCTTGTGGATGGATGGAATCCATGAGAGATTGAAAGCTTGTGGATGGATGGAATCCATGAGTGGTTGAAAACATGTGGATGGATGGAATCCATACGAGATCTTTTGGAAAGGATGGTCCGGGTGGGATGCCCGTGGTTAGGTTAGTATTTGGTCGGAGCCTGCACTAACGGTATTATTTTTAATTACAAGTATTGTTTTTATTTACTATATTAAATTCAGCAATTTTAATCTACTTACTGTATTTCCTTAAATGCTGTTTTACGCATAAATAACCCTATATGCCTTCCTTGTTGCCTTTATCATTATGTTGCATTTCTCCGTGTGACTTGCGGAGTACAAGTTTGTACTCACCTTGCTATCTCATCTCAGAGGAGGGCATCTATGGCTATGGTGATGACCTGGACGAGTAGGCCGTGTCTTACTGTCATTTATCTATGGGCAGGCTTGGGCTTCGCTTTTTATCAGTTTGCTTCCGCAGTTATTTGCCTTATTATTGTTGCCAATGAGCATTGATGTAAGACTTGGCCATAAGGCCGTACTCCTTTATTTAATATAGTTGGTCATTTGCGTTGGATATGTATCTTTGTTCTACTGTGTTCACTAGCTGTTCCTGGACTAGTGCGATTTACATAGAGGGTTTCGGAGTTGATGATCCAGGATCCGACAACTGCTGACGTGTGAAAACCTTTGATGACTACTGCGTCGAGTCCTCGACCGCTGCCGATAAGGAATATTTGACCCCTGTCGCTATCAAAATCTTCGACCGCAGCTGGTGTCAAAATATTTGATCACTAGTGTGTCGAGCTCTTTGACTGCTGCTGTGTTGAAATCTTCGACCACTACCATGTCGAGATTTCTGACCGCTGCTGTGTCAAAATCTTCAACTGCTACTATATCGAGATCTTTGACTGCTGCTGTGTTGAAATCTTCGATCACTGCCGCATTGAGATTTTTGACCGCTGCTATGTTGAAATCTTTGATTGCTACTGTGTCGAGATCTTCAACCGCTGCTGTGTCGAAATCTTTGACCATTGTCGCGTTGAGATTTTCGACCACTGCTATGTGAAAATCTGCGACAGCTCCTATGTTGTGATCTTTGACCATTGTTGCATTGAGATTTCTGACTGTAGCCGGGCATCAAAATCTTCAACCGTTGCTGTGTCGAGATCTTTGACCACTACGACATCGAGATTTTTGACCGCAGCCGGGTGTCGAAATCTTTGACTGCTGCCATGTTGAAATCTTCGACCGCAGCCGTAGTCAAAATCTTCGATCACTGCCATTGTCGAAATCCTTTGACCGTAGTCGTAGTCGAAATCCTTTGACCGTAGTCGTAGTCGAAATCTTTGACCGCTGCCATTATCGAAACCTTCGACCACTGCTATTGTTAAAATCTTTGACCACTGCTGTTGTCAAAATCTTTGACCGCTGCTTTATCAAAACCTTTGACCACAGCTACACTCGCAATCTTTGACTGCTAACTGTAGTCGTGACCTCGAATTGATGTAACCTAAGAGTATTAATAGTCGCCGACCATAGAACATAGTCGATAGTCGAAACTTACAGGACGTGGTCGGTGGTCTTAAGCCACATAACCTAGTCGGTAGCCATATAGAACAGTAACCGGTCGACAAAAGTAAGTTACGGTACCTGGTCGATAGTCATAAGCTATAGTACACCTGTCGGTGCTCGGAAGACTGATGTGTTCGAAGACCGATAGTACCAATTCTGTGTGAGCGGTACGTCCGGAGTTACAGTAGAATCAATGTGGTCAAAGTGCTATGGTCGGTAGATGGTAGTTAGAGCGATTGAGTACCATAGCGATCGGAATGTCTAAAGTATCGAAGTGGTCATTAGTAGTACTCGTAAGATTGTAAGCCATAGTGGTCGGTAGCTATAGTGGTCATAAGATAAGATTGTAAGGTATAGTGATCGTACGCCACAGGGGTCGATAGCTATAGTGGTCATACACCATAATGGTCAGTAGCTATAGTGGTCATAAGATAGGATTGTAAGCTATAGTGGTCGTAAGACACAGTGGTCGGTAACATAGTGGTCATAAGATAAGATCCTAAGCTATTGTGTCGTAGGCTTCAGTAGCCGTAGATGGAGTTGAGTAGCGGTCGAAGTATTAGAAGTTGGTAGAACATTGTGGCAATAGAAAAACGTTAGTAGTCGTAAAGAATGCTATATTGACCAAGAAGAGACAATTCAAACCAATCTGTGGTACTATGTGATTGGTTATGCCTAGCCCTCTTTGAGTAAGAAGTGGATTATTCCTTTGAATATTCCTTCACCTTTGATTCGTCCTTGTTTTCCTTCCTAGCAAAACTTCCCCGTCATCCCCTCATTCACTCAAACTCCCTTCAACTATGTCAAACATCCCACACCCTCTAAACTTACATCACCGAACTCAATACTAATAAAACTTAATGAAGTTCTCTTTGGATTTATTTGGATCTTTTCCAGTCCTTTGAATTTATTTGATCTTTCAATCGCTTATCACGTAATTAGAAGTCGAAGACCCGAAGGAGCACCAACTTCAGCAGGTTCAAGACAAAGACAAAGACTAATAGCTTCAAGATCTTTGGCTGAGAAGGTCTTGAGTAAGATTAGGACCATAGTAATTTAAGCAAGGCAAGCACCCCTTTGACCATGTTCATCCCAGTATTTCAATTATTATATATTGTTTACAAGATCTATTATGCATGCGTATATGTTCCATTAAAACTAATATACTGTGGGTAATGGTAGTTACAACTGCTTGTATGCATTGAACCTCCTTGAAAATTTGATACCCTCACTGTTGTAATCTCTAGGACATGGTTTAGACAATATATACTGTCAAATTTGGAATACTACATTGATATATGGTTTAGATGCTTAGCCCTGCAATAACTTTCACTAAGTTTGACAATTCGAAAAATTTGCGCATGGATATGGATGGTTTCAAAATGTTGGTCCAGAGGAGGAACCTCTACTAGTTTGGTATAAAACAAAATGCAAAACATGGTTTTTGGATGCGGACGAGTTGTATGGTAAACTGTTGCATGTGAGGCGGAACTGCACATGTAGATAGGTGGAGATTCTGGCCTGGGTCAATTAAGGATCGAATATTATTATTGCACATCTAAGTCATACTGTACAACCACATGTGCTATATGAGCTTTGGCATTTAGTTGATTAAGTTGTCTAGATCTATCTTTACATTATGGTAGGTGCAGAAGTAGTAAGGGCATTCCGCGTAACGGTTTGGCTCGTAGGGGCTCCTTTCAACAAGGTTTTAGAACCAAAACTTGCTAATACAATGGTGAATGCCTCACCAAAGGGATGTAATCCGCTGAGGTGAGGGTCTATCATGCAACTTGCTTGGCGCACACAAGTGGGGGCTTATCCATTCATCGGGTTAGTGCAAGGTTAGGACTATAGAGGGGAGTTGAGTACCTTAGCATGGACTACAAGTAGGTCGGAGGTTGATCATCGATGAAGAAGAAGCAACGGAGGCGGCTCAGTTGTCAATGGCGAAGGGGTTTCGATGGTGGACTTGATTGGTGAAGGGGCGACGGACGTTGTGCGGGCTCGGTGAGGACAGAGGCAGTGCAGGCGAAGCGTGAAGAGTCCCAATCTCTCCGAAAATGCTCATTGGAGCTCGACTTAAGGCCGGTGGAGGACAAACTTAGCGTAGAAAGTCTCAGGCGCTTGAAAGCAAGAATTGAGGGCGGAAGAGTGTGAACAGAAGATGCTCAGGAAGGTATTTATAGGCTTGGAAAAGAGGAATGGCCGAGAGGTAGGTCACCGGATTTATGGCTGGTGTAGTGGCGCATGATTGTGGTTGATGACAAGGTTTTAAGGTGGGAGTAACCGGCGGAGGAAGTGGGGACTGAAGAGGGCTTTCATTGAATCATTTGCTTCGGGGAGTAATGGTTGTCCATTAAGAACACGGAGGGCATCAATGGTAGTAGTTGGAGATGGAAGAAGGGGAGGAAGGAGAAGACATGCAGTTCCACTAGTCAGTGAGGGTGAGGAGAGATGAAGAGGTCTAGGAGAACTCAGGAAAAGTACAATAAACTATTTTTGGCTTTTAGAAATAAACAAATTAAGCTTTCTTGCCCTAGGCTTTGGAAATAACCACCAGAAATAACCTAGCCTTATGGTTGTCATTCGAACCTTGTTTGGCAAAATACTTCTAATTGCAACAGGTAGCATTTGTGTCATTAGCACATGACAATCATGAGACTTCATGCTAATTAATTTCAAATGTTCCATGGAAACAAGTTTCTTCATGCTGGTGGAGTAACCGGACGGAACTTTCATTCCATGTAAGGACTGGCACAGTTGAGTTCTCTCGGACTTAGATAGAGTGTAGCAAGCTGGGGGAAGGTACGTCCGATCTTTATCGGTCTCTTTCGGTGCTAACTCGGTTCTGATGTTCATAATGACCAAGTCATGCCTTGCGTTGACACCATTCTTTGTTTTATCAGGAATGTTCAGTAAGAGACCAATCAAACTGTCACATACATTCTTCTCTACGTGCATGACATCGATGCAATTGCAAACTTCTAAGTGCTCCCAATAAGGCAAGTCCCAAAATATTGACCTCTTCTTCCACATGTTCTTTCGACAGGTCCTCAATTTACGTCCCTTTCCAAGCACAACATCGATATCCTTGACCATATCATACACCTCTTTCCTGCTAAAAGGCCTTGGTACTGGGTCATTCTCTTTTTTTTCCGTCAAATTATTTCATCTTGCGGTATGGGTGATACATTAGAAGGAACCTACGGTGATGCATGTACACAGTTTTACGCGATTTGTTCAACCACACACACTCGGTATAATCTAAGCAGTGCGGACATGCTTTGGCTCCTTTTGTACTCAACCCTGATAGGTTACCAAGGGTAGAAAAATCATTAATGGTGCAGAACAACATGACGCGTAGAGTGAAGTCCTCTTGTTTGTCCTCATCCTATACATGTACCCCTTCATTCCACAGTATTGCAAGATCTTCCATGAATGGTGCTAGGTACACATCAATATCATTTCCAGGTTGCTTCCGCCCTTCGATAAATAGTGACATCAAAATATGCTTCTGCTTCATACACAGCCAAGGAGGAAGGTTTTACATGCACAGAGTCACGGGCCAGGTGCTATGTTGGCTACTCATGTTAACAAAATGATTCATTCCATCTGTACTCAACCCAAACCTTATATTCCTTGGTTCCACACCTAATTCTATAAACATCCTATCGATGTTCCTCCACTGGGCAGAATCAACAACGTGTCTTATCATTCCGTCTTTCTTACACTGCTCCCAGTGCCAACGCATCAATCTTACATCCTTGTGGTTTGCAAATAAACGTTTTAAACGGGGAATTACAGGAAGATACCACAACATCTTAGCAGGAGATCCTTGCCATCATCAGAGTCATTTTTACACTTGTATCGGGATGCTTTGCACACTGGACAAATGTGTAAGCTAGCATACTCTTTTACGGTACATGATACAATCATTCGGACATGCATGTATTCTTTCTACTTCCATTCCCAATGGGCAAAGAATCTTTTTGGCTTGGTAGGTGGTTCTCGGCAACACATTTCCCTTTGGAAGCATGTCCGCTAGGAGACATAATACTGCTGTGAAACTGTTATTAGACCAACCATTGCTTGCCTTCAATTTTAATAGTTCTAGAACTGATGACAACCTCGTGTATTGCGGCTTGTAGCCCGGGAACAATGGTTTCTCTGAGTCCTCTATCAAGCCCTCGAATTTACCAAACTCTCTCTCACTATAGTTCCCTTCTGCATCACGTACTATCTAATCTAGATTGTCATCCTGCGACCTATTCTCATGATCAAAAACACAGTCCACAACTGGCATATCGTTGTCTCCCTCGACGATGTCATAACTACCTTTTTGTGTATTCTTCTCTTCACCGTGGCTGGTCCAACATTTGTACCCCTTTCTGAACCCCATTCGAATCAAATGAGCTTCGATATATGCTGAGTTGCTAAACATTTTTAGATTATCACAATCAATGCATGGACAGTACATATATTCTATCCCCTTCTTCAACATATCCAGCTCGGTCGCTCTTCTAAAAGCAGACACGCCATTAATGTACTCCTCACTCACATGGTTCTCAATGTACATCCAGCTTCGGTCCACCTACGCTACACATGTAACAAATGAGTGTCAAAAATGATTATTAGGGCTATTATATAGCAAATCAGACTAGCTATACGTACTAACAAGTACAGGACATCGATCTATATATATTACGTAGGTATAGCTAGCTAGCCACGTATTCATGACATAATAATGTTAAGCAAGAATATATAGAAGTGCACTACGAGTACTTACCCATTCTGATCAAATTGAGCAAACTAGCTAACATTATCTTTCTAAACCTAGCTAGCTAGATCTAAACAAAAATGTATCTATCATCTCTTTCAATTACAAAAGCATGCATATAAGTTATTAAAAACAATTGAGTACTAACCTCTGTGACGTCTCTATTATCACAGACGGTTCGTTTTAATAACCGTCTGTAAAAATATCACAGACGATTGCCACTATAAACCATCTATGATAGTTTAATCATAGACGGATCTGTATGAACCGTCTGTGATGTAGCCGCCCAGTATAGCCTCTTTTATAGTAGTGTAGATATCCTGACCTATTCAGATAACCCAAATCAACAAGATAATATTTTCCTAAAAATTAAGGTGCAAATTACCTCTGTTAACATGAATGCATGAATTTTAGTATATATAAATTCACAAATGATTTGAAAAATAAAACTTGCCCTACAGAGAATGTGGAAAGATATCTCTGTCTATATACAATGCATGATAAAGCACACTAGTATCATGCATTGCTCTTGGCTGACCAATAGATGTGTATGTGAAGCGCATGTCAAAATCATACATATGGCCATCACATTTTGAGTTATGTTCCCTAATCTACTAATATATCTAATCTGATATTCTCATGGAATTGTTTCAAGGAAGTGTGTACCATCGAGAGCTCCAATGCAATCTTTGAAATGTGGCCACATCCTCCTATCATTTCTAATTCTACTATGAACCATAGAGAAGTTAGGATCCTTTGGCTGCAAAATATCGTGAGACATTTTGATCACACACTCCAAAAACCTCATCAAACTTTCTACTAATTGTCTCACCAGAATGCTTGAATCATTTATGTGCTCTTAAATTCGATTTAGAGCCACCACAAATGTACAAAAAAAAAGCCAATGCTTCAATCGAACTCATATGGATAGTTGATTTTAAGTTGTAAGAACTGACCAAAAGATCATGTACGCTATGAAAGATTGTAGCATTCATACGAAACATATGGTAGCTTTTCCCTATAGTGCTTAAGGTTTCTCTTACCCAACCCATACCACTGAGACATGAAGTTCTAGGCTCATTCTTGTCAAGAGAGGTTGAATGGTAATTCTCCACGATAATTGCAGTAGCAGCTAAGGGCCTGCCATGTCTTGCTATAGATGCATTATTTGGACATCACACTCATGTTCTTCATCGGAGATATCACTTACTTCACTTTCGTTTTTTGAGGAGGACATCTGTGCATGAAAGTAGGAAAAATACCAACTTAAATTAGACTAGCTCCAATAGAAACAAACCATTTGTATACGTTGATAGTACAATGTGGCAAAATAAATGAGTCAAATGGTAATAACAATAGTATTACTTAGTAACATAAATGAGATAGATAAAACAAAGTCTTATAAGCCAATTGAGATGAAAGAAAGATAAAACATACAAGGCAAACTGCTTATAAGTTGCCTTCATAGGCATCCTAAGGTTTCAACCCAACTTTTACTTACCATACTTGGCATCATACTTGCTTTTAAGCCATTTGAATCGTCCTTCACTATTGTACAATGTCACAAACATTTCTCTCTGCTCCTTTACAAAAAGTTCAGATGCAATGAAATGCTCATTAGTCCCCATAACAACACCATAATCTTTGACCAACTCCATTACATCCTTGATGGTACACACCGAGGCTTTCTCTCTTTTTTGTGCAAATGCTACAAAATATGCATGCGCCATCTCACTTAATTCAACAATTTATTTTAGTTGGTGTTGCATGACTGCAAATCCACTCTTTGGTTTCTTCCCCTTCTCATTACTAGGACCACATGCTCTGTTCCCTTTAGCACTAAGTGGTGACTCATCTTCTTGTTCACTATCATTGTTGTCATCATTGTCACCTTCATGTTGTTCAACTTCATGGCCAGGTTCGTATTGCAGGAGACCAATGGTCTTCACCGGTGTTGCAAATATCTTCAAGCATCATGCGCAACAGATCCTTGTTTTGAAGTGGACCCTTCTCAAACTTGACGCATCCTTTATATTCCTGTCAATAACAATGATACAAATTAATAAATATAGGTGAGATTGTACATATGTGCATGAATGTGTAATATGTAATGAACTACTTTCTTTAACTACTTCCACTGTTGAGTGGTGGTCTTAATTGTTTTCTTGTCAGGATCCCAACCTAAGCCTTTATTCTTTGTCATCAATTTTTTCCCAGTGTTGTAGTCATTCTTCGATTTATCCCATTTGTTTTTAAATTATCTCTTTGTGTACTTTATTCCAGTCTTCTCAAATTTAACAATTACTATGGCATAACTAGGATTGTTCAGATAGGTACTTGGGCGATTACCAGTAGCTACTTGTTCAACAAACAATTTATATAGTATCCTAGTGTGTTCGTTATTCCACTCAACATTGTCATCCATGTGCTACGTTCACATCACCCAACCATGAATTTATTGTATTACTGTAATACGCAATGCAATACCACAATACATAGTTAAATTAATCCATGAGTCATGATAGAGATGAAATATAAACATGATTGAACAACTTTGAGCAAATAATAGGGTGTATACAGGCCTTAAATATTTGATGCATTCTTTATTCACAAGCTAAGAACACATTTAAGCTCTAAGAGAAAATAGGAGTTCATAAACTATATGCACTGCCCAATTAAATTTTTGTCCAAATGTTAAAGGTGGGTGCTTAGAGATGGATAGGTTGTGGGAAGATGATGAAAATACAATGATGCTAATGACCTAGGATGGAGGATGACGATAAAGAAGCGTCATGTTCCATGGTCAGATCGAAACAGTTCTCCTCATCCCAAGTTTCTGTCATGATCGTATGGGCAATGTTGACAGAGGATGGGAGAGGATGATACTCGCTCATGAAGAACTTCAAGGATTTAACGTCTTCTTCCCCACGGACGGCGCCATCTGTAGATGATCAAGTCAACGATTTTACAAAAATATGAGAAAGGAGACTGGATTCCTTGGAATGGATCAGCGAGAAAAGGGGGATGATCTTTATTACTTTTGAACCAGTTACAAAGGGTCCTACAAAGAGGACTAAACTAGCCCTAATCTATAATCTCCCACTGCCTAGATGATGTTGGTTGCCTTGAGTTGTTTTGATTCATGATTGATTGATCATGTCCCCATTGTCCTTCTGTCTTCTCTTATCAAACTTTAAATACCGTTGAAGGGGCGTTAATTATCCATCTAAGGAGATGTCTAGTGGAATCAATGCATCCGATCAGAGGGGTGGTTGCTGTTAGAGAGAGAAATCCAGTGATAATTGATCTTTGATTGTTGTCAGTGGAAGGTAATCGTAGGAACAATTGCATGGTGGTTGTTCTTAGGGAAATAGGGCCGAAATGTCATGCCTTTTGGGATAGATAAAGCGTGTCTTATCCACTGCACGGGAGAATCCCCTTAAAAGCAGGCCCTCATACCAATTCACAAACTCTCTGAGTTGTCTCCTAATCAAGCAAAGTGCGGAGTGATCCTCCTATTAGGGTACTCGGGAAGCAACTTTAGAAAGCTTACGACCACTGGGGTCTTAGGGCCTTAATTAAATATTAAATCCATATTTAAGGGATTATTCAATCCTTACTAGGTTGGCACAGCAGCAATACAGGTGGTAGTCGCTGCCAAGGTGCACCATCTGCTTGTTGTCCCTCTCCATGATCCTCTGCTTGTGCAGTCCGCCATGTTGGTCCTCTTGGTCTGAAGCTCCTCCCACAACTCTTCTAAGGAGATGTGCAGTTTGTGGATGTAAACATTGGCGGGAATTAGATACAATGGATCCAGGCAGTTTGTGGATGTAAACATTGGCGGGAATTAGATACAATGGATTCAGCCACTCGGTGAATTTACAATCCACTATCTGTAGGCAAGACGAGGTGAGTACAAGCATTCTATGCGTGCATGTATAGGTAGGTAATGAACCACCTAACATGAATAGTGGACAACGAAAGAATCAACATTTTGGGTCCATGTTGTCATCACAAACCTGTACCACTACATCAAGGTTGTGCTTGCGCTATGGCTTGGGGATATGTGGGTAGTCACTGAGAGGATTTCTAGTGGTGTACGACTCCTTAGTTTCGAGTGGTAGATCGAGACTTGAGGGGTCGGGGTCCAAGAGACCATAGATGCTCATGTCTTTGAGGGAAAAGTCACAGCCTCGAAACCCAACCCATATCCGCCGTTCCCTCTCACGTCTTGAACTTCCAGTCCTATCCGTCATGCCCTTCTCCTCATCAGAATGGCTTCCATCTGACAGGCCATCTAAATTCATGGCAGTTAATAAGCGCTGTCCATCATTTTCTGCACCCTTCTATTGGCTCAAAGTTATAAGCTCACCTTGACAACCATCCATCATCCTGACTGGCACCATTTTCCGCCACACCACCACCATGGTCAGTACCAATAAGTTTCACCTCATCACCACCATCCCCACCAATACTATGCTCCACTCTGCCACCACCGACTAACTGCAGCACTTCCACACCGCTTGGCAGCAATCAGCTTGCAGGTCTAGAGCCTCAAAAAGGTGCTCATGGGAGCAAAAAAGGTGCAGAGAAAAGTTGCAACAAATTAGAGGGAGAGAATAAAAGAACCTAGATGCGTGCATTAGTGGTGACCAATGCTTTTCCATTTGATTAGTGATTAACGGCTGCTTCAGGTTACGAGGCTCAAGAAATGGAACGGCCTATCACCACCAAGAGGGAAAATGGCACTGTCATAAAATACTCTCAGGAAGCCTGTAAGGCCATAATTTTTCCTAGAAAATCGACTTATGTTTTCCCTACGATTAGTATTGTTATGTGTAGGAATTAAGCTTTGGAACAACAGTTCAATTTTTACACACGACCTTTCCATCTTCCTAGTACTACACCACTAGTCGACCAGGGGACACCGAGAACAGTTGTTGAAGGTTATCAACCATCTTAAATAGCATGGCATATCACATCAACGTTTTGCAGCGTTAACTGGAACAACCAGCTAGCGCGTGCCCCTCACATAAACAGTACCAGATCAGTACTATCTGCTACTGTTCATGCTTCCTAATCTATGGACGTCGCATTTTTGGGTACTGTTGACATAACAGTACTCTTCGGTACTATGTACGTAAATAATGCTCCTCAAAGTATTCACACACGTAGATGTATTCCGTGATCAAAACATACGCCCACGCTATATGAGACTTACGCCTCATGCTTTGTCTCTAGCATATGTTTGACGTACTTACGTGGATATTTGTGGCATGTGAGGTGTCGTGTGCGTACGTGCGTATGTGCATCTGGGCTGTGTTCTCAAAAAAGCCTTAGCAAAAACTCACCCAATTTATGCACTGGGTACAGCTTGTGGCAGCCCACAAAGCTAGAAAAACCTACTCCTAGTGATAATCGAAGCCAAAATCATAGTAAAAAAACTCTGCTAAGCAAGTGTTCACTTCAAAATGTGAATATGATCATCCACAGTGGAGATGCAATGGACGGTCAGATCACCAGAGGGATAATAACCGAGGAAAATTATTTTCCCGCGGTGGTGGTCGATGCGAACCTTCTATGGAAAAGATGTCTGTGCAACTACAGTAGTTCCGAGCCCCAGCAATGCGCTCGCCGTCGAGGTAAATCCATGTTCTTTTCACTGTAGTCATGGTTTTTATTCGTATTTTTCAAAATAGTAGCAACAGTAGAGACATCGATGTGGACGATGTATATAATTTTAGACTTAAAAAACCATCTAGAGAAACTATTTTAAGAGATTGATCTTGTTAGAGATATATGTATAGTTTGTTATTCCCCGTTGTTATGAGGGGTTCTTTGCATATTTACCACCTGTACTTTGTGTATATATACTGGCCCATTGGGCTCATATGAATACAAGCGCTATTCATAACATGGTATCAGAGCCTAGGGTTTGTCATACCTAGGGCCGGCCGTGCTTGTCTCCAGATCGGATCGGCAGCCTTCCCCGAGCGCTGCTGCCTCCTCCTCCCTCACGGACGCCGCCGCCGTCCTCCGTCGCCACGACCTCCTCGGGGTGGCTCCATCTGCCGCTTGTCTCCGTCGAGATCGACGTCTCCGCGCTCGCTAGTCAACGCACGTCCCGAAGACCCGCGAGGCTGGTCGGCCGCCGACCCGGACGCCGCCTTCCCGACCTCCCCTGCGCGCGCGCGCTCCCTAGGCGCTGCTGCCTCCCGACGCCATCGCCTCCCGGACGCTGCCGCTTCCCGGGCCGTGCGCGCCTCCGGATCTGCCGCTTTTCCGAGCCCCGAGCGCGCCGCCGATCGGCGCCGCTGCCGCCGCCTCCCCGCGATGGCGTCGCCACCGCCGCCGTCGCCGGCTTCCCCGCTGCCGTCGCCGGCTCCCCCGCCGCCGCCATCGCCGGCTCTCCTGCCGGTTTTGCTTTGGTCTGGTGAATACCGACTGAGTCGGTTTCTTTTGTAAACCGACCGAAAAAAAAAACGTCGTTCTAACCGCCGCGCCGTCCAGCGTCGCCTGTTAGACTTCGTTGCCTTGGTCGCCGCGCCGTCCAGCGCCGCCTACCAATAGGCACCGTTTCCCTCCCTCGCTGCCCGGTGATCTTTGATGGTGCTAATTACACCGACTTTGTGTCTCACATGCGCATCCACATGCGTGGTCTTCGTCTCTGGGGCGTCCTCTCGGCGATGTCACCGCCCGCCTTGCCCTATTCCTCCGACGAGACCTCGCTGTTGCATTGCCCCGATACCGATAAGGCTGCCTTGAGGCGGCGAGGATAAAGCTGCCTCTGCCTACCAGGAGGCTCTGGATTCCTACAAGGATCGTCTGACCGTCTACACTCAGTGGTACGATGACGACGCTCGGGCTGCTGCTGTCCTCATCGCCGATGTCGGCCTCGGTTCTCTTCGAGGTTGTGGGACTCCTTCGCTTTCGGATGTGGACTCATCTTCGTCGGCGCTACGAGCCCTCCGGTGATGCCACATGCACTGTCCGTGGTCGCCAGAGCACTCTCTTCAGCAGGTGATGCTCTGTTGGCGCTTTTTACGCTCGAGTTCTCTTATGTCGGCGTCAGTTGGACTCACTTCGCACTGCCGGCTGTCGTACCTGTCCATGCTGCCTGGATATCCGTGCTAACCTGGAGTTTCAGCGGGTTTACGAGTTCCTTACTCGCCTTCGTCCTGAGTTCGAGCAAAGGCGTGCCCAGCTCCTTGCACGCCACCCTCGTGTCACTCTCCTGGAGGCTCTTACCGAGATACGCGCGGAGGAGACTCGTCTGAGTGGTGCTGGTCTGATGCCACTCCCCTCTGTGCTCGCCGCTCATCCGCCTGCTACACTGCCTCCTCCAGCGGCTACCACAGGTGGTGGTGGTCGTCCTCCGTCTGGAGGTGGTCGTCCTCACTGTTCCTACTGCGACAAGGATGGCCATATTGAGTCCCAGTGCTATAAGAAGAAGCGGCATCTTTCACGTCGTTCTTCTAATGGCACTAGTGCTTCTACGACGACATCTGCATCACCTTCTTCAGCAGCTTCTCTCACCGAGCAGGAGATAGCCAGACCTCGACGCCTGCTTGCCGCTTGGGTTCTCCTCGGCGAGTTCTGCGCAGTTACGCTCATCGACTCTTCGCACCGAGAAACCACCTCCTACACAGTCAGGTACCTCCCCGTGGATTCTTGATTCTGGAGCATCTTTTCACATGACTCCTGATCCTTCCACTCTGTCTTTTATTACACCTCTTGAATCTCCTATCAGTGTTCTTACTGCTGATGATACATCTCTTTCGTCTGCAGTCGAGGATCTCTTAGCAACTCCTCCTTTCATGTTCCTACATTTGCTCATGTTCCTCGTCTTACCTTGCGACTTCTTCTGCTGGGCGATTCATCGACCTTGGTTATCGGGTTATTCTCGACTCGACTCTTGTTGTGTTCGGGATCGCCACACGGAGCTCGGTTGGTTCGGCCCTCGGCGCGTGACTCACGGCGTCTCTGGGAGCTTGGTAGCTTCACCTTCCTTCCGCCGCCACCATCGCGCCGTCTCTCCGCTCGCCACTTCGTCTACCGGCTCTTTCCAGCGGTGGCATCACCGTCTTGGCCATCTGTGTGGATCCGTCTGCCGTCCTTAGTTCGCCGTGGTCTTCGGGTGTCTCAGAGGCGTGTCTTTAGATTGTCGGGCTGTAAGTTAGGTAAAGCAGATTCACTTCCTTATTCTCATAGTGAGACCGTGTCTCGGCGTCCTTTGATCTTGTTCATTCGGATGTTTGGGGTCCGGCTCCTTCGTTTGAAAGGGGTCATCGATATTATATCATATTTATAGATGATTTCTCTCGTCACACTTGGATATATTTCATGTCTTCTCGTAGTGAGGCCTTGTCTATCTATAAACAATTTGCCACTATGATTCACACACAGTTCTCCACTCCTATTCGTGTCTTTCGAGCTGACTCTGCTGGCGAGTACCTCTCTCGTCACCTGCGCAGCTTCCTTGCTGAGCAGGGCACTCTCGCTCAGTTCTCTTGTCCTGGTGCTCATGCTCAGAATGGTGTTGCTGAGCGCAAGCATCGTCACCTCCTTGAGACTGCTCGTGCCTTGATGATCGCCGCCTCTATTCCACCTCACTTTTGGGCCGAGGCTGTTTCCACTGCCACCTATCTCGTCAACATCCAGCCCTCTTCTGCTCTTCAGGGTGCGATCCCTTTTGAGCGTCTCTGTGGTCGTCTTCCTGACTACTCTGCCCTTCATCTGTTTGGCTGCGTTTGCTACGTTCTTCTCGCCCCTCGAGAACGCACCAAACTGACCGCCGATCTGTTGAGTGTGTCTTTCGGGATCTGATCTTGAGCACAAGGGCTATCAGTCTGGGATCTGTTGGTCGTCGGATACGGGTTTCTCGGGATGTGACTTTCGACGAGTCTCGTCCATTCTACCCACGTCTTGCCTCTCCTTGGCTTCCTCTGTGGAGTCTCTGTCCTTCTTGACCTTTCCGGATACACCTATATCTGTTTTGCCTCGCCCACCTGTCCCCCGAGTCTCCACATATTCCCCTATGGCCTCTCGCCGTTGTCGCGCTGTGTCGTCTTCTACGACTCATGGCTCCTCCCACTCTGATACCTTCTCCTTATCTTCTACACTCGTCGACCTCGTATTGAGGATCTTCCGGATGAGCCATCTTCTCCCGCTGTTCCATCTTCTTCGATGCTCCATCTTCCCCGATGGGTCATCTTCTCCTCGCTACGCTCTCGCGATCGCGATCGATTCGACCTCCTGCCCGTTTGCTTTTCTTTGGCGCAGCTACTCGTGAGCTTTGTCTCCCACGGGATGTTGTTACTCACCCCGAGTGGCAGCTTGCCATGGCCGAGAGATTGCTGCTCTCGAGCGTACTGGTACTTGGGATCTTGTTCCTTTTCCATCTCATTCTCATCCCATCACATGTAAGTGGGTCTATAAGATTAAGACTCGCTCTGATGGCTCTCTTGAGTGCTATAAGGCGCGTCTTGTTGCTCGTGGCTTCCAGAGAGCATGGTGTTGACTACGACGAGACTTTTGCTCCTGTGGCCCACATGACCACTGTTCGCACTCTTCTTTCGGTGGCGTCTGTTTGCCACTGGTCTGTTTCTCAGCTTGATGTCAAGAATGCCTTTCTTAATGGCGAGTTGCGCGAGGAGGTCTACATGCATCCGCCACCTGGGTATTCTGTTCCTGAGGGCATAGTCTGTCGCCTTCGTCGCTCTCTCTATGGCCTTAAGCAAGCCCCTCGTGCTTGGTTTGAGCGCTTCTCCTCTGTGGTCACTGCTGCTGGTTTTTCAGCAAGTGATCATGATCCTGCGCTCTTTGTCCACACTTCGTCTCGTGGTCGGGCTCTTCTTCTCCTGTATGTTGATGATATGATCATTACGGGGGATGATTCTGAGTACATTGCCTTTGTCAAGGCTCGTCTTAGTGAGCAGTTCCTTATGTCGGATCTTGGTCCTCTTTGTTACTTCCTTGGGATTGAGGTTACTTCCACTCCAGATGGTTTCTTTATGTCCCAAGAGAAATATATTCAGGATCTTCTTGATCGCGCCTCTCTCACTGATCAGCGTACTGTTGAGACTCCCATGGAGCTCAATGTTCACCTCCGACTCTTTGATGGCGAGCCTCTTTCTGATCCGACTCGCTATCGTCATCTTGTTGGGAGTCTTGTCTACCTTGCCGTTACTCGTCCGGATATCACTTATCCGATTCATATTTCGAGTCGGTTTGTTTCAGCTCCCACTCAGTTCACTACACCACCTTCTTGAGTTCTGCGATACCTTCGTGGGACTATCTCTCGCCGTCTCTTCTTTCCACGCCCAGTTCGTTCTGACTTCAGGCCTATTCGGATGCTACTTGGGCAGCGATCCTCCGATCGCGGTCTATCTCGCATCTTGTGTTTTTCTTGGTGGTTCTCTTATTGCTCGGAAGACGAAGAAGCAGATCGCAGTGTCCCGTTCGAGTGCAGAGGTGAGTTGCGAGCTATGGCTCTCTTGACAGAGATTACTTGGCTACGGTGGTTACTTGAGGATTTTGGTGTTTCTATCACTACACCGACCCCTCTCTTGTCGGACAAGATGCAGTGCTATCGTGATTGCTCGTGATCCGTGAAGCATGAGCTCACCAAGCATATTGGTGTTGATGCTTCTTTCATGAGGTCTTGTGTGCATGATCAGGTGATTACTCTTCAGTATGTGCCTTCAGAGCTTCAGATAGCGGATTTCTTCACGAAGGCCGAGACTCGAGCACAGCATAGCTTCTACCTCTCCAAACTCAGTGTTGTTGATCCACCATGAGTTTGAGGGGGGGTGTTAGAGATATATGTATAGTTTGTTATTCCCCATTGTTATGAGGGGTTCTTTGCATATTTACCACCTGTACTTTGTGTATATATACTGGCCCATTGGCCTCATATGAATACAAGCGCTATTCATAACAGATCTATTTATTTTGACTTTCGAATAAACCAAAACCCTCTAAAAAGAAGACAAGAATGTCAATGTCCATTTGAAAGTGCCCCAGTATGTCTGTGAAAAAGAAAAACAAGGTAGTATTGTACCACCCAGAGCAGTGATCAGGCAGGAGCGGTCCCAGGGAGGAGGTTTCGGCCTTTTGGCGGGGAGCCGGGGACACAAGGTGCCTTGCCAGTCTGCGTCGACGGACAGCTTTCTGCCTGTTGTACGAGGAGGATCCTTCGGTGCTGCCGCAGATAATTAAGAACTGTTCATTTATTTACCTTTATAACTATATTTTTTCAATTTTAGTCTCTATTGTAGGTGTAAAAAATCAAACATGTTATAGAGGGTAAACGTCGGTCATGCTATATGTCGGTGTCCACGAAGACGAGAGTGATATAAAGATTTATATAGATTTAAGGGGTCCGAAAGAATTACCCTACTCTTATCGGTTGCCTTCAGAGGAGATTTTGAGGGTTTCTCCCGGAGGCACATCAGTTTGAATGTCATTTTATATTTCTTATGAGTTTGAGTTACAAATGGAGGATGTATAAAGTATTTATATGTTTTTGGATCAATACAAATGATGAAGTTACCCTTAACAGGATAGCTAGCCTAAGGATACATGGGAGAAGTATTATCGTGCTTTCTAGGCATAGCTGCAACAGCCCATCCGAGCAACCTGGGACATCCGACTGGCGGGGTTGCGCTAGGGCTAGCTGTCACCCATGGCCTCTTACATCCGGGCGATTGCCTTCTAGGCCTAGCCTCCGTCGCCTCCTCACTCCTTGGTCGGCTTTTGAGGAAAAGGGGAAAAGCCAGCGCCGGCCGGCGAGGGAAACAAGGGAGGACGTCCCGCCGCGGGATCCCTTGTGGATTCGCCGCCTTGCTTCTGAGGGCGCTGAGCCCCGGCGGGTGTTTTTCTGTGGCGCCACCAGAGCTGCTCAGCCATGGAAGGCGCTCGCCGCGGTGAAAGCAGGGAGCGCGCCGCCATGGAGGAGGGCCATTCGGGCGAGAGGAGGCAGAGCCGCAGAGGACGAGCTTACGCGGCTTGGCCGAGGGCTGCTTAAGCCCTCGACACACACCACAGCGGCCAACTCCTGCGGCAAGCTTAGGCAAGGTAAGCCTTCGGTTGTTTTAGCCCTGTTCTTGACTTCTCAATCACCCCTCTCTCTGCCTTGGATGTGGATGGTGTTGAGTCCGTGACAGCGCCATGATCTTTGTGTATACGCTTCTGGTTGTATGTGCTCAACTGAGCTCTCGTAAGGCGTTTTGCTCCTCGTTTGTATGTGATTGCCAGGGCGCCATGAGCTCAGGGGGGCCTTGCCAGGGCGCCAGGGGCTCTGTACTAGTAGTTGGCCATCATGCGCCCCATCTCTTAGGGCGGTGTCGTTATTTACTAGCGACGTATGCTGCTGCGGTGCTGCCTTTTGCTAGAGCACAGGGTGCGTAGGGTCTGCAACGCCGGGGCGTCTACTCGTCGGCGCGGGGCGTCAGTTCTCCAAGTTCGTGTGCATAGGGAGACACAGTGGCTAGGAGCGCCTCGAGGTAGCAGGGCACTGTGCCAGGAGCCGCTCAGGTAGAGAGCAGAGCGTGGGAATGATGCTACTTCCTGAACAACAATGTGCCCTTCTTTCCTCTGCTACGTGGAGAGTGCTGCATTACCTGGGCCGCACTCCTTTCTCCCCCCTTTTTAGGGATCCCAAGGCAGAAGTACATGGCCTCAATTAAGGTGGCCATGTCTCCTAACAGCAGCACATCCTTGGAATTAGTCGTGATCATGCTAGCAAGATGATTTCTTAAAGCGGTGTAGCCTTCTAACAGTAGCGCATTAGAGGGCTACCTCCTAACAGCAGCGTGTTAGTAGGCAAAACTTCCTATCATCGACGAACATGTAGTTAGGAAGACATTCACAAAATAGGCTCGTCCCCTAATAGCAACGTGTTAAGGGGCGACCCCCGAATCATGTCACAATTGCATAGGTGGAGCGAAGATGTGAGAATCTCATGCCTTCATTGCATTGAGCAAGATAGTGTTTACATCTCAATAGGTGCCACTTGAGGGCATAAAACAAATTTTCAAGTGTAAAACTTGCAGAGCTTGTCCGCATTCCATGCATCCTTTAGCAGCTTGTCTTCCATGGCAGTAAGTCGGTAGGCACCCGATCTTAGGACCGAGGAGATGCAGTAGGGGCCTTCCCATTTGGGGCGAAGCTTCCCCTAAGCCATCGGGTCAGTGACTTTTTTTAGTACAAGGTTGCTGAGGAGGAAAGCGTGTTTCTTCACTCTGTTGTAGAATCGGGTGTCCTCCTATTCGTAATCGGCGTGCTTAAGGAGAGCTTGGTCACGGATTTCCTCAACAAAGTCCACCTCAATCTTGTGGTTGTCCTCGTTTTGAGCAAAGCTAGCAGGTAGAGGCCTTGAGAGCACTTCCACTCAGAGGGAGCAGTGATGAATCTCGGCAAGGAGGACCACTTCTTCCCCGTACACGAGCGAGAATGGAGTCCTTCCAGTGGAACAGCTGGGGGTCATGAACAATCCCCATAAGACATTGAGGAGCTCCTCTGCCCAAGTTCCCCGCTTGAGGGCACTTGCTTCGAGGCAACAGCGTATGCCTTGTAGGACTAGCCCATTAGCTCTTTTCCATGGCCCCGTTGGTTTTTGGATGGGCCACTGATGCAAAGCAAAGGGTGGTCTTGATGGAGTCACAGAAATCTCTGAAGGAGGATGTATCACACTGAGTGCCATTATCCATAGTAAGCTCCCTAGGAACCTCGAAGCGACACATGATATTCTTCCAGAAGAACTTCTGCATGGAGCAAGATGTGATGGAAGCTAGGGGTTCGGCCTCTACCCACTTGGTAAAGTAATCCACAGATACTACCAAATGCTTGTAGCCCCCCTTGGCCAATGGGAATGGTCTGAGCAGATCCTTTCCCCATCGTGTGTAGGGGATTGGCAGTGGCATTGTGATTGTTTGCAATCCTTTGGCATCCGTCGCACAACTTGAGGATGCTGAGGGCATCTTGCACTATTCTAGGCCAATAGAAGCCTTGACAAAGGGCCTTTGCTGCAGTTGCTCTTAGGGCAATATGAGAGCCACAGAGGCCTTCGTGCACATCAAGGAGAAGTAAAATACCTTCCTCTCTTGTGATGCACTTGAGAAGGGTGGATGCTCCATGCTTGTGGAGTTTCCTGTCGATGATCACATATGACTTGGCCTTCGAGAGTAGCCTGCAAGCCATTATTATGTCCTCGAGCTCCTTGCCTTCTTGTATGCATTTGATTATAGAAGTCATCCAAGAAGGAGGTAGGGCTGAAGTCTTGTTGACCCCTGGTGGCAGCTCATGATTAGATTTTTCTTCCACTATCAGTTCCTTTAGAACTTCAAAGAAGACTTCCAGAGGAAGGGGCTCCTTGGAGCCTGTGGTACAAGCCAAGCGATGAACTCGTTGATTGTCTCCACACGGGATCCAACGAGCTTCAAGCCCAGCGAACTGGCATTCTATCTTCCTCACCTTGTCCAAGTATTTAGCCATTGTCGGGTCAAGGCATTGATATGTTTTATCCATCTAATTGATGACCAGCTGGGAATCCCCCAAGATGAGGAGGCATTTGACTCCCATGGCCTTAGCAAGATGTAGGCCCAAGAGTAGCGCTTCATATTCAGCCATGTTGTTCATGGGGTTGAGGGATAAATGAGCCGCGTACTCTAGTGCCTTTCCTTCTGGACTTACCAAGCTGACCCCTACACCCCCTCCTATCAAACACTTGGAGCCATCAAAGTATAGAGTCCAATACTTGCTTAGTGTGTTTTGGCCATCTGTTGACACTTGGGGGTGCGGTCCACTCAGCCACAAGTTGGCGAGGGCCTGTGATTTGGAAGAGGTCCTACCCACGAGCTTGAGAGAGAAAGTTACTAGCTCTATGGTCCATTTACTATTCTTCCCGTGGCCTCTTTATTCCCTATTACCTCATTGAGGGGGTAACTCGATGTGATGGTGATAGAATGCCCTAGGAAGTAGTGGTAGAGCTTCCTTGATGCCATGTGCAAGGCATAGCATAGTTTCTCAATCTCTGTGTACCTTCTCTTGGTGCCCATGAGGGCCTTGCTGACATAATATACTAGGTGTTGAACTCCATCCTTCTCCTTAACTAGGATAGCGCTTACTGTAACTAGTGTTGCAGCAAAATATAGGAGAAGTATGTCTCCTAGTTTTCGACTTGCAAGGAGTGGAGGGGCTGATTGGTAGGCTTTCAGGTTTTCAAAGGCCTTCTAGGCTTCAAGATTCTATAGGAAGCCTTCAAGCCATCGAAGCACCTTGAAGAAGGGGAGGCCCTTTTCTGTTGATCGTGATATGACATGCCAGAGCACAGCCATGTGTCCCATGAGGTGATGGACATCCTTGGTGGACCGAGGTGGTTCCATGTCCAAGATCATGTGAATCTTCTTGGGGTTTGCTTCGATGCCCCTTTGTGACACTAGGAATCCCAGGAGCTTCCCTCCTTTAACACTAAAAGCGTATTTTTTGGGGTTCAGCTTGACGCCAACTCTACGAAGGTTGTCAAATGTTTCACAGTGATCTTCAATATGCGATGAGGCCAAAATGCTCTTTACGATGGCATCATCCACATAAACCTCCACATTACGACCCAATTGGTCTCTGAGGACGAGACAAATGAGACACTAGAAAGTGGCTCTAGCATTCTTGAACCCAAAGGTCATGCGTAGATAGCAGAATGTGCCCACAGGGGTGATGAAGCTGGTCTTCTCCTCATCCTCTTTTGCCATATGGACTTGATGATACCCTGAATATGCATCTAAGAAACTCATCTGCTCACACCTAGTGGTGGAGTCAATGAGTTGGTCGATGCGCGGGAGAGGGTAATCGTCCTTCAGGCATGCCTTATTGTGGTTACTGAAGTCAATGCACATGTGCCACTTGCCATTATACTTCTTGACTAGAATAGTGTTTGCCAGCCATTCTGGATGCCAAACTTCTCGAACAAGGTCAAACATCGTAAGCTTGTCAATTTCATCTTTTATGGCCTGGCACCGTTCTGAGGATAGCTTCCAGAGTTTTTGCTTGACTAGAGGACACTCGGGTCTCACCGCGAGGTGGTGCTGGATCACCTCCCAGGGACACCAGTCATGTATGACAGTGTCCATGCAAACATGTCAGCATTGGACTTCAGGACTTCTATGAGCTCCTTCTCCATTCTTTCTAGGAGATCGACCCCAATTCTGATAGATCGCAGGTCATTTAGGTCGAAGAGGGGCACGTCTTTTAAGTCTCCCTCCGATCGAGGCTTGAGAGAGTACTTCGCTGGAGGGGCACATTCTTGTCATGCCATGTGGAAGAGGCGAGGGTATTCCCAGTTTTAACTCTTTAACTTCGAGAAAGTTTATGTCACCAAAGTTGGTTGCTGCTTTGTGCTATAGGCGGTGAGCCAAGTCTTGCTCACTCTTGACGGAGATGATCCCATGGGGCCTGGTATCTTTAAGCACATGTAGTTTTGATGAACTGCTGCACAGAAGCAGTTGAGAGTTGCTCGCCCCATTATAGCATTGAAAGGGGACTCAATATCAATGACATCAAATCTGATAGCTTATGTGTGATGATTCTCCTATTTTCAAAATGTCATAAGGAGCTCGATCCTCCCAAGGGGTTGAATAGATTTTCCTAATATGAAGCCGGTGATGGGGCGATCGGATGGTAATAGAATGCCATGATGATAGCCCCCTGATTCCCACAGCTCCTTGAGTGCACGTAGGTAGAGTATGTCTGTGGAGCTTCCTCCATCGATGAGGATGCAAGAGACTTCACAATTGGATATTGTGGCAGTCACCAAGAGTGCGTCATCATGGGGCAACCTTAGGCCTTTTTGCATCCTCAATGTGAAGCTAAGGGGGATTCTTGCCCATTTGGGAAGAGCACTTTGAGAAGCCACCCTTACGACATTAACCTCTCTTGTGTACTCCTTTCACCAGCGTTTTGACCCATGCCCAGAGGTCGAGCCCCCCATTATGATGTTTACTTGTCTTTGTGGTGCATGGAATGGGAGTTCTTGCTTGGCATCTTGCAAGTGCCCCCAGGGGGTAGATCATCAGGGGCTTGTGTCGGGGGTGGTGGGATTGCTTGAAGAGGCATTGCCACCGCAGTACTTTGGTTGAAATAGAGTTTTGAAGATGTATTGTTCGAGACGGTTGCCAATCTTCGGGATGCCCCTACCTCCTTGCACATGAAGTGATGGTGACCATGTGGTGCGATGACGACGATGTCGGGGCTCCCCTGAGCTGGAAGAGCTAGATGCTCGGCGGTGTTGGCAATGATGCCCGCGCACAAGTGAGATAGAGCGCTCATACTGACTAGTGACTTAGTTTGGCTAGGGGATCAAGGACTTAACTTCCACTTCTTCATGGCAGGGGGACCACACCTTTCAACGAATCCGGCCAGCGGCACAGAGATGCGCTTAGTGCTTGCGGAGAAAAGGCTCTTCTGACCGTCTCGGCCATAGTCCTCTCGATGTGAGTCCCTTCGGCTCGGTGAATATGCTTGTACCACAGCAGGCGGGATGGCCTATTCGTTTGAAGGTGCTGAAGGGACTACCGGTGAGGGGACAACATTTGGCCCCAGGGCTCTCTAGTCACCCTGGCCAGGTAGCACCTTGAGGGCAGAGCCCTACATTGGCTGGTGGGAGCTGGTTTAACATCTCTAGGTGCAGGCGCATTTGGCCGGGCAGAGGAACTTGAAGAGGAGGCCATAGAACACCCATCCTTGGGGGTATGAGTTGAGGCCTTGGAGGCAGAGGTGATGGAATAAACTGCAGTGGAATGGGCTAAGTTCCTCCCCATCCGGAGCTCGGTGGGTGTAGCAGCTAGTAAGGGGCCCCCTTCATCATCGCCGTGTGGCATGTGGAGGGAGGTTGCAAGGATTTCCCCCTTGCCCTCTTCGAAGGACAAAAGCCCCATGCGCGCCTGGGTCAGTGGCCACTTGAACTAAAGGTGGCGCTGGGATTAGGGAGATGTGCTATGGGCCACCGGGAGGATGGTAGGCCATCATCATGTAGTCCACAACTTGGCATGCGGTTGCCTCCACCATTGCCTTGCAGTTAGCGGCGTCAAGCACCCCAGAAGTGGTGGTTAGCCCCGAAGCTTCGGTAGCACCTTTGGCTACTAGTCCTTGGTCAGACCATTCATCAGCCAACGTGAGGGAAGTGGGTATGCTTGGTAGCCCTGGGATGCGTAGGATATTGTCTACCCCGGGGTGAACAGCTTTAATCTCTGAAGGTAGCACGTGCCTCGGGCTCCTCAGGAGGGCAGATGGGTTGTCCATAGGCTCCTTGTGCTTCGGAGCTGGGGGAGGCTTCGCGAACTTGGAGTACTTCTTGGTCCTAAGCCATAGTCTTTCATTAATCAGCTACACTCCACATGGAATGTAATGCCCTAGAAGTCATTTCGGCATTTCCAGAAGTATTTGACGTATGTGCAAAATTTTCCCTTTTCCATTGAATCGTGGAAGGTGGGTGTGGCCTGCGAATTAGTCAAAAAAGAAAGAAAGAGGAGGGTTGGTGGGCTGTCCGGAGAGGGAGGCTAGGCTTTTCACCTCCCACCTTGGGCCCAGGTCAGCCCCCTAGGCCCAGCCGCCCCAGTCCCAACCGTACCCCCTTGGCCCAGCTGTCCCCCCTTTTTCCCCAACCCTAGGTGCCTCTTTCCTCCCCTTGTGGCTGCCACCCCCCTCTTCCCCCATGCCCACTTCCCCCTTACAATCCCTTCCCCAATTCTGCAGCACCTCCACCCCTTGTAGCGTTGCAAAAGAGAAGAAGAAGGAAGGGAGGAAGAATGGGAAGAGGAAGGATGGGGAGAAGAAGTGGAGTAGGGTGATTGGTGCTGGTGTTCAGAGGTACTTTCTTTGGTCTCCAAGGGTAACAAATAATTTCCTACCCCTTTTGTTCTTAGCGTTTTCTCGATCGGGTTAGTTTTTGGTTAATCGTTTGATCTGCGCAGTCTGCTGTCTTCTATGATTTAGGGGACCTTTTGTGCGAAATCTGGAAATTTAACTTCCTAGAAATTTGTAGAGTACTTCATTATATTTCTGTAGAGTTATCATTCACGTCATTCCGATAAACGGTTTAGGAGTTATGGGCGTTACCGTATTGCTGTGCAGTTTGATCATTCAAGTTCGGGCAGTCAGTGGGAATTAAAAGAGTAAAAATAGAAGATGATTTTTCCGAAGAACCCATGAATATGAAAGTTGTAGATGACTCAGATACCTAGTTTATATATTTTATTCATAATTGTTGGACAAGTTGATTGGCGCAGTAGAGATTAGAATTCTTCTGTGTAGTGGAGTGGGTTTTAGAATTTAGTTTCTGTTCATAGGCAGGTTCAGAGGCTCTAATGATTTTTATGAATTTTCTCATAATGACAGAAGTTGTAGAAAATGCTATAATATAGCATCTGGTAAAATTTTATAATTGTTGCAGCAGTGTATTGTCGGTGGTGGTCTGTAGAATCTCGTTGGTCAAAACTCAGACGCAGATTCTATCATCTATATTCCATTGCAAATTACGCCCTGTTAATAGCAGAATAAAATTATGGTGTCTTCATAAAAGTTGTAGCTTTTGTTTTGTAGATTTCAAAAATGCTATTTGTTTTTATGTTCTGTTTAGTAGATAAAAAGATACAAAAAAGATAGGCGACACTGCTGTAGTGAGCTAAGCGCCGGAATGGCAGTTTGAGAGAGAGTGGTTGAGTTTCGGGCTTGTAGGACCGGATAGGCAACAGAGGGGGGGGGGTGAATGGTGCCTTCAAATTCTTCCAAGTATCCACTCAACTCCTTTCTCCAATAGCTATTGAGCTATGAAGACTAGAGTTGAAGTCTCACTGAAAAGACAAGAAGAGAGACCGAAAGAGGCGAAAACACAACAGAGAACAGACTGTGGTCATATATTAGCAATGTGGTCGAAATACAACAATGTGATCATAAACATGACAACGTGATTGTAAACATGACAATGTGGTCTTAAATTGTCCTAGTCGTTAACCATAGGGAACAGCACCAACATGATCGGAAATGGTTGTAGTCAAAACTGATGTAGTCGTAGACAACATAATCGAATGCCAACTAGTGGTCAAACAATCAACATTGTCATAATCAGTCAGCACCGTGGTGGAAACCAACGTGGTTGTATGCCAACGAGTGGTCGAACAACCAACGTGGTTGAAACTAGCCTGGAACTCAAAAGATCAACGTGATCAAAATCAGTGCGAGAAACCAACATACTCATAAATCCAATCGACGTTCTAGATCGAGACTGCACTAACTATGACTACGTTAGTTCAAATTCAAAGGAAAACAAGAACCAACAGAACTAAACGTGGTCGAATAAGTTCTTGGAAGAACAGAGAAGAAGCAGAGAGGTGCACGACTATAAGATCCAGATTTCGAATAACTTTTGATTCAAGGATCAACCGGTCATGCAACTTTAAATAGAGTTGGAATAAGATCTCAAGAGGCTGTTCTAAGCTTTAATTAAGAACTTAACAAGCAGAAGAGGATTTTTCTATTGAAACTCCAAGAACACAAAAAAGAAATGCTGAGAGAGGGAGAAATGTCAATCCGACTAAGCAATTGGGTGTAGAATAGCCAAGATGGATTCAAGTATGGTTTCCCAACACCAGGCAAATCAGATCAACACCAAGACAAATGAAAACAAACTCTCAGATCAAGAAAGGAAAGAGCCATCCAAAGAACAGAGAGAGCACAACTGATACAACCACCACCAACTCAACTCCAAGCATACAAGCATACCTAGACATAGAAAGAAAGATGATATATTGCTCTGGAAGTTGATTCTACAGCCACTCCATCACGGAGGACCAAGAGCACAAGTGCTCCACGCAAAAATGAACGCACGCAAGAAAACAAGAACACTAGAGCGCTTCTGGATGGGTAGCCCTCCATTCATTTTATAGCCTCTAGATAGTGGGGATAACCCGTTAACCCCCTACCTAACACTGGGTTTTCTTACGCACCCATTAACACACACAGTATAAGAATGCTTTAATAGATTCCTTTTAATAGAATAGCTTCCTTTGCAGGTCTTGAGAAATTCACCAAAATGCCCTTCCACCACCTTCTAGGAAGCTTCCTGCTATCCTTGCCGACCATGCTTGCAACCACCTTGCAGCCTTAGTCATCTTTGGCTTCTCCTAACCATTCTGGACCTCAACACTTCCCTGTTCTAGTCCTGATCATTCCATACCTCACCATGACCTAGCTCCAAAGTCCTACAACATCACAAACAAGCAAAGCATCACATAGCATCGCACAATACATGGGAATCATCAATCTGCATAAATAGAATGTACTCAGAGAACAACCTAGTTGGTCTTATAGCACTTACGACTACTCGGATGCATAGGACATGAGATACTCGTACCCCTAGAAGACTTCCCAGCTGTCTACGGCCACTCAGCAAGTCGTTACGACTATCGCATTGGCTGCTACGACCATGAAGACAGATGCTACGATCACGTAGCAATCGCTATGACCATTGCTCACAGCAGCTATGACTTTACCAGACCTGGTCGTTACGACTTATGATCAACCAGGCAAAGTCTACGACCATTGACCATGGTCAGTAGAAACTATGCCATCGACCATGGCCAGTCAGAGCTATGACTATCGACCATGGCCAAGCAGAGCTACGACTATCGACCACGTCAAGACATAGCTACGAATATCAACCACAGCCAGACATAGCTAAGAATATCGACCACGAAGTCGTAAAAGCCTCTACCGACCACCAAGTCATAAAACCTACTGCCGACCACCAAGTCGTAAAAACGATTGTTGACTTCAAAAGTCATAAAATCGACTGACAACCACATGGTCGTAAATGCCACTACTGACCACATGGTCGTAAAGGCTTATAACCTCACAGAAGAGAGCCAACTTTTGCACAAACATCAAAAACCAAACTCAAACTCTCTAAACCAGGGGTCAATTACTCATCACAAACATGGGGTGACCTCCACATGGTCTCACAGGTCGTAATGGTGTTTTACCTTTTAGTTATGAATGTTATATTGAGGTTTTGTGCTGAGTGATGACTTGTGGATAGGTGGCTTCACTCCTGACCGTGCTTGAGCCCTTCGCCCCTTCGGTAGAGGCAAGTAAACGTAGCGGCTGTTGTTATAGTTTAACTTATTAATTTAACTGCCTTCATCATAACTATTGATGATTGGTAATTGATCCACCTTTAAATAAAGTTGCCTCGCTGTGCTATATGTCTTATTTTACATATTGTTGTTCATGTGGTTATATTCCTAATGAATCAATCATGACCATATCATGCATGTCATTTGCATTGAAGTTATGTCGCCGCACCTAGCCGCGACAGTACCTGTACAACATTGTACATTGCCATAGTACGATGCACACTCTTATGTTGCCAGGCAAGAGTTCAGTGGATCATTTGCACACATATGCATTTCATGAGGATAAATCTTATTCTGAGGTTTCAAGAGGTATTGACTCGTGAGAGTCACTTGTGGTATGAGGTAATATCTTGTGGTTGCTATTGGTGTGAGTAAAGGAATGGGCTTGTGAGAGTCACTTGTGGCATGGGATATTTTTCTTGTGGTTGTTGTTGGTAGTGGTTGTACTTTTGGATATGAATGAGACTACAATGTGGATGAGGAGAATTAATGGTTAATGTTTTAACATTGTAGCATGAGTCATTAAATTTAATGCTTAATCATCTATAGTTTAATTAATTTGTTAAACATTTTGCTTGCTGAGATTTCATCTCACCCTTGTATTCTCTCTCCTAGGTGATCCTTGAGCATGTTGGAAAGGGTAGAGCAGCATGGCACCATTACACAAGACATCATGAGTTTTATTGTAATAAGTTAGAGGATTTTTTATCATTTCTTTCTCTCAGTCATTGAGTACTGTAACTTAATAATGCTAGATAGTGGTTGGCATTAGTAGGGTTAAACATTCAAAGCTAGGTTGCTAAAAGATGTTATGGCACAGTTTTTTGTTCTTGTGCTATTTACTATCCCCTATTAATTGATGTATTATCATGCTTCCACATAACCTTTTGTTTCTGGGGAGGTGCTGCCAAATTATCTTGTAATCCAGTGGGTCATAAGTGTAGTTTAGTAACATCCCATGATAATGTGGTTCCTAGGGTGTTACACAAATGGTGCCAATGTTGTAGGTGTGAAAAACCAAACATGTTAGAGGGGGTGAGCATTGGCCGTGCTACAGGTCAGTGTCCATAAAGGCGAGTGACACAAAGATTTATACAGGTTCAGGGGTCCGATAGGACCGCCCTACTCCTGTCAGTGGCCTTCAGGGGGTTTCGAGGGCTTCTCCCAGAGGCACACCAGTTTTAATGGCACTTTGTATTTCTTATGAGCTAGAGTTACAAATAGGGGATACATGAGGTATTTATAGACTCTTGGGCTAGTAAGTGGGCCCCACCTTGGAGGGAGGAAAATATTCTCTCAACAGTCTTGGAATATAATTTCTTGCAAACATGGCCCCTTCCCGAGTTCAAAAGGCGCAACAAGTGACATGTGTCACCTGCTACACTGAGGTAGCTTAGCAGGAGGCAAGCCGCACAATAGGCTGGGCTAGCACGGCAGCTTTATTCGTGCGTTAATTGCGCTAGCTTCTCATGTGTGCATATAATACATGAACTGTGATCGCATTACTACCTAGCGAGAGCACAGCTAGGGAGGGGAGAAAAGAAAAGAGAGATTTTCTATCCAGTGAGAGGGCAGGGAGGCAGCGCAGCTATGATTTAACATCATTCGCATGCGACCAACGCGCTTAATATATCGTTAGCGTTTCATTTGCATAATTGTGGTTTTGTAATGTGGAATGCGCTAGGTAGTCATGTTTAGTTAACGGATGTGTTTCTGTAAGTAGCCATATATATTTATTGCAAATAACTGTAGAAATACGGGCCAAGAAAATAGCTAAAATATTTTTATGTATGTCCACTCATATATATTTATCGCTCTCATGTGATTACAGAATGGCCATTATTCAAGGTCCATGCTTTATTTTTTTAAAACAAAAAGGCAAAAGCCTAAAAAAAATATAGCATACTATTACTTCTACTAAGCACTCTTAGTTGTTAACTCACCTCCCTTCATTATATCTTTAAACTATTACTAATACCCTCTTGTTCAACTGTAGATGGTCAAATCAGCTGACATTGGGACATGGGACTACCCCACCCATGGAGAAGACGATGGAGAGTTTGCTAACATACTACGAAAACTAATCCGGTACCTGCGTTACTACTATTGCCCCATCTTTAGGGGTTAGAAGGCCCAGGAAAGCAATAGGGAGGCCTGGATGATGGCAGTATTCTCGTACTCAAGGGAAGGTGAGTACACCTCCTGCACCATCCTCACGGAGCACCTGAGGAGCAGTTCCACCAATGCCCTTCAGGACACCGCCCACTTGGTTTGTGCTCACCTGTGTGACATCCACAAGGTTACCATGCTGATCTCCCTATTTGTCTACTATCCATACCTCCGGGAAGGAGCATGCTACGGCGAGATGTTTGTCACTGGCTCTGAGGAAGACCCGCTCCTTATCCACCAGGTCCAGCTCACCTGATCTGTGGGAACCACCTACACTAAGGATCTAGAGGAGATCTTGGACTTCCACTAACTACAACCAAGTCGAGATTATCCACGCTTAACTCGCTAGGTGTGAGAAGACCTAGGCTGTAGTGGAACATGAGAGGGATGCTACAATTGCTGAGCTCGAGCGCATTGCAATAGCAGCAGCGGACCACGCTCTAGCACCCACCGGACCCCTATCATCCCCAACAACCCTGCTCTGATTCAACCACTCACTCGAGGACTATGCCTGAGGAACACCGCGTGTAAGAGCATGCGGTGTCTCAGCCCGCTTATCGTCCTCAACATTGGAGAAACCAGTCGAGGCTACAATCGCTTCAGCTCCAGCACTGCCAGCTATACTTGCTCCCACTCTCACTCCAGTTCACCCAGTGACTGTACCACCTACTATGGCTACAGCCTCATGGAGGAGTAGTCTAGCCTACGAACTATGTCAGTTCGTAACGCTTGCTAGGAGTATGTTTTTGTTTGAGATAATTCATTGTATGCCACTGAATAATGGCCACTTCTACAAAATACCATTGAAAAATACTTTCTATTATATGCCACTGAATAGTACCAAAATTCTATTATATGCCACTGTCGTCAGTTGAGTATTAGGACTGACCGTTATACTCTAAAAAAGACCATAATGCCCCTAGTAAAGATTGAAGAACTGATTTATTTAAAATAGAAAACAACCTCCACAAATTATGAAAATTGATAGAGGTGTTTTTGTTGGATCAAAATGGCGACAGAGGGGGGGTGAATGTCGTCTCAAAAAAAAATTCGTCCCCAACACAAGTATCAACTTAAACACGTTCTTCTCCAATAGCAACAAGTGCTATAAAGAAAAACAAAAGAGTTATGCTTACAGAAAATACAAGCCACACAGAGGGAGAACAACTAGACAAAACAACAAGACCAACCAAGAGAATCAACAATAAAAACCTCAGCCGGGGCCAGTTAAACTGCCCGAGGCCGGTCAGACCGCCCTTTAGGGGCCGGTCAGACCGCCCATAAGGTGCCGGTCTGACCACCCTTCAAGAGCCGGTCTGACCGCCATATTCACCCCGGTCTGACCGCTCCCCCCGAAAACCTGGACAGCAGACTGATTTTTCAGAACAGAAACATGGAGAAACCGATATTTGGCCAATTGAAGCAAGTGCAGCTGATTTCCTTTAGCCAAAGGTCTACACACCTATTCTAAACATCCTAGAGACTTCAAACAACAAGGGAATCAACCAAAAACTCAAGAATTTCAGAGATTGGCCAAGGACTTGAAAAAGTACAGAGGGAACATCAAAATCCAAATTCCTCCTCAATCATTGAATCTTTGATCACGAGCTTTTGCAGCTAGATTAGCAATGATCACAGGGCTCTCCAGACCAAATCTCAGGGCATCTTAAGAAGAGAAACAAGATTCACAACAAAACCCTAGAAATGCCAAAAACTTGAAAAACTACAGAGAGGGCACACAAAATCCAAATTACTCAATGGTCTTAAGTCCTTTGCTTATGAGATTTTGCAGCCAAGTTAGCAATAGCAGGAGTTCTCAGAGAAAAAATCAGGCCATCTCCTGAAGCGAATCAAGAAATACACCAAAACCCTAGAAAGACAAGGATGAACAGAGGAGGCTCAAAAGGCAAAAACTAAAATCAAACACTTGTCTCTGGGATTTTAGCTGACCAAATGGTCTAGAATCATAACCCCATCACAGAACAACCCATTTTGGTCCTTCCCACCAAGAACCAACAAGGAATAAAAAATCTCAAGAAATCATGCAGAGAGGTAACAAAGGAAAAACAAGCACGAACAGAAAGAGAACTTTAGAGATTTCATTCCAGGGAACGCAAGGATTACAGAGGAGTCCTGATACGCATGGACATTAGAACAAGAAGGATTACAAGCTCCTCAATCCACCCTCTCCCTCTCCCAAACACAAGAACACTCCCTACATGTTTCTTGGAAGAGGGGATGAAGGAAGGGGACAACACAACAGAACCTCTGTATCCCTCAACCACTAAAGACTCAAAGGTACAACCACCTCCCAAAGCCTCTTTTGACTCACAAAACCCTAACTCTCTCCCAAAGCCATGAGGGGGCATGCAGCTACTCCCTCTTATTTATAGCCCTTGGCTAATGGGTCTCCAACCCGTTACGCCCGCTAAACCCAAACAGAGCCCGCTCCCGCTTGTGCAGCCTCGCGAAATTACCATTTCACCCCTCCTGCACCTTCCGGGAAACTTCCGCGCTCCTTGTCGTCCAAGCCTCGCAACCACCTCGAGTCTCCGCCATCTTCAACACATTTCGACCGTTCTGACCTCGACACCGCCCGTGTCTAGTTCGGTCACCTCGTGTCTCGCCACGACTCCGCCTCGACGTCCTGCAGCCATCACAAACAAGAAACACATCAAATAGCACCACTCGATACATGTAAGCATAATAGCATGAACAAATCATACTTACGCATAATAGAGTCCAACCTGTCGAATCATCAGAATATGCATCCTAAGACCTTTGACCAGTTTTGACCAAGTCTGACCGAGCCCGATTGCACCACGCAACGTCAAGGTCCGAACCACACAAGCCAAACTCAACCCTCCTAAACCGATGTTAATTACTCATCACACACATGGGGTCTCAACCACATGGTCTCTCAATCTCCCCCTTGATGAGTATATTGACAAATCCAGAAAAAGTGCAAAGTTGAGTTTGTTTTGAAGAGTCCAACATGGTCCAAAGGAAGAAAATGATGCTAATGACTATGTCGACACAAGGAGCAAAAGAAAGAACAAGTTTTCCTCAAAGCTCCCAAAATGGCTTTTTCTCCGCTATTTTCCCCCTTTTGGCAATAAACACATCTAGGATGCAAAAGAGAGAATATGACATGGTATTGGATGAAATGGCTAAAGTTTGTTTATTTTAAGCATTTAGAGCCATGAAGATTATTCAAAATGACCATAAAGAATTACACCAAGCCATAACTCAATAAAAGGCTATCTAGATCATGACAAGAAATGTATAAGCTAGCTAGAACAAATAGATGACGATCTGAAATGTAGTGCATTTTGTGAGCATGTCAAGTCATCAATAAGCAAAGTCTAGCAAGAGATATCCAAGAATGATGTAGGCCATGTCAATAAGCTAAGCGGAACCAAGAAGCTAACATTGAGTCAAAATAGAGTGCTATAAGCTCAAGAATGAGACATTAGTGCAAGTACTTGGTTCTTTTTGTAGTTAAGCAAATTGAGCATAAGTGACATATTTTTCTTTGAAACTCATGGTTGTTTCCAACCAAAATTTTGTCATGTGCTAGATCTCAAGCCTTATGCGACTACTCCAAGCAAGAAGCTTAAGAAGGTAGTCTAGGTCATCCAAAACTCCCCCTGAGTTCATGCCTAGTGCAATGGCAAGCCGTCTCATGAGAGATCTTTTTGCTTTTTAACATGTTGTACTAACTCAGGCTGCATCAAGAGACTAAAATAGCTCAATCTAAGACTCAATAGAGATTCAACGCTCAACTCAGCCTATTTGACATGACATGAATCATAAAAGGATAACTCAAGAAAGACTAGTCTCGAGTGCTAACATGACAAGTTTTAGTTCAATTTGAGCAAGTTTAATTAACTTATCATGGCAAAAGCTAGTCTACACATATGAAGTCATAATAAATCTAGCAAATAAGCACAAGTCATGGCAAGGTGTAGAGCATTGTAAACATGTCATAACAGGATAATAATCAAGGCTCAATGTAGTTATATTACAATGCAGAATGCTGAAAATGCAAGAAAATCCAGCTCCCCCTCAACATGTGATGCAACTTTTAGTTCAAGTTGAGTTATGTCAATATTAAGCTCCAGAAGCTCCCAAATGAACTCCCCCTGAACCAAAGCAATAAATTGAGAAGCTGGGAAAGAAAAATCAGAAAAGACAGTCCTAAAAGCATAGACAAGATATAGAGGATACTAAGACTTAGACTGTCTCTCACCTACCCCATATGACTCTAGGACTATCAACTAAACCTCCAAAACACTAAGGAGCAAACACGTACCCTGTCTACCCGAGGGTGGCCCGACCCTCGCTAGAACCTATAAGCAGTGAGTGAGCTCAACCTAGTGAGAAGAGAGACAGCTAATAAACAGTATCCTAGAATCACAAGATAAGAGTAAAAAGTCTAAGCAGCTAGACAAGAGAACCACTCTAACCTATGCTAGAAGGACTAACCCCAATGCACCCCGAATCCAATGCAACAGAAAGGAGCAAGAGCATAATTAATATAATAAAGCAGTAAAGCACAAAGCTCCCCCTCACAACAGTCTATAAGGACAAACCACCCCAAGCTCTCTCCGTAGAACTGAAAACCTAGAGCTATCCAATGGCTTGGTAAAGATATCAGCCAACTGGTGGTCACTCTCCACAAACTGGAGCACGATGTCACCCTTTTCTACATGGTCTCTAAGAAAGTGATAGCGAATATCGATATGCTTGGTCCGAGAGTGCTGCACTGGGTTCTTAGCAATGTTAATCGCAGAAGTGTTATCACAAAAGAGTGGAACACTGTCGATAACTAACCCAAAGTCCCGCAGGGTCGAGACCATCCAGAGCACCTGGCTACATCAACTGGCTGCAACAACGTACTCGGCCTCTGTGGTGGACTGTGCAACACCGGACTGCTTCCTAGAAGACCAGGAAACGAGAGAAGTGCCAATGAATTGGCAAGTGCTAGAAGTGCTCTTCCTATTTATTCTACATCCAACAAAGTCTGCGTCCGAGTAGGCTCTCAAGGAAAGATAAGAAGAGGAAGAGTACCAGATACCATAGTCAATGGTAGCTCAAAGGTACCGAAGAATGCGCTTCACCGCCTGGCGATGAGATACGTGAGAAGAAGCCTGAAACCGAGCACAAAGACACACAGCAAAGTGTATGTCCGGTCTCGAGGCAGTGAGGTACAAGAGGGAGCCAATCATGCTGCGGTACTCCTTCTGATCAACTGGCTCGCCGTCCTCATCTGGGTCAAGTGTGGAGGAAAATGCCATGGGAGTTGACACGGGCTTACCATCACTCATGTCAAAGCGTCTCAGGAGGTCGCGAGTGTACTTGCCCTGATGCAAGAAAGTACCCTCCCGAGTCTGCTTGATCTGGAAGCCAAGGAAGAAGGTCAACTCGCCCATCATACTCATCTCAAACTCGATGCTCATGACATCCGAGAATGTGAAACAAGAGTATGAGAAGAGTCGCCAAAGATAATGTCATCTACATAGATTTGGACGAGCAGAAGATCAGTGCCATGCCGACAGATGAACAAGGTCTTGTCTAATTTACCCATTTCGAAACCCTGACTCAACAAATAGGACTTAAGCCTCTCATACCAAGCTCTAGGGGCCTGCTTAAGTCCATACATCGCTTTGGAAAGCTTGAAGACATGGTTTGGGTATTTGGGGTTCTCGAAACCTGGAGGCTGTCTCACATAGACTTCTTCCTCAATAAAACCATTGAGGAAGACACTCTTGACATCCATCTGATAAAGCTTGAAACCCTTAGAAGCTGCAAAGGCAAGCAGGATTCTAATGGCCTCAAGTCTAGCTACAGGGGCAAAGTTCTCCTCGAAATCTAGACCTTCAACCTGGGAGAACCCCTGAGCTATCAGTCTAGCCTTGTTCCGAATGACAACCCCATCCTCACTCTGCTTGTTCTTGAACACCCACTTAGTCCCAATGACATTGTGACCTCGAGGGGGCTCAACAAGCGACCAGACCTTGTTCCTCTCGAAATTTTCTAACTCCTCATGCATGGCATTGACCCAAGACTCGTCAGAAAGAGCATGACAAACGTCCTTGGGCTCAAAGGAGGCAACAAAGGCAGAATGGAGACAGAAATGCGACATGTCAGATTTTCAACGAGTGACTCGTTCAAAAAGGTCTCCAATAATCTGCTTAGAAGGATGGTCTTTTTGGATATGTCTAGGAGGTCCTGGATGAGATGAAAAAGTGACCTCTACCTCATGAGCTGAAGGGGTAGGAACAGAGCCACTAGCTCCAGAAGAAGCAGAAGGCATGGGCTGATCACCTCGAGGTGCGGTGGAAGAAGGCACCTCAATAGGTGGATGAGGGACCGGATCAGGTAGACAACCCTCATCTCCATCGTCCTCATCATCCACAAATATGGGCTCAGACTGCTCTAAAGAACCTGAGACATCGGGCCTAGTCTCTGGACTAGCCTCGTCGAAGGTCACCTCACAGGTCTCTACCATTTTGCTAGACTCGCAGTTCCAGACCCGATAAGCTCGCGAAGAAGTCGAGTAACCTAGAAAGATCCCATCCCACGAACGTGACTCGAACTTGTCTAGGTTCTCCGACTTCAGAATAAAGCACTTGCAACCAAACACACGAAAATGAGATACACTGGGCTTTCGCCCATATCTCAACTCATAAGAAGTGCGGTGCAAGTGTGCCCGAAGAAAAACTCGATTAGAAACATGGCACGCGGTAGCTATAGCCTCAGCCCAAAACTTCCGCAGTGTAGAGTACTCATCGAGCATCGTCCTGGCCATCTCGACCAAGGTACGATTCTTCCTCTCCACAACGCCATTCTGCTGTGGGACGTGCGGAGAAGAGAACTGGTGCTCTACACCTGTCTCATCACAGAACCTCTCAAAGTAGGAATTCTTGAACTCCATGCCATTGTCACTGCGGATCGCTCGTAAGGCACCCGAGAGCTCAACAGAAAGCCTACTGAAAAGATCTCAGAAATGTGTAAACATCTCATCCTTCGAGGCTAAGAAAAACACCCAATAGTACCTCGAGAAGTCATCGACCACGACAAGGACATACCACTTCCCTCCTGCTGACTGCACTCGAGCTGGTCCAACTATATCTATATGGAGCAGCTGTCCTGGTGCATCGGTCATAGTGACTGTGACCGGAGGATGGGAAGCGGCGACCATCTTGCCGTGCCGGCAAGGAGCACAAACTAGATATTTGACCATCTTGAGTTTCGGCAAACCACAAATGAGGTCGTGGCCGCTAACTCGGGTCAAATGGTCAAATCCAATATGACCAAGTCTCCTATGCTAGAAAGAAAGGTCGCGGGACTCAGAAGCAACTAAACACCTGAGAGGATCACCAGAAGACTCAGAAAAATCAGCACGAAAGATCCTCCCAAAACGAGAAATCCCGCAAACTAGACTACCCGAAGAATCAAGAATTTTGCAATTGTTTTTCTTAAAGCTCACCTCGAAACCGTCATCGGTAAGCTGAGAAACAGAGAGCAAATTATACTGCAGCTTACTTACCAAGGCAACATCTTTCAAAATAAAAGAATCATTAACGCGCACTGTACCTTTGGCGATGACGCGCCCAGATGAAGCGTCTCCGAAGGTGATCGTCTCATCACCTGGAGCACGGGCAAGGGAAGAAAACCAACGGGAGTCTCCGGTCATGTGTCATGAACACCCGGAGTCTACGAGCCAAACCTTTCCCTTCCCTGCCCGGCGAACCTGAGTCAAACAGAGAGTAAAGTCTCAGTACTGAGGTAAATCAAGAGTGATTTTGGCACCCAATACTGGGTAACACGTCGAGTAGAAGAAGTAGCCACACACGACTGACCTCTATCTACCCTACGCTCTCTATCACTCAATAAGCCAGAAGGTCTACGTGTAGACTAGAAGCTGTTGCTGGGTCCGACTGCTACAGGCGAGCGAGTTGGAGTACCGACAACACGCTGAACACGCCGCGGGTAGTCATCTCGACGGGGAAAATGAGATCTACCCTCAGAACAGCGGAAGTCACGACCAAAGGGAGCATGAGGACAAAAACCAGAAAACTCGGAAAAACCAAGTCCTCGATGCTGCCCAAACCCATCAGCTGAAACAAACCTAGACCTCGTGTTGGTCTTAGGTGCACTCAAGATCTGGGGCTGACCCTAAATACGCCTAAGAGACTCAACACGGTCTCTACGCGCGATCTTGGCACGCTTGAAGCATCGATCGATCAGATGTCCATCCTTCTGACAGAAGGTGCAATGATACTTCACCTTCTGAGAGGGAGAAGTAGCATGATGAAGCTTCGCCTTCTGAGAGGCCGAAGCTGCAGGTGGAATCACCTTGCTGTCAGAAATCCCTTGGACAAAGCCCGCAGACTTAAATTGGACTTTCTCGGTCCTAGGCTCAATCTCGATCACACCTGGTGCTATGGGTCTGAGCACGGCAGGTGGATGCTTCCTCATATCCTCGTAGAAATCATATCCTAAACCCTGATTAAATCTGCAAATCTTGGATTGGTCTAGAATAAGGTTAAGCTTCTTCTTGCCTCCTACAAATCTCTCGAGAATGTTCATAAGATACTGACACTCCCAAAAGAGAGAGGTGCAAGAAGAGCAGGGGGAAGAAGAGACAGCAGAAGGTAAGGGAGCAGAAGAAGAACCAATAGTAGAGGAAAGAATGGCTTGTGCATGCACAGTCGACTTTGAGGGGACAGTCCTACTACTAGCCAGTTGGTTCACGTCGCTAAGCGTCTCCACCTTACCCTTGGGCTCCTTCCCCACCTCAGCAATCACATCACAATGAGTTGATGGCTTCTCTAGTAAATCCTTAGTTAGCTTCACATATTGTTCATTCAAAGCAACGAGTTCAAGTTTTAGTTTATCACAACTAATGCATGGTGAGCTAACCAGATCCTTAGTCGCAAACTGAGCTAATTTGTTGTCATGATCAACCATCTCCTGGAATTTCTTAGAAACGGACTCAAGCTCAAGTGTCAATTTTGGACAGTTGGTGCAAGAAACAACAGGCTCAAGTAAAGAAGCATGCAACTCAGCAATTTTATGATCTGCCCTTTTTAAGTTCAATTTCAAATTATTGCAGTTTTCACACGTCTTGGGCAGATCGAGCAACATGGTATAAAGACCTCTAAAAGCATTGTCCTTATCCTCACATGAGGTGCAGGATGTAGTCTCAACAACAGTAGATGAAATAGGCGCTACTCTACTCTACTCATCTCAAGCTCAGCAAGCTGACTAACATTCTCTACCTTAATCATGTCTAGCTCAGAGGACACACTATCATGCAAGGTCCTTAGTTTCTCCATGTCATCCAGCAAAGCAGAACAAACATCACAATCGTCACGGGAGGGAGCAGATCTAAGTGAAGTAAGCTTCCGTGACAAGCTCTCTACTTCCTTCTCCAACTCGCTACACCTAGCTCTAGATCTAGCATGGAATCTACCTAGCTTAAGAAAAGCATCATTAAGCTGGTCATAGGTGGGGGATACCTCGCCGGAGTCGGAGTACAGCACGCTGTCGCTTAGTTCGCCCTCAAGGGCCATGAAGCACATGCCGGAGAAGTCGTCGCCGCCCTTGGGTTCTTGCTCGTCCGTTCCATCGTCATCGCTCCACCCCTCCACCTCGCTGAGATCGAGGTCGTCGAAGGCGGTGAGGACGCGGTGGAAGAGCTTCTTGGCTTTGCCAAGGTCGCGGAATTTTTTCTTGCCTTGTGCGTGAGCTGAGGGCTTCTTGTTGCGGTTCTTGTCGATGTAGTCATTCTTGCCCGAACCGCCGTAGTCACCTTTACCCTTCCCAAGCTTGGGGTAGTTCGCTCAAATGTGGTTGGGGCCACCACACTCGAAGCAGATCACGGGTCCTCCTCTCTTTCCGTCCCTCCTCCTCTTGTAAGCATGGGAGAATCTCCGAGCTAGGAGGGCTAACTGCTCATCCGCAAGCTGCTCTAACTGATCATCAGTTATGTCACAAAGAGCAGCAAGAGAGAATCCACACAGCGAATCAGAAGAAAGACCGTTTAAGCCGGCGGGATCGGTGACTAGGGCCATCGACTGTGACTTCGACTTGCGAGAGACAATGTCAATCTCGTGAGTCTTGAGGCGTGAGTACAGCGCATCAAAAGTCAAAATCGAGAGGTCCGTGGTGTCCTTGATGGTAGCCACCTTCATCTCCCAAACACGAAGGTCGAGTACAGCGAGCATCTGTCGAGCGTTATCCGAGTCGGGGTATGTGAGACCGACCGCTCAGAGGTTGCTCAGAATCTTGTGAAAATGCGCAAAACACTCATCGAGGGACTTGCCAGTGAGCATTTCAAACTTGTTGTAATCTCGCTTGAACTGGTCCTGTCGCACCGTCTTTATTTTTGTGGTGTCCTCATGGTAAGCATCGAGGGTCTCCCAAATATCGAAGGCGGACGAAAGATGAGATATGCGGTCAAACTCGCTACGACTCAAGCCTTGGATTATGATGTTCCTTGCCTTAGCGTTTGCCTCAACATCAGCCATATTTCCCGGTGTTGATGTTCTCATCGGCAGAAACAACAAACCGGACCTTGACCTTACGCCAGATGGTATACCCCTGAGCCTGGATGTATGTCTCCATTCGGCTCTTCCAGAAGGGGTAATCGATGCCATCAAAGACGGGAGGTGTGGTCGAGTACTTGTCTGTCGCCATGGCTTTAGAGATCGGTTAAGATCTATGAAGAAGAGCTAACTGGCTCTGATACCAATTGTTAGATCGAAATAACGACAGAGGGGGGGTGAATGTCGTCTCAAAAAAATTCGTCCCCAACACAAGTATCAACTTAAACACGTTCTTCTCCAATAGCAACAAGTGCTATGAAGAAAAACAAAAGAGTTATGCCTACAGAAAATACAAGCCACACAGAGGGAGAACAACTAGACAAAACAACAAGACCAACCAAGAGAATCAACAATAAAAACCTCGGTAGGGCAAGAAGCGCGAGGCGGTCGATCGCCCTTTAGGGGCCGGTCAGACCGCCCATAAGGTGCCGGTCTGACCACCCTTCAAGAGCCGGTCTGACCGCCATATTCACCCCGGTCTGACCGCTCCCCCCGAAAACCTGGACAGCAGACTGATTTTTCAGAACAGAAACATGGAGAAACCGATATTTGGCCAATTGAAGCAAGTGCAGCTGATTTCCTTTAGCCAAAGGTCTACACACCTATTCTAAACATCCTAGAGACTTCAAACAACAAGGGAATCAACCAAAAACTCAAGAATTTCAGAGATTGGCCAAGGACTTGAAAAAGTACAGAGGGAACATCAAAATCCAAATTCCTCCTCAATCATTGAATCTTTGATCACGAGCTTTTGCAGCTAGATTAGCAATGATCACAGGGCTCTCCAGACCAAATCTCAGGGCATCTTAAGAAGAGAAACAAGATTCACAACAAAACCCTAGAAATGCCAAAAACTTGAAAAACTACAGAGAGGGCACACAAAATCCAAATTACTCAATGGTCTTAAGTCCTTTGCTTATGAGATTTTGCAGCCAAGTTAGCAATAGCAGGAGTTCTCAGAGAAAAAATCAGGCCATCTCCGGCGAATCAAGAAATACACCAAAACCCTAGAAAGACAAGGATGAACAGAGGAGGCTCAAAAGGCAAAAACTAAAATCAAACACTTGTCTCTGGGATTTTAGCTGACCAAATGGTCTAGAATCATAACCCCATCACAGAACAACCCATTTTGGTCCTTCCCACCAAGAACCAACAAGGAATCGAAAATCTCAAGAAATCATGCAGAGAGGTAACGAAGGAAAAACAAGCACGAACAGAAAGAGAACTTCAGAGATTTCATTCCAGGGAACGCAAGGATTACAGAGGAGTCCTGATACGCATGGACATTAGAACAAGAAGGATTACAAGCTCCTCAATCCACCCTCTCCCTCTCCCAAACACAAGAACACTCCCTACATGTTTCTTGGAAGAGGGGATGAACGAAGGGGACAACACAACAGAACCTCTGTATCCCTCAACCACTAAAGACTCAAAGGTACAACCACCTCCCAAAGCCTATTTTGACTCACAAAACCCTAACTCTCTCCCAAAGCCATGAGGGGGCATGCAGCTACTCCCTCTTATTTATAGCCCTTGGCTAATGGGTCTCCAACCCATTACGCCTGCTAAACCCTACCGGAGCCCGCTCCCACTTGTAAAGCCTCGCGAAACTACCATTTCGCCCCTCCTGCACCTTCCGGGAAGCTTCCGCGCTCCTTGTCGTCCAAGCCTCGCAACATCTCGACTGTTCTGACCTCGACACCGCCCGTGTCTAGTCCGGTCACCTCGTGTCTCACCACGACTCCGCCTCGATGTCCTGCAGCCATCACAAACAAGAAACACATCAAATAGCACCGCTCGATACATGTAAGCATAATAGCATCAACAAATCATGCTTACGCATAATAGAGTCCACACCTGTCGAATCATCAGAATATGCATCATAAGCCCTTTGACTAGGTTTGACCAAGTCCGACCAAGCCTGATTGCACCACGCAACGTCAAGGTCCGAACCACACAAGCCAAACTCAACTCTCCTAAACCGATGTCAATTACTCATCACACACATGGGGTCTCAACCACATGGTCTCTCAGTTTTGCAATATGTCAGTAAGCTAGGAAAAAATTTTAAGTCACTGTTCAGGGAAAATGTTTGGATTTTTAATTTAAAAGCTAATAAAGGGTACTATTTACAAACAAAGATTAAATGAGGTCTAAAAATTCTAGAAAAATTCTCACATGCTCCTAACATGTCACAGAGCTCCTAAAAAATTATTTTTCATTTTTTATAGTGAATTTGGATTTCAAAAAATAGCTAAAATAGGGTGACTTTGGATTTGAATTTCAAAAATAGAACAAATGGAGCGGTAGTTCACAAAAGTATGTGTTTGAGTTGTACACTACCCCAATGATGCACAAATTTTTTTTTGTATTTTTGTCTATGCCAAGTTGTTCTATATTTAATTTTTATAATAGGGACAGATTTGAATTGAGGGCAGCATCGTCTTTTTCCAAGGGCAAACGTACTCTAACTGATGGCAATGGCATATAAAAGAATTTTGGTGCTATTCAATGGCATATAATAGAGAGTGTATTTTTTTATAGAAGTGGACGTTATTCAGTGGCATATAATGAATTATCTCTTTTTGTTTGCAAGCACCCACCCATGTACTAAATAGTAGATGTGTAATGTATTATATCCACATGACTGAACATGTCCTAAGTGCTATGTGCAACTTGATCAAAATATTGTAAAATGTTATGTGACCATCTTAGGTCTAGTGGTTTATTTTTTGTTTTTCTAATTTGCCTGGTTCTTGGAATCCTTTGTTGAGATATCAGGGAGTAGACAGCACGCACCACCTTTCCCAGAGATTTAACAGTGATTACATGCTTTTCGCTGCCAGCAGACAGCATGCACCAGCTTTCCAAAGTGATTTGACAGTATGTACCAGCTTTTCGAAGTGAGTGAACAGCACACACCAGCTTGTTAAGTGATTTGACAGTACATACTAGCCTTTTGCAGTGAGCAGGCAACACACATCAGCTTTTCTAGTGATTTAATAATACATACCAGCTTTTCACTATGAGTGGACAGCACGCACCATCTTTTCCAATGATTTGACAATGCATACAAGCTTTTTGCAGCCTGTTGACAATGCACATCAGCTTTGCCAGTGATTTGACAGCATGTATGAGCTTTTCGCAATGAGTGGACAGCATGAACCAGCTTTCCCAGTGATTTAACAACACGTACTAGCTTTTCGCAGTGAGTGGATAGCATTTATCGGCTTTCCTAGTGATTGTCAACATGTACCAGCTTTTCATAGTCTGTGGATAGCACGCACTAGCTTTCCCAATAATTTGACACTATGTACTAGCTTTTCATAGCAAGTGGATAGCACGCCCTGGCTTTCCCAGGGATTTAACAACATGTGCTATCGTTTTGCAGTCTGTGGATAGCACACACCAGCTGTTGTAGTGATTTGATAGCATATACTAACTTTTCATAGCGAGTAAATAGCACACACTAGCTTTTGCAGTGATTTGACAACATATACCAGCTTTTGCAACATATGGATAGCACGCACTGGCTTTTAAAGAAATTTGACATCACGTATAAGCTTTTCACAGTGAGTAGACATCACACACTAGTTTTCCTAGTGATTTGACAACATGTACTAGCTTTTCACATCGAGTGCATAGTACACACCAGCTTCTCTAGTGATTTGACAACACGTACCAGCTTTTCCAAGTGAAATAACAACGTGTTCAAGCTTTACTTCCCTACAGTGCGCACCAACCGCCAATAAAATCTAACCAGGCCCCACGACCAAACCTAAGACTCCGATCGAGCTGATCTCAAAACTACGGGAAGACAAGAGGGAGAAGAGGGGAGAGATACAGGATGTCATTGCGCCGTTGGTAGGGATGTCGAACTATGGAGAGATGCTTCGTAAGCGGAAGTGAGTGGCCAAGAAGAAGGGATCATAGCCTGATAATTCTTGCAAGGATGCACCTGTGCCACCGAAGTTTCTGTGGCCGTAGTGTGACTGCGGCAATCCAGCACATATTATTCAGTCCACATAATCAGCAACTGCTGCCTAGGTGGACTACACATGTGTCAATGTTCTCGTAAGCATGTATTTGCTATTTCACAATGCATGTTCTATTTTGCACATCTATAACTCACTCCATCCATGCTGGCAGACCACAGAGCGTTGCTATTTGTTCTAATGGATAGACAACCTAGATATATACGACAAGACATTCATCGAGCAAAAATACACGCTCAACTACTCAGTGGCACCTGAGAGATTTGCATACTGAAAGTAGTAAACCCTAGATGACAGCGCAAAGGACAAGGATAACACGTTGGTGGTCCCTGAAGCCCCAGTTGAACACCAGGTTATTTCTGACTGGGACAAAGCTACACAAGTTATAGAAGCTGAGTACTGGTCCCAGGTCATGAGGGCGAAAGCCCACGAAGGAGGGAAGGGAAAGGCACTGATGGAGCCAAATGTATATAATGACTTACTGCAACCATGGCTTCCAAAAGGCCCACATGTATCTAAGCTATAGTTGGGGTTGATGATTTGTGCATGTTACCACTTGTATCATATGAGAATTAAGGCAAATATACACATCTAACTAAATCCTATGTGCCATATAATTTGCACATTCATTGCAAACTTCTTTGTCGGTCTACACATAGTCCATTACGACAATTGTCTGCAACAACGTATCTTTACTACTTAACTGGGGAGTTTGTGGTGGTGATTCAATTGCCCCTCCGAACCTAGGGCTGGCAAAAAAGCTCGGGCTCGTGAGCCAGCTCGGGCTCGGCTCGAGCTCGTGGAGGCTTGGCTCGGCTTGTGAATGAAACGAGCCGAGCCGAGCCAGCAAAAAAGCTCGAGGTCTAAACGAGCCGAGCCCGAGCCAGCTCGCGAGCCAGATTGGCTCAGCCCAACTGTCGATGGCCTGATGCCTTATCTTCTACGGACTCCCAGGCCCCCGGCCTCCCCCACTCAGTCACTCACTCGACTGTCTCTCTCCCTCCCGGTTTCCTGTCTCTCCGGCGTCTCCGCTCACGCGGTCACGCCGCACGCCCCCTCCGGCCCTCCCTATTTCCTTGCCCCGGCGCCGGCCTCTACTCCGGTCTCCTCCTCACGCCGCTGCGTCGCACCGCTGCGGCTTCCCCCTCTCCTGCACCTCCTTGCCCATCGGCGGACGGCGCTGCTTGGTGAGTCACGGCCCAGCCGCTCCCTCCTTGCCGCTTAGCGCCGCCTCCCGCGCCTCCTTGCTTCTCGGCGCCGCCTGGTGAACCCCGGTCAGATCCGGTCGATCTGGTGCTTTTCCCCATCTCTCACCCCGATCTATTGGTTTTGGCTTGCTATTTTTGTGTGGTTTTGCTTGATGGATAGGTTGAGAGGCGGGTGGCCTCGGCTGACCACCGCCGGCTAGCTGTCGCCCGTACGCCGGGGGAGTACCGGTGGCAGCTAGCGAGGTGGCTTGGCCGGTGGTCGCACGCAGTCGCCGCCCTATTCGGTAAACCTCTTCTCCCCTCTTCTACCTCTGGTGATATGCTTGGCTTGGTCCCATGTGCTCTACTGAGGATGAATGGCTTATGGTTTCTAGTTCAATGTTGGCTATACTGGATGAATGTAGTATGTTGATGTGAATCTTGTCGGGTTTACCTTTACTGGTGGTTGATGGACTGGTGGCGAGAAGGGATTAGGGTTGGGCTGGTTGCAGTCGCTTGCTTGCGGTTCTCCCGTCACTGTCGCCTTACTCCCGTCGGCTTGCCGTGGCTTCGTCTTCTCTGTTGGTTTCACGTTGTTGGCTCGCGAGCCTGCTCGAGCTGGCTTGAGCCGCACCACGAGCCGAACCGAGCCCACAAAAAAGCTTGATATCCTAACCAAGCCGAGCCGAACCGAGCCTTCATTCCACCAAGCTTTCACGAGCCGAGCCGGGCTCGGCTCGGCTCGTTGCCACCCCTATCCGAACCCCATGCACCTTCCTAAAAATTTCTGCATAGACACAAGCAAAAACATAGTAGAATTTTGAGCCAAGTCCTCATCTTATCGGTCTTTTTATGAAATTAGCACATTTTTATTTAATATTATTTTAGGGTAGTTTGGAAGTATTTTAAGAAACGAGCTAACGAGTTAAGCTAGAGAAAAATCTAAATTAACGAATACAATTGAAGCAATTTTGAACCGAACTAACAAGTTTTTTTTGCTAACCGTACCCCTGCTTGCTGCCGTGCCCGCCCGCCTGCGGAGTGGCTCAATAGGTGCCTGCCAAGTTGCGCCGGTTCAATTGTGCTTGGGGCCATCCACCTAACACACCGGGCCGCTAGTCGCCACGCTGGCCCGGCCTGTCGCGTGGCTTGTCTTCTGCCGAACTACTCTAGTGCAGCAGGTGACACGTGTCACTTGTCGCACTTTTTGAACTCGGGAAGGGTTTTTTTTTTTGCAAAAACGACGTTCAAAGGCTAAATTTAAAAAAAACATAGCTGCAGTATTAAATACATCAACAGTTGATAATTAATCCCACCTTTTTATATTTAGTGCACCCAAGAGAGCATCTTGAAGGTTACGTGACACTGTTACGTGGCCTCCACAAGTTAACTGTAGGATTACCTACTTGTATGCTGCAGCTATTATATCTGTAAGCAGTACGTAACCTCTATTTCAGCTTATGTTTTATAGTTTATATATTTCTCCGTCAAATAAATAGGATAGTTTTTTGTTATCATTTTAAAGCGGTTTATCGGGATAAGCATTTGCGCTAGGATCAAAAGGAATAAGTCACAGCCGAAAAGAACACAACCAGTATTGTTCATGTACTGCGGGTACCCTGATTTGCCTTTTGCTTAATTGCTTGCTGTACCCTCCTGGGCTCCTGGCTCGTTTCAAGGTTCTTAGGGTTCTAGATCCTGGTATGTAGGATTGGGATCTTAGGATTGGATCTTAGTATTACGGGAGAATCATACCTCAAAAAATTATTATTTAGAAGATTATAAGATCCGGTCTACTATTTTATAGGATATCATCTGATTTAGATCCAATGTAGGATTGAGATTGAATTGGTCCAGCACGAGCAGTATTCTACAACAGGTCTACCAGGCCACATGCTAGATGGGTGATAGGTCGAGTACCAATTAATAATTTTTACTATGGTCGGTATGAGTCGAGATCCAGATGATCTTGATTCTTATTCTTATTTTCTTATGGTTAATTTGCACTACAATGTAGTAGATTAAGATGTACGAAAAAAGATAATTTCTATCAAGATGATATTAGTTTTTTTTCTGTGTAATGTATGTGCACTGCCCTCTGCAGCTCTGCTCTGGTGCGGTGGTGCCCCGCCTGCTTCCCACCGTTGATGCCTCACTGCTCGCTGGTATCTCCAGGGCCCAGGGGTGGAAACAGATCGGATACGGTCGAATAGTCTCAAATACGAATATGAATCCATATTTTTAAAATGAATATAAATACGAATTCGAATATTCTTAAATATGGATACGAATATTCTCGAATGCGAATACGAATATTTTTAAATACGGATTTTCTCGGATACGAATATCGGATAAAAATGGATTCCTAACGGTTTTGCCGATTTTTCACCGGTTTTTTTTGACCGGTTACCGGTTTTAAACCGCCTAAATTTAAATTTTGAATCACAAAATTTGAATGGATTTTTCATGGGTTCTAGAAACGGATCGAATACAAATCGAATAGTCTCGAATACGAATACGGATACGAATATTCTCGAATACGAATGCGAATACGAATACTCTCAAATACGGATACGAATATTCTCGAATACGAATACGAATATTTTCGAATACGGATTTTGCTTACCACATTCGTGTTTTCTCGGATACGAATATCGGATAAAACGAATTATCCGTTATCATTTTCCACCCCTAGGTATCTCCTGCTCACTGTCTAGATTTATCTGTCTAATTACTCTATACACAAAGACCAAAGTGATACAAAATCTATATAATATTAATAGAATTCAACCCTGCGTACACCTAGTAAATGACATATTTCAATCACTCGGTATTTTTCACACACCTAGTAATGACATATTTCAACCACCGAGCATCTTTCACATTATTAATAACTACAATTATTTCTACAATGGTGGTGGTTCAGTGGTAGTAGTACTAGAAGTAGTCGTAGATATTTATTTGTCTACAGCGGCAGTGTAAGCAATAAAATACAAAGCTATCTGGAGTAACAAGAGAACAACCAGTAAATGACATGTTTTAATCACTTGGTATTTTTCCCACACCCAGTAATAACATATTTCAGTCACTCAACATCTTTCACAGTATTATTGATAACTACATTCTTATTTCTACAATGGTGGTGGTGCAGTGGTAGTAGTACTAGAAGTAATCGTAGATATTTATTTGTCCACAGTTGTAGTGTCAGCAATAAAATACAAAGCTACATGGAGTAAGAAGAGAACAACCGACACAGCGCTGAAGCACATTTATTCTTGTCTCATCTACTTTTGCTGCATAGATTACGCCCCTGGATTAGCAAAATATTAGAAGTAGACGAGTCCTCTAGTTATTTTTATCGCAATGTACCACTTTCTAATTACTTTGCCACGCAATATGGAGTAGATCAGCACTACTGTACCGAGAAACTATGGAAATAAACTAGTTTCATCACTTTATCCGGTTTTGTCGATTTGCCGCAAGTTCGCGCATGATTCCATTGGATTACGCTGCTAATAAAGATTTTCGGTGCCACGATATCTTATTTATACTATTAATATTGAAGTATACTGTCTACCTTTGCTTATCAATTTAAATTTTTTAGTGAAGTAACAGATAAATAAAACATAATATGTTATTACAGCCCAGAGATTCTACATTCAATACCCAGCTAAAGTAATATTAAAAATAATTATTACGGGCCATCAGTTCAAGTCCACACGGTAGGCGCCTGAAATTAAGACCTAGCTAATATAATACTAAAAATAATAATTGTGGGGCACTTTGAGTAAAAGTTGTACGAATAGTATAGGCGTAAGCGGGTGTTGACGTATTTGACTATGTTTTTTGTCAGTTTAAACTTATAAGTTAATTAGTTGGTATATAAAATTTAATATATAGAATGTAAAATAGCATATACCTACGAACTCCCAATATATCGAAATATTAATATTTCTAAGCTTTCTGGAAGTAATATATGGATTATTCTAGAAGTTTTCTACGGTTCATGGAACTATCAACACAAAACAACATATACTTCCATCTGTTCATTTCCTAAAGTTTATCTCGCAAGGGTCACCAATTGGCACTACACTGTTAGACTGGACTCAACAATATTGGCTCTGTTTTTTTTTTTGCTGCGGCTTGTGATTTTTGGCTGCGGTTTGTGACTTTTTAGCTGTTTGTATGAGCGATTACAGAGTAACAAAAACCCACGTGCGGTTTTTGGCAATATAAATAAAGTTAATAAAATATGTACTATAATTAATTAATAGATCTTATCTTAAAAAGATACTCCGTTTAAAAGCTAGGTATTGTAGAAAAACCGAAAAACAGCTTTTAAAAACTGAAAAAACAGGGCCAATAACGGATTGCATACTGTCATGGATGTGAACGCCACGAAATTTGGGGGAATTCTGCGCTTGTTATCTTCTTTCACATCATAAATCTTGCTTTTCGTAAACTACCACTTTAGCCTGTACTTGACCATATCCCGGTACGTACAGACAAGTATTTAGTACAAAATGCTTGTGAAAAGTTGATCGGAGCGGTATCCCTCACAGACCAAGAAGCAAGTCAGAGACTTCATTCGGTAGTATCAGTTTTTATCTGCCGGTAACAATGAGACCATTATTACTTGCTATTACAATATCATCAACTGAATAGACATAACTTCGATCTCACCCTTTAGTTGTTTGTTCCTTGAAGCTTCCCAAACATAGCGTGCATTCGCAACCATACTTGGGATCACATCCACGTGCATCTGTTTATCCTCATGAGAATTAAAAACGGTAGGATTGTTAGTGCTAATTTGAGTTCGTTGCTCTTCACGCACGACAAGGTGGACATGAAAGTGTACATTGCCTGATGATAGCAACTGAAGGCCAAATCAGCAGCAGCGTATGGCTTGTCCTCATCTTTGTTAGAAAAAATAAAAATACTTAGAAGCCACAGGAGGATGGTTGTACGTGGTGCCCAAAGAAACTTAGCCAATAGTTTTGTAGTGAAAGTGAGATGTTTATCAACATTGGCATCAATTTTTTAATACAGCTGATGATGAGTTGTACCAAATTAAATGCAATTAACCACGAGATATGCTTATTTTGTCTCATACAATTGTCTAGATGAGCATATCTAGTACACATTAATTGGCTACATATATGTATACAGATCTAATGTCCATCAATTCTATCGACCTGGTGTACATCCCACCTGTACGGGGATTCCCTGTGCCTACTGTGCGTGTTCACATCTGTGTTTCCTCTTGACCTGGGCTGAGACTTTTTTGGTGGGTCCACTCCTCTAACGTAGTGATGGCTGGACGCGCACCCCCGCATCCGGGGCTATGCATATACATTGTACATCGATGTGGTAAAATTCAGGGAGGCCTTCAGGCAGTGTAAATTACCAAGTTACGTTGTACTTGACCGTACTCTAGTGCGTACAAACATGTATATAGACAAAATGCTTGCGAAAAGTTGATCGGAGCAATATCCCTCACAAGCAAATCAGAGACTTCATACTCAATTTTTATGTTCTGGTAACAATGAGACCATCAGTAGCTGGTAACAATGAGACCATTATTAATTGCTATTACAATAGCATCAACTGAGTAGACATAACTTCTCATCCTTTATTTGTTTGTTCCTTGAAGCTTCCTACGCATAGTGTGCATTTGCAACCATTCTTGGCTTCTAAGTTGCATGTGTTGAGGTCTCACTTGTCAGTTGTCACCCCTGCTGAAGAACGATTTGCATGTTGGGCCAGTGGCAGAGCCAGAAAATAGGAATAGGGATATTCAGGGGCAGACCGTCCCTTCAAACGAGCTATGACGGCCGCCTGAGCTCCTTGCGGGCGGAATAAGCCCCACCTCTCCACACCTCCCAATACCCACAGGTGTGGTGCCCATCGAGACGAGGACTCAAGGTAGAAGACGACCAGGGCACCGCTCATGGGCCTTTGCTCTTTGTTGGCCTCATCTCATGGGCTGCTTTGCCGTTGAGTTGGGCCTAGCCTGCAACCCACTAGGCAATAATGCAGCCCAGGCCCAAGGGAGGTAGAGGTGCAGTGCATAGAGGAGGCTATAGCATTGTGCTGTTTAGGATTAATGATGTGCTGTAACATAACTAAGACTTCCTCTAAAAATACTAGGAATTTCATCCTCTAAAAAAGGACTTTCATGCTTGGGCCCCCTTATCAGTACCTGAGTGTAAGATCGAGGAAACCGACTAGAGAGAGATGAATAAGCCTCTGCTCCAACTGGTCATAGGGGGGTATATATACACACACCATAAAAACTAGCCATTGAAAATAAAACCACTGAAAAATCAGGATTTTCGATAGTACCGTAGGCAAAAGTCCGGAACTACCACTCCCCTCACGACAGTTAGAAAACTAGCCGTTATTAGCAAAATTGGAAGTACTGCCACATAAAGTTTGGTACTACCGATCATCAGAAGTACCGCTCTATACATGCAGAACTACCAATTTCACTAGGGAGAAGAAGACTTCCACGAAGGTGTCTCTTTGGAAAAAAAATATACCGCGCCACACAGGCTGGTAGTTTTGATTTTCCTGACAAGTGCATATACTTCAACAAACGTTACAAAACATATTTGCAAATTATAGTATTATGCACATAAGGATAAAACATGATTCCCAACAAGATGCAAAACACATTTGCACACTTTTGGAATCATGACACAAAGTGTAGATACATGGACTTAACACGTTTGTAAAACACATTCGCAAACCTAAGTCACATGCTATAAGGATTATGTATGAGATTCAATCATTTATAAATTACATGGACTTCAACTCATGTATAAATTACATGGATTATGTATGAGATTCAATCATTTATAAGGATTATGCTAATATAATTCTCATACCACAAAGAGTAGGAAACATGGACTTCAAACACTTGCAAAACACATTCGTAATATATAGTCCCATGTTACAAGGATTCAACACATGAGCTTTAACTATTTGCAAAACACATTTGTAAATATAAGCATCATGCTACGGGGAGTTAGAGTAAGTGAGGTTGAGCTATCAACACATGATAAGACTCAAGTTATTAGACATGACCCCTCTTAATAATACGGCAATATATACTAGCAATCTGGTCTTCCAACCAAACATCAATACCGGTAAAAGTTTAAGAACACATCCTTAGTCATACCTAGTCATGTATTTGCCTTGAGTCATTATCTTGATATGCATCAACCCATGATGCATATTTCATTTGAACTTCATCAACACATGATGGATCTTCACTTGACTTGATGATTAACATATAATCATCTCCTCTTGTACATGCATCAACTCATGATGCATCCTCTTCTTGATGGAATTCAACTCATGAAGCCATCTTCGATCCCGCATCTTAACTTAATGATCTTCAACACATGAAATCATCCCAAGTCATTCTCATTTGTGGAACCTAAGTTATTCATCCAACTTATAGAAAATATTAGTCCACAAATCAATTATCATCAATTACCAAAACTTCACCATGGTAATTCATGACAGTCTCAACAAATAATGAGATAAAAGATTGATTTACGAGTATACAACATGTACACAATACTTATATACTCTAAAATAAGCTTTCAAAGTAATTAACTCATTTAAGTGGGAGTGTTTATCTTTGAGATTAATTGCTAGAAAATGTTACATATCCGGTTATCATTAATTATCCAACCATTAACATATAATGAAGAACTAGATGACAACCTGATTATGAGTATGTATGAACTACACAAGTTATATATATATACTCAAGCGATATGTTTCAAAGTAAAGATCCTTAGTATGTGGAAAAAGAAATATGGGTCAATACTAATGAAACCACAAAATATAGAGTGAACTCCTTCTAAATGTGTGTATGCAAGAATATATAATGAAAACATATGCATATATTCATTTTAGACTCTTGGTAGAGTTCAATCTATATTTTACATCCGAGGAATGCAGCAAAATATAAGAATGCAAAGTAGAATGCATACCTTTGTTATTTTTATCTTTTCATCTAAATGAGACTACGTAATGTCAAATCAATAAATAAGTTAGTCTCATAATTAGATTTGTCATTATCACCAAAACTAACTTAATGGAGTTTGAACTTACACTGCTGTGTAATTGGTGAAGTAAACACTGGTGGAGGTCACCCATGTCCATGCCTAATTACACATCGGGCAAAACTTTCTTCCCACGAACTTGCCCACAAAATAGAAACATATCAATATCTATTAGGGTTTTTACCAATAAGTAATTGGGTTATCAAACAAGATTGCCATTTCTAATAAGGTTTTGGCCCTTAGACCTCATGAATTCGTTAGGCCTCCTTCTTCACCTCCTAACCCTAGAGCAATGGTGGTGGCCAGTGGGTGACGACTAGGGTCTAGAGTGTCAAGGTGAGGCGTAGAGGGCCTCAGGGCGAGGGGCGGCCACCATACCTCAAATTTAGTCCTGGCTCTGCCACTATCTATATCTATTAGGGTTTTTACCAACGAGTAATTGGGTTATCGGACAAGATTGCCATCCCTAATAAGGTTTCGGCTCCCAAACCTCATGAGTTTGTTAGGCCTCCTCCACCTCCTAACCTTGGAGCAACGGTGGCACTCGGCGTGTAACGACTACAGTCCAAATTGGCGAGGTGAGGTGTAGAAGGCCTGAGGGTGAGGGGTGGCCACCATACCTCAAATTTAGTCCTAGGTCTGCCACTAGGGGATCTGGACATTTAGTGAACCGTGGACATACGTGACCATTTCATACTACACACTTCGTCATGTCCTGAGAACTAACTTTTCTAGTTGGTTTCTTAGAAAACAAAAAGCATAGAAGACAGAAGACTACATCTTTTGTAGATGAATAATCTAGCCAATGGAAAGCCTTGAACCAACGAGACTTAGGGTGCCTTTGGTTGAGCTTTTGGGAGCTGCTTTTGCTTCCAAAAAGCCAAAAGCCAACCAAAGGGGTGGAAACCAGAAGCTGCTTTTTCAGAAGCAGCTACTTTTGGGTAGTACAAGTTTGAAAGCATCTTGGACCCTGCTTTTGGCTTTTGGCTTTCTGCTTTTTGAAATGGTGAAAATAGAGAGCTATTTCACAGTTGTTTCAAGGAAAATAGAGATAGAAGGTAAGTTTTATACTTGTTTGAACCAAACAGCTTACAGCTTTTCCACAGTCAACAACCTACAGCAGCTTTTCCATAGCCCACAGCTCACAGCAACTTTTTCAGAAGCCACAGCTCAACCAAACACACCCTTAAACCTGCATTGGTGGCTCTTTGGACCAAAAGGAGGGTTATACATCCTTGAGAAATTGATACGGTCTGTGCTAATTCATGTATGCTTTGCGAGCTTGGTCTTGATCAGTATTCAGTAGGAGGATGATCCCAAATTTGGCAACATATGCTTGGATCCCTCTCTACTACCAAAACACTACTACCATCATTACTCTGTTGAACTTCAGATGGTGGCGGAGGTGGAGCTGGTGGTCTTGGAATTTCTTCTTGTTCAACAATTTCTTCCAATTGAGAGCATGGAAGAGTCAAATCGATTTGTCCTGATACACCACCAGCTCTATCTTTCTTCTTGAAAAAAGAATCAATTGTCTTCTTTTTTAGCCATGCTTATCGTTGAAATATTAATACACCAAGAAATTAAACAGATTAAGTACTAGTATCAGATTCAATAATTTATTTTGTCAAATTCTAAATATGCTAGATCGGTAGTAGTACTTGGCTTAATTAAAAGTTTAGTACTGTGTTATTTGGGGGAATGAACATGCCAAACAAATAGAATCATCAGATGAAAAGGACAAATATTAGAATTAATCCTGCAGTTTAAGAGATTGAGGCAAAGTATCTTTCATTTAATCATTTTTGTACCCCTTCTCGGCTTCCCTCTATGCGCCAAAGATGAGTAAGAGTATATGCGCCAAAGAGAGATGGAGCTTTCACTGCTTCATTGAACAATCAACCCAAAAAACATATATTTCCATCTGTTCATTTCCTGAAGTTTGGATCGTCACAGGTCGCGAATTGGCACTATACTGGCCCGTCTTGCCGATGACCGATTGCATACTGTCATGGATGTGAATGTGATGCAGATCGGGGGTGACAAGTGCGACCTCATCACATGCAAATTAGCTTGTTTTAATCAATTTTCTGGTAACAACGAGACCATTATTAGTTGCTATATATTACAATAGATATAGAAGTGTATATCTCTACAGATAAAATTAAAACGGTAGTATTATTAGTGGAAATTTGAGTTTGCCCTTCTCGCACGAGACAATAGGTACAGAAGTGTATGGCCCTGTTCTTTTTCAGATTTTGACTTCTATTTTTAACTTTTCTACTGTAACTAGCTTTTAAATAGAGTATCTTTTTAAGATGGGGTCTACTAGTTAATTGTAGTACATATTATACCGACTTCATTTATATCAGTAAAAACTGCATATGAGTTTTTGTTACTCTTAATATCTTATACAAACAACCTAAAAGTCAAAAGCCTCGGAAAAAAGACCCTATATCTCTACAGATGTACGTACCTGATGATAACAATAGAAGGCCAAGAACCAGCAGCAGCTAATGGCTTGTCCTTATCTTTGTTAAAAAATATTAAAAATACTTAGAAGCCACAGGAGGATGGTTGTACGTGGTGGGGTAGTACGCGGTACCTAGCTTCTATCTCGATCTTGTGCAGAGCAAATGGATTGACAACGATTTTATAGTGTATGTGAGATTTTATCTACTTTGGCATCAATTTGTATTATAGCTTGATGAGGATATAACCTATGAGATGCTATCTTGATCCTCATGAGTGACGTAGTAGTTCTCCCACCATTCTATGGCGAAACATTCGAACTAGTGGGCGGCGTAGTGAACTTTCTCTCGATCCGTGTACTGAGTAAGACTCAGCTTCTTCTCGATGGAACGAAGCCAATCATCAGCTTCGAAAGGTTCAGAAGACTAGGAATAGGTAGGCAGCCTTGTTCTCACGAACTCTACAAACCTTGACTGTTGCCGTACTGGCTGAGGTGCATGGGCTTCCTAATTTGGTCGGTTCATCAGGGTGTTCTGCATCATGGTATTCATCAACTGGGTCTGAGCTGCCATGCACTAGCTTAAGATTGGATCCAATCCAGCGGCACTAACTGCTGTCCCTAAGTTGGTGGATCCGTAGCACTGCTACCTGGCTCCTGCTGCATCTGACTATGTCTAGTTGAATTTTGAGTATCAACCATCTAATAGGATGACACTAAGGTTACCAAGAAAAGAGAGAAAAGTAACAGATAAGAGGTAAGCTCATCTAAGGAGGATAACTAATGGCAACCTAAACCAAGCAAACACTTAGTTGAAAGGCTAACAAAAGAAACACTTCCATTACTTAAATAATGATCCTTGACATGACTGCAACATAATTTGAAAGCAAAACTGCAGCTCACATCGCAAGCAATTGCAAATAAAAACCAAAACACTATTTCTCACTAAGGCTATACAAGAGTCTATTCTAATAGCTCCCACTCAGGTCCTACCAAGTAGGGCTCACTGGGCTCCACCTCTGAGTCGCTGTAGAGCACCCACGAGTTGCAAATTGGCCGTGACGGCTCTCTTGCTTTGACTAGAACGAAGCACTGGAGATACTCTTGATGGCATCCTGTGATGCGTCGTCTCTCCTCTAGACTGGGTGGCGTGGGCGAAGGTAGAGGTACGGGCGATTACGGTAGTGGTTCCTCCATAGCTTCCTCCTACGCTGCTACACTGGGAGTAGTGGTGTACTGCTATTCAAACTTCTAGATAGGCTTTGATAAACTGATCCTACACAGCTTACAAAGGCATTGAACGGCTTTGTGAGCAGCTCCTTGCACAGACAAGTCTTTGTGAGTGCTGGTATACTTCAAGCTATGGTGGAGCACTTGGTTGCTGATCCTTGTAGTGAAGTACAATCTAGTGATGAATCTAATGCATTGGCCCTTTGCCTTCTCATCCTTGGTGAAGTAGACAGGCTACTTCCTTGATCCAAAACTTCACAACAATACTTAGAGAAGTCAGGGCCAACCTCCACTCTGGTTGTGGGAAACTCAAGACATCTAAAGCATTACAAGGGAGAAGAAGTGAAACTGAAAATTCTGAAATAATTTTCAGAAGAAGGCGAAGAGCGGGAATCCTAAAGAATGGGGAAAGGGTAGAGAAATTACTAAATATCCAGTTTTGGGTTGGTTTGATTTAGAAAATAGATTTTAAAAGGTTTGCTAGGTGACCATTCTAATTAGGGGTTCGTTCTATAGTTGATATGGCTCTGATACCATCTCTATCGAGACCCGAATATGCAAATCTAAACTCTCTGTGTATACTGCACTAGTCTAGGATCATGCTACTACACATGGTGGAAACATAGATAGAACATCAACCATATTCACGATTAAACCAAGAAAAAGACTTAAATATTAATTAATTATCAGAGTCGTGACCTTATGGCCAAGTTACACTTTAACAGCCAGAAGGGCTTAATAGAACTAGTAGTGAATACACAATGAAACAAAGTGTCCATTCAACATACCCACAGGCAATTGACTGAGTAGCGAAGTACTATTCTGAGAAGTCATCGAAGTACCCTCCTTCACATACCTCTAGTTGATATGGTTCTTATTCTTCAATTGAGCAAATATGCATATAGTCGTGAGTATATAGAGTACTCAACAAGTTATTTGTAACAATAATGCAATATAGTATGTAAGACTTACCGAATGATGGCTAAGTGGTTATTTTGTGGAAAGCAATGATTTAAAGTAAATACATTAAATTGATTAAAAGCGAACTTTGAAACAACTAAATAAATAATTAAGTCATAGAAATTGAGGAAACCACAAATATACTGCTAACCCTTCACTTCCACACTTAGCCCAACCAGATTTTAATGAAATCTCTACCCCTCATGTGAAATAACTGAGCAGTGTCTATGACCTGGGATACGGCTATTCAAATAGTTTTACACTCTGCAGAGGTTGCAAAACTTTATCCACATGGCATGATCATCTCATAGTGACACTAGAGCAACATGCTTCCTTGGGCATGATGACCAAGAAGATCATAACAAGGCTGTTACAAAGTTCAATCTCAACACAGCTTCACCACTAAGATTTCACTGTCGAGTAGACTAACCACCTAGTCAACATATTCCTGTTATTCCTCATGGAGAGGTCTAACCGACACCCTTTGACATACCTAAGGTGAAACCGAAATTTAAACATTATAAATTAATTAGCCAGGTCCATCCCATACTGGACATCTGGTTGTATGATAGGGCTCAGATCAATGGTGCACAAAGTTAAGTCCTTAAACATTATCCAGGCGAAACATCCACATCCCAAAAGTTCTAACCACACTTCTCTCTTTACTGCACAATCATTTACCCAAGTGAAAACTATTTTATGTAACCATCACCCATGACACTACCCATGCTATGGTGCATAAGTTTTATAACTGTGGCTGACCACCATGATTAAATATCTCTTTAAGTCAAAATTAATTAATTAACCAACATGTCATGATAAACCCAGTGCACTTTAAGCACGGCTAAGCAATTTAAACGTGCAACCCATATGTACACTAGTATTGCATCACTAGATAATTACCCATCCTATGGTGACAATGGAATCATGGCATTCAAGTTATCAAGGAGGAATTGATCAGATTGGAAACAACTACCAGGTACAAATGTTTATACTAAAATAGCAATGCATGATAATTTAAAACAAAATAATAAATAATAGATTGGAAGAAATAAGTTCAACATGGTCAAATGTCACGACTTGGCCTTGCTCAGTTAACAACTCTTGATCTTTAGATCCTGCTTCATCTCCTTCGAACATGTTATCTAATGAGGGAGAAAACGAATGAGGCACAAATAAAATAAAATAAAATTCAAATAAACTCCAAAAACTTCAAAACTAGAACCAAAAGATAGAGGTCGATTTTAGATGAATTTAGAAAAAAGAATCAGGTCAATCGGAGTTAGGACAGAGAAGAACGACCTCACGAAAAATTTAAATCTAAAGAAAAAGGAAAATAGAAATTACTGGAATTATTTTTCTAAATGAAAATCCTAATTATTACATCAGCATCTATTTTAATTTAGTTGAATTATTTTTGTAAAGGAAAATAGGGCTGACATGGAATCACATGTGGACTGAAATGTGCCACCTAGGGCTTGTGTGGCTCTGACGTGGCTCGGTGACTCTGCTGGACCCACGGGTCAGAGGCTTTGCTCACGGTGGGCAAAGTTCATAAAGAAGCTGAAGGGTCAGCCGGCTTAGTGCGGGTTGACGTCACGAAGATCCAATGGTTGAGAATGTACCACGTGGAGGAATATCAACTGTCAGATCATCATGTCGGCGTATATCCGATCAGACAGTCACGGAGGCGATCGAATGGGCAAGACGCCAACACGTGGTGCTCGGCGATTGGCTGGTGACGGTGAAACATTGGCGGCTGCTAGGGCGATCGAAGCATCACGGCGTGCACATGGGACGAGGTGGCGGGGTGGGCTGGGATCTGGCGAAGCGGACGGCGACGAGGCGGTTGGCTAGAGATGGTGCAACTGGTTAGCGATGCATGGCAATGGCAGAGACGGGACGCAGTGTGGTGGAGATGCTCACCAGCTGCCGATGGCAAACATGATGTCCTCGCTAGCATAAATGAACTCTGGCGCACGACGAGGAAGACGATGAGGCACTATGAGAGCAATAAGCGGCGCAGTTACGGGAGATGTGAAGGATGAGGCATGACGGTAGGTATTTATACATGGACACCGAGAGTGACTGGCTCAAACATGGCTCGGAGTTTGTGATGGGCACGGGCTGCGGTGGCGGCATCGTGCCAAACACGGAGGAGGGAGTTCTAGTCGGGGACGATGAACAGTGTAGGGGTGGTTAGATGTATGACACATGGTACTGAGGGGGATCGAACAACACCAGTGAGCGCATGAGCCCTAGACAGCATAGATGAATAGTGCCCACATGCCCTGATGTGTGACACCTGGCCCGGGAGAAGATCGGACGGTCGTGGAGGTGGGCGGTCGTATAACCAACACGTGGACGGCGGGATGAGGCGGTGTAGACCAGGCTGGGCCAGAGAGAAGATAGGCTAGCTATGGTTTTGGCCCAAGGCCTTTAGGAAATTTTAAATGTTTTCTTAATTTTAAAAATTAGATTAAATTCAATTTAGCTCTAGAAAATAGCAAATAAACAATGAAAAAACCAAGAAAATTCCAAAAAATTCTTTACAGCACAAAAAACCCAAATAAAATACTTTCAGGAATAATTGAAGTTTTAGATTAGTCATATTAAATCCTTTTAATTCATAAAAATTCATTTTAAGCTTTATTAAATTCCAAAAAAAATCCAAATGGTGAATTTTATTTTAAAAGCTCCTAAAAGCTCTAAAAAATAGGGTGATACACTTTTGCTACTAGAACATAACAATCAAAGTCGATAACGATATACGGATGAATCGCTCTAATCTCTACACACCCTATTCTATACTATTTGCTTTGTTTATCCGTAAAAACTAAGTAAATTGTTGGGAGCTAGGATAGAGTTATCAATATAAATTCAATTCCTAGTCATAATTTAACTTTCTTTCATTTCTTTTTTCATCTTATGAGTACTAACTACTCAACGAGATGAATTGGTGGGAAAGGAAGAAGATTTTCATTAACAAAAGATTTGCTTTTGGAAAGTTCCTTGTTACAAACTACTCTAATGAAGGAGAGTCGATTTGCATCTCCTCCATGATCTTCTAACCAGCTGGCTCCATTTCTTCGTTCAAATGAGTTGCCTCTACTTTAAAGCAGTCGAAGTCGTAATCGATCGGACGAAGGTTGAGGCTTTGGTCGCATGCCTTGAGTTTTGCCATGACATAGCTTATGGCACTCTTAACAGCCTCTTGAATCGAGTCAGCCTAGTTGGTCTTTAGGGTGGTTAAGAACTTCTCCAAGCTCTAACTTATCGCCTGATCATACTCGCATGAGTGGTCATGGTATCCTCGAAAGGTTTGATTTGCTCAGCACCAAGCCCTCCGAGTAGATCGTTTGGAAGAGAAACTCCGTCTTGAAAAATGGTCTTCATCAACCGCATCTCTTCTTAACTATGAGTCAAAGCCTCAACGAGTTACTTTATTTTTATTATAGCTTCTACAAAGCAGAGTAAGACTTTTATTATAGCTTCTACAAAGCAGAGTAAGACTTAGTCAGGAAAAATACTTTATAAAAGGACCACTTAGTACGGATTAGTTGAAGGTAAAGACTTCCTTACCTGCTAGTCGATATTCGAGTCTCTCAACTTCATCTTTAAACTAGTCTTGCAATGACTTGATCCTCTAGTTTTTCTTTTTTTCAATACAAGTAAGCTCACCGATCACTTTGGTCTTTTCATCAACCTCATTGCACAGCTTACCCATTTCGATATCTGAATAAACAGTCGTAAGTTCAGAACTTACTATTTATTTTGTCTTGCAACTTATTGGTTGCAGATTTGGCCTTCAAAAGCTTGATCATAAGATCAACATTCTCTTTCTTTAATTTCTGTGTCTCAACCTTCTCATTGTCGAGTGTGTCAGATAAAGCATTTTCATCACTCTTAGACCTGTAAAGGTTAAAGATAGACATAAAGAACTGGACTAGTGGTTGAAATAGAAAAAATACTATGTATGCCAGTAGCTTACCATTTCTTCGCTTGTTCACCCAGTTCAATATTTTTCTACCTTAAGAGCAGGAGTTGTCTATGGTATTCAGCCAAAGTGGTCATATCTTCCAGAGCTCTCTAAATAAAGGAAGATAATGAGAAGCAAGAAAAGACAATTATAAATGACTAAACATTAGATGATAATGAGAAGCAAGAAAAGACAATTATAAATGACTAAACATTAGATGCTTACGCTCATGCTCCTACGAGCAAATTTGGTAAGTACTCACTGAGAATCCTCTAGTCAATCGAGCTCTTCGATTTTGTTCTGTCAGACCTTCTCGAGGAACTCATCATCGAAGACATTCCCCTTGTTGGGAATACCATTAGGGTGAGAAACTCATTCATGAATCAACATGAGGAAGACCCCACTATAAAAGCAGGATTAAAATACTTAGTGAAGAAGTTAGGTTATTCTTCTTCAACCGCACCTCCTTGGAAATGAGGAGGAGCCTCCTCAGTGTTTCCCTCCTTGGCACAGCGGTCGGAGGTATTTTCTCCTTCATGACTAGGTACTTCTACCCCATCTTCAGCCACTTTCGCTTTTGTTTCTTTGACCATCTCAGTGGTCATAGTTGTTTTAGCTTCAGCAACAGTTCCCATTATTGCAGTGGTTGTTTCTTTGACCACCTTCTCTACCATCTCTTTGATTGTGGGTAGAGTGGCAGGAGGCTTCTCAATAGAAGTATCCTCGGACGATGGAGCAGCCAAGCTAAAATCGCAAAAAGAGAAGTAAGTTGGCATTTAAAAAGATGAAAGGGTAAGATGCTATCTTTATACTTTCATTTTCATACCTTGTTGTTGTAGCTTTAATCTTGAATTTAGATGAAACCTTTCCTAAGGAAAGTTTCTTTGATTTCTTCTTTCCCACGACCACATCTTGTCATTGAAGAGTGGGGTCATCTTTGACCATGTCTGGTCGTAGGCCCTAAGCAGGAACTGTAACTCCTTGTTCCTCTTGCCCTTCTAGATGGTCAAGACTAAGTTCAACCACCTAAAGAGCAATCTCTTTCTCGATCATAGGTTTTGCTGCTGCAGTAGTTTTCTTCATAAAAGATACAAAACTATACCAGTTCTCCTTTTGGAATTGCTTAATAAAGCCTTGAGAAGCACTAACTGAGATAGTTTTGTCATCATAATAGAAGGGTACATTGATCTTAGGAGCCAGTTGTGTTAATACAACTGCCCCTATTTCCTCTGCAGCAGCCATGTCTGTAAAGAATTGCTCGATAGGGGCAGACGGAGGAGAGGGAGGAGCAACACTTGAACTCTCACCCTACTTATCGATAGCTTTTGACAGTCGTCGCCTCTTGGTCGGAGGAGTTTTAATCTCCTCCATCTCTTGTTTGATTACCATCAATTTGACCTCTCGATCATGTTGATGGTTTTCCAAGCCAACTTTCTACAACAGGGAAGAATGCTAAGTACCCGTTGTAATACCCTGAACATCGTTTCGGCGTTGGTTTTAAAGTAATCACGGAGTCGCCTAGATTTTCGGTGAATCGCGCGAAGGGAAAATAAAATTGTGGAATAGCATAAAAAACTCTAAGTGGGCTGCCTGGAGGGTGGATCTACCACCTTGGGCCATCTGGCCCAAGGGGTGTCCGCACCCCCTCCCCCCTAATCCCTAAGCCGCACCCCCCTATTTAATCTAGTGGTCGCCACCCCCCTTTTTCCTCCCCTTGGCTGCCACCCTCCCCTCCCAATTGCACCTCCATCTTCTCTCCCCTGCTGCTGTCCATTGGTGCAAAGGAGGAAGCGAGAAGAAAGGAAGAAGAAGAGAAGGAAGAAGAAGAGAGGGAAGAGAAGAAGAGGAGGAAAGAAGAGGGGTGATCCCAAGGGATCCCCTAGGTAACTTTTCCCAATCCCAAATCCTTCTGTTTTTATAGTAATTAGGGTTCTTGGCACGGGATTAGAAGGGGATTAGCAAATTGATTATCCGATTAGTGATTTTCTGCTGTCTGTGCGTAGTCAGATTTGTGCAGCGCGACTGTTTGTGAAGATTAGGGCATGAAACGATTTTTCCTGCAGGTCTGACCAAAAGAACAATTGTAGAGGACGACGAGGCAGAGAGTCGGGAACTTTGCTATTTGGCAGAGGTGCAGACTGAGACAAATTGATGTTCGGGTGTAGTTTCAGAGTAGTAGATGATTTTTATGATTTTAGATACAGTTATAAAAATTGTAGGGAATTCAGTAATATAACTACTGTATAAAAATCATAAATTTTAGAGCTTTGTACAGAAGGTATTGTGCGTTAGAAGTTGACTGGCCTGATTGCAGAAACAAGGCATGTCCTCTATTTTGCGCATCAAATTACACCATGATAGCAGTAAAATAAAATTTAGTGGTCTACTTGAAAGTTAAATATATTTCAGTGTAGTTTCTAGAAATATATCATTTGCTGTAAATGGTTTAATAGTGTTAAAGATACAAAAATATTAAGTAGAGCTGCTACAGCAGGCCGAGTGTAGAACCGTTAAGCGGAGAGGGTTATGAGTGGGTATGGGGTTTAGCGACATCTTTATTTCTTAAGACGTGATTTCCTTGCTGTAGTATTGTGCTGAGAGGTACTTTTGGACAGGTGGCTACGCTCCCGATCGCGCGTGATTGCTTCGCTACGCCGGTAGAGGCAAGTAAATATAGCGGATGTGCTACCGTTTAGCTCGTTATTCTTACTACTTGCAATCTACATGATTCTCGTAATTTGAAATGTTATACCATGGTTGCATGTTTTCTAAATGAGGTTGTGGTAGCAAAATAATAATCAATTGATATGCTTTGGATAAGTTGTTTGTAGTCATGTGGTAATTTGTTTAATGTGCCAAATGCGGAATATGAAAATAAATACGTGGTAGATATGTTGAAGTTTCCTTGAGGTTAAATCCATGATGATCATGTTGATGCCCCTTTGAGGTCGGAATTCTTGTGGTTTATGATTATCATATCATTCATAACATGTCATGACATTTGCATTGTGGATGTCGCCGCTTATAGCCGCGACCGTACCGGTACAGCATCGTACATTGCCGTAGTACGATGCACACTCTTACCTTGTTGGGTAAGGGTGCAGTGGATCATAGCATGCATATGCATATAAATGTGGATGGAATAACGCATTCATATGCCAACTGATTAAAAACTTATGAGGCATGACTCGTGGGAGTCTGTGGTGGTTAAATGAATGTGGACATGAATTGTGGTTGTGGTTGTGTGGTAACATAAATGTTGTTGTATAATTGTTTGTAGTTTGAATAGCCTGTTAAACAGTTTGCTTGCTAAAATTTTATCTCACCCTTGTTTTCCCCCCTACAGGTGATCCTTGAGCATGCTTGGGAAGGGTAGAGCAGCACCATATTAATGCACTTGGTTCATTGATTTATGCTGTAATAAAGTCGAAGGGATTCTAGCCATTTGCCTAGCTATCCCGTCGATGTTTACTTTAACTTAATAATGTTAAATTTGTGAACTATTCTTTTGGTTAAAATGTTGGAGGTGATTTTAATTATTGAATTGTTATCATTATCATGTTCTCTTAGTTGATTATGCTTCCGCTTAGCTTATTATGTTGTGTATTTTGGCTAGATGTGGAGTGGTTTTAGTGGCATCCCAGGGTAATGTGGGTCCTGGGGTGTTACACTTGTTACTTGCGACTACGAAATCCTAAAGATGAGATCGAACTTTGATTACCTTTAGGCGTTCTTCTCTTTCCTTGGTGGATACATCCACCAAGATGTGGGGAGCCTCCACATCGAGTGTTGGAGCCTTCTCACAATAGCTTTGACTCGAGAGTCAATCTCTCCCAAAGCAAGATCTTCATGGACAAGTAAAGTGGTCAGTAAACATAATGTAATATCCCAAAAGTTTTTCAGGAAAAAATTGTTTAATTGGAGAGGGGGGACCTTAAAGGAAAGAATAAAATAATGTTTCGGGGGGGTTTCTGAATTTTCCGGGCAACCTGGGCCTGGGCCAAGGCCCAAGGGGGAAACAAGCCAAAGGGGGGAGAGGCGCCCACCCCCCTCCAACCCTAGCCGCCCCTCCCTGCCCCTTGTGCGCCCCCTCCAGCAGTTCCTCCCCCTCTCCCTCCCCCTTTGAAGCTCTTCTACCGGTGGGAAAAATCTTCCTTTGGCTGCCGGTCGAACGGAGAAGGGAGATCAAGCGTAGCGAGGCGATTGGATCCGGAGGAAGGGAAGAGGAAGGGAAAAAGTGAAAAGGAGAAGAGGAGGAGTTCGTAGGGCGTTCATCGTAATCTACAGTGTTTCATCAAGGGTAATCCCCATTGTTCCCCAATTAGATGCATTTTTTACTAGTTGTTTCAATGTCGGTGTTCTGGACTGCTAGGACAGATTTCGTTGGACAGCTGTTTTGGGGTAGTTTCGTGGGAAATCAGATCTGTACTTCTCCTAGAGATTGTAGAGGACATCTTTATATTTCCATGAAGTGCTAAAACGCGTCGATCAGACCTTTGTAGCAGAAGTTATGATTTTTCTTGTAAGACTGTTCTGCAGATCGGGTGATTTCTGTCAGATTATGGTAGATTGGATTGGGCGATTAGAAAGTGGGAGAATCAGAGGATCTCCATATTATGAAAGTTGTATATAATTGTCTTAGCTTTCCAGGAAGGTCAAGAAATCATGATTCGGACACTCGGGCTGGATGTTATGGCATTTTTAGTGCTCTGTCCAGAGGACCCGACGTGAAATTGATGTTTTAGAAAATTGGATGGTGCGGGTGGAAGATGGCCGAATCAGGGAGGCTCACCAACTAGGTTTAGTTAGATAATTGAATTATCTTTCCATAAAGTATAAGAACACCCTATTCAGACTCCTGTACCAATAGATATGAATTTTTGAAGTTGACTGTCCACAGAGGTAGGCGGGATGACCTGTAGGATTTGGGAATTGGAACCAAGTTAGACGAATTTATTAGTTCGTGATTGTTTTTATTTGGGCAAGGGTCTGCTACTGTTATCTTAGCAAATATTATAATTACTATTCAGGTGGAGGACGGATCCCAGGCGCAGCAACTTCTGCACGTCCCTCGTTTTCTCGCAGTTAAGGCAAGTATAATGATGGTTTAAAAATTGATAGTGTGGAATGCCGATGTTTGATCTATAATATGAATATATGTGTTCATGGTTGTGGCAAGGATGTATTGGTGCTGTTTATGGGTGATTGCAATTTACAGTGTTCATGAGTATTTCTGATGCATGGATAATGTGAATGCAAGATTTATTTATTTGAGACATTCACGCATATGCATCATGTTGATCTATTGAAGTCTTGGTCACGAGATGACTAAGCGCCGAGGTCCCCGTCATGTTGATGACATGACGGGCTAAAGGTCCCCATACTTGTGGAGTATGGGAAATTGGTCCCTGTACCAGATGGTACAGGCATGGGTGTGCATTGACGAATGCACACTTTGCATTACCGGTAAAATGCAAAAGAAAAAGAGATAAAGATATTTTTGATCATCTTGCATAGCATGGCTTATTCATATGGTTGATGGATGAATGTGTGAAGTGATGTTCATGAATGTTCTTGTTACTATCTTTTATATTTGCTGAGTCGTTGGACTCACTCTTGTTGTTGTTGTTGTTTTTTTAGGTACCGTTATGAGGTCGGCATGCATGGGGAAAAGGAAGGATTAGTTTTGTTGCACTTGCACGTTCCACCCATAACGGAAATAAAGGAAGAAAAATTAAATATAAGACGCAAGGACTATTTAAGTACCATTTGATTATTACCTTGGATTTTAATTGTAATAAGACTTTAAAATATTTATGATGCTCATGTTCTTTCTCTAGGCATTATATCCATGAATGGTTTAGTAATCTTTAATCTATTTGCTTAGCATTGAACTTATTACTTGAGAATTGTCTATTATAATTGATACTGCTTGTGAAACCTCTGATTTAGATAGATAAACAAAGGAGGCTCTGCCGAAATTTTGTATTACGAAATTTGTTAGCATTGCTTTACTTCTAGTTGGGTAGCATTCCAGGTCATTGTTTGGCTGGGATGTTACACAGAACTCAAAATTTAGAATCTAACTCAGAGAGCAAGTTTGTCTATTACTTACCATCCTTGTAGCCTCTGGTCATATCCTTAGCACCCGAGTACATCCACATTGGATGTGCTTGTTTCTTTAGAGGGTTGATACGACGAGTGATGAAATCCTTCACCACATGCCAACTGGTGAGCCCCTTTTACTTTAGCCCCTTGATGGCTTAGATGTAAGGGGCTATCTGAGTAAGGTCTTTGGGGAACGAATTCTAGGAAGAATTTCTCTCTACAGTCTTCCCCACAAAGGAAGGATTGTCTTCGTTGGTTTTCTCCCAGTAAAACCACTTTTTCTTCTAGTTTAGCCATGAGGATCAAGTAAACATCTGGATATATGCTTCTGTCTTGACATTGGGAAGATTCAGTCCACAGCTCCCGACAATCTTGGCCTGTCTGCTCATTTCGTAGTAATACCGAAAGAGCTCCAAATCTGGAGGAACCCCTAGATAGGCTTCCCACAAGTACATGAACACACTTAACATGGTGATCAAATTGGGAACTAGGTTAACCAATTCCACCCCCAAAGTACTGGAGTATGAATATGAGAAAGGGGTGAGCAGGAAGTCAAAGTCCGCACTCACAATATGCTTGGAAAACTAGGATTTACCCAATCTCCCCGATGGCCAATTTTGTTCAATGGCTTCAATCCACTTCACGTATTTCCTTGAATGGATTTTCCCCACCTCAACCAGTGCCTTCAACTTGGTAGCGGTCTCCACTACTGGCCAATTAGATGAAGACTCTGTCATTTTCCTCAAGTGATTGGTTTTGATTTAGGAGAAGAAGAAGGCTTGGTTGGCGTTTGAAAACTCAAAGAGGATTGGAATAGAAGGGGAAGTTAGTTTTTGACCGTTTGGGTCAGTTACCAATCTCAGGAACCTAACGGTTGCTACCTCTTCGGGAATTGTCCAAAACGGACAGATTAGTGAGAGTCGATTAGAGTTTTAAAATTCCTTTGTTCAAAACCAGTATGCCTTTATAACTCAAGCAAAATTACCTTTTTGACCAAGTTTACTTCTGGTCGAATAAGATTGAAAAGACTCTACTTTCGATCTTCGTTCGTCTATGACTACTCTTTCTCAAGTATGCTATTTTCACTTGAAGTTGAGGGGCTAGATGACGAGGATATATAACCAATCCTCAAATTATTATTTATTTATAAATGATATGGTTACATCATTGTACATCTTGAGTGTACCCCTTATCTATGAGAGAGAGATTTCACAAGGTAGTCGTAAGCCCTTTCATGACAACCCTTTAGTCGTAGCTCTTCTACAACAAGTCCTTACTCATAAGCTCTTCTACAAAAACTCCTTAGTCGTAAGCTCTACCAATTTTCATGCATTTCAAAAAGTCTTTTTTTTGTCAAAATAAGGTTTTATAAAATTTCCATGATTTTTGAAATTAAATAAATCTTGATTAGAAGTTTCTAAATTATAATGATTTAATGTGATTAATTCAAATGCCAATTTAATCCAAAAGTATTTTATTTGAGTTCCTGGTGTTCCAAAGTATTTTATTTATTTTTTGTCAATTTTGACTAGCTTGTTTGCTATTTTTCTTAGCTTATTTGAATTTATGCCATTTTCTAAAAATAAAAACTAAATAAAACACTGGAAGGCTTGTGGGCTGAATCTTTCCTGGCTATGCCCGTTGTCTCACTCCACATGCCAGCCTGCTCGGCCCAACTCGCTAGCTTGCCAGCCGCCGCTCGTTTGCTTGCGCTGAACGAGCATGTGCTACGTTTCCCCTACCCGCTGCCACTGACATGTGGGCCCCACTTGTCAATTGGCCACGTTCATCATCTTTGACCTAGACTTGGCTGCTACCACCATGTGGAGCTCTGACTCTGTGTTCTGCACCGCCTCTTCCCACTATAAAAGTTGCACCAAACCTCGCCTTCCTCATGCCGAGTTGCCCCGTACCTCACAAACCCTAGCCGTCACCAAAGCTTCTTGTTGGCTCACTGGAATCAAGACCAAGCCAAAGTTGCCACAGCCAAGTCCGATGAGGAATTCCACCATTTCTAGTGAGACTGGATCCTCGCCATTATCACCATCTGGACTGCCTTGCTGAGTTCTATTCGCCACCAACTTACTATCGGTTGGAAGTCATTGGATCTAGGTCATTATCATGAACATTAGCATCGTTGTCACTTAACCCTTGTGCCGGTCATCTTTGTTGATCCTAGGTCTTCGTGTGCTACCTGTCATGTTTGCCGTTGTTCCCTCTCCCAGACCAGCGCCACCATCTGCCAGAACACTTGGTTCCCAAGCACCACCGTCGTCCACGTCAGTGCCACCTCAATAGTTGTGTCAATGCCATCCACCTATATGTCGGCCACATTAGCAGCCATGCAACCCCTAACCCTAGGTTTGTTCGGTCAACCGAGTCAATGTTGCATGGACCTCACATGTTAGCACTATTTCGTATACCCGCTGACTGTGAACCCTAAACCCTAGCCTGTAGACTCATTCTGTAGAACACAGGCCCCACTTGTCAGTCTCTTGTGATTTTTAAAAAATTTGAGAAAAAAAGATTCTAAGATATTCCTTGGCCCCACCTATCAGTCTATCTTCTCCCTCTTTTCTTTTTTCGAATTTGCAATCAAATTTTCAAGAGCGTGCTCTCCCTCGTACAATATCTGACTAAGCTTTTTTTGTCTTTGAATTCATCTGAAGTCAAGCCCTAACTTCTAGTAATTTTTAAATAATTTTGGAGTTTGTTTGTCCATTTGTTGTGGTGTTTATTTGTGTTTTCTCTCTTGTTTTGCATAGATGTCGATGCATTAGGAGCTTTTGGAGAAGAAGGGGAAGAACTAGTGCAAGAGCGGGATTTTTGAAGACAAGTGGTGCTACTTTGATCATGTTGCACCTAGTTTTACAAAAATATTTTGCATTTTAAATTATTATGCTTTGCTATGTTGACACAATAATTAAGTACTTGTGAGGTACTTATGAATGCTAGATGTTGTTTATCCACCTTGTCCATTTGTATGCCATGATCCATTGTCACCCTAGGATGGTTTATGCTTATTGGTCATTATTGTAGCACCACCGTGGGTTGGTTTTGTCTTACTTAGTAATGCTCGGTTATTGACAACATTTGGAATATCAAATTACACCTGACTAATGATATATGGAATTGCTTTGTAAGCAACTATGTGCACCATGTGTTATATTTGATGGCATATGTCGCACTCTAAAATCAACTAGTGGATAAATGATTTAGATTGAGATGATTGGAAAGTACTATGTGATCATGCTATGTGATAGCTTTTTGAATCCTTCGTGTAGTTACAGAATTGGGTAGTATCGCCCTTGTCAATTAAGAACTTAACTGAGCCACGTTGTACAACCACATGCTCTATGGGAAGGGCCTAGCTCTGTCAGTTACCGAATTCCAGTATTGACTCCTTAGGTTGTAAGTTATGCTTTGTGAAAAGGGTGGAGGGTGTAGCTGCTTATGAGGGCTGCATTATGGAGGTTCCATTTCTGAAATCCAATGGTGAGTCCCCTCTTTGCTCCTCCTATGCTATGTAAGGGCAAGGTACAGAGGACCAGGATCATCAGGAGGGGTCAATGATGAGGTGAAGTTTCCGAAAGGCTTTGTTATGATCTTCTTGTGGCACGTCTAAGGAAGCATGTGAATGGATAGTACAAGTGATCATATCGTGTGGGGAAAGCTGTATAACGTCTGTAGAGTGTTAATAAAACTATTTGAATAGTTGTGTTTGTGATCATGGACATGTTCAAGGATTTCACACGAGGGGTAGATTTTCATAAATTAAATATGTGAAGGAAAAGCTATATGAATATGATGGATGGGCTATGTGAAACAATATTTTACCTTGTTATTTATTACTATTATTCAAATTATGATTTCAATCTATCTACCGTATTTACAAGTTAACTTAGCTTTATACAAAACAAATCAGGATAGCCACCTCCTTTGTAATAAGCCTTGCATGCATATATTGTGTTCTATATGCACAACTTGTTGAGTATTCTGTGTACTCAACCTTGCTACATTCACAACTCAGTTGCTAGAGAAGAAGAGTCTTCATCGCTCTTGGAGGAGGAGTTCTACAAAGGAGGTTGATTGCTAGGTCACGTACCCTAGTCAATTGCCTATGGTATGAGATGGGTCACCGCTTGAGTTCTTTTGTTTCCATTGTAGGCTAAATAACAGTAAACTCGGCCGTATGGTCAAAACCTTCATTTATTATCAAAACTCGTATTTAGTTATTTATCATTACGTACGGATGATATTGCAATGATGTTATCACTGTGTGCGCTAGCATGTTCCTAGACTGGTGCAGTATACACAGAGGATTTGAATTTGCATATTCGGATCCTGACAAAAATAATATCAAAGCCATATTGACTATAGAACTTGACCTTAGATAGAATGGTTGCTCATAGGAAAGCTTTCAAAAGTTATTTTCTATAATAAAAGTTAACTTACAAGAATATTTTGTTGCTCTTCTCGTCTTATTCTTCTTGTTCTTGTCATAATGCTAGATTCTTCTTTTTCTCCCCTGAAATTTAAAACTAATGCTCAACCTCTCATTTTTGTAAATACATGCTGATGTTTCACACATATGGAGAGCACACTAGAGGACACACTATTGAGCTTTGGAGGCTATTGCAGTTCTTGGAGGGCTATGACAGATTGCTCTACCATGGTACCACTTGGACAAATAATGGACATCATTGCAGGACACTTTTCAAGATGATTGTCTAACTGGCTACCGTAGTACTTGCCTAGAAGGCAATGCTATTGTTGTCCATCTCACTCGTTTCGTGGTTGCCCAGGAGGATGCCATGAAGACCATAGTGGAGGAGCTTCGCTTTGCTTATGCAACTTTGCAGCAAGCAGAGGAGAGGATTGCATTGTTGGAGGAAGCTTTGAATGCTAAAGCCCTGTTTGCACTTGAGCTAGATGAGGATGATCCTAAGGAGGATATAAGGACATCACTAGCACACACATGCAAGATTCACCTAGTGTACAAGGTCCAATGACACGAACCTGTGCACCTTTCCTTGTACAACAGGTGAATTCATTTCTTTGGAAGAGTAATTATTTCATTATAGAACAAATGATACTGCCTAATAATTGCTATTTGCTTATGACTATTTGCAAGGGACTTCTTGGAGGAGTAGCTGCTCATGTAAACAATGCTTATGAGGACAAGGTGCTAAGTGGTCGGACGAACAGCGCATTGATCAAAACGAACAACACATCGGTCAGGATGAACAATGCACTGATTGGAATGGACAGTGCACTAGGCAAGATTAATAACGCACTAGGTGGGACGAATAATGCACTGGGTGGGACGAACAGTGCACTGGTTAGGATGAACAATGCACTGGTCAGGATGAACAGTGCTACTTGCCAGATGAATAGCAACACCACTCAGATAAATAGTACCTACTCGAATGGACAGCACACTACTCCAGTGAATAAGTGACCTATACTTGGATGGGGTGATTGAATGCTTAGGAGTTAACATAATAAGTCCATGCATGTAGCTATGTAGAGAAAGACAAAGATTAAAAGGAAAGAATTTGTTGCTGCCATGAAGAGTCTAAGATGCATGGGGATTTTTTGTCACCAAATCAGGAAATTAAAGGGAAATCTATCTACCACACCTTATCTTTCCTATTTTGTGCCAACAACCAAAGAAAATCTATGCATGTTGAATGTGTACTCATTTAGTAAGTCGATATATATTGGATGTACGCCTTAGTAACACGAGACTTTGATTTTTGTTTAGTTACTTCTATTGGAAAGGCACTTTGTCAAAAACTTGAAGTCTCAGTTCAATCATTTATCGTCATGTGATTTCTTCCGCTATTGCTCTTCCAATTCTCATTGAATTGTTCGAGTTGTTATTCGTGAACATGTCAGTCGTGCTTTGACATGGTTGATAACCAATTAAGGATGGTTTAGTGATTGTGAGGTTGCTGGTCATGTCCTTGGATCATGGTTAGCATCCCCTTCATCAAAGTCATGACTCAATGCTTCGAGAATTTCTCCTACGATAGAAGATCGGGACCAACTTGCATGCACACATCTTAAGTCAATGTAGTGCATATCAGGTGGTATGAGATCCTATGTTGTCAGTAGGAATTCATCTACCCCCTAGTTACTTGATTAATTCTGTTTTCCCTATAGTTCAAAAAATCGCCCTACAATAATTTCATATTCCTACCCCATCGTTGCATTCACTCTATTAACTTCACTTTGCTTAATTGAATTTATGTCCGTTCTAGTCGTGTCTAGTTGCTAGTCATTATCTTTGTCAAGTGAAAAGCCCCAAAAATATTCTTAGTTCTTGCTATTCATCTAATTCATCTTGTCTCGTGTTTGATTCTCTTCTTTGCATCCAAAGATACTAGAAAATTTGAAAAAAAAATTCACTTGCCCTGAATCTGCTAGAAAAAAAATCCCCTTTCATGCAGTCATCACCAAATTTTGAATAACTTCCATGCTCAAGATCTAAATCCATCAAAATCACTTTTGTTAGTTTCCTAAAGGAAAATCCCACTTACCAGTAAACTTTCACTAAGATTAGATCTATGGTCTAAAATCTGCAGGTGTTCCAAGTTGCACTAGTGCTAACTATTTTTAGGATCTACTCACTGATTTTCATACCTTTTCTCTGTTGTGAGTCTAGTATTGGTGCAACAAAAAAGTGAATCAAGAAGCAAAAAGAAAGGATTTATTGAAAAGAAAGATTTGCATAGAAAAAGTCACAGACCAATTACTGACTTGTTGTCTTATAGGTATTGTGATATAAAAATAGCTGGTTGCAAATTTGATCCTTTGAGTTGGGTAATTGCATATACTGGTCATTTATCATGCATGCACTGATATATAATAGTCTATAGCCTAAATCCTACTTTCATCAGCAACTAGGCTAAGTGCTATTTATGAACTATTATTCAATTTGTACAATTATGGAATTACTGATTACTTACTCTTTTGCTACAATATATGACTGTCTAGAAGCCCACAAAATTGCCACTGATCAGTGTGTTCTAGCACTTTGCAATCACACTACTAACTCCTTTTTTTGAAAGTTATCATGAACCAGCATGAGCAATCTTCAAGAATGGTAAGAGCTTCGGTTGGTAAGATTGTGAGATTTGAGTGCCACTTTCAATTCCGTAGTTGGTAGGATTTTTGCTACTTTTATCTACTAACAAAGGTAGGATCTCAAGAATCCCATCATGGCATGAATCACAGTGTTGGGATAAGAGCGATGGCCACACCAACAGCCTGACACCATGTTCTTGCCAATTGGTGAGCATCTTCTGCTATGACTTCGAGCGCTTGGTGCAGGAACAAGTCATTCCACACTTGGAGAACATGGAGAAAGGCTTGGGTGACTTCATCGAGCAACTTGCGCAAAATGACTTGGCGAGTATGGGGTGCTATAAGCAAGTTCATTAACTACGCTTTGATTTGGTGGAGTTTGGTCAAGCGACAACAAGATGCACCCCACACTTGGGAGGAATTGAACGCAGTAATGTGTTCCAGATTTGTTCCAACCTATTTTGAGCGTGAGTTGCTTAACAAGATGTAGCAATCGAGACAAAGAAGTAAGTCCATGGAGGAGTATTATCAAGAACTACAGATTGCTATGATCCGTTGTAATGTGAATGAGGAAGATAATGCTAAGATGGCATGATTCTTCAGAGGCTTAAATATGGATATCTAGAACATATTTGATTTCCACTGCTATGATACTTTGGATGAACTTTTCCACTTTGCTTGCAAGGCTAAATAGCAAGTTCAAGTGGACGGACACTACACCAAAACCAACCGTGAGTCATCCAGCACCTCTATGTCATGATGTGCATCTCCCTTATAGCAAAAGAACAACAACCTTGGTGCTGGCTGAAGTTCTGGTTCCTCTACTTCAGAGGAAACACAGGCTAACCAGCTGCCCTACCCACGAAAATTACTGATTCTAAGAAGATAGTTGCTACCCCCCACAAAGAGTTCATCATCTGTTGCATCCAATGGCAAAACAAGGGAGATAGAGTACTTTTGATGCAAGGGGAGTGGCCACTACATGAGCGACTAACCAAATCAGTGAGCCCTCATTATTTGGAAAGATGGTGAGTACACATCAACAAGCAATGTGGAGGAAGAAGAATCTAACCACAAGGAGTAGCGGTATACTTTAGGGTTTGATTAAGAGGAGATCACCTTTGATACCAGTCATGCAAGACTCATCGTTTTCCATGTTCTTAGCTCTCAGATGAAAAACGCAGAGAGAGGACAGTGGCACAATCTCTTTCAGTCCAAGTTTATGATCAAAGAGCACTTTTGCAAGGTCATAATTGATGGCAGTTGTTGCAACAACATTGCAAGTTAAGAAATGGTTGAGAAGCTTAGCTTAACCACATGATCACACCCACAGCCGTACTACATTCAATGGTTCAATTCCTGTGGCAAATTGAAGGTAACAACGATGGTACATGTGCATTTTTTAGTTGGTATCTATTCTAATTTTGTGGACGGTGATGTGGTGCCAATACAAGCTTGTGAATTACTACTTGGAAGACCGTGGTAGTACAATAAAGATACTACACATTATGGGCGTTCCAACAAGTACTCTTTTATGTGTAAAGATAAGAAGATCTTACTAGTCCCAATGTCACCAGAAGAAATTCTCAAAGATGATTTAGATAGGGCTGAGTGTGAGAGAGAAAATAAGGAAACATGAGCCACAACCACAAAACTAGGTGTGAGACCCCGGAGTAGAGACTCCTGGACTCCCTGTGCATTACAGTACTAGTCCCAGATCAACGCTAGTACACACAGTTCAAACAGAAAAGATGATACATTGCCAACAACGCTTTATTATCATAATCGAGATTACAGACCTCGAAGTCTTTATTACAAATGAGGTTTTAAGACCTCACACCAAAAAGAAAATTACAGCGGAAGCAAAAAGAAACTAAGCAAGACCCATCAATACGCCACAGGCAATTGACTGGGGAAACGCAACCTAGTTCTCCGGAAAGCCTTCGACGAATCCATCCACGAAGTAGTCGTAGTCCACCTCTTGAGCTTCGATCTCTCTCGAGAGTTAATTTGAAGTGTAGCACGTGAGTACATGAATGTACTCCGCAAGTCTTGGGAAAGATGCATAGATGCGGGGGCTTAACAAAGGAAGGCTATATGGTTCTTTTGCGAAAATCAGCATTTTATTTCAAATCTACATAATTACTTCAAAGGCCATTTGATAAACATCTTTGTTTTTCATAAATGAAATTAGATAAATAACTTAGTGAAGGTTAAACCACCAACACTAAAATCTCGGGCTATCCGCCAACTTTCAAAAACTCGAGTTAAACCACGATCCGTTACACCACCAGATTTAAATCACGAGAGTTATACCACTCTCAAGTTTGACAAACCATTTTATTTTGAAATCAAAATCAAACTTCTACCATGTGAATGCATTCCTTGCCGCCCTTGACCGTGGGCACGGCTATTCGAATAGTTTTACTCTGCAGAGTTTGTACACTTTACCCACAAGAGATAAATTATCTTAATAGTCAACATGCTTCCTTTGGCATGAGACCCAGATAAAATATCACAAAGCCTTTCACCTACTCCAAGATAGCTAGATACCACCCGCTAAGGTTTCACCACAACTCGAATCCACGAGTGGAGCCCTCTTGCGCCGTATGAGTCTGAGAAACCCCGTCCCTCACTATGAGTAACCAGACACCACGGCACTCAATACACCACTGGTGATATCTAAACTACACCTTTATAGGTTAGTTAGCTAGGTCGTACCCATATAGACTTGTGGTTGCACTGTTTTGCTCAGTTTGGACAAACACAAGTGTCGGTCCTTAAACGACCAGGGTGGTTCATTCACAATCCCAAAAACTCTCGTGCTAAACCGCACCAGCCAAGCCTTCCATCCACCCTCGTCAATTTTTACTTTCAACTTCATTTTTATTTTGAAATTACAGTGGTAACATCCATTACCACTTTTCAAACAAATCATGAAATCCAAAACATTCATTGTCCATTTTCTCAAATGAGCATTTTTACATTTATCAGCTAAACTAAGCATTTGCTAGTATTCTAAATTTAACAAGAATAATAATAACTCATTATTGAGCCAAAAATCATCCTAAGTTGACAAGGGTACATGGTAAACAATTTCCAAAGGAAGGCATAACAAGGTTGGCATTTAACTAAATTTTCTAAAATCAAGTTATCCAAACATAAGCATGCAATAATTTAAAGTAACTACAAAAACTATTTTCAAAACATAGGAGCAAGATGGTCAAAGGATACTTGCCTTCTTGTGCACTGGTTGGTCCCTCTTGCTGTGGTTCGACAAACTCTTCGGCGACGTCGGGTTCTACGCGCAAAACGACAAAACAAACAAAATAAATTCAAATAAAAATTCAAATGAACTCCAAAAACTGCAAACCCAGAACCCAAAGATAGAGCTCAATTTTAAATGGATTTAGGAAAAAGAATCGGGTTGATCGGAGTTCGGACGAAGGAGAACGAGCGATCTAAAGTTTGCCGAGGCGAGAAAATGCTGAAAATTCACAGATGTTACTGTTCATCCGAGAACAGTACTTTTGGCGAGAAGGCTAGCGCTGGCGAGAGGAGGCATGGGAGGTGAATCTAACTAGCAAAATGGGTTGTTAAGGACCCGAGGCACATGTAGGAAGTGACGACACGTCAAACGGAGCACGACGACGACGTGTACGACGACAACGACATAAGGTGTGGAGAGAAGAATAATTTTCGGGAAAGGGACAAGGATGTCGGGACCCCGGATTTCCGAACCCGGACCCTCTGTGTATTACTGCACTAGTCCCAGATCAAAGCTAGTGCACACAGTTAAACAGAAATGAATACATCACCAGCAACGCTTTATTACAATATTAAAGAGTACAGACCGAAAGGTCTCATTATTACAATTGAAGTTTCAAGACCTCACCCACACAAAACACAGCGGAAGCAAAAAGATAAATCCGGCGAAGACCCATCAATACGCCACAGGCAATTGACTGGGGAAGCGCGACCTAGTACTCCGGAAATCCTTCGTCAAAGCCACCGGCGAAGTAGTCGTAGTCACCTTCTTGAGCTTCGTATTCTTCTGAGATTTATTTTTGAGTGTAGCATGTGAGTACATAAAGTACTCCGCAAGTCTTGGGAAAAATGCATAGATGCAAGGCTTGACAAAGGAAGGCTATATGGTTCTTTTGCACAAAGCAATGTTTTAAAATCCAATTACTACTAATTATTTTCGAAGGCATCCATTTATTAAAATAATGGTTTTAACAGAACTAACATTAACTCACTAGTGAAGGTTCCATCTACCAACACTAGCTTCAACAACTTGAACAAGTTTAATACTGCGGGTTACATCCACCCTCTCTGGCTCCAACCGCCAGGATACCCTTCCGAGAGTTCCCTCCACTCTCGGAATACAAAACTTTGATTTTAAAACCAAAACCAGAAATCTACCATGTGAATGCATTCCTTGCCCGCCCTTGACCGTGGGCACGGCTATTCGAATAGTTTTACACTCTGCAGAGGTTGTACAACTTTACCCACAAGAGATAAATTATCCTAAAAGTCAACACGCTTCCTTTGGCATGAGACCCAGATAAAATATCACAAAGCCTTTACCTTACTCTAATCTAGCTAGATACCACCCGCTGAGGTTTCACGCGGTAGGCTAACTGCCCAACCAAGCCCCTCTTGCACCATATGAGTCTGATGAAATCCTGTCCCTCACTGTGAATAACCAGTCCATCCCTGGCACCCACTTTCCACTGGTGGCACCTAAACTAGACTATCATAAGTTAGTCAGCTAGGTCGTACCCATATAGACTTGTGGTTGTACGGTTAATGCTCAGTCTGGACAAACACAAGCGTCGGTCCTTAATTGACTAGGGTGGAACATACACTTAACAAGATCTCGTGCGAACTGCACCAAGCTAAACCAACCATCCACCCTAATCTAAACCAACTTTCACATTTTATTTTATTTTAAAAGATCAGTGGCAACTCCAATTACCACTACATTTATAAACACAAAGGTTTCATAAACCATAATTTCCCATTTTCAAGAATTTCCAATGTATTAGATAGCATGACTAAGCATGATACTACTAGACTACTATTCACAAGTGGTTATAATAATCTCATTAATGAGACAAAGGAAACTTCTAGGGTTACAATGGTACATGGCATTCAATCTCAAAGGAGGGTATAACAAAGTTGGATTAGCTAACACCTTAAGATTTGAACTAAGGTTTAATGTAAATAGCAATGCACATAATTTAAATTATTTAAAAACATTTCAAAATCATGGGTTCAAGATGATCAAAGGAGACTTGCCTTCTTGTGCACTGTTTGGTCCTTCTTGCTGCGGCTCGACAAACTCTTCGGCGACGTCGGGTTCTACGCGCGAAACGACAAAACAAACAAACAAATTCAAATGAAATCCAAAAACTGCAAAACCAGAACCAAAAGATAGAGCTCAATTTTAGATGAATATAGGAAGAAGAATCGGGTCGATCGGAGTTCGGACGAAGGAGAACGAGCGATCTAAAGTTTGCCGGGCGAGAAAATGCTGGAAATTACAGATGTTACTGTTCATCCGAGAACAGTAATTTTATGAGAAGGCTAGCGCTGGCGAGAGGAGGCATGGGAGGTGAATCTAACTAGCAAAATGGGTTGCTAGGGACCTAAGGCACACATAGGCAGTGACGGCACGCCAAGCGGAGTATGGTGACGGCACGGCGCTACAGCGACATGGGTAGAAGAGAGGAATAAAATCCGGGCATGGAACATGGAGAAGTAGGGTGAGCACGGGCTAGAACGTGGCTTGGCGGTTAGGAAAATTGTTGGCTCGGCCAAAGACCCACCGGAGATGTCGCAAACGGCGTTTGAGCGACGTCGGGAAGGGTAAAGGAAAAACTTAATATCTTGGTGCTCGGTGAACGGAATCTAAAACCACTTGGAAGGTAACTACCTGGGATGGTTTGGTACGATGTGACGCGAACGGATTGGGGAAAACACCACCGGATAGATGGGGACACGCGATGCCATTGACGGCCATGGCGAGGTTCGAGGCGAAAATTTGTGGAGGCTTTTGGGGAAAAGTGAGTGAGCACGGCGTAGAACGCGATGAGGCAAGTCTAAGAAAAATTATGGCAAGGGCTGAAACTTACGGAGATGACGAATCGACGTCGGGAAGCGCTCTTGACCTAGATTGGGGAAAACTCGATTCCGGGAGATTGGCTGCACCAAAACCAAATTAACTTGGCAAGATGGTAGATGGCACATGATGGCACAATGTGACGCGAAAGAATCACGGAAAAACTCACCGGATTGCTCGAGACGCGACGAGCAAATCCGAGACCGAAGGGCCTCGATGCGGCGGCGCCCGACCTTTGAGGAACTTGCCACGGCTTGAGATGGGTTTAGGGGTGCCAAGGGGTCCTATTTATAGGCTTGGGAGGGGTAGAAACCGACTCTAATTCGTGGATTTCGGTTTAGAGTCCGTTTCAGAAAATTAGAGATAAAAGGCAAGCGGATGAGCGAAATGGAAGGAGGCCGGTTGGGATAGATTCCTTGCGTGATTTGGCACAACTTTCCTTTTGGGAAGACATTGAGATAAGGTCCGGATTGGAAGTTATGAAGAGAGAGAAAACGGAAGAAAACGTGTGCAGAGAGATCGATCGGGATCGAGCGGTGTCGCATTGGGACGATGGATGAACAGATTGTTCATTCTCTCTCCTCTTTTTTTGGAAATTTCAAATTGAGCTTAAACAAACTCCAAAAATCCAGAAAAATTCACAGAAGCTTCTGGAGATATTTTGGACTTAATAAAAATATTTCCAACTACTGTTGGTATTTAATTTTCATACTTGTAATATTTTTTTTAATTTCAAACATCCATTTTTTTTTGAACTCCAGAAAATCCAAGAAACCAGATAAAAGCCAAATAACTCCAAATAATTATTTTGAACTAGGATTTTCAAATAAAACCAAAATATCTTTTTATTTAATAATAATTTTAGGTTTTACTTAAAATACTTTTCAAATCTAGCTTTTTCAAAAAACCAAAAATTCAGGGCAAATCCAAATAAAACTCAAATAATTTAAAGTAATTAATTTGAAATTACATTTTTCCAGAAAGCAAATTTTGGGATGTGACAAAGGAGAAGTAAGGTGAGCACGGCCTAGAACGCAGTGAGGCGAAGCTAGGAAAAATATCGGTTAAGCCGAAAACTCACCGGAGGCGACGCAATCGTCGTTTGAACAACGACGGTACCGAAACACGAAAAACTCAATATCTTCGTGCTCGGTAGAGCGAATCCAAAACCGTCTGAAACGTAGCCACCTAGGATAGTTTGGCACGTTTTGACATGAACGGATTGTTGAAAGCATTCTTGGACAGGCAGAGATGCGAAGTGCCATTTGCGGCCATGGCAAGGTGTCGGGGTCAAAAATTTAGGAAATGGTTTTGGACAAATGAAAGAGAGCACGGCGTAGAACGATCGAGGCCAACTCAGCGGTGCGACGGCTCGCCAGCGGACTAGTGAAACGCGGTGGACACACTTTTATGTAGTCGACGGTCGACATCGACATTCGGGCAAGCGGAGAGGAATTAACATGCAAGACTTGCGCGAAGCGAAGAGTAGGCGTGGGGAACGTGATGCTCACCTTGGTTTTGGTCGGGCATGCACGGACGGCCGGTGGCGATCGCGAGGAATGACGACGCGCTATGGCCTGATGGCGATGGTGCTCGGTGAAGTTCCGTGAAGGCGAGTAAGCACCGCGTGAGAACGCAACGAGGCGAATCCGGGATGTGCTCAAAAGTGGCGGGCTCCACCGGACGAGCGCAATAAGCCGAAGAACGCCGCTTGGAACACAAAAGAAAAACTCCGATTGCGCCAAGAGAAGAGGAGTGGGGACTTGATATTTTCGGGGTTGAGTGAGGATGAGGAGGGCTCACGGTGCTCCCTTTTATAGGGCGGGAAGGTCTGAGATGGGAGATCAAGAGACCATGTCCATGAATGGCATGGGTTAATTTCTCGCGAAACGGCTCATGAATGAGGGGAAAACGGTAGGGAAATGAACGAGTTTGATGAGAGGAGTTGAATGCAATTTAGTTTGCTAAAAACCGTTGAGAAAATCAAGAGATATGAGAGCTTCAAAAGCTTGTTAATGGCGGCCAAGCTCTGGACAAGAAATGCACGCTCTGGAGAAGATGAAGCGAGGAGAGAGAAAACAGGAAATAAAAATAATATATTTTTCTCCCAAAAAAAATAAAATAAAATAAATTCGACAAAAATTCAAGAAAATTCTACAAAAATCCTTGGAAAAAGAAAAGACTAAATAAAATAATTTTGGATTTATTTGAGGTAAATTTTAGCCATTTAAAATATTTTTTTACTTTCTAAGCTATAATTTAAATCAAATAAATTCAAAAATTCCAAAAAAATTGAAACGAGGATAGAAATGGATAGACTGGAATTTTTTATGAGTTTAGAAATTTGAATGGGCTCAAACGGAATTAAAATGAAGAAATACAAGTGTTTGGAAGTTTAAGAGGAGAGAAAAAGAATAATCTGATTTTCTGGAATTATTTTTGAACTGAAAAATCAGATTATGATGTCATCAAAGGAAATGATTTTCAGAGGAATTATTTTTCTATGGGAAAAGGGATTTATATGTCGAGGTGATGTCGCAAGGATTTGATTTTACGCCGAATTGTTTTCAACGAACAAGGGTTTATTCAGCGGCAGTGGGGTGGCTTTTGTGGGTGGGTTCATGGACCAAAGAGAAAGCTGAGGTGGCACACTTGGTGGCGTAGCGCTTGTGTGGCTCATGGTTGCTGAGGTGGCGACTGGGGCTAAGGGCATCGGCGGATGGCGTATTGCTAGGGTCGGAGAGAGTGCGTGAGAGGAGGAAAGGCACGGGAGTTAAGTGCACCTTAGCACGACACTCGGAAATTCTCGATGGTAGCCAGCGACGAGGATGCGAGGGTGGTGAAGTGAGGCGTTGGCAGCAGGCTCTTGGCGGTGGATTCACTCGGTGGAGGCGACGAACGGTTATCGGTTACACCAAAGTTAAGGACGACGCAAAGACGAGTAAAGAGGGAGATAAGCGGGGTTTAAAGCGGGGAAATGGTGGCGGTGGAAGGTTGAAGAAGGCAAGAAGAAAGAAGAAGCTGATGGCGGGGTTGGGTACATGAGAGGGAAGAGAGAGGAGGAAGGAGCAGATGGTCGAATGAATGCCACAAGGCGAAAGAGAAATCAGGGCCATCGGATTAAAACGAAGGGGTAAGTGAATGCGGGTGGATGAGATTAAACCGGGCGAGGATGGATTGAATCAGGGAGCGACACGTGATGGCCGAGTAGAGAGGTTGAGGATTAAATTCGATTTAGTTTTTTTAGAAACACAATTTAATTTTAAAAGGGAGTTTTTAATTTCTAGAAAATCCTGGAAATTTTTATAAAATACAGGATTGACTTAGGAAAAATAAATAAACTTATTTTTGACTTTGGAAAATGAAATAAATTTATTTTGGCTTTTATAAAATGAGAATTGTTAACTTTTCTTACTTTAAAGCTTGAAATAAAATCCAGAAAAGATCCAACTAAGCTCCAGAAAATCCAAATAAAGTTCAAATACTTTAAAATAATTATTTTGCAATTAGTTTTAAAGAAAGCAAATTTTTGGGATGTTACACTAGGAGTGAAAGCCACCAGCCCAAATCGAAAGAAAAGAAAGAAAAGAGTGAAAAGAAAAGAGATAAGGGATAGGTTCTATTAGCCACCAAGAGTGAGATATGAGAGTTAGAAACCCATCCCCAAGAATGCTTTGTGCTTGTTTGAAAAGATGCCCACATTTCTATTGATGCTTTACCCTCTACTTTGCTCGTGTTGGTTGTTTCTCTAATGTAGGAGTTACCGGATGTGTTTCCAGACAACATATCGGTGGGGATGCCACCACTACGAGGTATAGAGCACCAAATCGACTTGATTTTAGAGGCATCTTTGCCCAACCGTCCTCTATATTACACCAACCCCGAGGAGACAAAAGAAATTCAGCGCCATATGCAAGAGCTTCTCGATAAAGGGTACATGCGTGAAAGTCTACGTTCATGTGTTGTTACCATTTTACTTGTGTCAAAGAAAGATGGATTGTTGTGGTTACAGACCAAACAGAGAGAGAGAGAGAGTATGGTAGTGGAGAGTTAGGTGAGCTAGTGCTTAGGGTTTCCCCCGTGGCCGGTATCGTATATATATATATCCACATGGAGAGTGTTTTTACAATAGTACCCTTACATTTGAGTATTCCCTCAGGGGCACTTATGTCATTATACATGTCCCATTTTGGGCCTTACAACCTTCTAACAGGCCTGTTGGGCTTAGGTGGGGGCCACCCCTACAACAGGAGCCTCTCATGGTGAAGGGCTTCACGGGCCGAAGCCATGCTGCCGAGCCCTTTGGTCCCCTCCGTCCCTGCGGCCTGTGAGCTTCCCTAATGCTTGATGGTGCCTATTGCTTGGTGTAATATTCGCCCCGCTGCGAAGGTACAGCGCCGAGCGAGTTGGCGAAGTTGTTCTTACTCCGGGGGTCCTCCAGCGGCGGGGTCGGAGTCGGAGTCGGGAGCGGGGCGAGATCGGGCACCTTCAACGGCCCTACTAGCGAAGTGTGGCCACGACCTGGTTGCCCGAGCCCCCCTCGACCGCAGGTTGCTTGGGCGGTGGAGTCGAAGCCGGGGCGAAGACAAACCTCGCTTCGTGGTAGTGCGCTTTAATGGCAGCGAGGATCGTGCTGACCTCTGAATTGTTAGGAGTAGGCTGCTGCAGCCGTACGTGCTATCCTGTTGGGGGCATACGCGGCGGGCTGCGATTGGCGTGTCGTGGCCTGCCAGTGGTCGCCGGGCCCCGGTCACGTCCCAAAAGTGGGACGTGTGGCAGGACGCGTCGATCGGTTTGCATCTGCGCTTCCTTGCCGGTGGCGGCTGCGTCCCTCGATCACGGGAACCGGACCACTATGCGACTGCCGGTTGCAGTCACATTGATTGGGATGTTGCCGGTTGACGTTCTGTCAGCTTGGCGGCTCCCCACTGGGTGAGGGCAGGTATAATACGTCAGTATCACGGCTTGTTGCATTCCCATCCCCGGTTGCTCATCTTGTTTCTGTGCGCGCTTATCTTCTCACGAGTAGGCCTACTTTTGTTCATCTGCGTTTGATGATTGCGTCTACTGACGGTGACATCAGCGAGCGTTGATGAACAAAAGGCAGCCTGATTGTGAGAACACATCAAAGCTTGCTGTGGACCGGCAGCTACGCACCCCGGCTATGTTGGCTTAGGGCCGCGGACCTGTGGCGGCGTAGCGAGGTGTCCCCTCCCGGAGATGGGCCCGAGACCGAAGCCGGGGTCTCATTGCTGAAGCAGAGACTCCGTCGGAATTGCTGAGGTTGACCGCCGCTCTCGCCTTCTTGGTTTTCGAGTCGCGCCGACACGCGCCGGAAGATCGCTATGCCATGCGGCCTACACTTATCCCTTGGGGGAGCAGACACGTGGCGGTGCGCTATTGGTGCGTCGTGTGGTGGCAGGCCTTTGCACGACTGCAGTCGTGGGGTGACCACGACGCCTTGGCTTCGATTGTGGGGAGGCGGACGGTTTGCCTCCCATCGGTTACGCTTACCGGCGGTGCTGGAGGTGGAAAGGCTTTAAATACCCCCTACAGCACCACCTCTGCGCCTCCTTCGTACGCTTCTTGGTCCTTCTTCCCATCTCCTGCTCTTCCTGGCTTCCTTGTTGGCGCGCTGCCCCCGCCATTGCCCAGGTTCTGGATAGCGATGGCGCGCGGTGAAGAACTCGCCCAGGCGGTTGGTGACACCGTCGTCTCCCGCCGGTCCTCGCCGCTTGAGGTGGAGTACACGCTCGAGAAGCGTGGTTCGACGGCGGCAGACAAATGGTGGGTAGCGACGGATAGGACGGAGGGTCCGAGCTCCCGCGTCTTGGGCCCCACGCTTGTGACGGAGGAGACAATCCGCACGCTGCTGCGTGAGGGGAAGCTATCAGACCGCCGGGAGGTGCGACTGCCTACCAACAATGAGACCGAGCCGCGGCCAGAAAAGTCAGAGGCGATCATCTTCGTTGCTTACTTTGAAGCTGGGCTCCGTATCCCGGCTGCCATGATCGTCGGCAACGTTCTGCGGACCTTCGGACTGGAGCTGGCATAGTTGACTCCGAACGCACTGGCTCGCCTTGCTGTGTACAGCTGGGCTCTACGCACGGAGGCTTATGGGCCCAGCGCGTCGATGTTCTCATTCCTCCATGACGCGCGGTACCAGCCGAAGGAGCGGGAAGACAAGACGTTTTCCAACTTTGGCAGTGTCAACTTCGTCCTGCGGTCGTCATGCGGGAAGATCTTCCCTGCCAACTCAACCTGGGCGAAGTGGGAGCCGAACTGGATGAGGCGGTGGTTTTACCACCGTGTGGCGAGCGGTAGCGGCCTTGAATACTCGGGCGGGCCGATGGCGTTTAACACCACGCCCGGCGTACCAATCAACGCCGAGGACAAGCGAAGGGCGCGAAGGCTCGTGGGGATCGCCGCCCGCTTCAACATGCGTGACCTCGCCGAGGAGTTCGTTTGGCATGGCGCCACTTGCCCATGAATAGCGCCTCCCGGCTGGGAAACTTCGTGACGACAATGTCCGCCCGTCCGTGTCCTCGCTACCCGTGCCCTCCGGCCTTCGTAAGTCCCGGCCCTGTCCTGTTCGCCGTTTCTGCCCGTTGTGCCGTGTTTAACCTTACCTCTTGTCACGTATAGGAATTTGCCTGGAGGACGCTGAGCACGCGGTGAGCGAGTTCCTTGGGCCATATACGGCCAAGGAGCACGACCTGCGCATAGCTGCAATCGCGGAGGTGGTATGGGGCGGGTAAACCGCGTGTGCGAGACCATGGGTATTCGCACGCCAGAGCGCGCCCCTCTGGCCTCGTGCCAACCTCGACATCAGGATGGCGGTGCCAAAGGGAAAAAGGTGCCGTCTCGCGGGAAGGCTCGGGCTTCTGCGGCCGCGCCTGGCGTGGTGGCTGCCATTGCTCCCGTCGACGCGGCAGACGCTGAGTCCGATTCGGCGAAGTATGCCGATTCAAACCTAGAGACGGGTGCGGATAACGACGGCGAGGGGTCTCTGGGTGGCGCTGGGGACCGAGAATGCACCATGGACGATCGGGAGGGGGAGGCCTCGTCGCCCGCGGTGGTTGTTGAGGTGGGGCTAACATCCGCTGGCGACACCGGGGCGGAGTCCTTACCCACGGCGACGATGATGTTGGAGCTAGCCTTCATGGGGGTTAGTAGAACGGAGCTTCCGCCCACGCTGGTTGTCGAGGCGAAGCTACCCCCCGCGGAGGTTACTAGAGTGCGGCCCCCGCCCGCAAGCGTTGCTGCTGTGGGGCCCCCTCCTGCGGCAGTTGCCGAGGCGGGGTCCCTGCCTTCTTCTCCTAAGGCGAAGCGGCCACGCCTACGATCCCCTCCTCACCGGACTTCAAGGGGATTCACCGTGGCGACCAGTGTTGGGAGCTTGTGGGACTCCGACTCCGACGCCGAAGCCCCCAGGTCCAACATCCCCCCAGCCCCTTCCTAGGCCGCGGCCGGGGCGCGGGAGCTGTTTGTGTTGGACTCTAACACGGAGACTCCCCGGCCCCCAGGGCTAACGTCATACGAGGGCGCTGGCGTCCCTGTTATCCCAGCTGAGGCTGGGGGGACGACCCGGCGAAGTCCACTGGTTGCCACCGAGGGTAGGCTATCTTGGACATAGCTTGGTATAGCTCTGCATTGCTCCCGTAAGACTAACCGGTATGCCTCCTTTCAGCGGCACTCATCCCGGAGGACGGGCGATCTTCGAGGCGCGGGGACGTCCCTTTGAGAGGGGCGTCCGACGCTCCCGAAACTGCCTTCACGGACGCCACACACCCGAGGTTAGTGGACTTCACCCCTCAACCGGAGGGGTGCTGGGAGCATGGCGCGGGGTTGCGAGCGACGCGGCCGCAAGTATTGATCAGCAGGCGCTGCTTACCTACGGGGCGGGGCGCCTTGGAGACGCACTGGAGGTGTCAGGAGTGAGAGTAGGTATCTGTCCTTGCAGCTATGTGTGGCCTTTAGAGGTTTGCTGACCATTTTATCATACAAACCCTCGACCTGGCCCAGGCATTGCAAGCGGCTCATGGCCGCGAGCGGGGGGGTGCTAGAGGGGTGGTTGTGGGCCGCCGAAGAGGCTCTGCGCGCAACTGAGGGTATGCACTCCGCCAAGGACGATCGCATCTGCCGCTTAGAGGCAGAGCGCGCGGAGACGATGTCACATGCCGAAGAGCTCGTGGCAGCGGCGCGGCTGTCAGCCACAGAGGCGGCACGACAAGAGGCTGCGGAGGAGCGAAATGGCCTACTCCAGCAGATCGCTGCACTGGAGAAGGAGAAGGGCCAACTCGTCGCGTCTCTTGTGGAGCGGGACCAGACTCTGGGCGATGCCTCGGTGGCGGCGTGGGATGCCATGCTGGCCCTGGAAGGCACCCTTGAAGACCTTATCGCCGAAATGCTGCCCCGCGCCTTCAGGCCCGAGGAACTGTCGTGAACGCTTCGGCGGATCGGGGATGCAGCCAACCTTGCACGCACTGCCGCGACGTCGTTCAGCAACCATTGCTCTTATGTGACGTCGTGCCTGCTATGCGCGCTCCTACAGCTCCGGGGCTGCCAACACGTCGATGGGCTAGCAGACCCTCAACTGGAGATGCCGGCCGGGGCTGGAGTGATGTCCGCGCCGTGCGGGTTTTCCACGAGAGGATTGGGAGTACATCGGGGAGGCCGCAGCAAAGGTCGAGCTATGGAGGACCATGCGCAATGAGAAGAACCTCGGCCAGTGGCTGGATGAAGTCCCGCGGCGTGACGAAGGTGGTGCCGAGGCCGCAGGGGGCGACGCGAACCCACAGGTGTGACGCCGGGGTTCTTGTGTGTTGGCGTGCATTGTAATACACGTGCCCTTTCTTTATGAATAAAGTAAAAGTTGCCCCTATGTTCTGACCAGCGTGTGTCTGTGTCCTGAGCAGCTACCCCATAGGGATCGGCTGCTAGTCTCTGACCTTGTGACCCGACGGCGTCTTTAGCGCTGGCGAAGAGCCAAAGAGTCACTGGATTTCTGGACGGCCCGGGGTCCTTCGGGTGAGGATTTGGCGCGGACATGGGTTAAGGAGGAGCCTACCGAATAGCGGCTGTGAGCGCCCAAGGATGCTTGTACACTTTTGCTACACTCCATTTGTAAACGTCCTACGACGAATACCGAAGATGTTTTTGGTTGAAACGTGTTGCCTGCATCCCCGTCCTCTCTTGCGACCGCGCTGTCCCTTAGTAGACACGCAAGGTTACACTTCGCGCCTACTTATACGCTAAGTAGACTCTCGCGCACCCCATACCATTTTGAGGTGGTGTGAGTGAAGCTGGCGCCTAATCGAAGTAGACGCGTGAGCGCTCAGCGTCTAGTCGAAGTAGACGCGTGAGCGCTCAGCGTCTAGTCGAAGTAGACGCGCGAGCGCTCCATTCCCTACCTCTGGAAGGGGTGGCAGTGGAGCTGGCGCCAAGTCGAAGTAGACGCGCGAGCGCTCCGTCCCCTACCTTTCAACTGGGTGGCAGCGGAGCTGGTGCCTAGTCGAGGTAGACGTACGTGCGCTCCGTCCCTTGCCTCTAGAAGGGGTGGCAGTGGAGCTGGCGCCTAGTCAAGGTAGACGCGCGAGCGCTCCGTCCCCTACTTCTCGACGGGGTGGCAGCGAAGCTGGCGCCTAGTCGAAGTAGACGCGTGAGCGCTCCGTCCCTACCTCTCGACAAGGTGGCAGCGGAGCTGGCGCCTAGTCGAAGTAGACGCGCAAGCGCTCCGTCCCTACCTCTCGAAGGGGTGCTAGCGGAGCTGGCGTCTAGTCGAAGTAGACACGCGAACGCTCCGTCCCCTACCTTTCGACGGGGTGGCGGCGAGGTGGCGCCAGCCAGCAGACGCGCGCGGCGCCCGTCCCCTACCTGCGGAAGGGTGGCGCGAGCGGCACCTAGTCGAGGTAGACACGCGTGCACTCAGTGCCTAGCCGAAGTAGACGTGCGCTAGGACAATGGCTATGCGCCTAGCTTGTGCTCCCTAGGGTGCGTGTGGGGGCAGGTCTCTGCTGGGCCTTACCAGTACCCTGTGGAATGCGCGCAGAGGCGTGCTTCTGCGGCGTTGGGTGTCCACTTCACGGGATGTACGTGGAGGCAAGCCTCTACTGCCTCTTCTGCTCGCCTTGCGGGGTACATGCGGAGGCAAGCCTCTGGTGCGCCTTGTTTACACTTCGTAGAGTGCGCGCGGAGGTAAGCCTCGACACTGCATCTTATTTATACTCCGTAGAGTACGCACGGAGGTATGCCTCGACGCTATGTCTTATTTATACTCCGTAGAGTGCGTGCGGAGGCGAACCTCGACGCTACGTCTTATTTATACTCCGTAGAGTGTGTGCGGAGGCGGACCTCGATGCTACGTCTTATTTATACTCTGTAGAGGGCGTGCGGAGGCGGACCTTGATGCTACGTCTTATTTATACTCCGTAGAGGGCGTGCGGAGGCGGACCTCGACGCTACGTCTTATTTATACTCCGTAGAGTGCGTGCGGAGGCGGACCTCGACGCTACGTCTTATTTATACTCTGTAGAGTGCGTGCGGAGGCGGACCTCGACGCTACGTCTTATTTATACTCCGTAGAGTGCGTGCGGAGGTGGACTTCGACGCTACGCCTTATTTATACTTCGTAGAGTGCGTGCGAAGGCGTCCCCCCACACGTCTTTGTTTATACTCATACCCACATTTTTGTTCGTGGAGAGTGCGCACGGAGGAAATTCTCCATGCGTTATTGCGGGAAACAGGACAAGTTTTGCAAACGGTGAACTTTATTGAATCGCCGTTTGCGTGGGTGAGCGATTAAAAAAGATGAAGTACTGACCACTGATCACTCGAGGGTGGGAACGGCCGCGACTGTCGTTGCCCAGGCGACGAGGCGGTGCGCAGTAGGAGCCTCTGTTGCTGGGGCAACCCGCGTGGGGGCCTGGCGAGGTGCTTCTCGAAGCCGGCGAGGGCCCTCGCGCTTGTACGCCCAGCTTAGGTGTTCCGTTGGGCGTCGCGGTGCGGACCTCTGGTGCCGAGCTCTATGCGCCGAGCCATATCCTGGTCGTCGTGGACGGTGATGCTGGCCTACGGTCCAGGGAGCTTCATACATAAGAAGCCGTGGTGTGGGACTGCCCCGAAAGAGTTTAGGGTCGGCCGCCCCAATATGGCGTTGTAAGGGTACGAGATATCGACGATGTCGAAGGTGACGTCCTCGCTCCTCACGTTGTCATCTCGGCCAAAGGAGACCTGCAGGCATATCTGGCCTAGTGCCCGTAGGGGCTGACCCCCGAAGCCCTGCAGTGGGATTCCCGAGGGGCCCAACCGACTTCGGGGGATCCCCATCTGGTCAAAGGCCGCCGCGAACAAGATGTTCGCGGAGCTTCCTCCATCAATCAGGACGCGCCTTACGTCGCATCCTGCAATGACGACCTGGACGACCAAGGGGTCTTGGTGGGGGAACTCCACACCCTCAGCATCGGCGGGCGCGAAGGTGATTTCATGCTGCGCCTAGTCCGGCGGTGCCTGCCCGGGTATGCCGCCACGTGGTGTAGCCTCCTCACATAGGCCTTCCGCTGCCACACCAAGCCGAACTCCAGCGAGGAGCCCCCGGAGATGACGTTTATGATCCTGCGCTGGGCTCCCTCCGGGGCTTGTAGATGCAGGAGGCCCTCCCGAGGTTCTTGTGACGTGAGCACGAATCGCGAGGAGCCTTCACGGGCTGCATCCCTTGATCCTGGATCCGCATGGGGCCTTCCAGGGGCTGCTGGACGTGGGCCACGACAGGCGAGCGCGCCTCAAGGTTTCTATCCATGGCGATGCTTTGTCGAAGTGCTGCAATGGTGGTGCACACACGTGTTCGTGGCTGCCACGACCATGTAGCTCGCACCACTGCCCGTGATGCTGGTCGTCGTACTCTCCATGGGCTTTATCGTCGCGGTCTCGACCGCGCCCGTGCCCCCGGCCCCGGCATCCCCTGCCGCTGCGGCCATCGGAGGTGTTATCTTCGGAGCCGCCCTCGATGTCGAAGACATAACGGCCTCTCCGAGACTTCTACTGGCCACGTTTGGACTTGTCACCCGACGAGTCCTTGTGGTGGGCATCCTTGCGCTCGGAGGTGTCCTTCGCTGGCTCCTGCTTGTGCTTACCTTTCGAGGAGCCTTCCCTCGGTGAGCCTTCGTTCTTCGTCGCGCCCTCCGCCTGATTAGTATCGAAGTCATCGCCCTATCGCCGCCGCGCGTCCTCCTCCGCTCTGGTGTACTCTTCCATCTTGTCGAAGAGCTTCGCCACCGTCTTGATTGGCTTCCGCGCGTTGTATTCAGCCAGCATTGATGATGGTTGTCTCATTGACATCTTTGACTTGGCAGCGTACCTTCGCGAAGCGCTTGAAGTAGTCCCGAAGCTTCTTCGAGGGTTTTTGTTTGACTGGGAAGAGCTGATCCGCGTCGATGCACTCGACGTAGTTTCCTTGGAAATTGTTATAGAGCCGGTCGCGGATCTGCTCCCACGGTGTCGTCTCTGCCAGCAGCTTCGATGGCGGTCTCGTACATACGCACGAACTCCCGTGGGTCCGAGTCACCTTTGTACGGCTCGATGGTGCTCGGGAACTTGAAGTCCTCCGACCATGCCGCCTGCTGTAGACCTGCTGAGAGTGGGGACTTTGGATCCACGCGTCGCAGCAGGGCGCGGCCGGACGTGGGGGCGCCACGGCTATCTGCTCACTCCAACGTGGGCTTCGACGCGACAACCGGCGGGCTCTGCTGACTCCGAGCCTCTTGCATATCCCTCATGGCCCCGCGGAGATCTGCTAACTCCCGCTGGAATGCGCTGAGGGCCGCCAGCAGGGCGTTACCCATCGTAGATGTGGCCGAGGCAACCAGTGCACCTGGTTGCACAGCCGGAACAGCGGTGACCACGGCCTGCGCTCCTGTTGCGCTGGCGTGATAACTCTGGAGTCGACGACGAGGCCTGCGTTGCTGTCGGGACCGCTCGCCGCTTCCGCACCGGGTGGGGGGACGGCAAGTGCACCAACGTGGGCGCCGGTGTACCCGACCATCCGGTCGGTGCTGCCGACAATTGCCGCTGTGCCCGCGGTGGAACCACCCGTCATGCGCGGGGCGGTGCCGACCGTCGTAGCAGCGGTGGCGGGGTCGACCGTCGTGCCGTGGACGCCGATGTTCGTGACCGTCGTGTTCATGTCACCGTCCACGCCTGCGACTGCCGATGCCGAAGCCCTGGTGTTGACGCGAGCCTCCGTCGCACCCGCCTTCTTCTTCATGGACGCTGACGATGAAGCTTTCTTCGGTGCCATCCTTCTTCGGATCTTGAGGCTTGCTCTTGTCCTCCCCACGAACGGCGCCAACTGTTGTGGTTACAGACCAAACAGAGAGAGAGTATGGTGGTGGAGAGTTAGGTGAGCCAGTGCTTAGGGTTTCCCCCATGGCCGGTATCGTATATATATCCACATGGGGAGTGTTTTTACAATAATACCCTTACATTTGAGTATTCCCTCAGGGGCACTTATGTCATTATACATGTCCCATTTTGGGCCTTACAACCTTCTAACAGGCCTGTTGGGCTTAGGTGGGGGCCACCCCTACAACATGGAACATAGAGGATGCGTATAGATTGTAGAGCTATCAATAATATTATTGTTCATTATCATCATCCTATCCCTAGATAGACAATATGCTTAATGAATTGAGTGGCTCTACCGCTTTTCTAAGTTTTACATGTGTAGTGGTTACCACCAAATTAGAATGAAGCTAGGTGATAAATGGAAAACTACTTTTAATACTAAATTGGTATTGTATGAGTGGTTCATTATGCTATTTAGTCTTACAAATGCACCTAGTGCATTTATGCGCTTAATAAATGAAGTGCTGAGAGATTTTATTGGAAAATTTGTAATTGTTTACTTTGATGATATATTAATTTACATCAAGTCTTTGGACGAACATTTGGATCATTTATGCCAAGTTTTTACTTCTTTGAGAGACGTGCTTGTTTGCTAACCTTAAGAAGTGCTCCTTTTGCATAGATTGAGTCGTGCTTCTTGGTTTTGTTGGGCGTGCACAGGGAATCGAGGTGGATGAACGAAAGGTGGAAGCTATTCAAGCATGGCCTACACCTACAATAGTCACACAAGTAAGGAGTTTTCACGAACTCGTTTGTTTCTACCATTAGTTCGTGAAGGATGTCAGCATGCTCGCTGCCCCACTCAACGAATTGATAAAGAAGAATGTGCCCTTCTAGTGAGGAAAAGCGCAAGAGGATGCCTTCAACAAGCTGAAAGATAAGTTAACCAATGCACCGCTTCTACAATTTCCTGATTTTGATAAAGGTTTTGAGATAGAATGTGATGCTAGTGGTATTGGGATTGAAGGTGTTCTTATGCAAGATACGAAACCCATTGCTTATTTTAGTGAAAAGCTAAATGGTCCAACTTTGAACTACTCAATATATGACAAGGAGTTATATGCATTGGTTAGAGTGTTGAAAACATGGCAACATTACCTCTGGCCAAAAGAATTTGTCATACATCCAGCTCATGAATCTTTGAAGCATATCCATAGTGAAAGTAAGTTAAATCGTAGACATGCTAAGTGGATAGAATTTATTGAAACTTTTATGTATGTTGTGAATCATAAGAAAGGTAAAGATAATCTAGTTGCCGATGCATTGTCTAGATGATACATGTTGTCCTAACTTGATTGTAAATTTCTCGGTTTGGAAAATTTAAAAGAATTATATGGTACTGATTTGGATTTCAATGGCATTTATGCTAATTGCAAAGAATGGAGATGTTGGGATAAATATGTGCTAAATGATGACTATTTGTTTAGAGCTATGATGCTACCCATATTGCTGATTTACTTTTCAAGGAAATCGTTAGCCTACATGGAGTGTCAAGGACAATTGTATCATATTGTGATGCGAAGTTTTTGAGCCACTTTTGGAGGACACTTTAGAGTAAGTAAGGGACCAAGCTGCTATTTCAATTACATGTCACCCACAAATCGACGGACAAACCGAGGTTGTCAACTACACACTTGGTACAATGTTGAGGGCAGTACTAACGAACTTGAAGCTATGGGAGGAGTGCTTGCCGCACGTCGAGTTCGCTTACAACTTGGTCGTACATTCCACAATGAAGTTTTGTCCAATCGAGGTTGTTTATGGATTCAAGCCAATAGCACCTATGGACCTACTAACTTTGCTGCCCTCAGAGAAGGTAAACATGGATGCTGAGAAGAAAGATGAATTGCTTCGTAAGCTACATGAGACACCAAAGCGAACATTGACAAGATGCAAGCCTAATACAAGCACACTAATAAAGGTTGGATGGAGATGGTATTCAAAGAAGGAGATTTGGTTTGGTTGCATTTGCGCAAGGATCACTTTCTATAACAATGCAAGTCCAAGCTAATGCCACGAGGTGATGGACTATTCAAAGTGCTTACAAAAATCAACAACAATACTTACAAGTTGGAGTTGTCGGAGGACTATGGAGTGAGTGATACATTCAATATTGCTAATTTATCTACATCTGGGTAACAAAGATGACCCAGAGTTGAGATTGACTCCTCAAGAAGGGGAGTATGATGAGGACATCACTAGCGCACACATGCAAGATTCACCTAGTGTACAAGGTCCAATGACATGATCCTGTGCATGTCGTCTTTGGACAAAAGGTGAATTCGTTTCTTGGGTAGAGTAATTATTTAATTATGGAATAAATGATATTGCCTAATAATTGCTATTTGCTTGTGACTATTTGCAAGGACTTCTTGGAGGAGTAGCTGTTCATGTAAACAATGTTTGCATGGACAAGGTGCCAAGTGGTCAAACGAATAGCGCACTAATCAAAATGAACAATGCATTGGTCTGTACGAACAACGCACTAATCGGGATGAACAACGCACTGATCAGAATGAACAGCGCACTAGTTGGGATGAACAGTGTTACTAGTAGAATGAACAGTGCTATTGGTTGGATGAATAGCAACACCACTTGGAGGAACAGTATTGCTTAGGTGAATAGGTGACTTGTACTCGGGTGGTCGAACGCTTAGGAGTTAACATAATGAGTTCATGCATACAACAATGTAGAGAAAAAAAACAAGATTAAAAGGAAAGAATTTGTTACTTCTATGAAGAGCCTAGGATGCATGGGGATTTGTTGCCACCAAATTAGGAAATTAAAGGGAAATCTATATATTTTGTTACCACTCCTTATCTTTCCTATTTTTATACCAACAACCAAAGGAAATCTATGCATGCTGCAATGTGTACTCATTTAGTAAGTCGATGTATATTGGTTTGTACGCCTTAGAAATGCCAGAATTTGATTTTTGTTTAGCTACTGCCATTGTAAAGGCAGTTTGTCGCAAACTTGAAGTCTCAATTCAATTATTCATCGTCGAGTGATTTCTTCCACTGTTGCTCTTCCAATTCCCATGGAATTGTTTGAGTCGTTCTTCGTGAATAGGTTAAGCGATTGCGAGGTTGCTAGTCACATTCTTACATTGTGGTTATCCTCCCCTTCGTCAAAGTCACAACTCAATGCTCTAATGATTTCTCCAACGATGAAAGATCAGAACCAACTTGCATGCTTGCATCTTAAGTCAAGGCATGTGCATATGAAAAAGCACCACAACCACCTACTCCACCTCATACTGAAGGTCCACTAGAGTCGTTCCATCTGGCTAGTGGAAGTGCACTTATTTTTTTTGATCTTATTTGTGGATGACATATTATTGATTGGAAATAATATTCCTATACTTGAATCTGTAAGTCTTTATTAAGAAATAGTTGTAACACCTTGGCCCAAAATCCACTCAAAGCCCAACCCACTGTGGGTGTAACACCCTAGTCCAACCGAAACCTAGAATGCTACTAAAACAATAGAACAAGAAATTATACTGTAAGCATTTCTCTAAATTTTTGGCAGTATTTATTTTGAAATGTAGAGGTTTCATCTCGAACAATTTAAAACAATCTAACAATTAAAAGAGCATGATAACCATAAGATAAAATTTAAAACATAACCATGACAGCACACAAGAAGAAACTAATCATATATTCTACAAAGGAAACAATTTCATCTCGAAGGGTGAACACTGTTACAAAACAAATTCACTTGCAAAGTTCTTCTAATTATAGTTTAAACTGCTTTATTATTAGACATGATGCATGTCAAGGTTCTAGCCTATCCCCATGCATGCCGCCTTCACAAAAAATACCTAAAAAATATAAGTAGCAAGTGTGAGTCCACGACTCAGCAAGGTACAAGTAAGACGATAAACAGCCTCATAAACAAATATTAAACATAAATATTGCTCATAAACAGCCATCCACATGACAAGGACCACAAAATAATCTTTACTTGGATACCATGTAGACCAAGTCTTAAGGATAAATGAAATAATGCAAATGAGTGTGGTCAAACATTAATATTTCTCTCTTTGCATTATCAACATGAATGTGCTTCATAACCAACAACAAGAACATGAATAAATATTTATAAACACAAGACATTAGCATGGCATAAATCTTTTCCACATTTTGTTACTGATTACTTGCACTTGCCTCAACCGTGTGACGGAGGATGACGAGTAGAGGGTCTAGCCCCCTGATTCACACCACCACTTGAACATTCATAAAACACACTAAGAAACCAAGAGCAGTGCAACTTACAAAAGAAATAATTAAACACCATTCCTAATCGCCACAAAAAAAACCCTCCTCCAACAGTGCCCTTTAGGCTTAGGAACCCAAACATATTGAAAGATATATTTTCCAAAATCTACACAAAATTTTGAACTTTTCTTCAACATCAACATTTTGAGATTTAGGATCTACAACACCTTTTTCTTCCATGAACTCTGTTCTGTCCAAAATAGAACAACTGTCTTCCAAAATTCATATCTCCTAGTATATGACTCCAAATCTAGCAAACTTTACCACTGCAGATATATATATATATATATATATATATATATATATATATATATATAGAAACTTATCTACAACTTTGTAGTTATGAGGATTAACAAATTCTCAAATTAAGGAACCCTAAATTCTGAATTTCCATGACTGCTGCCAGAGTTAGTCTAGATTTGCACAGCAGAGACCTAATAGCCATAACTTATCAACTGTTTATCCAAATCATGTGCTCAAGTATTCTACAAAAAGATAAAACAAAAATCTACAACTGTTGTTTCTATCAAAACCCCCAGAATCTCCATGAAAAATATTCTAATCCAAATTACAAACATTAGCCCCAAATCTCCACTAATCCTGAACATCAAACCCTAACTTGATTTCAATCCAATCCTTACCTCACCGAGTCGCCTTGATCTATCCTCTACAAAACCTAGCCACCAAGGGGAGGAGACAACTGGATGGGAAAGGGGCGGCTAGATAGAAGAGAAAGGGGGCGGCTGGATGGGGAAGAAAGGGGGCAGCTGGATGGAGGAAGGGGAAGGGGCAACCAGGGGCAAAATATGAGGGCAACTAGAGAGTCAGCCCCACACAACCCTGGAAGAAATAAAATAATTTGGGGTGTTACAGTGGGCCGAGGCCACACATGCATAGCACAACACTTACATTTTTGTTCTCGCTTTGTGTAGAAACGTTAATTCAGAGGTGGTATGTTTGGACCCAGCAAGTATTACATGCTACTACAACTTACTTTAGACAAGCAATGTATAACTAATCCCACCACATAACTCCACATGGCTTCATGGCCACCACAATAATGGGCCGAGGTATTACATTATCCCCTTAAGGGATGACACCCTCGGCAACACATCATATACATGGCAAATGTCTAGAACCACCCTTGGTACACATTCATGGATCTGATTTAGGCACATATGTCATAATGTGTGTCCACTCCAGGCACACACATGTCATGCGCCATATGCCCATACCCTATTTTGCACACACTTGTCCAGCAATGGTTAAGGCTTTGATACCATCCATAACACCCTAACCCAAAATCTATTCAAAGCTCAGCCCACTATGAGACAAGCCCACATATGCATAGCACTCCACTTACACTTTCATTCTCATTTTGTGTAAAATGGTTAACTCGAAGGTGATATGTTTGGACCTAAGAAGCACTATATGCTACTACAACCACTTTAGACAAGCAATGTCGGACTCATCCCACCACATAACTCCACATGGGTCACCACACTAATGGGTTGAGGTATTATAATAGTTCCTCTATGAAAGACTTAGGAGTTGTAGCATGTATTTTGGATATAAAGATCTATAGAGATAGGTCTAGAAGGCTAATTGGATTATGTCAAGATATGTACATTGAAGGAGTTGAAACGGTTCAACATTCCAAGCATGGTTTCTTGCTCATGTCACATAGCATTAGTCTTAGCAAGAGTTGGTATCCTTCAACACCTGGTGAGCAGGACTAAATGAGTAAGAATAAGACTTATTAATAATGTTCTGGTACCAGCCGGTATAGCCGATATGTACCATTTTGCTACCTAAAATAGTACAGTGCAGCCCTGCATTCTGTACAAGCTCAATATTGGTCAATACTAGCCATATTAGCTTCGATACCAGACAATACCTGCCATACCGGCGGAATTGGTAATACCAACTATGGATTATTGAGCAATATGTTATATTTGATCATAATGCAATGTGTTGGAGCAATATTACAATTGAAATTTGGTGTGTATATAATTAAACATACATATACTTATAAATATATATTATTATATTATATATGAAATAGTACACCAGTATGAGTTGGTACTAACATTAATGTACCATTTCAAGAGCCAAACTGGTATGGTCTCCAGAATGGTATTAACAAGTAGGAGTAAGATTACATATGCTTTTGCTATAGGGTCTATCATGTATGCCATACTTTGTACATACTTAGATATGCTCTAAGTGTTATATGCAGATATCAGTCAAAGCTAGGTGAGGGTCACTGGATAGGTATAAAGAACACATATGTTCTTATTTATGGAGGTGACGAAGAGCTGGTAGTGAATGGTTACACTGATGCTAGTTTCGAAACCAACAAAGATGTTTTTTTATCGCAGTATGGGTTTATGTTTTGCCATAATAGAGGAGCAACAAGCTATAAAAGTTCCAAGCGAGGGACAAAGATTCTGATTCTAAACAAAGGCAAAGTATATTGCAGCTTTTGAACCCGTTGATGCATCCAGATTGCATCATATATTTCTTTGGTTTTTAGCCTTGTTCTCATCACAATTATACCATTTTCTACAATAGTTGTCATCAATTTTATTTTTATATTGCAAGAATGGTACTTGTTGAGCATATGATAGGATATAGGTGGAAATCATGAGATTTAAGGCTTCTACCACGTAGAAGATATGGTTTTGAGCAACTTTCATATTGGGAGAACCATGAGATTCAACTTAAAAGAAGAATATAGGTTAGGGTGTGATTATAGCCGACCATACCACTTGACCTACCCACCTCTAGGAGCAACGCCTTATCAAAATGGATCTACTTTATATAAGGAGTGAAGCCTTATTCCTTCAACATCATACGTTATCACATCGTATCATTGTCTAAAGAGTTCAGAGAGTTGTAGGTTAGGTTAGGCAAGGTGGATAGATTATTCTTCACCATTATCTTGATCTAGACTAAATTAGTGTCTAAGTCTTTGTGTAATCTATCATCTATTATGATTGGAGACTCGATTCCATTGCATCACCTATAATTGAAGAGGGAAGTGTCTTTATTTCTATGATGATCATCCTTTGTTTCAATCCTTTACTTATTTGAGTAGTCCGCATAGGCCAAGGAGATGTAGGAGATTGGTAGTAGCGGTGGAGATGCAACAATATTGCACTTATATATTATAGACTCATTTGATTTCATTAGAGACAGTGATTATACTTGCTATACTTATGCATGTTATCTAATTTAATGTGCTAGATGACAACAACATTAGTTCTGATCTGTAGGATAATCATTGATTGTAGCAACAAGTCAGTGACCCCATAGGGTGACAAATGTGGATAGCAAAAGGAGTTGTTGTAAGCGCGTGAGGGGGTCATGAGTTATCGCCAAATCTAATGTGTCAACTACAACTGAGTAATCCACTATAAGATCGAGTGAAGGATCGAGCTATTATAGGATGGCAAGCATCTTGGCAAAGAAATCAACACATGAACACTATATAGGTTCGTTCGATATGATCTTTATGTGTATTCAGGTGTCACTATGTCCTCTTAAGGACCGCTACCAAGTTGTGAGTCGGAAAGGAGTTTTTGGTTTGCAGCCGAGTATACATGAACCTATAGGGTAACACACTTAATGAGTTAGAATAAATTGGTTTGGATAGGATCCATTCATGTGGGCTTCGCACCTTAATAGGCCCCTAACGTAGAGCTCCACTAAAGGTGCTCTATAAAGGAAAGCGTGGCTTTTGGGTGTACGGCGCAACACCACCAAAACCCTAACTACTATCTCCCTGAAGGCCTTACTGTTTGCATTGGTGCTAGCACATCAGCTCACAATGTTTCACCTCAAGACATGTGGATACCGGTAGAGACACTATGAAAACTGCATTGCTGATCTAGGACAATCTATGACGTACGTGAGGAACATGAGGAATGAAACGACATATAGTACACCTCTTGCTAGCGATCAAGTCTGGTTCTCTTCCCTTCCGCTTGCTTCTATCTTTCTCGGCCATGGATCCCAAATCAAGATTGAGTAACTACACCCAGGAATAGAATATATTTATATATACAGCTACGCTAATAAGCGCGTGTGTGCACGATAGGCGCAGGTCGCTAGCCGTGCGCGCAACCTGGCTTCCTAATGTAGTTCATGCGTAACTTGGTTGGTGCGGTTATAGAAACAACATTCTAGTGGTAATTCTAGGATTCCCAATTTGCAAATGTTATTAGCAATCCCTCATCGAATGACTATTCATGAAACATTAAGTTATTATCACCAGTTATGTCAAACATTTTTTTGTGAGGAAGAAATTGACAGAAAAGTTATGTTCAAATATGTCAAAAGTTTTCACATGAGAATTGTATGTAACTTCATGAATTATAGATGATAACTTTTTATGCATTAGATAGTAACTTTGCCAACTATAAATAACTTGACGAATTATAGATGGTAACCTTATATTCAGCAAACAATAATTATTCCATAATTAACAACCGCACTAAATCCCAAAAAAACGACACGTGGTACCACTTGCGAAGTGGGAGGGAGCGCGGGTCTAATGTGTGTAGGAACTGTAAGTAACTTCATGAATTATAGATGATAAATTGATATGCATATAATAGTAACTTTACCATAATTAACAAACGCTGCTACTTCACTAGTAACCATTTGTGGGGTGGGATGGTGGGGCAATTAGCTGATTGGGTCGGTCAGGGTCGTGCACTTATTCTACGCGCGCGCGCGCGCGTGTGTGTGTATAAAGGTATTTATAAAATACGCTAAAAACTATGAACTCTCTTGCAATTTTTTTCGTGTGGTTCACATTGGAGTATCTTATAATTAGTATATGAGTATATCTAAAATGATAAAGGAGTATTTCAAGTTTGTTTAGGTGGTATATTAGAGGTGGGTGTAATTACACCCGGGAGTAAAAAATATTTTTCCTATATATATATAAAGTTAGTGGTTGTTGGTCGGTCTGTTCTTCCTCCTCTCTTCTCAGTTGTCCGATCAAAGATCAGCCGTCCAGATCTGCATGTAGATAGTTCTTCTGCTCCTCATAGAAAAGGTCAGATCAACGTGTGGGCCGTGCTCCTCCTCTTCTCTTCCCCCGCATCCTCTGCCTCCCATAACCACTCCACCTCCTGCAACTGCTGCCTCCTTCTCTCCCCCAAACCCTCGTGTCGCACCTCCTCTTGCTCAGTGCCGCCACCAATTCCTTCCCTACGCGGTAGCGTCTGGTCACAATCCCCCAACTTCCCCCAGTAGCGCTTCATCCCCCCATCGCCGCCTCCCCAACGCATTTGCCCGCTGCCTCCTCTCGCCATCTACCCATCGCTGCCTCCCCACCTCCACCTCCCGCAACCGCCGCCTCCTTCTCTCCCCCGAACCCTCGTGTCGCACCTCCTCCTCCGAGGTGCCGCCACCAATTTCTTCCCCACGCGGCAGCATCTGATCACAGTCTCCCACTTCCCCCAGCAGCACCGCATCTCCCCATTGCCACCTCCCCAACGTATTCACCCACTACCTCCTCTCCCTATCTGCCCGCCGTTGTCTCCCCACCTCCACCTCCCGCAACTGCCGCCTCCTTCTCTCCCTAAACCCTTGTGTCGCACCTCCTCCTCCTCCTCCTCAGCGTCGCCACCAATTCTATCTCCCATCTCCCCTCCAACTAGTTGCACGATGCTCGGCGCCAGCGGCCGGTGGATCAGAAAGAAGGGATAAGGGCGCTCGACAATGATGGCGGTGGCTTCCTCTTCCTACGCCCGCCCACGTGGCTTTCCCCCGCTACCACCGCCCAGCAGTCACTCGCCCAGTAAGCCTCTATACCTCCTTCTACTCTTCGCTTGGAGCCTGTTGTGCTGTCTAACGATTTTGATCTCCCAAGCTGGTTGTCGAAGTCAGTGCCGTGGTCAAAGGGGTTGTGGTTGAAGTTGAAGCCTTGATCGAATGGGGCCGTGGCCAAAGTCGAAGATTAGTGGTCGAAGCCGTGGTCGAAGGGGCGGTGGTCAAAGTCAAAGGGCTGTGGTCAAAGTCAGGCCGTGGTCAAAGTCAAAGGTTCATGGTCAAAGTCCAAGCCGTGGTCAAAGGAGGCAGTGGTTGAAGTCGAAGGGTCGTGGACAAAGTTGGTCCGTGGTCGAAGTCGAAGGGTCGTGGTCGAAGTTGAAGGGTCGTGATCAATGTCTAAACCATGATCAAAGGGGACAGTGGTCGAAGGGGGCAGTGATCGAAGTCAAAGGGTCATGGTCGAAGTCCAAGCCGTAGTCGAAGGAGACAGTGGTTGAATGGGGCAACGGTTGAAGTCGAAAGGCCGTAAACGAAGTTGGTCCGCAGTAGAAGTCAAAAGGGTCATTATCGACGTCGGAACCATGGTTGAAGGGGGCCGTGGTTGAGGGGCCGTGGTCGAAGTCAAAAATCTGTGGTCGAAGTCAAAGCCGTGGTTGAAGGGGGCGATGGTCGAAGGGGGAAGTGTTCGACGTCGAAGGGCCGTGGTTGTCGAAGGGCTGTGGTCGACGTCGAAGGGTCGTGGTCGAAGGGGATAATGGTCGAATGGGGGAAGTGGTCAATGTCGAAGAGTCGTGGTCATTGAAGAGCTGTGGTTGAAGGGGACAGTGATCGAAGGGGGCAGTGGTCGAAGTCAAAGATCCATGGTCAAAGTCAAAGCTATGGTAAAAGGGGCCGTGGTCGAAAGGGGGAGTGGTCGACGTCGAAGGGCTGTGGTCGTCGAAGGGTCATGGTCAAAGGGGATAGTGGTCGAAGGGGGCAATGGTCGAAGTCACAAATCTGTGGTTGAAGTCGAAGATCCGTGGTTGAAGTCAAAGCCGTGGTCAAAGGGGGCTGTAGTCGAAGGGGGAAGTGGTCGACGTTGAAGGACCGTGGTCGAAGGGGATAGTGGTCAAAGTCGAAGATCCATGGTCAAAGTCGAAGATCCTTGGTCGAAGTCAAAGCCGTGGTCAAAGGGGAAAGTGGTCGCCGTTGAAGGGCTGTGGTCATCGAAGGGCCGTGGTCGAAGGGGACACTGGTCGAGGGGGCAGTGGTCGAAGTCGAAGATCCGTGTTGTTGTGTTCCAACTTACGACTACTAGGTGTCCTCGATGGCTTTCGACTTATGACCACGAATGATGGTCATCGACTTTCGATGTACAACCATGAGCCATTGTCGAAGGCTCTCAATTTTGGACCATGATCGATCATCGATTGCTGTCAACTTACGACCACCAGCGATGGTCAACCGCTCCCGACCTACGATCATGCATGATGGTCGATGGCTTCCGACTTACGACAACGAGGTGTGCTCGAGGGATCCCGACCTACGACCACGAGGTGTGGTCGATGTCTTCCGACTTATGACCACGAGGTGTGATCGACGACTTCTGACTTACTTAACGGATTTAAAAACTTTTAGAACATATTTGTATGCATATTCTAAAAATTTTACTACCCGTGAGTTTTAAAACATGTAGTATGATAAATTTTAAAAATCCTTAGCAACGCACGGGCATTCAACTAGTGTGTGTATATATATATTCTACTCCCATGATATACAACCTAAATGAAGTTAACATACTCCTTTGTCACCTAGGGATACTCATATACTAATTCTAAGATACTCTAGTGCCAACCACATGAAAACAATGCAAGGGTGTATATAGTTTTTGGCATTTTTTGCTAATGCATTCAAATTCATACATAAAATGAGTATGTTCAAAAAAGCTGTACATACCACCTAAATAGTTTTATATACTCATATATTACACATGCATACTTTGCAAGATATGACATAGGGAGTAACTACACCTAGGAGTAGAAAAAAGACTGTCTATGTGTGTGTACATATATATAGGAAACCGTGATGAAATTTTTCATAAAACTTACTTAGATAAAAAGGTATAACAACATCATTTAAGCAGTGTACATATACATACATACATATATAAAGTATTTTCCGTACTCCTAGAAGTATATACTCTCACTTTCAATATACCACTTAAGCGAATATTTTATACCACTTTATCACTTTCGTTATACTTAAATACTATTCTAAGATACTCCAACGTGACTTGGTTGAAAAATTTTCATCGAAACCCTTTATTTTTGCTATATACCTTTTTATATATAAAAAGAGTATATACATAAATTATACTATAAAAAGTGATTTTGATAAAATTTTTCATGAAACTCACTTTAGAGTATCTTATAGATAAAGATGTATAATAACACCATTAAAACTATATATGAGATATGGGAGTACGTATTCCCAGGAGTATAGAACTATTTTCCTATATGTATGTATGTGTGTGTAAGGAGTTAGTTAATGATGTTTGAGCATGTACTTTTTTTGAGTGTCTATTTATTTTCGATTGGTATCTATGGATTGATCACAAGCCGAAACATGGTTAGAGCTCTAATATGTCTTGAACTTATACTGAATTCAATTAATCTAAATCTCGTAACATTTTCTGATCTATTTGATAGTCGCCAATTAAAAGGAGACATTTTCGCAATTTTTGTTATAGCCCTTGCGGCTGCTGAAGCAGCTATTGGACTATCCATTCTTTCTTCCATCCATCGTAACAGGAAATCAACTCGTATCAATCAATCTAATTTTTTGAATAATTAGACTTTTGAACTATATATATTTGTGTGTGTATGTATGTATATGTATATAACACTATAACACACACTACTCACCTTGATTGTCTAGCTCCTTGTGTCATGCTAGCTCCTCCATTTGCCCCGTGCTCCGAGAACTGTGATTCGTTGTACATACCAAGACAGAAGCTGTGCTGTTTAAAAAGAACACTAAGATTGGGACGACAAATTAATGCTTAGGAAACTGGCATGCATGACTGCCGGTTTATCACATAATTCAGAAAGATCAGTAGTACTGTCGCTCGGTCGGTCGGTCGGTCAAGAACGGGAAGCAAAATGAAAGCTGAGATTGGACCTGAAACTAAACTGTCTTCCTTGCACAATCCTGCGAGTGATTTGGACTTCTTCCGGAAAATTTATCTACAAGATTGGTATTTGCCAAATTGGTTGACAGATTTTATAGTATTAATCACCTTGTCAATTACCCTGATACAAGTGATTCAAATACATAACTGCGACAGTGAAATAGTTCAAAATTCCTATATGTCTATATCCAAAATTTATGAGCGTCCTCCATCGTTGGGTCAGCTCGCATTGCAATTTGCAACCCCAAGTGCAGATTCGAGGGTAAGGCTCGGGCCGAATTCAAAAACTGATCAGTGATTCACATTACTCCTTGGAACTGAATCCCTAGTGCTTCTCATAGCAAGCATGTATCATTGTTTAGGTATAGGTCGTGCGACAAAACCTAATTAAGCTGTGATCAAAATGGCTTAAGCTTCTGGCTTCCAGCTTATTTTTCACTATTCATAAATTTCGTCTTTTTCTGAACTTTTGGCTTTTTGTTGAGCTTTTTTGCCAGTTCTTTTTTTCCCGTATGTGTTTGTATTATACGTAATGGGCTAACATATTTTTTTTATATTTTTTAATTTTTTTTAAATTTAATTATGTTAAATAAGTCTCTGTCAGCTACAATATTTTTTCAGCTAACTACAGTGCTTTCCAGTCATAAGAGCAACTCCAAGAGATAGGCTAAAACATCCCCTAAAACAAATTTTGGTGATTAGTGAAAAAAAACACCCTCCAAAAGATCCCCAAAACACCACTAAAAATTTTAACACCCCCAATATCTCACCCCACCGGAGCCAAATTTGGCCTCACCCCACGCATCCCCAATCACCGTTGCAGCAGTAGGCGGTCTGCGCCCAATTTTTTTCCTTCGCGTTGCGTGAGACCTACCTGAGGGCATCGGCAACTTCCTCCCCGCCGGCGCGGCTCCCCACCGGCGCCCCTCGAGTTTTTAATACATACTGAACTATTTAAATCCCCTCGAGTTTTTAGTAGGAGTACTATGGCGAGCTCTTCTCATCGGTATTTTGAGAACTCGGCAATACTTATTTTTAGGCGAGTTCTTGTTTGTAGCTCGACATTCCTCTAAGTCGGGTTAAATTTCAGAACTATGTTGTATGGTCTTCATTTGTTTTGGATCGAACAATAGTGTTTTAATTTAATTTCAGAACTATGTTATGGTGTCTTTATTTCAGATCAGAACAATGGTGTTTTAATTTAATTTCAGATCAGAACAATGGTGTAGCAGATGTAGCAGATTTAAAATATTTAGGGGACCAATTTTGGGGATGACTGTTGGAGCAAAGGAGTTATATTGATCCCCAACTTTTTGACATGTCCCCTAAAATAAGATTATAGGGGATCAAATTTAGCCCATCTTTTGGAGCTGCTCTAAGCCACCAAAAAAAGCCTAAATAATCACCACCTAAGGAGCGAGCGACTTGTGGCGAAGTGGAAGGAACCTCTAGAGGGATGGCACAAAATACACGTAGATGGGTGGTTTTATGCAGATGATTTACATGGTGCTGCTGGAGTCGTGATTAGAAACGACCAGCCTCTCTCATTTAGGCTTTAACTTTTAGCTTTTAACTTCTAGTTTTTAGTTTCTTAGTTTTGTCTTTTTCTGATATTTTGGGCTTTTTGCTTTTTTCATATTCTTTTATATAGTTCATGGTGGGCTAACTTTTTTAATTTTTAATTTTTTTAAATTTAATTATATGAAAAAGTCACCGACAACTACAGCACCAAACAATAAAAAATAAACCAAAATTAGCGGCACCCAAGTTGGCTGCATTACGGCGGCTTCGAGGTGGCTAGATCACCTTCCAAACGCTCTAACGGCGGAGGCCATTGCACGCCAGGAAGTAGTCAAAGTTGGCGAACAACTGGGAAATCCAGAATGTGATTGTCGAGAGTAAAGTATTAAGCCAATTTGTGGAAGTCGACGAAAGAGAACAGGCAAGAGGTTGCTCGTATCCTAGATTATATCCAGGAGCTTAGCTTTGCTTTTGATAATTTTGAGTTATCTTATGTTGGAAGGGAGGCTAATTGTGCGGTGCACTTAGTATGTGTTTGGTTCATGGGACCATGGGGGATGGGATGGGGCGGTCCTCGTTCCAGAGCTGTTTGGTTCAGAGTCAGGTGGGATGGGGGATATCCCTCTAGGGAATATTCTGTGGATATGCTCTCAAATTGGGATGCTCCTATCCCCAAAAATGAGGATAGTGAGGATGAAGTGGGACGAGTGGTGACAGTAGAGACCCGCATATCAGATTGTCATCCTAAACCTTTTGTCCCTAAACCAAACAGAAAACAGGGACCGTCCCGTCCCATCCCTAAAAAATGGGTTGGATCCATCCCGTCCCACCATGACTCTGAACCAAACACACCCTTATGTACCAACGATTGCCCAAATTTTTTAAAAAAATACACAATTAAAAAATCTTATAGATCCACCATATATCATAAATTAAAAACAATTCTTGCAACGACTATTACCCTTCATCCCATTTAATGGTCTACACGTACCCCAGTTGATTCTTTTTTCCTCTCTTGGAACATCCTTCGGAGCAAGATTTCCAAAAACAAAAGCAGAAGCATACTTTTCTATGCACTTGAACATCTGAATCTCTCTGAAAATAGCACATGAGCAAGTTCAGTATAATGTTAGACGTGCGTATTGCACAACTTAGTTTAGAGCATCATCATGTTGAACTTAATAAATAAACATGTATTCAATATCATCTGTTCATATTAGCTTCTAAAATCTGTTTTTTATAGTAAATAGTTGTTCTACAATATTTAGCTTTTAAACAAAATATCTTTTTAAAGTATAATCTACTAATCGATTGTAATACATACGATAGTAACTTCATTTATATCGGTCAAAACTGCATAAGAGTTCTCTCTCTTCATACGATTCTCTATAAATTGTTACTATTTATAAGTTAAAACAAAAAATCATCAGCAAAAACTAATATAAATGGGCCATAGTATCAGGAAACAGGTTTAGTGGTTTAATTTGACATGAATTTCATACCAAACAATTCAATTCCCTGAAAAATCTCCAAAATTCCTAAAATGGCGTTAGTGGGGACGGCGCGATACGGGGTTTTTCCAGCCGCTTACGTCACGGAGCTTACGTCACCACAGGCATTGCATTCGGTCACCCCACCCACGTCTATTATTACTCCCCTCCCCTCGAGCTCTCCCATCCAGGCGACGGCGCCCAGCGAGTGAGCGGAACTCGTCGCCCACCGACGGCGAGCGCGCGAGGAGGGCCGGAGAGACAGGCGACCGTGCGACGGGGGCCTGCGGGAGGCCGGCCGACGGCGACAACGACGGGATCCCTGCCTCCGCTCCTGCATCTCACTTCCATCCCAAGTTTGTTCCTCTCCCTCACCTTGGGTGCGCCTTCCTCCCCCCAAACTTGAAGGTATGGAACCCTAATTGCTGAGATTACCAGATTATGTAGTTGATCTGTAATGGATGTTGGTATATCTGGCTGTTGCACATGAACATTGCTATTCGTGCTTATTCCCCGTTGCTATTGTTGAACCCTAGCCCGGCGGGTTCCGATGCGCTGCGGGGTAGGTTTTCCCTCTCCCCATCTTGCATCTCCCCGTTGGAAATTAGCTATTTAAGGTCTCATGCTCTAGCAATTTTTACTTGATTTTAGTGAGTGTTCAATCGAACAGATCTGGTCCTTGTGTGAACTTTTTGCCTGCTGTTTGTGTTAAAAAGGCATAGATCTGGTCCATGTTGTCTTGTTATTAGTTCAGAATCATCTAGATCTTGTGCCTCCACTAATTTTGTGCTTGCTGTTAGTTCGGGATCGTCTACATCTTGTTCCTGTACTAATTATGTTGCTTGTTGTTATTTCAAAATCATCCAGATATGGTACCTGGCTGTACTAATTTGTTGCTTGCTGTTAGTCTTAGATAACCTAGATCTTGTGCATGTACCGTATTTTTTCTTACTGATAGGGTTATATCACCTAGAACTAGTTCATCTTTACAAATTTATAGTTGATGTGAGTGCTTATGACCTCGTTACATTTCACTGCCACCTATTGAAATGTAAATTTTGTTGGTAGGAGAACAAATAGCATGACTCTTTGATACTCCAAGCTTCCATGTTAATTAGAATATGTATATACCAGATACCAGTTGATGTTGTTATGTCATGTTAAGTTTCTCACTACTTAGAACCTAATGCTGTTTGATTTCTTCGGAAGCTTATGCTGTGGTTGCCTAGCTCGTGAATGCATCCTTCCTTTATTGTACTCTCATCTCTTAGACATTCAAGATTCTTTGCATATTGCTTATAGCTTCTGATATGTGATGATTTCTGATAAATTGCATTCATTTGATTTCTGATGCTTGAACATGATATGGCTGATGCATTAATTTGTGAGCATATTATCCAAGGTCGATGATGGTATGCCACTAGAGGAGCACCCTTAGGATGTGGCAGCCGTGGCATACAAGCATAAATTGGCTGCATAATTGTGATTGTAATAACATTGTCAACACCATTCCGGTGGCCAGTATAGTTTGGCTATTGGAATGGAGCATTATGTTTTTAACATGTAGTTAAACATATATATTTAGTTATATGCATTATAAAATGTTTACAATCTTCAAATGTCTTGCGCATAAATATACATGCATGCTTCAGTGTTTACAAAACGTTCATCTGCAGTTCTTGGATGAAAGATGCTATGCCCTCAGATGGTTACTAAGCTTTTATGCCACCTACATGTGGGTTAATGTTCTGTATGGCCCACATTTTGTGAGTGGTGGAGACAACAGTAAACATGGAAATGAAAGGAAGGTATGATTAGGAAGCTTTTCCCTTTATTTGCGCAAGAGGACGCAGATACTTTGGTGGGCCCAACATTGCTGTTTGGGAGGCGGGAAACTTGAGGGAGGTTGCTAGATGTATGATGTATCTGAACTGTCCAAGGCCAAAGAGCTACGGCCAACAATGCCCTGGTTTGCCAGCCATATGGATACTTGGGTGGAGCCACCACTTTCTCACCGTGGGATGTGGCAAATCAATGGCTTATAAAATATGTATGACATAAGTGAATTTGAATGGTCTTACCTTGGATAATATTCTCAGAAGATGGAGAACTTCTCTTTTTTAGTTAGCTTCTTTTCTGTTGTACCAAAAAGGAGAAGTTCCCCCTCTTCTTTGCTATAATATTATAGCAACCATTTGTGGAGTATATGACTAAAATCAAAGCAATGGTACAGCTTAAACCCCAATTCCGGCATTTTCCAAATTAGAAACAGTAATAATGATAACTACCTGTCGCAACTAATTAGATTTATGCATATTTGTAAGTTTATACAGATTTCCTTATATTCACCTCTATGCTCACATGCAACAAACCAAGCATCCAGTCCCACATACGACATAGGAATAAATGAACTCCATGCAGTAACCCCGCCAAAATCTTTACCCATAATCCCCAAACTAAATGACACTCTGCCTATTTTCTGGCTTCCACATTTGTCCCCCAACTCAACAAAAAAGCATTCATGAATTCACCTCAAACTAAGCTAAGAGATAATTGATACACTTTGGGCTGAATCTTTGGTCGGTTTTACAGCTGCTCTGTTTGAGCCGCCACGGTTGACACATTTAAAACAATTGGACGAGTAGCGTCCCAGGAAGATATTGATTCGATTGCTTGCAACAAAATCAGAACAACCAAACCAGATCAAAGCGAAATGAATAAAAGCAAGCTAGGGCTTCCTTACCAACAAAAGAAATCAGTTTGGGGGGATCTCTGCTCCACGCCGATCCAAAGGAGAGAGGAGAGTTCAAGGAGGTGGAAGGGAGGGCGTTCGGTGCCATTGCAAATATTGAGGGTTTGGCCCATGGTGGCAGATTTGGGGAGAGGATTTTATGGAGCGAGATGGTGAGAGGAACGGGCTGGGGAGCCGAAAGATGAGATTGAGGGAGGGGCCATGGTTGTCACGGCGTCGCCTAGGCGACGCTAAGTCGTCCCGGCGGCCGGAGGGGGACGCCGAGGCTGGTCGCCTCGCCTTGTCCCGCTGTTGATGCCGATCTTTGGCCTGCTCTCGCCACCGGCGTCGATCTCAACACGCTTCGCCCGGCGTCGATCTCAGCGCAGGAGGGGAGGCGGCGGGGAGAGCTCGGGCGCGGGGAGGGAAGGCGGCGGGGAGAGCTCGGGCGCGGGGAGAGGAGGTGGCGGGGAGAGCTCGAGCGCGGGGAGGGGAGGATGCGGCGGACGGGGGAGGTGGCGGACTGGCTGGTGGCGGCTAGGGTTAGGAGATTCAGCGCGGGGAGCTGGAGGCGGTGGGGAAGGAGGCGAGGAGAGAAGGCGCCGGGCAGAGGATGCGGCGGACGGGGGAGGCGGCGACGGACGGGGAAGGCGGCGGCGGGGAGAGGAGTCGGCATCGGAGCGACCGAGCGAGAGGAAGTCGGGACTCGGAAGTGAGTCGAGACGGGAGGGGAGTATTGAGTCGGGAGTCGAGACAGACGGGAGTGGACCACTTTTATGCGGAGAGAGGGAGAGATGTATGTTGCGTACCGTATCATATACTTCGTTTGGCTTCGTTGGCTGGATATGGCGCTCACCTAGGCGTCGCCTGGACGTCGCCTAGGCGTCCAGGCGCCGCTCACTCGCCGTGGTCGCCGACTTCGCCGTGACAACCATGGGAGGGGCTATATAGTAAATCGAAAATGGAATTGGAGTCGAATTTTCTTAACCTTTTTTGTTCATTTAAGCCTATATATTAACCATTTTGTTTCCCGAGTTGGAAATAGACCAATATATTCGGCTCAAAAAATTAACTGTCTTCTGTTATGCATTAAATTTTGAGGTGTTACCACCATTGAGATACTCCAAATAATTTGATGGTTCTTTCAAATACTGCTAAGTGTTGATGTAATTTGTGTGTAATGTTTCTTTTTCTTATTTCTAAATTGTATTTTGAGTTAAGAGTATGCTTCAGTTAATTATTAATAATGTTATTTTTTTACAGGAACAATCAAGTTTTCTTATTATTGTCTTGTTTCACTTTCTATTGATTTGCATTAATTTAGTTAAAGCTGCAACTATATATTGTGGGCAGAGTTACCCAGCTTGCACTCATGTGTTTAATTGAAATCTTTTAGTTAGTTTAATTAATCGTACCCTTTTCTATAGGAGCAGTTCAGGGCCAAAAATTGGTCATTGGGGAAATACTATTTGAATTCGTGTGTTTAATTGAAATCTTTTAGCACAAGGTCATGCCTCTCTGTAGGAGCAGTTTGTTGCCACAACTGCTAACTGGGAAAATACTATTTGAATTCATATGTGTAATTGAAATATTTTAGCTGTGATGATCGTGCCCTTTTCTGTAGGAGCAGCTCAGGCTCAAAATTTGTCACTGGGGAAATACTGTTCAATTTTTTTTCGGCTGCGGCTTATGGTTTTTCGCCGTAACGCGAGCGCTTGTTTGAACGAATCAAATGCTGATAAGCTGCTTCGAAAATATTGTCTTAATAAACTACTTCAAAATGGCGACGGAGTAGCCGTCCTGTTTGTTTGTTCGAGGAAAGGAATAAGCCATAAGCTGAAAAAAAATTGGGCCAAATGTTCTAAAACTTTTGCAGCACATTTCATTAAGTCCGGATTTGAATGTTGAAGTTATCGCTATTGATTCATAAGTTCGTACTTTTATCCTGGCTACAAAGCTTACAGCTAGTTTTGATGGTGTCTCAGATCCGTTTGGTTCATTCAATCTGTTCTTTCGACAAGAGTCCACCCAAACTTCCAAATTGTCTTTTGCATGGAGTGAATGATACGATCACACAAATACACTATGCAACAACGATTCTTATGTGCAATTTATAATTTTTTTCATGCAATTTATGTTAGCTCTTGAATTTTATTTTCTAATTCCCAGTGCACACATTATTCATATTCTTAACTCACATGAACCATTTTCTTGTACTCATTTACCAGGATAGGCAACGAAGTCTTTGCTGCAACATGGACCAACAAGGCAGGGACGACCATGTAAAGCTATATTGGAATATGCCCCTAGCGTTCTTTCCTAAAGCATTGTCTAGATTATTTTCATAGTTATGATGGATAATAACGATGCAGGAAGGGGTCAACATTGTTGGGTTTGAAGTCCCAGCATCACCAGATTCAAGCTACAATAACCCTGTTCCTGGAAATGAAGATGAAGCTCGAGAGCCCCCATTGGTTCCTCCTCATCTACAGCATACATTATTGAGCTTCCCACCAAGCCAAGATGGCTCAAGCAGCCTTCCTCCGCCCCAAAACGTGGTACTCAACCACCTCTACATAGAAAAAGAGAACTCAAGATCCGTTGTTGCTCTGGGGATTACGCATCGGTTCAGGGCAAAGTACGTGACAGTTGTGCTTTACAAGTCAGTACAAAGGCGGTAGGGTGTGAACATCTCTGTACCTGTGTTTCTGCTTCCATTTCAGCTGTGCAGGTATGGTAACAATGCACCCTTGGGTCGTGGCCCTACCAAACAAATAGAACCCCGTGTTATGGTCCTGCGAAAACAGAAGAAAACCTAGACTGCCCATCATTCTCAAATGATTTAGTCTTGTACTTAATTGACTGTTGGTCGTGATGGTGATGATGATGATGATGGTCCAATTGAATGATAGTTATCATTTCCGCATCTTCAACTCCTTATGTGTTCCTGGCAGATGATGAGCAGCTATTTTGTGATGTTTGTGTGTGAGACTGAGCTGCTGTTTCGTGTTCCCTTAAGGTTTCGTTCTGGCCTTTGGATACGAGGCATCTCAATAAAAAAAACTGCAAAATCAAATGCCTTTTTGTGACCAATGCTGATAGAAAATGGATGAGAATTTGATGTTTATCTCAGGGAAGCCTACGTGATACTACTACATGCGCGGCTGATCTCAGTAAAGCATTGCTTACCTGCTGTTGGAGTTGCCACTAATAGTGAGCTGCTCTGACTTGTTACGCCGTTGTGGCGTGATACTGCTTGTGTGCTTTGCGTGTGATGGGCTGGGGGAGGGGAGGTTATCGATTTTATTGTTACTTGCATAATGGGCCATAAGCAATGGGACGGTCCAGATAGTCTTTGGGGGCTCTCGGCCTGTTTGTGTTCTTTTAGGGCATCTGTAGTGTATATAACCCAAAGGGTCTTAAGGTAGGTCACATCTAAACCTTAAGATCAACTCTATAGTGTATATAACCCAAGGGGCCTTAAGACGGTCCCACTTGGCAGATAAAGAAAAATTGTATTTTAATGCTTATGGCCAGGCCTTTAGCTTGAGGACCAGCCTTAAACTTTTTTGCTTAGGGTCTGCTTAAGGTCACCCCTGTAATGTATAAGATTGATCTTAAGGTGGCTTAGCAAATAACATGAACATGGCATGGTTAAGGTCTACTGGGAAAGAGAAGCGTCAGAAACCCGAGAGTAGAAAGACATGAGCAGAACTTTTCTCAACAGTCTCGCAAGTGGAGTGGCACCTACAGCCAGGTAGAAGTTTCTTTTTGTTGCGGCCGTACTGGTATGTTTGTGTGAGTTGTTTCACATGGAAATTTACTCCGCTCCCGTAGAGTTAAGAGAACAAGGTTCCAGAGTTCGTAAATTTACTCCAGTTGTGTTTATTCATGTTCATCTAGGATTGATCGTAGAACTGCTTACATGCTGGAACGCGATACTCTATTCATGTGGGGCTTCAAAATTGTTACTACTAGATAGAGGTGGCAACGGGTACATACCCGCTGGGTATAGCCACCCTATACCCGCACCCGACAGATATAACTCTACCCGCTACGATACCCGTACCCGCACACAGGTATAAAAACTTACCTGTATCCACACCCGCGCAGGTATTTATACCCGACGGGTAACCCATACCCGATAGACAGACATACCCTAGCTACAATGGATTAGAAGTATAAAATTATCAATGTTACGGTAGTCCCAGCTAGATCATTACCGACAAGAAATTTGGTAAAAGTTTCAAGTAGAGATTGCCAATACAAAGGTGTATAAATCAAGGTTTATCCTGATATGTGAGTTCCTCCGTTACTCACTCAGTCACTCTACAACAAGAAAAGTTGCCCGGCTCTTGCTTTGAGCTAGTAACAAACTGACCAAATACAAAATCAAACTAATGCAAACACATGCTGTGTGCTTGCTCCCATCCTATTGACTTACCAATCACCAGAAGATGCCAACACCATGCCAACTACAAGTAAACAAATTACCAAACAGTATGCAACAAATAATGTGTGCCTACCGACAACTGACCACAATAAAACAATATGTTACGCAATGGAGCTAGGAAGGGACCATTTTGCAACAGATCAACTGCATGATGGATGATAAATGAGAGTGAGCAACAGATCAACAGACATAGCACAGATATAAAATATGACAGAAGTTTTTGACTAAATGAAAAGCACAGACATAGCAGTAGTTGTAATACAAAGTTCACGAGTTCTAGGACCACCACAGACATAGACCAACACCACAGTACCACACTACCAAGTTCATGAGTTCATCACATATTATATTACATGTTCTTGACTCAACCATAGCAGTAGTTGTAAACTTGTAATACCAGCCAGAGGCCCAGAGTGCACAATAGCATAGCAGCATTACAATCAAAATGAGATACATATTGCACTTGCATTTTTGACTTGGAATAGCTGCAGGCAGCAGGATGATGAAGCTTAGACTTGGACTTGGAGGGTGGATTGATTCAAAGGGCAAGCTCCTACATGAATAGATTTGCATGAGTAAGCATCCATGAGAAAGAGCGCAGATTAAAGGCAAAAATTGAGTGATTGACAATGTTTTTTATTTACGAACATACAACACAAATATAAAACATGATTGACATATGCTAAGCATGATAACTTGCAGCCCCTCTTGTATATCTTGGAGGCAGGACCAAAAGGTAGCAGCAGCTTGCTTGTTCTTCTCATCAACTATAAACATAAGTAAAGAGTTAGTTTCCAGACATAGAAAGGAACTATGAAATGGACAAGTCAACATGTATACCTTGGTATTTGTTTCGAAGTCAATTTTGAGAGCACATTAGGGCCTCCAACATCTTGGAAGTGAGCCTGCTACGATGCTCACTAAGAACCCTTCCACCGGTGCTAAAAGCAGATTCTGAAGCAATAGTTGTAGCAGGGATAGCAAAGATGTCCCTTGCAATCCTTCTCAAAGTAGGAAATCGAGTTCCACCCACTTTCCACCAATCTAAAACTTTAAAGTTTGGTGTATGCATGTCCAACATCTCTTCATCCAAGTAGCAGTCAAGCTCAGATTTGAAACCCATGCTTGCTGGCCTTCTACTTGCCACACGTGCACTCATGGAAGATAAGAAGTTCTCACTATTGCCAAGTGAATCTGCTGCTGGTTCATTCTTCCCCACATCCTCTTCCACATGGTACCCATGCATCAAGTCAGCTAACAAGTTCTTGACCTCAAGAACCCTATCCTCACATTCTTGACCAGTGGTCCCAAGTAAATCCTCAAAACAAATCAGCAACACTACGGTCTTGAATCGAGGATCAAGAAGAGTTGCAATACCCATTAGCCCTTGAATATCGGTTCAATATTTATCAAACTTGGCTACCATATTAACTGACACGGCTTCTACTAAAGGATTGCCACAACTTGACCATTGCCTAATTTTCTTTCTAATCTCAGCAATTTGAGTAAAGTAAATGTTAGCTGTCACATAATTAGTCCCAGAAAATAACACAGTGATATCATTAAATAACCTAAGCTTCTCCACAACATCCTCGGTAAATTTCCACTCCTCTTCAGTTGGCAACACAAGTGTACTGTTTATCTACACGACTTGCTCTTATGAAAGCAGTCTTGTAGGGCAATGCAATGCTAAGCATGTTGAAAGTTGAATTCCACCTAGTCCTACAGTCAAGTCCGATCTTTCTCTTGGCAACTTTCTCATCAATTTTAACAAACTTAGCTATCTCCTCAAACTTTTCAATCCTTTTTGGTGTGGCTGTCCAATAAGCTACACTATCACGAATATTCTCAATTGCATCTTTCAACTCATCTAACCCGTCCTTTACTATCAGATTAAGGATATGAGCAGAACAACGCATGTGCAATAATTTCCCATCATTCAGCAGCTTATGCCTGCCAATATTCTTAATAAGATAAGGGATTACCGCATCATTTGTAGTGCAGTTGTCTAGAGTAATTGCAGATAACTTCTCATCAAGATTCCACTCAACCAAGGACTCATATAGCTCTTCACCAATGACTGTAGCAGTGTGAGGTGCAGGGACATATATGAACCTACATTCAAATTATTATAAATGACATAAGTAACCAGATCTGAAATAAACTAGACCATATCTTAGTAAGCATGATAATATGCAATCGGATCTGAAAGAACTATGAAATATGTAATTACCTCATGATAATATTTCTAAGAGCCCAAGATTCATCAATGAAGTGGGCTGTGATGGCCATGTAACCTCTTTTTTGGTTGTCAGATGTCCACAAGTCAATAGTGATAGCCACCCTTGATTGAATTGCAGCCATATATTCAATGGCTTTCTTCTTCTCCAACTCATATTGCATCATAATATGATATCTAAAACAAAAACAGGTTCGAAAATTCATTTATCATTAGGAGATGCACAACAACAATCAGTAGTAAGTCATAGGCTCATAGCTCTTATACCTTATTGTGTTCCTTGTCCCAATCTTGAATAGTGGCTGAAGTGCACTAACAAATCTTCGAAAGCCAACATGATCGACCATGCTTAAGGGGTACTCATGTAGTACTATCATTGCACTAAGTTCTTGCCTAGCTATATCTTGATCAAATGTGTAGTTCTCCACTAAAACTGTCCCTGCATCTGTTCTACCAAACCTCAAAGAAGATTGTGCCATTGTCTTTCCATTTAGCTTGATCTTCTTTTGCACGCAAGACTTCAAATGGAGACGAAGGTGGTTAGTCCCATTCCTTGACACTCCAGAAAGCTTCTTGGAACACTAGTTGCATTTTGCCCGGACCGTGCCCCCAATCTCCACTTTTGTGAACTCTTTCCAAACAGCTGATGTGACCTTCCTCTTGGAACCAGCCACAACTACACCTTCATCATCATCATCTATCTCAATCCCATCACCATTATCTATTCCAATTGGCTCTGGCTCTGAGTTATTGATAGATTCAGGTTGAGGTGATCCAGAGATTGGACTTGACTCTAATTGTTATGTGAGCCTTGAGATATTGGACTTTGCGGCTGACTGCTACCATCACTCCCATTGGCTGCAGACATTTTTCTTACTCTGTACCAGCACATTGATCAATTAGACAGATCATAAAGTTTGTCTCTGAAGAAACATATATCTCTAAACAAACATAAATCTCCTTAACAACTAGTTAACATTGCCATCTCACGCATGTACTATTTTTCTACACATTTTCAGGTACATCTCCAAAGACAATCAACAAATTCTTACAATCCACATAATCAGATATAACATAATTTGGTTGAACATAAGTTGGTTGAGTTAGAGGCTTGGAGCCCACTGTCTAAAGGGGCACTGACCCAGAGTTAATACAACACTGCAATCCACATAATCAGATATAACAATCTACCAAATAAGTAGTGTGTTTTTTAGGCAACAATGGTGAGCAAAAGCCCACCTGAACTGAAACAAGCATGGTTAACATGAGCAATAACATCCTAGCAAGTACAAAGGGTGATATTGATAAAAAGTAACGGTGGATGAAGTAAAGCGCCAAAGCCAATATCCATTACTGGACAAGTTCATCAAATGTATATCTCATTAATTCCCATCAAAATGCTTTATTTGTATAAGTATGAACTACTAGAGAATACTATCAAATCAACATGGTACATGAGTACATCATCTGCTTTTCTTACCCGAGGGAGCGACGAAGGTTTTGGTTGCAGCCTTGGAGAGTAGCAGCAGCTGTGGTCGTCGGAGACAAGGGAGGCCGACGGGCTATTTCAGCAGTCCTTGTACTTGGCTTGACGAGGCGTCGACTCACGGCGGCTGCGGCTTGCTTCTTCTCGGCCACACCAACACAGATACCCTTCTTCAAATCAGAAGCGCAGACTGCGGCGGTACTAGCCTGGACGGTCTCAAGCAGTGGAAGCAACGGAGGAGCAGCCAGGGCAGCTGGTGGGTCGTTCTTGCTCGTGTCCTCCGGATCCAGCGGGTGCAGGTCGTCGTCCCTTCGGGACAGCGTCGGAGTCAGCAAAAGGCAAAAGGACAGCAAGGTTAAGGACTTAAGGTCTTAAGGATGAGGAAGAGCATCACCGGCTGTCCTCGTGCGTGGTGCCGGAGTTCGCCGCCATGGATGGAGATCTAGTGCGGCGGCGGCTAGCAGGGGGAGGGGGAGGCCAGATGCAGGAGGGGAGACCGGGAGAGGTGTGCGGCGACGGCTAGCAGGGGGAGGGGGAGGCCGGATCGCCGGAGGCAGGATGGGAGATGGGAGACCGTGTGCGGCGGCGGCTAGCAGGGGGAGGGGGACGACCGAACGAGGCCACGAGGGGGAAATGGGAAATTGATAAGGTATGCGGCCGCAGGAATGGGATTAGGCTAGGGTTTCATCGGTCGGCACTCGGCAGGTCTCCGCAAGTCCGCAATATATGGGCCATGACCCATGAGCCCATGAGTAGGCTACTAGGCTGAATTGATAAGGTATGCGGGTATATTTTACCCACAGGTATGCGGGTACGGGTAATATACAGCCGTACCCGCACCCGCTCTACCCGATGGGTAGAGATTTTTGCCCATCAGTATACCCATGGGTGAAGATATCTTTCCATGCCCACCTCCTTATCGGGTAAAACCCATCGGGTACTCGGGTTTCGGGTACCCATTGCCACCTCTACTACTAGACATGCAATCTCGTGCAGCAAACGGATGGTGATAATGACATCTCCTTCAGCGTCAAACTCAAGGCATGCACTGATAATTTATAACCAAAAATGTGCCCCTTATATATATATACCAGTACATATTTGATATACTTAAATACTAATTCTAAGATACTTCAATGTGATTTAGTTGAAAAAAATTCATCGGAGTAATTTATTTTTCCATATACTTTTTTCATATATAAAAGAACTATATACACAAATTATGCTATAAAAGTGGACTTTGATGATTTTTTTCATTGAACTCACTTTGAAGTATTTTATAATCGTTATTAGAGTATATTCAAAAAGATAAAGAAGTATAACAACATCATTTAAGCAGTTTATAATAAATGAGAGTACGTACTATTAGGAGTATGGAATCATTATATATATATATATATATATATGTATATATATATAGAAAAATTGTTCTATCCTCCTGAGAGTATGTACTCCCACTTCTAATATACCCCTTTAATGATGTTGTTATACTTCTTTATCTATTTGAGCATACTCTAATAATGATTATAAGATATTTGAAAGTGAGTTTCACAAAAAAAATCATCACAGTCCACTTTTTATAGCATAATTTGTATATGTACCTCTTTTATACATGAAAAGTGTATATTGCAAAAATAAAGGGTTCTGATGAAAATTTTTTAACCAAATCGCACTGAAGTATCTTAGAATTAATATTTAAGTATACCGAAAGTGATAAAGAGGTATAAAATATTCATTTAAATGTATATTAGAAGTGAGAGTATGTACTACTTGAAGTACAGAAAAATATATAGTGTGTGTGTGTAAACAATGGTTCTATATTGTCAGGATTACGTACTCCCCATAACATCCACAAGTAACGGCTTCCTCGGGTAGAAAAGGAAGGTCCATTAACTGATCGATTTTTTTAGAAATTTCAAATCCGATCCGATATCAACCCCAAACAGGCATCCTATTTTCTAGGCTCCCATATCTAATTTCTCTACTCCAATCCTATATCCCAAACCAACATGCGACAAGGCGCAGGGAGGCGAGGTTTCCTCTGCAGGGCATAGCACCCGGCGGCGTGGTGCCGCGCTGTTAGACCACTGGCTGCACAGCATTGGCGTCCTCCTGAACGGCGCAGCGGGTTCTTCTCAAGAGGCGGCGACTTTCTCCTGTACGGCACGGCGGCATTTTCCCGAGTGGCTCACCGGCGGCAGCATCTTTCTCCTCGCCGGCCATGATCTTCTCTGTGTTGCTAATGGAGCTATATACTCTAGATACAGGGCGCGGCGGTAACATCCTTCGAGCCAGCGAGGAGAGAGGCAGCGGTATCTCTAAGCCAGGTTCGGTGGCGTGGCGGCCGGCTCGTGCCCACCATATTCCTTAAATTTGTTTCTGCCGCCTGCAATTTGTTTCAGCCGATAGTGTCTAGTGAAGGCGGTCTCCATCAAGACTCCACGGAGTCCTCCACCAAGCAGTGTGTCAGATCCGGCAATGAACTGAAGACTTGTGGAAAAGAAGGCTGTCTGGAAGATAACGTTTCGTTTATGTTGGTGGGAAGTCAAGGACGGCTTGGATGGTATCTTGCTCCACTGCTAGAAATCAACGGCCCACATTGAGTCTGGCAATTGCTTGTTTAGTCTTTGTGAAACTTCACTTTAACTACTGTTTAAGTTTTGTTAATCTGAATGTAATGTCAGTAATTACTCCTTAAGCTTAATCACTGTTTTGTACCCCCTATATATACTTTTCTGGAAGGAAGGGAAGGCATCGCCGTCATTCTGAAATATACTGTAGCCCTAGTTTTACTCATAGCTTTAGCTCTAGCGATTTTCCCCCCTTGTTGCCGTTCCAGATTTTGGGCGTTAATCCACTTCCCAGTCGGATTCCTCCCGGAATCTAACAAATTGGTATCAGAGCCCTTCGATCTTCGGCAAGAGTCGAGCGATTGGGTTGGGGAACGCGAGTTCTCTGTAAAATCCCTGGTTGTTTCGATGGCGGCGGCGGCAAGATTGATGTGCGGTGAGGGTTCCGGACTCGCTCCGTGGTAAAATCCCTGAGCTGGTGCATCGATCTGGGAGTTGATGACGAAATCTATGGCGCGGAACGACGGGGAGGCCTCGGAAATCTCTGCTGTCCGGCAAGAAGCAATGGAAGCGAGCTACAAGGTTGATGTAGTGGAGAGAAAGGTGGGAGATCTACAGAAGCAAGTTTCTAGCATACAAGATCAAATGGTTCGGCATGAAAATCAGATGAACCGAGTGGAGACTTTGTTGCAAGGGCTAATGAGTTCTCAGACCAGAGCTACCGAGCAAAGACCTATACAAGAGTTGGCCCATTCGGGAGAAATCGAGATGGAAGCGACAAGAAGAACCGAGGACATGGGGAATGTTAACCCTAATAGCACACATGGGATTCAATTGATGGGCACTCCAGGAGGTAATTATACTTATCCATCTACTGGGTTTTCTGCAATCGCCACTGGCTGGGGACAAGAACAATTTCCGTACTCACCCCCACTTGTCTCCCCCACCCTGAACCATCTAAACTCCCACCAAGAACAGACCCTGCACCGGCAGTGGACTCCAGACCCTAGATAGTATATGCAGCAGCCTCAGTACCAGTACCATGCCAGGCAGTGGAATCCTAACCCAAGCAATGACAGAGTCCCTAGTTTTTATAAATCCATTGCTAAAGGGCCCAAGTTGGATTTTCCAAAATTTGATGGAGGGGAGCCCCTAGAATGGATTAGGCATAGTGAGACATACTTTGCTATGGCAAATGTACCTGACGAAGCCAAATTTGATTTAGCTCAAATGTATATGGTGGGAAGGGCCGATAGATGGTTAAGGAGCACGGGATTGCTGTATCACCCACCCCCCTGGCCAGAGTTTTGCGCAAGGATCTGTGACCGCTTTGCTCAACATAGTGGATATGAAGTGTTAGAGAATTTCCACTCTTTGAAGCAATACAATCTTAGTGTCTCAGATTACATTGATAGATTCGAAGAGCTCATGGCAATTTATAAGAATGAGAATCCCCTGCAAAATCATCATTTCTTTGTTAAGTACTTCATCAATGGGTTAAGGAATGACATTAAACACTTCCTTAAACCATTGAAACCACAGAATTTGTGCGAAGCATACTGGATGGCCAAGGATATGGAGAAAGGAGCGGGTGCCGTGGCAAAGAAGAGTGCATATCAAGGTGTTACAGGACAGACCAAGAACTATACACAGCCAACCAAGAACAAACCATTTCTTGAGGCTGCTCAAAAGAAAGAAACAACCTTGAAACCTTTTACCCCTGGAGTATGCAGATATTGTGGAGGAAAATGGTTTCTAGGACACAAATGCAAACAATACCAACACGTAAATCTAATGGCTGGTGAGGAGAAAGTAGCAATCACAGCAGAAATTGACCAACAAGAAAGACCCCTTGACAATGAAGCAGATACATCCCCTAAATCAAATCCTGAAGAGCAGATCATGCAGATATCTCTTCAAGCAGTGAAGGGATTGATTAGGACCACTACTTATACTTTGGAGGTGCACATAGGGGGCAAGAGAGGGGTAGCCCTGGTGGACAGTGGAAGCACGCACACTTTCATTGACCTTGAATTTGCCACTCAGACAAATTGTAAGATCCAATTAGTTCCTTTGCAGAAGGTCTCGGTAGCAGGAGGAGGAACTCTGTTGACTGGCTCATTTATAGCTGATGAAGACTATTGCATAAAGGGAGAGAAATTTAACAATTCCTTTAAAGTGCTGCCTCTAAGAGGATATGATTTGGTGTTGGGATGCGATTGGTTATACCAACATAGTCCTGTGAGCTTGGACTTAAAGTCAAGGAAGTTTACTATCATGAAGGATGGCAGTGCTGAGGTGACTTTTGTTGAACCACAATCGGCTCCAATGATGCAGTTGCTTAGCCCAAAGAGGTGTGATAAGTTACTTAGGGCAGAGATATGTGGATATTTAGTTGAAATGTAGCCACAAAAATTACCTGTGAGGCCCACCCTCGTGAGTCCCATATTTCAGTCCTTGTTGGACACATATGCGGATGTGTTTGAAGAATCTCAGGAGCTACCACCAAAAAGGGATTGTGACCACTCTATTCCACTCAAGGAAGGGCATGAACCCCCTAACATCAGACCATACCGAGTACCACACCAATTAAAAGAGGAAATGGAAAAGCAAATCCACCAATTGTTGGAGTCCTCAATCATTAAGCCGAGTTCAAGCCCTTTTGCTTCACCTGCTATTTTAGTCAAAAAGAAGGATGGTACATGGAGGTTATGTGTAGATTACAGAAAATTAAATGCTATGACCACTAAAAACAAATACCCTATACCGGTTATCGAGGATCTGCTGGATGAGCTGCATGGAGCTACTGTCTTTAGCAAGATGGATTTGAAATCCGGATATCACCAAATAAGGATGAGGCCAGAAGACATTTGCAAGACCACTTTTTGGACTTATTTGGGTCATTATGAATACTTGGTCATGCCCTTCGGGCTGACTAATGCGCCTGCGACCTTTCAATCATTAATGAACACAGTTTTTGCTAAGTACTTGAGAAAGTTTATATTAGTCTTCTTTGACGATATACTTGTATACAGTAAAGATGAAAAGGAGCATTTGCAGCATCTGGCTATGGTATTGGAGACTTTAAGGCAGCAAAGGTTACATGCAAACATCAGCAAGTGTGTATTTGCTGCTAGCCATGTGGAATATCTAGGGCACATCATATCTGCACAAGGTGTTGCAACTGATCCCACAAAGATAATTGCTATTAAGGAATGGCCCAAACCACAAAATGTATCTCAGCTAAGAAGTTATTTGGGAATGACTGGGTACTATCGAAGATTCATCAAAAACTATGGGCTAATTTGTCGGCCCCTGCATGATATGCTGAAAAAGGAGGGGTTTAATTGGGGAAAACCTCAGGATGAAGCCTTTGAGGAGCTGAAAACTCAGTTGACTACAGCTCCAGTCCTGGCCCTCCCAAATTTTTCAGAGCCTTTCATTTTAGAAACTGACGCTTGTGCACATGGGATAGGTGCTGTTCTTATGCAAAAGGGGAGACCCATTGCCTATTTCAGTAGAACTCTGGGACCCAAATCTGCAGTCTTCTCTACTTATGATAAGGAGGCATTGGCTATTGTTGAGGCATTGAAAAGATGGAGACATTATTTCCTTGGTACTAAGCTGGTAATAAGGACTGACCAACAGAGCCTAAAATTCATGGCTGAACAAAGGCTAGGAGAGGGAATTCAGCACAAACTCATGCTCAGATTACTGGAGTTCGATTACCTCATAGAATACAAAAAGGGAAAGGAGAACAAGGTTGCGGACTCTCTGTCCAGGAGGGGGTTGGAGGTACAAGCTATATCAATGGCCATTCCCATCTGGGTTGAGACCGTCGAAGAAAGTTACACTGCAGATTCACATTGTAAGGAACTGAGGGAACGTCTCACTTTAGCTCCAGACCCAGAGTCAGGGTTCACGCTTCAATCTGGAGTATTGACGTACAAGGGGAGAATTTATGTCGGCAGGAATGAAGAGTTAAGGCAGAACATCATACATTCCCTCCATTCATCGGCAGTGGGTGGACACTCAGGCGTCGTGGCTACTTATCAATGAATTAAACACTTGTTCTACTGCCCAGGAATGAAAAAGGAAGTACAAACTTTTGTCCAAAACTGCCCAATCTGCCAGAGGTCTAAATCTGAGCATTGCCACTATCCGGGCCTTCTGGAACCCTTGCCTGTTCCAGACATGGCTTGGACGCATATCTCCATGGACTTCATCGAAGGTATGCCGAAATCGAATGGTTATGAGGTGATTCTTGTTGTGGTTGATCGGTTTACCAAATATGCACATTTCCTTCCTTTGACTCATCCCTATTCTGTGCAATCTGTCACTCGGGTTTTCATTGACAACATTTTCAAGTTGCACGGCTTGGTTATTATCAGTGACAGAGATCGAATTTTCACTAGTAAATTTTGGCAAGAGCTTTTCAAATCTTTACAAGTAGAGTTAAGATTCAGTTCAGCCTACCATCCCCAAATGGACGACCAAACGGAACGTGTTAATCAATGTCTGGAAAATTACCTTAGATGCATGGCTTTTCATGAACCGAGAAGATGGTCTGCTTGGCTTACTCTTGCCGAATGGTGGTACAACACCACTTTTCACACTTCCCTCAAGCTTTCTCCCTTCCAGGCTTTATACGGCTTCCCTCCTCCATTGATCAGTGAAGTGGCAATACCAGGCCCTAATGAAGAGGAGGTCAGCAACTTCTTGCAAGAGAAACAAGTAATGTTGAACAGACTGAAAGAAAATTTGGCTCAAGCCCAATCACGGATGAAGAAGTATGCAGATCAGAACCGCATTGAGAGGCAATTCGCTGTGGGGGATATGGTCTATTTAAAATTGCAACCTTATAGAATCTCTGCTTTTGGACTGAAACAATCTTTGAAGCTAACTAGCAGGTTTTATGGACCATTTCGGGTTATGCAAAAGGTAGGCAGTGTTGCATACCGGCTTCAATTGCCAGAGGGAGTGGGAATCCATCCGGTGTTTCATGTCAGTCAGCTTAAAAAGCATTGTGGACCAAGGGCAGTCCCTAGTCCTGACTTGCCTTTGGTCAGTTCAGAAGGGAAAATCAAGACTGAACCGTTATCTGTGTTGGAAACTCGGGCTTTGCCCAGAAGAGATCGACTGGTTACGCAGTGGTTGATCCAATGGGAGAATTTACCCCTAGAAGATGTCAGTTGGGAAGATGCAGATTTCATCAAGGGTACATTTCCAGAGTTTTATTCTCAGACTATTCAATCATGGTTTCCTGAAGATAATACTTGAGGACAAGTATTTCCTGAGGGGGAGGTATTGTCAGATCCGGCAATGAACTGAAGACTTGTGGAAAAGAAGGCTGTCTGGAAGATAATGTTTCGTTTATGTTGGTGGGAAGTCAAGGACGGCTTGGATGGTATCTTGCTCCACTGTTAGAAATCAACAGCCCACATTGAGTCTGGCAATTGCTTGTTTAGTCTTTGTGAAACTTCACTTTAACTCTTGTTTAAGTTTTGTTAATCTGAATGTAATGTCGATAATTACTCCTTAAGCTTAATCACTGTTTTGTACCCCCTATATATACTTTTCTGGAAGGAAGGGAAGGCATCGCCGTCATTCTGAAATATACTGTAGCCCTAGTTTTACTCATAGCTTTAGCTCTAGCGATTTTTCCCCCTTGTTGTCGTTCCGATTTTGGGCGTTAATCCACTTCCCAATCGGATTCCTCCTGGGATCTGACACAGTGCCGGCGCAAGGCTACCACGTTCGTGTAGGCACGCAGAGCCAGGCAGCGAGCGATGGCGGCGTCCCCGCAGCTGGCGATTCAAGTGGCAATAGCAACATCCGTGTCAAGCTCGGCAGTCGGCACCACAGCAGCCTCCGTGTCAATGGGTGACAGCTGATACAGCGACTTCGCAATATGACATAAATCAATGAAGCTATGTAATAATAGAAGGTGCTATGTAGAACTTACTTTCCTATTGGGCAATCACATCTTGCAATTCAAAAATTCAATAAGAGGTGCTGTGAACTTTTTGTGCTGCAGTGACTTTGCTCGGACAAGTGTACTTCGCTCGGACGGGTGTGTACATGCCGTCTAACCAACGCCCGCCAAAAGGAGGATTTCTGAATACTACTATTAGTATCATACTACTTTTACAAAGGAAAAACAAGTAGTATAAAATATGCCACAAAAGAACATTGGTGCACACTTTACTGGTTGCTAGGGGTGGGAAATGATAACGGATAATCCATTTTATCCGATATTCGTATCCGAGAAAATATGAATGTGGTAAGCAAAATTCGTATAAAAAATATTTGTATTCGTATTTGCATTCGTATTCGAGACTATTCGATTCGTATTCGATCTGTTTATACACACACACTAGCGGAATGCCCGTGCATTGCTACGGATTTTAAAAAATTTTAGAACATATTTATATGCATATTCTAAAAATTTTTACCACTATTTAGTTTCAGAATATATAATATGATGAAATTTTAAAATCCATAGCAACGCACGGGCATTCAGCTAGTACTCAATAAAGATGGAGACACATGAGAAACGAATGGACTTGGAAAATGCATACAAGGGTTATCCTATTTTACTGGAACTTTAAGGATTTACAGCACTATTTTAAGATGCCAAAAAGGTTATGCCGAAATTTTTTAGTAAAACTGTTTCACAAAAAATATGAAAAATTTGGTTCCAAAACAGTCTTTATATTAGTACCAATGGCATGCAACTTATACACTGAAAGGATATATTTAGACACAAATTACATTTTATTGCTAATATGAAACTTTAATTACCATGTTGAAGTTAAAACTAATTTTTGCAAACCAAGCTCGGTGGCCCTTTCTTTCTCGAATGTCTCAAAGTACTGGTATATGATGGTAACGGCAAGCAGTATACCGGTTCCTGAACCAATTGCACCCATGAAATCAGCTAGAACAGTCAATGCGCCAATGTATACTCAACCAAATGCTGCAGCAGTGGGGATGTATCTGTTCAATTTCTTCTGCAAGTTCGACTCACGATGGCCTGGCATCACCATTTGTTGTTCCTGTTGAATTGCCAGTCTCAAAAGAGTTCACAAGTGGCTCTTGCATAATAATTTTGTATGTGTAGACGAAATATAGAAAACAGATCACCCATTTAACACTTCTAGTTCGTATCCCACTTAACCAGTGTGTAGATATTGATGTCCTACCACCAGGCTGGAGTTTCTAAAGATCCAGTAAAAAAAACACCAATAGTTCCAGAGGCAGATAATAATGGTTTCCTGAACAGATCCTAAACCAAAATTCTAGAAAATTATTGTACCTCAGTGACACTAATGTTGCATGGTACAACAATCTTTGGAGTTTCATATGCACAAATTCTAGAACTGGACAATGTACTAACATATACCAAAACACAAACAGATTTGACATATAAAAATTCAACCTTGTTCATGCAATGTTATGAAGCATGGTACAGCCTGAAGGCTGTAGGTAAACTGGAACAGTAGCTACATAAGAAAACACAAATAATACTGTAGGATCGATTCACAATAAGATAGGCAATTAGAGGGAGGGTGAATGATTGCAGAACGTAAAAATAAATTTTAATACTCCCCTTATATACAAAATCTATTTAAGCCTCGTTTAAAGTTATGGACAGAACACTGTATCCTTACTAAAATTGATCTCGATAAAAAATCGTAACTCCGATTAACCTCAAACTTTGTCAGAATAAACTAGAGAAAATTATTGAACTAACCCAACTGGAATTACATCAATCAGAGGTCTAGAACTTGAGATATAAAATAAACAAAATCGCTGATGCAAATAGTGACGAGAATGAATTAAGCCCTAATTATGCAACTAAGCAAAATCTGTAAGGAATTAATCAACCAAATTTTCCAGATCAAAACTTGATGCCTTAACTATTTTTTTATACATGTATCAGTGATATACTCGTACCAAACACAAATCTTAAGTATGCATGTAGTGACTACTCACGTGATGGCTATGCACGTATGGTTTGATGAATAAAATCACTTGATGGCCGTGAGAAGCAAAAACAGAGAAAAAATAATGAAACTTCCCTGTGCTACGTGGGAACTGAGTGGAGCAGAACACGTAGCGCTGTGCCTTCACGAGAGGACGAGTGCTGGACGTGCGCAAACGACGAACGTGGCAAATTGATGCACTTCTGCTGGTTGCGATCTGGTGATGAACGCGCAACGCCTGTAGACTCCACGTCGCGCACAAAACCAAGAGATGAAGCCGATGACCGCACGGCGAACGAGATGAGACCAATCTGCTGTAATTTTTTTCATGCGCGGCGAGGATCCGAAGCCGAGATGGCGAGACGAGAGCAAAAAACGCGCAGAAAAACTTTTTCATCAAATCCATGCATAAGAACCTTTATCCATCAGCACATCAAAGAACATGCATGCACACGAGATGTATTCTACGTCAACCATCAGCGTGTACATGCATGTATGCGAATTTTTGCTTTTCCTACTCCCTCAACGCACACGGCGCTCACCAGTTTCGCCCGTATATATGCAACCAAAAATATCTCCTGTTCAAACTCTACTCCAAACCCTAATATAACTCGTCCTGGGCCTTTTCGCCTCAACCAGACTTTTTGGCCCACTACTTTTCAAGGGACCCAAAACCCTTCATAACATGGGTTTTTTAATTCTTTTTACGCTTCCAATTTTTTCAGTCTTCCACGTGTCGAAGCCTCCAGGACTGCACCTCCTGTATCTTCTCCACGCATCATCTCCATGCGCATTGTTCTCTAGCCTGAACATCCTGCGTGACATCCTTGACCAATAGGATCTCAGTTCCTCCCTGAACTTAGTCCTGAAACCTCAGTTCTACCAGAACCTAGTTTCAGTCCCGTCATCGACCATGTTCCGCCTCAAGCAACACCTGCACATGAATAAACAAACAACCACGTACGAGCACAAGTCCACGACTTGACTCAAGTCAATCCGCACAATACCTCACACGAGCGTACCATGCAACCTATCATATCACCATGCTATCACAAGCATATAAAGAAGCAACACACCATAAATAATATAATAATACCATAACCAACGTTATCAATTATTCATTATCTAAAATAACCTAGACCAGGCCACATGGTCTAACAATCTCCCCCTTGATGAATACATTGACAACATATTAAATTAACATGACTTCCAACAAATCTAAGTGAAGAATTGAAGTCAAACTTTCAAACTCTCCCCCTCAACACAAGAGAAGTAATTTTAATTTCTCCAAAAACTCTCCAATCTCTCAAATTTCTCTCCCCCTTTGGCAGGTTCGAATAGTTTTGCCGTATTCACAAAAAAAAAAGGTTTGGATATTTCGAGCCTGTTAGTCATGAAGGAATGCTCAAGGGCATAAGATAAAACTTTTGTTTCAGTATTATAGTTATGTGCTGCAACTTCCAAAGAAAAAGAAGAAAGAAATGGCCATGAGAATAAACGGTTTATATTTCAGTGTATTAGGATATAGCTCTAACAGTAATTTGTGCTTATTGACCCTTAGTACATTTAACTCTCAGAACATAATATGCAAAATAGAGTTATGTGCTTGGTTCATTTGAAATGCACAGCTTATTTTTTGTATTACTTTTGTTATTGTGTTCTTGATTGTCTCATTATCTGTTATTTGGCATCAATATAAAGATGCTTGTGCCGGTGTTCGTGGATGTGGCGAGGCGGCATCGCTAGCTATGACTCAATAGCATCGAACATTTTGCACTACTAAAAAAAAGCCTAATAGTAGACGGTCAATCACAGACAGTTTTGTCAAACTGTCTGTGAAGAACACTAACACAGACGATTTTAATTTGGACACCGTCTGTGTTGGCGGCGTCAGGGAAACGAGTATCACAGACGGTTCTTACCGATGAACCGTCTGTGATACTTCGGTATTACAGATGGTCTGTATTAAAAACCGTCTGTGATAATCCCAGATTATCATAGACGGTTTTTAATTAAAAACCGTCTGCGATAAGCTGGTTATCACAGACGGTTTTTTATAAAAAATTGTCTGTGATAATTCACAGACGGGTTTTTATTAAAAATCGTCTGTGATAATTCACAGACGGGTTTTTATTAAAAATCGTTTGTGATAATGGCAGTAGACATTTAGTGTGCTGCTCAGACCGCATCTGTCTTCATTTCGATCCAGATCTAACTGGCGCTTTACTCTTTCGCTCAGGAGGCAAGTTTGGCGATTTCAGGCCAGTTAATTTGGTGGGAGGAGGCAGATATTGAGATTTGAAGATTTATACTTTCCTGGTTGCTCTAGATATGGTTAGTAATGAATTTTATTTTTTCTTTGCATACATTACAATTTAGATCTAAATAATTAGTGAGTGTTATTAATTGAAGATGGTTTGCAAAATTGTTGGTTATATAATAGTTGTTGTGTTTATAATATGAATTGAGGTAGCAAATTAAGCCTCAATATAATACATGTGGCCGGTATATATAGTAATAATTAGTTAATTTAATTTTTAATACTAAGTTGTTATATATGTACGTAACGTAGGATCAAAGCTGGATGTATGCCACGAGCCGTGTGAGCGAAGAGTACATTAATGGCGTGTCTGCTTTTACAAGAGCTGCCGAGGAGGATATGTTGAATAAGGGGGTGGAATATATGTACTGTCCATGCACTGACTGTGAGAATTTAAAGATGTTTAAGAACCGAGGGCAAATTGAAGCGCACTTGATTCGGATGGGTTTCAAAAAGGGTTATACGTGTTGGACCAGTTATGGTGAAGTCAATGATCAAATGCCACCGGATGACATCGCCGGTGAAGTGAATGATATGCCGGCGGATGACATCGCCAGTGAAGTGAATGACATACCGCCGGATGATGTCGATTGTGGTTCGGATTCGGATAGGTTACAGGATGATAATCTGGATCAGATGCTTCGCGATGTAGAAGAGGATTATGATGAGAGAGAGTATGTTAAATTCCGGGGCTTGATGGAGGACTCGGAGAAACCTTTGTTCACGTGCTGCAAGTACACGAGGTTGTCGGCCGTGCTTGAACTGCTGAAATTGAAGGCAAGCAACAGTTAGTCCGACAAGAGTTTCACGGCGATGCTAGGTCTTTTAGCGGGCATGCTTCCGGAGGGAAATGAGTTGCCTAAAACCACGTATAAAGCCAAGAAGATTCTTTGTCCGTTGGGAATGAAAGTAGAAAGAATATATGTATATCCGAACGACTGTATCCTCTACCGTAAAGAGTATGCAAACATGCATGTATGTCCGGTGTGCAACGCATCCCAATACAAACGTAACAATCAATCAGATGATGGCGAGGGAACAGAGGCAAAGAAAGGATCTCCTGCTAAGGTGGCATGGTATTTTCCTATAATTCCCCGTTTGAAAAGGTTTTTTGCAAATCCAAAGAAGGCAAAACTGCTGCGTTGGCACTCGGAGGAGCGCAAGAAGGATGGAATGCTAAGACACCTTGCTGATTCCGCGGTGGAGAAACATCGATAGGAGTTTTTGGACTTGGTGCAGAACCAAGGAATATAAGGTTTAGACTGAGTACGAGATGGAATGAATCCTTTCGATAGCATGAGCGTAGGCATAGCACATGGGCGTGACTCTGCATCTATAACCTTGCTCCTTGGTTGTGTATGAAGCGAAAGTATATTTTCTTTGTCGATACTTATCCAAGGGCCAAAACAACTCGGCAATGATATTGATGTGTTCCTAGCACCGTTGGTGGAAGATCTAAAAGTCTTGTGGAGCGAAGGGTGCAGTATGGGATGCATACAAACGAGAGAACTTCACTCTGCGCTCCCTATTGTTCTGCACCATAAATGATTATCCTGCCCTTGGTAACCTATCGGGCCATAGTACAAAAGGTGCCAAAGCTTGTACTCACTGTTTAGATGGTACCGAGAGTGTATGGCTGAAACACTCACGCAAAACCGTCTACATGTGTCACCGCCGGTTCCTTCGGAGGGCTCACCCATACCGCAAGATGAAGAAACAATTTGACGGAGAGAAGGAAGACGGTTCAGCTCCAAGGCATTTAAGGGGACACGAGGTTTATGATATGGTTAAGGATTTAGATGTTGTCCTCGGAAAGGGACGTAAATTGAGGGCTCATGAGAAGAACACTTGGAAGAAGAGATCAATATTTTGGGACTTACCTTATTGGGAGTACCTAGATGTTCGACACTGCATCGACGTCATGCACGTAGAAAAGAATGTTCGACACTGCGTCGACGTCACCCGTACCTACTATTGGCCCGCAAATTCGTGCTAGGCGAGCCGATGATATTCCCGAAAAAGCACCTCTTAACCCTAGGACTTGGTTGCCAAAGATTCCACGCTTGGTATATGGAACAGTCCAATAGGCCAGAGGCAGAACGGCGCTCAGGTATCATTGTCAAATTCAAGCCGAAACATTTCGTGCACGAAGCTCAGGAATGTGTCTTCGCGGTGACCTTTGACGATATATTTGGTCTTTTCACGCTCAACGCTCTCGACGCCTCACTCGTTCGATGCTGGACGCTGTAAGTCTGTACAATCACAGTCTCTGTTCACGTAATACCGATATATGTCACAATTTGTTGCTTTTCTGTGTGTGTATATATATATATTCATGCTGACCGAAGCTAGATCATTGAAATCACCAATTGGTTTTCTGGATCCACGCTTGGTCGCCATTGATACCATCAACGAGGATGCATTCTTCGTCGAGAACTATATTACAAAAGCACTGCTGGCTCACCACGATAAGGAATTTGTTCTTATGCCATACAATGAGCACTTCCATTGGATTGTAATTGTAATTATACCAAAATGGAACAAGGCTATATAACTTGATTATCTAAGTAAGAACAAATCCAAGTACACAGCTATCGCCCAAATACTCGATAGGTAAGTACATTGTACATTGTACTCTTTCTTTCCTTCCGAATGACTAATCTAACTTTTTCGAATAACGAAGGTCGTTCATCACATACGTTGAATAAATACGTGGCTCGACGACAAGGGCCAAGCCCTTGAAACATGCTCGCAATTTTTGGGTATTCGCTAGTTACACATTAATTAATCATATACAGCACTTAGTAGTAATGTCTCTTGATTTAACACATTCTATTTTTTGCAGTGCCACCAGCAGTAGCCGGGCAACACGTGCGGATACTACGTGTGCCACCATATGAGACTACTCCTCGATTCCACCAAGATCACCAATTCTAAGGTTTGTCAATCTTCCCACATTTATTTCATACATGTCAGGTTTTATATGTACGCGCGTTGATATTCCTATCGACAGGCTACGCCCATCTCTACATCTGCATTGACACAGCTGGACTTTGCAAAAATTCGAGGAGAGTTAGTTTGGTGTTTGTGGACTAAACTCATAAGATCAGATGGAGAGTTCCACTGCGCAGAATGATTTTTTATTACTCTTATCACTCTGTAATTGTGAATTTGTTAATGGCTATTTTATTTCATTTCAATTAATTCATTTGCGAAATGGATGCCTTATGTCTGTGAATGAAATGTGATGTGAATTGGATGTTTTATGTTTGTCAAATAAATTGAGATGTGAATTGTATGTATACATATACTTGTTTATCTGCTTGTTTCAGAGGGCATGGCTAGCATTTCCTGAGGCTAGCCAATAAACAGAAATAGATTTAGGGGTAGAAAAGAATATCACAGACGATTTTTAGTTACAAACCGTCTGTGATAGGTGAGATATCACAGACGGTTTGTAAATAAAAACCGTCTGTGATATTGAACCGTCTGTGATATATCAATATCACAGACGGTTTTTAGTTAAAAACCGTCTGTGATAATCAGCTATCACAAACGGTTTTCAGTTAAAAACCGTCTGTGATATTGATTTATCGCAGACGGTTGTTGAACCGTCTGTGATAACCCTCGATTATCACTGACCCATAAATTCAGACGGTTCAGAAAACCATCTGTGATGACGTTTTTGAACTGTCTGTGATGTCCTTCTCTGTAGTAGTGTTGTCAGCATGCGTGGTTCATATAGGTGGGACTCTTAGTATCGTGCTGTTAGTAATATATCCTAGAAGAAATTAAGGAGATAATTATATCACTTCTATATTTATGATATTCTGAATAATATGTTATTTTGTCTCTTGAATAAATGTCCTTCATATTTATCAATAAGTATGTGACTTGTTCATGGAACTATTTATTTATATTTTGATGCTATTCTAAATTATCCCTGATCTTATGTCATTATGTGAGACAATTATATTTCTAAATCAGCATATGTATTGATTAATGATCATGTTTCACGGATCATGAATATGGGGATATCAAATCATTAATGTAGACACATATTAGAGAACATGATATTGAATTGACCTATCATGAGACATTGCAGGAATTATTATATTCTTAAGTGTCATCAGTTTGTCTCATACATAGTGTATGTAGGATTCTTAGACCTAAGATCGTAATGGTTTTCTATAAGTGTAATAGTTTATTTAGGTGTTATCAAACACTACTCAGTAACTGAGTGATAAAAGGTAGTTTTTTGGTTTACTATTAAACATACGGAGGAATGTGAGCGATCAAGATGGAATTTGCCCTTCAATATAACAGGAGAGATGTCTCTGGGCCCTTGATGTGGTTGGATTAAGAAAGTGGATAGCCATGCCAAATGTGGTTGAAAAGTTAATCACAATTGAGTAATCCACTACAGATTTGATGAAGGATCGAGATATCATAGGATGGCACGTTTCTTGCCTTGAGTTCGATCTAGTATAATAAGGCAAAGGGATTGCTAAATAAGTACTATATAGGTTTGTCCGATATGATATCTGATTTCGAGTGGGATGCGATATCTACTTGTATTAGATAAAGATCGAGTCTGAGGCTTTCTGAGTTGGATACAATATCTGATCGTATCGGATAAGTATTTGATTGGAGGCTATATAAAGAGAGGTGTGGGGGTAGAGGGAGGCATCCGATATACACCCATCGAAACCCTAGCCGTGTGGACCTCGATACATGGCTAGCACACCGATACATGGCGTTCCATCCCTAGACGTGTGGACCTCGGTAGAGGTGCCGTTGCGACTGCAACGCTGATTGAGACGATCACGAAGAGGAGACGGTTGGGCTGAGGATGATCATCTACTTCCACACACCGACGCGCGCTTCGTTGAACCGGCCACTTCAACTATAATTTCGTTGTACTGAGTGTCTAGTAGTAACAAAATATGATTTTTACTTGAATGGCTTCCTAGTTATGTAGTAGAAAATTTTAATCTACGCTAGTATAGTCTATCCGTATCTCAACACATGTTTATTGTTGTGCCATTTGCAAGTTCTTTGTTTAGCCTAAATATGTGTTGGTGTGATGTTATGGGGATACTAGGAAGTACCTGCAATCTGAAATTGGTATATGAAATTGACTCATTGCTGTCAAATAGGGGCAGTACAGTAATGGATATGCATCTCCACTGTTTCTGTTTACCCTTCATCACTTGGCGTTTTGGTTGGTTTCACATGTGAGTCATTAGCTAGCATTTCCATTGTCTAGCTGTAATCAAACGTTATGGGCTAAATGTATATGTAAGATATTGAGTGATTATATTAGAAATTTGTTGAGAACTTGAGATCATGATGTATCTTGTTTGGTTTATAGCTCCATTGATATTATTTATCATGTGATAGTTGCTCGGCTTTTCTATGCTTAAGACAGTTTTCTGGGCAAAGTTAGCATTTCTACTTGGACTGAGGTCAATCTGGGCAAAGTTAGGATTCCATTTTTCTGGTCGCCGCTCCCTCTCGGTGCTTCTGTTTAAATTTCTTCAAATTTAATTGAAATTCGTCTAAAATTCAAATACCCTTTTGAACCGTTTAACGAAATGTCCACCGAAATACTGAAATCTCGGTCAATTCGCCCTCCAACGAAAACAAATTTCGAAACGAAATAGTTTTCCCTTCCTCCAACTCGCACCGCTCTCGTTAGCCCGTCCCATCCATCGTCAGTCCATTACCGCCCTCCCCGCCCACGATCCACACCTCACGCTCACCTACTCGCCACGTGTCCACCGGGTTCCATCCTGACCGTCCATCCCCACAAACGCCTCGGAACTCGAGCCCCTCCGCCACTGCACTACCCTCCCCGAAGCCCCCCACCCCATCGTTGCCTCCGCCACCCCTCACACTCCCACTCTCCCACGCGCACTCAAGAACCGCACGAACGTCAGAGCAGCGGCGATCGCCATCTGCTCCCATGGGGCGCGGCCGTCACAAGAAGCGCCCCCGGGCTTCCGCGGAGCCGGAGGACGAGGCGGGGGAGGACGCGCTGCTGTTCGCGGTCGGCGAGGAGGTGGAGGTGCGTAGCGACGACCCCGGCTTCGTCGGCTCCTTCTACGAGGCCACCGTCGCCGGCCACCTCTCGGGCGGAGGCGGCTACGTGGTGGTCTACTCCACGCTAGAGGGTGAGGACGGCGGATCGCCGCTCCGTGAGTCCGCGGCCATCGCCGACGTGCGCCCGCGGCCACCGCCGACGGCGCCGGGGAGGGAGTTCGCAATGCACGAGATGGTGGAGGCGTTCCACAACGAGGGTTGGTGGTCCGGCGTGGTATCCACCGTTCCGCCTGCGGCTGCGGTGGCCGGTGATCACCGGCGGAGGTACAAGGTGACGTTTCCAACGTCGCGGGAGGTGCTCGGGCTCGAAAAGACGGCGCTGCGGCCGCACCGTGTGTTCGAGGGTGGGCGGTGGGTCCCGGCTGCAGACGCGGTAAGCGGGCTAGCCCGGTTCTGTTTGAGAAAAAAACTTGCGAGTGCATATATTATAGTGGAATTTGGGAATGCTAGATTAGTTTTGTTATTTTGTGATAAAACATTTTTCTTTAGCCTTTACAAGTCCAAATGGATTGTTCCATGTAGCATTTTCTTTTTTCAGTTTTTCAATCATCTGATGCAATATTAGTTGGATAAATTATAATTAATTTCCTGAACTCTTTGAAATTAAACTTACATGGAACTAAATACAGGGACTTGCATGGTGGAATACACAACAGACTTAAAATGAATTAATCTTTTTGTTGATTTTCTTCTTTTGTACTTTGTGAGTGTTCCTTTTTAAAAGAAAAAAAGATTAGCTTTTCATGTATATTTCAATTTTTATTCAGGCCATTTCAGCATGACATAGCATCCAGTTGACACGGCAATGAGTGTGGCGCAGCGATCAAACTAGGAACATAACATGGCATCCAATGTTGCATGCCATGTCAGCTTGGCCACCATGCTGGCTTACCAATCACTATTCTGTTAGGCTCGCTTAAAATTACTCACGTTTTGAGACCTGCTGAATTCAGATGCAAGTTTAAGAAGTTTAAGGACCAAACATTGCTTAAGTTTTGAGACTTGCCAAATTCAGATGCAAGTTTAAGAAGTTTAAGGACCAAGAACAATTATTTCATAACTATATAAGTTTGTGGATATGCAATGAAATTTAACTTGTTGAGTGTTCTCAATCTAACATCACCCATATTTATATTCTATTTTTTAAAAATAAAGTTCATTTTGTCATAGTACAATTTCTCATTTGAGATTTTCTGCTGTTAATTTCAACATCTGAATTCGTGTACTTCTTGAAATTACTAATTTCAGTCCATATATTGGTAATTTGGCTGTGCAAGCTCTATGTACACACTTTTTTTAATCTAACCAGTCCTTTGCCCTTTAAGCGATAACAAATATTAGAATAGTAGCACTGCTCCTAGACGTTTCTTGAAAATTAATGATTACCATTTCATGGTTTCACTTTTGACTTTACTTGTTGGATGACAAAACAGCTGAGTACAGGTATTCTATGAAAAATTGGGGGTCCTGGGACATTAATAAATAGTTTCAAAAAGTATATTTACTTGTGTTGCCAACTTTGAAGTAAAAGGTTCTTGTCAAAAAGCTTTGAAGTAAAAGGCTGTAAGTGAATGATTTTAAAATGAACAAGGGCTGAGCTATGATTTATCAGATTTGTTTTATTTCAGCCTTCAGTGATTGTACCGAGTTACCAAAAAGTGGGCAGTTTTTAATGCACTCTCAACACAAATTTGCCAAATCTTCACAGTTTTTAACAAGCCATTTGTTGTTGAACCTGTATGCCCTTTGGGAACACATTAGAATGCGGAGGCTTGTTTTTGCTCAGAAGGTAAAACGTTGGTAAGATCAATATGTAGAATAGGTCGTACTGGCATGTCTGAAGAATCCAATGCTTTTGAAATATGCGTTATGATGGGGAATGTACTTGTTAACTTTTCACATGGGATGGTATGTGTGAAAGAGCTGAATTATCGCACACACATAGTACTTTTTAATCACAAAAAAGGAAGCAAAAGTAACCAAAAGCTATTGAAATATGCATATTGTGGAGAATTTACTTGTTAACTGAAAATCTGGGATGTTATGTATGAAAGAGCTGAATAATGGCTAACACAAAGTACTTTTAACCCCAAAGAAGGAATGTTAAGTAACCTTTTGTTACGTTCAGGACAATGGAAGTCCACTGTTCAGAGAGGGAAGCCAAGTTGAAGTGAGTCGGTCTGCAGAAAGCTTCGGCGAGTCCTGGAATCCAGCTACTGTTTTGCAAGTGATTGGTGCTACAAGTTTCTTAGTACAATATAGACACGTTGGAGAGGATGGGGAACTGGTCACTGAGATTCTAGATTCTCAATATATTCGGCCAGCACGCACCATCATCCGTATGGACTCAAAGTACAGATTTTCTCCATCTTCTCATGTAGAGGTCTTCCACGAAGGTAGCTGGTGGCCTGGGGTTATTTTGGAGGTTTTGGGTAGTGGCTTTATCAAGAAGTATGTTGTTAAATTGAAGAGTCACGAGACAGACATGGACGACGTGGAATGTGTGGATGTGTTGACAGTTGAAAATACTCAGCTAAGGCCACGGTTTGACTGGAATGGTAGAAAATGGGTACGCTGCTTGACAGAGGTACACGTGCATATTCTGTGTTCGTCTTGTGTCATACTTTTGTGATTTCCTTTTCTTTGATGGATGATGGAATGCTCTGAAGTTCCACCATAGTATGTATTCTATAACTATTTCAGGTGTTTATGTGATCAAGGATTCTATAACTATTTTAATTGTTTATGTGATCAAGGAGCAGATATCTGAATCAAACTCTATTTCATTGTGCACTGTTTGCTTTAGACAAATGACTCCTTTAAGCTATTCCTTCTCAATCCCGTTGGCCCAGTTAACTGATAGACATAATCACATAATCCTGTTTTTCAATGTCAGTTGTGTGTTTATGCAAACTTCGATGCACAGGAAAGCAAAAACACCTGGAAATGTATTAGGAATATGTAAGACTTCTTTAAGTTGTGGTTAGAATATTCTCTCTTTTTTTAATTCCATTTACACAACAAAGATCTTACACAATGTTACCTCAAACCTTTCTTGAAGATTGCAGACTAATATAAATTATACTATAAATTTCCTAGTGATATGGTGTACTTATGTGTTTTTTCCTTATCTTTGATCTTTTTTGGATCAAGATTATCCCCATGACGATGTGATGCCTTTTCCATTTCAGAAACCTGCTAAGAAAGGACCTCTATTAACTTCTCGGAAAAGGCCAATTTCTGTTGCCTCGGCATCATGTAATGACAGTGATGAAATCACAGATAAACCTGGCTCTTATCTTGACAAAAAGTTAAAGAGTGCAAATGTGGTATCAGGACCAATTTCTCCTCTCTTGTCGGTATGTGATGACAATGATGAAATCAAGCATAAGCCTAGCTCCTATCCGGAAGAAACGGTGAAGCAACAACATGCAGTATTGGCATTAGAGTCTCAGTTTGCACTTCCTTTACAGCCATCAAGGAAAAGATTTTTCCATTTGAAATATGATTCTTCACTTTCTCTAAGTAGTCATCTTGAATTATCATCTTCTCGGATGATTGTCATGCCCTCTGTGCCACAAAGTGGACAGTTGCAGGATTCGTTGTTTGGAGTGTTTGGACAACTAAGACCTCTCCCACAGGGCCCAGTTTTAGGAATGCAATCACATAACCCAGATTTTGGCAGCATTGAAGGATCAAAAAAAGCATTAACTGACGAGCAAAATCAATCAAATGATGAAGGCTGTTATCTGATGGAAAGTACTGAACAGAAGAACTTCAATGTTCAATCATTTGTTGGAACGTCAGAGGGACTAGGGGAGAACCCTGAAATTGTGAGTTTTTTACTTTTAGCACATCCTCTTAACACTTTTGAACCTACTACTGATGAACATTCAAATTATCATTTGTTCTTGATTTCCTGTTACATTTGTAAATGCAGATGAAGAAGAGGATAGCTGATAAAACAATTGAGGGAAACTACAATAGTGCAGCTGTCTCTGAAGAGCGTAAGTTTTGTAAAATTAATTTACCACGCAAAAGAAAATTCTACAAATTGCTAACTAGTAAAATTTTGCAGCGACTAAACTGAAGAATGGTGATGATGAAGGACTGCCAAATGCTGTAATTCCTGCCTCTGGAATACTTTCAGAAATAAATACAGTGAGTCGTATTGATCTGACACCACTAAAGGACAATAAAGGTGTGTTATGGGTGTTCTGATTACAGAAAATTCAGCAACATCTTGACTATATTGCTAATGCTTAGATCATGTTGCCTTCCATTTTTTTCAGGTTCACGAGAAAGTAGTGCTGTTGATACGATCGAACCAAGTGGAATATATGATCTTCACCAAGGGGACTACATTGGGGCACTAGAACATGGTGCAACCAAAGTTAGCGTTCTGGTTGAGAATTCGGTGCTATCTATCACTTCAACGTTGGATAATCATAATCCTGGTGAAGTTAATGTGTTTGATGGTGTTGTGCCAAACATGTTACCATCCAGTGAGAGTTGCAAGGCTAACAATAAGGATGATATGGGCAAGGTGGATCATCAAGAAAATGCGGTGGGGTTAGCGAATAATAGGCCTGAAACTCAGCATGCCACCATGGTCGGTCCATTCTCAGACACATCTTTAGCTGATCTCAAGGGTAACATACTTATTACACAAAGTTCAACCAAGAAGTTTGCAGCTAATGAACAACATGGAGTGTCACAACAGGATCGCAGTTCAGACATGGTAGAATGTGCAGCTGAAAGTACCCAAGCCATTGAGAAGTCAGCAATAACTGAAGCAGAACTTGGCAATAGCTTGACTATTCTAAAAGATGTTGAGGGTACACCAATATCCAAGTACATTGCAAATAGAACACACGAGTCTTGCTGCCCCTTGTTACAGAGATCTCTAGTTGTGCATGAGACTATCATGGCTGATCGACCTTCGGATTCCTTGGCTGTTGAGAATCTTCCATTCGTGAAAACCTCCCCAATGTGGGCACAGATTGAGGCAATGGAAATATTCACCAAGTTGCCACAACAACCAAATTTTCATCAGTTCCAGCAGCATGTTCCAGAGCTCCGTGAAGGAATGACATTAGGTTTGATGTTCTCTTTTGCCAATTTAGCAGAAAGCATAAAGAGGCTGAATATTCAGGATGAGAATGCGCTATTTGAAGAGAAGATGGAGGGCCTTTCTTTGTTGGAAGCAGACGGTTTCGATGTCAGGGACCTGCGATCACGCTTGGAAACTTTGCTCCACATAAAGAATGGTCGCATTGCTCTACAGGATGCGATGAAGAAGTTGGAGGAGAAGATTGCTCACAAAGAAACTGATGACCAACATCTTGGCACACAGATTGGCATGCTAAATATGGCTGTCCGTCAGCTCGAACTACACGTCTATCTCTTCCGCTGCATACAGCAGTCTGCTATTTCGCAGAAGATGAACAATGCCACAGAGATCTCTAGACTCAGAATGGAAGGCAGCGAGCTTGAGCGATCATACCTTTCTGCTGAGCAGCGCTTCAGTAGCGCCGCCGCTGCACCATGGTAAGTTTCACACAAACTGATCAGCGAGCTTGTGTAAGTAGTTACTAATGGTAAGTGGAGAACACCAAATGTTTTGTGTAAATAGTTACTAGTGCTACCATACTGGTGAATCTTTTGGTTGTGGCTATATATGTAATTACGTATGTTTCTGGGATGTTATTACCCTTTATGTAAAATATCTAGTGAATGCTAGGGAAGTGTTTTCAAACTCACAGCACTTTGACCAAGCTGCGACTGTCCCACTGAAGCTGGACAATCTACGCGGCGGTTTTTTTTTAATCCGGAGCACGTGGTGTTGATTTGAAGGTTCAAACTGACTTAAAGAAAACAAAAGAATAATTAGTTGCTAGTAATTTGTTCCTAGGTTTGTGTCACGTCCTTGGCCGTCGATGATGGAATCGTCGAGACGTGAGATGAATTCACACAGAGATAAGGGAAGGCTTGAGGAGGAAGCGGAAGAAACGGGAGAGGGGAAATTCTGATTTCAATTCATTTGGTCGATCCTCTCTTGTGTAAAGGATTAGGAATTTAAGCCTAGCTGACCACACCGACAGGTGGACCTCTTAGTCCATGGACCAGGACTAGGGAGCACACATGTATAGTCATGGACCATGTATACCTTAGTCCAATTGCTGTCTCCCTGTCCCTCCTTGAAATTCTGCTTGCCATCAAGCAGAAACCTAAAGTTACTCCCTTGCGCTTGACACTAGCAGTAATTCTTCTCTACAGTGAACTACTTTGTATTATTTGCGACCGAAGCCTTGCCGTTTTATAGATGCTGGTTTTGAACTCTTCATATGAGCCAAGCTAGTATTTGGATTGTAGCACGCTGAGTAGCAATTAACTCCCTTCCATTAGCTGCACCCTTCAAAATGTCCATAAGTAACTTGCTAACTGATGTACCTTGAAACCCCTCATCAAATGCATGCTCACTTGCATATAACCAAGCATCAGTTGTAACTTCAATTTCTTGCCTCCATCTCAAGTAAACAGCGAACATATCACTCAGTCCCAGCAGCAGAACCCTAATCTTAGTAGTAGTATGTTGTAAGAGAGCATAAACCAAACAACGGCACGCCACTATCGAATTATAGAGCACTATCTGATCCATATCCTTAATGCAAATAACCCAGCCAGTTTTCAACATGCATATATATAGTGCAGCCACTAACACACAGGCAAAACCACCATCAGCAATGCACCATGAATTGTACCTCCAGAACATGTGAGTCGAATGCCGCTTCTAGTTGATTGGTGAGGTATTTTGCAGAACAAGCACTAGTAGCTCCAGCGATTCTGAACAAACTGTCTTAAGTTTCGAGTCCTACCCAATTCAAATGTCAGGTTCATAAGAATTAGCCGCTGAATACCTAGATCCCATGGTTTGGTAATAAACAAGTGAACCAGTGTCACATCTTCACCATCTACAAGCTGCATTATCTTCTCAGATTTGGTGACAACACCTCTAGGGCTAAATCCACTTCTACTTCTGTGACACCCCATTTTTGCATTCGTAATTTTTGCCTGGTTTTTGGTGTGGTTTGTTGAAAGCTAATTTTAAAAATGTCAAATTCAATTCTTTTTCTCCTCCAAAACTCCTCCTTCCTTTTGATTCTCCCGGATGGGCCAGCCTCCCCCGCGCGGCCCGATTTTTTTCTCCCGGCCCAGCCGGCTCTCTTTACTCCCCCGGGCCCCTTTTTCCCCCGCCTCCTTCTGGGCTTCGCCCGGCCCAGCGCCACGCTTCCCCCCTCTTCTTCTTCTTCTTCTTCCTGCAGCGCCCGCGCCCCGCCTCTCTCTCCGCTCCGAGCGCGCCCTCGCCGGACCCAGCGGCAGCGCCCGCCTCGGGTTCCCAGCGCGCACACCGTGGCGGTCTCCCCGCGCTTCCCGGCATCCCCGTCGGCCTAGGCCCCGGCCCCCCCTCGCCGTATACCCTCCACGCGCCGACTCCCCGCTCGCCGCCGGGATAACCGACGAGCGCCCGACTCGTAGTCCGCCACATCGCGCCACCGGCCCGGCATGGCGGTCGCCGCAAGAAATTAATGGGCGGCAGTGGAGCCGCGTCCTTCCCCCGCCTCCCCGGCGTGGACGCCCGCCGTCCGCACTGTCCTGTGGTCGCGCCGATTCACCGCCGTACCCAAGCCGTAACAACCGGACAACTGTCAGACCCAGATTTTACAATCCGGAATCATCGTGTTTATTGCACTATTCCTCGGATCGATAGATAGTGCTCACGATTCTGATAATGAATATCAAAATACATATCATGCGGAAGCGTAAATGTAATAGTAGACTTACTTCATGGGCCGATTAGGCCGAAATCAATAAATTGCAGCAGCGGAAGAACGAACACACAGGTGGGACCTTCAGGACATGCCCACAGGCAGCCAACTGGAGGTACGCGACCTAGTTCTTGACATCTTCATCTTCTCTGCCAGTTTGTCCAATCTTGTTGCTGAGGCGAGATGATTTGATTCCTGGATGTGTCGCAAAAGCGAGCGTGAGCACTCCAACCCCGTGCTCCGCGAGCCAATACGCAGAATGCAATTAAATAGTATGCATGGCTTAACAAAGGAGAGGCTCGGGTTATTTTATTTGCCAAGAATCGCTTTTAGTAGCATTATTACTATTAGTTAATCAAAGTGTTACTGTTGCTACCTAACTCCATACTACAAGAGCTAAAATTGACTTACTCCACCGAAAATGCACTTTCTTTATTGACTGCTGTCTAAAACTCCAAACAGCAAGTGCCATCATTTATTTAATCCACCGATCTTACTTGTATTTTGATTTACTAATAATCCAATCCTGTCATTACTATTCATCAGCTCTTCACCTCTGAATTCTAATGAGTCTCTAACATAATTACTTTCAAATCCACCGATATTATTCGTATTCAATCCTTTTCGTCATTGATTCAAAACCATAATCCAATAATCAATCTCATTTTCCATTATCTATCACTAGCTAATCCACAAATATACCTCCACCGAAAATTCAATTTACCAACGTTATAACCCACTAATTGTTATGAATCCTCCAATCTTCTCAGAAATTCAATTCATCCATACAGTAATTGATCAACTCCTATTAATTCCCATATTGTCAACATCTTCCAAGAATTAATAATCACCATTATAAATCCACCAAGAATATCAATGATTAATTCTACTATCCACTAGTATCCTCCCACCAAGTAAATCACTAATCAGGAACTATAATCCAACACTTGTATTACTCCTCCAAATTCCCGAAGATTCAATCGGTTCATCTAGTAGCCGATTCTATTAATCCCAATATTGTCATCTCCCAAGAATTTATTTATCAATGCCGCAATCCAATATTTATCTGTGCACTCCATAAATCTCAAAGACTCATTTAAATCATCTATCTAGCCTATCTATTCAGCTAGACTCCACCAATTTATTTCTCCCAGAACTCACACTATCATTTCCTATTTAAGATCGACATGAGTCCACCAATACCTTTATGTGTACACTACAAACATCTATTTCCTTTATCATGACCCTGCTTATTCTTTCCATATTTTATTTTGTAGGAATAGAAATGCCACTATTTGAAATACAATACATAAAATTTCCGAGACCTAGCACTTTAGTGCAAATCATAATGTTCAAGGAATACTAACATGATTTTTCATACATATGGCATCACACCATATGCCTAATATCACCATAATTTCTCCATACATACGGCATCACACCGTATAGCATCTTTCAGCGTTATAGCCGCTTAACTTACCACTGGGACGACACCCAGGACAACTCAAATCAGGGCTTTCCGCTGCCCTCCACTTTTCCATCCCACCCACAAAACATTTTGAAATAGAACTATATCTGGTTAAGTTCCCATGTCCGCCCTTGACCGTGGGCACGGCTATTCGAATAGTTTTAGACTCTGCAGAGTTGGTACACTTTACCCACAAGAGACAGTTTACCCGTTGCCCCACATGATTCCTTAGCCGTGCGGTTGAGCAAACCATCACAGTAGCCGTTCAAAGTACCTCGCCCCTTCCATCATCTCATCTCATGGGAAACTGCCCACTTGCGGTGGGTCCCATAAGTGTGCGGGATGTCCCCTTACGAACGCCCAGCACTGGATACTTCACCTTGCTAGCACGCCACGGCGGGACTTCACCTCCGCGGTGTCCCATTCAAGCCGTCACACGCATGTACCGCTTGCACTACTTCACTCTCCCACTCATGATGATGACTTTCGTGGTCCAGTAAATTTACTAAGCCAAGTTGTATTTACAGACTTGTGGTTGTACTTGTTTTACACAGGAGGTCATGACAAGATTCAGTCCTTAGTGGTATCGGCGGTTCTACCACAAACCACACTCGTGCACCCTGCACCATACCCCGAACCATCCGCCCGGATAAATAAGCAATTTGAGGTTTTGGAAATACAAAATAATCATATCCAACATACACCGTCATTACCACCATGATCGCCCAACCAATTTTCTCGAGATTAAAAGTGATGCTTGGCGCTCGCGCCATGAGTACCTAAACAATACTAAGCATGGCATATATTTAGAGACTTATTTTTGAAATGTTACTATTATAATTTTGCTAGGCGACAAGGTTCACACATTCAAACATTCCAAAGGAGGGTAATATTATTCAAGTAAAGAATGGGCACATAACTAGAATATTAAATTAAACATGTATTTGCATATAAAATGACAGCATGCAATTTGTTAATTTAAAACAAAGTAATTTGCAGAAAATGTAGGTTCAACATGATCAAAGTATTGACTACTTTGGCGCGGTTTACATTGTCGTGAGCTCACACAATGCTTTCTCCTACAATGGTTTTGAGCTCCGGTCCTTATCTTCACCTTGCTCTTGATCACACTTGATCCATTGATTCTTCGGGGCTCCAGTTTCTAACTATGCGATAAGCGACGGAATCCAAATAAAAACAAATAACTCAAGAGATCCCAATAAATCCAATTACTGTAAATGCCCGGTTAAATTTTAATTTACACATTTATTACGATTTGAGGATAGAAGGACGATTCGGTTTAATGTGCTGCCAACACAATGGTAGCTGGAGTTGAGCAAGAGAACGAGTTATTTGAATAGCTTTACCGTGAGGGAAAATTTTGGGACAATAAGAGATCAAAAGTGAAGAAGTATCTACAGGAATTATTGGCTTTGGAAAAGAAGTGACCAAACATAGCCGATTGGAGAAAGGCGAGGTTCGATCTTTTATTTATTAACTTCTTTTATCATTTTTATATTTATTTAGGAAGTTCCATGAGTTAGGGTGGTCCTATGGGTAGGTATTATTTTGTCGAGCGTTACTTTTAATCACCCGATGACCTAAGGGGCTACTTTATTATAATTGCCACACATATATACTTTGCCAACATGACACTTCTACCTAAGGGCACCCTTTTGATTAAAGGTTGTTATCATTTTATGTGTCATTTCATGCAACCCTAATTACACGTGTTACTGTTTAATTGTTTACTTGAGAATAGTTATATATATTGATTAGGTCATTTTGATACATGCTGACCTAGAGCCATTATGTTTTGGTACCTATATTAATATACTATTTTAACCTAGAGGTGCCCTGGGGACTACTGGTATTGTTGTTATATCCCTTGACTTAGCATTTGACAAGGTCCAATCTTCAATTAAATTTCTATTCACCTAGGGGTTGAATTTGTTATGCGGGATTGCACTTAAGTATTGGTATTCAATTAAATCTACCACAAAGATTTATTTAATGAGGGTATGTTAAAAGCTAGGGAGCATATTTTAACTGGATTTATGGGTAATCTTTTGATATAAGGTCTCACTTTTGTAGGTAACACACTATTCAAATTGCTTCCGCCATCGTATCCCTGAATGTATTTTTAACAGGGACCTTAATTAAGTTTGATCATGTAGCTGAGTCCACCTTTACTAACGCCGCTAATTAAAATTTAGCATTTAGTTAAATGTTCCAAACTACATTGGTTACTCATGTGGGTCATTTAATCTAGTATTAAAGCTTAAGAAATTCTATCCTATATTCCAACCAAATCTATTAACCTCTCTACTATATGTTCTTAACTTTAATTTGGATGTGTGTATATATATATATATTCGTATTTAATGGAGATCTTTATTAGCCTTAGATTTTTTTTTTAAGTATTACCATCTTTTATTAATGCCCCCAACTAATATTTAGCCTTTTAATCCAATTAGGCAACCCACATTAAGTAGTCACATATGATAACTAATTCACATTTAAATCTTAACCCATCTCATTCACATTTCACAAACCTTGGTTTATCAAATTGTTTCTTTGATTGTTTACACAACCTGAGTTTCCAAATGAGTTAACACCAAGAATGGATATTGAGACATGAGGCAAGATTTTGGGGATGCCTAACCGGCTGGACCCGCATGTCATACCTGAGAGGGAGACAAAATGAAGAAGGGGTGCTATCTTCGGCTGGGGAACAGAATGGAGCAGAGGAGGGAGGCCGAAGCATGGCAGCGGCGGCGATGCTGGCAAGGAGGCGACGGAGGTCGGTGAAATATGTTGCCCCGGTGACAACGGACCTCAGGGCGGTAGCAGTTCCGGCGGGGAGACACGGTGGCGGGCCGGCGACGATGGAAGGCGGCCGGGTGAGGGGAGCCGATCGGGGCGCCGGCGGTGGGATGGGAAAGGGAAAGAAAGGAGGTGTGCGTAGGCATGAGTGAGGCATGGGGATCTCACCGGAATGGTCGCTGCGGACGGAGAGGAACGGAGGTGAGCCGGCGGCGAGCTTATGCGGTGGTGCGGCCGGGTCGCCGTGGCAGGGAGACTTGGGCGGCGGAGGGCACCAGCCGACACTTGGGGCAGCCTCGGGATACCTCGGAGATACTCCACTGCGGCGGAATTGGCCGGAGGTCCACCGGTTCGCCGGAATCGCTCACAGCACGGCGGTGGCCGTTTGCTCTCGGGCGGAGGGGAAAAGAGGAAGGGGGAAGGAAGAGGGGTGGCATGGAAGGTTAGGGGAACGACCGGGTCCTCTTGTAGCCGCAGAGGGGCAGGGGAGCGCGGTGGACCGGGCGGAGAACTGGGTAATGGCGGCGGACTCTTGGGCAATACCCGACGCGGGGCTCGGGGCGAGGAGGCGTGCAGGGCGCGGGGCTCGGGGGCGGGACAGTGGTGAGGTGACTTGGCGCTGGTGGGGCGACGCAAGGACGGAGGAAGCAGGCGCGCGCTGTGGGGCGACGTGGGCTCACGGCATCCACGCAAGGAAGAAAGGAGGCAAGGGCAGGCTGCGGGGAAGAAGAAAAAGAGAGGAGGCGCTGCGCGGTGGGAACCAGCGGGCAGAGAGAGGGCACTGGGTGGAGACGGGCGCGCGCGAGGAAACGGTCGGGAGGCGCCGCGCCCGCCACGCAAATGACGGGAAAGGAGAGGTGGGGTGGGTGGGCGGGTTGGCTTGGTCTGGCTCCCACCCAATGTTTTTATTATTATATATATATTTTTATTTTTCTTTTGGTTATAATTGTCACATGTATATGATCATGTACACATACCTTATGGGTTTATGTACAGTATTTTGTATTCTGCATTTCTTGATTTAATTTCCTTATGTGCCTTTCTCATGTAACCCAAAATTATGTGTGTATATATATGCATATAATCATATGTTAACCTTTTTACTTTACTTGCCACTTTGTCTCTCATACCCCTACCCTTGTAGATGACATTTTATGGTTAATTACCATTCCTTCCTTATATTTTATGGATCATCTCTTCAGCTTCAAATCCTAAGTTTTAGTTCTCTATTATTTGAACATGTTTCTTTCTTTCTTGAACTTTTCGACCAAATGTTTAGATATACCATAAACTCCAAATTCAAAACAAAATATATTACAAAAAAAAAAAAAAAAACAATCCAAAAACTCCATATTTTCAAATTTAAATTTTCAGGATGTTACAACAACCCCGCCCATACCCGCGCGCCATGCCCCCTCTGGACGGCCGAAGGGACGCGGTACCTCTCGCCCATGCCGGCCGTGCACCCTAGCTCGCCTAGCCCCGTCACGCCTCCCTCCTCGCCGGGTACACTACAGGAGCGGGAGCTCCGTCGCCCATGCCTCTCCCGTCCTCCCATATGCGCTTTTCGCCGCTATAAAACCCCCCAAGTGGCCAGTGGTTTTTCCCCCCTCCACCCCCGTTATTCACCACGAAAATCACCGCCGCGCGGCCGTTCTTCGGGCCGTCGCTGCCGCCAGCTCACCCCGAAGACCCCCGGCCGGCATTACTCTCCTCCCCGACTCCCTTTTGTCCCCGGGAGTCTTTTCCCCCATTTAATCGACCTCTCTCCCCCTCTGCAGCTCGCCGGCGCCCGTCTTCCCCAACTCCAGCCACCCTTCGCCGCCGCCGATTCGAGGGACCCTCGGCCGATTCCTTGTAGCCGGAGCTTCCTTGCCACCCCGTGAAGCTGACTGAGCCACCCGTTCGGAGCTTCGTCGACTCATCTCCCCCGGCGCCGATCGTCCACCTCCGCCATCCGAGCTCGCCGTCGACAGCCTTCTCCAAGCCATCTCGGGCCTTCCCCTCCACTCGGTGAGTTGCGTACCACCCCTAGTACCTTTCCCCTAGTTTAATTGAACCCCCCGTGGCCGAACTCGCCGCCGCGGCCAACCCCCTGGCTCCGCCGCCGCTGGGCTCGCCGCCGGCGCCTCCCCGGTCCACCTCGGGCCAATTAGCCCCACCATCGGGTGCGCGCGAGGTCGGGCGGTCCATTTTGGCCGTCTCCCCGAGCTCCCCAAGCCCACTCCTCGCCGCCGGCCGGCTCCGCCGCCGCTCGGTCGGGCGGAGCTCTGCTCCCGCGCGGTTAGCCCCCCTCCCCGCGTTTAACCGTTAACCGCGGTGATTAGGGAGATAATCACCTCGCTGACAGCGGGCCTAAGCAATTTTAAAACCCCCAGTTAGGCTGACGCGTGGGCCCTCCGTGTAATTAAAACTGTTAAATCCCAGGAAAATGGCTTAAGTCATTGACAAGTGGGCCCTTGCTCAGTACCTAGGCCCACATGTCAGTGTCTGGCCCATTTTCAGAAAAAAGGAAAATTAATTAAACCGTGGACCCCACCTGTCATACTCAGTGCTTTCCCAAATAAAAATTATTCTGAAATTAAAATTAAAAACCCGTGGGACCCACATGTCAGAGAGTGAACTCTCTCTCTCCCTTTTCATTTTTGGGATTTTCCCGGGAATGAAAATTCAATTGACTCGTTCTCTCTCATCGTAACTCCGATTTGGGTGAAACTTGTTTCTAAATTTTTCTAAATTCAAGATCTTTCTGTTGGTTCTAGTTTGGTTTATTTTTGAGCTCATTTGCTTGTTATTTTATGCTTATTTGTGCTTTATGTCTGTTTCATGCTTTGTCGGTTTGCGTCGTTCGAGTAGAATTTGAAGGCACGCCAGAGCAGCAGGGTGATCTACCTCAAGACCAGCAAGACCCTCTACCTTTAGACCCAGGTGAGTCAATATTCTTGATCATTCTGCTCCTATGTTTTCTTGCAAATTATTTTGGTTTAAAAATAGTCAAATTGCATGCGTTATTTCATGTGTAAAGCATGTGATCTATAAGGTAGTTACCTCCCACTTGAAGATCTAAAAATGTATATAGCTATACCCTCCTTGAATTTGGATAGCCATGTACCTTGTCGCCGTAGGTATTACTGTTACTATTCTAAATAGGTATATGTCTAGATTAAATGCCATGCGCGTTCTGTCCAGTCTAGGGCATTACCTGCCCTAATCATAGCTTCCAAAAACTTTAACACTAGTTTTGGGCTAGTCACGGGATGTACGTGGCGGGATAATTTGGGGCAACTTATTTTAGACTTCTCGAAACCCTCAAAACTTGCTATACCTGTTTGGGCAGACGGTAAGAGTGGTGGGTGTGGAAGTAGCACATTGGCTTGTGGTTTGGAACCGCCCGAACACTTTAAGGACTTAATCCTGTGATGGCATCTCCGTGTACAACAGTGCGACCACAAGTCTGCAAATTGCAACTTAGCTAAGTAATTCTATCGAACCCCCGCAACTCATCTCACCGGTAGTGGAAAGGAGTGCTGTAAGGGCAAAGGAGGGCCTAAAGGGACACCGAGAGGAGGGTGACGTCTCCAGCTGTGCTAGCGTTATGGAGAGTGGAGTCCTAAGGTGCTAGTTCCCGTGGAGACATCCCGTGCAAAGTATGGGACCCACCGCCGGTGGGAGCAGCCCATAAGGTGGGATGACGAAAGGGGCTAGGTGGTTCGAAAGGCTATTGTGGTGACCTACTCAACTGCACGACTACGGAATCGTGTGGGGCAACGAGAGGGTCGTCTCTTGTGGGTAAAGTGTACGATCTCTGTAGAGAATAAACTATTCGAATAGCCGTGCCCACGGTCAGGGGCAGACATGAAACTTCCTTGAGTTAGTTCTATTTCTAAAACTCTTGTGGGCGGGAAAGAAAAGCAAATTGGGGGAAGTACTCCAACCTTTGAATTTTTCCTGGAGGGAAGTACTCCAGTGGTGATTTAGACTAATAACTCCAAAATTCTTGGCATCGGTGGAGGTATCCGATGCCACTAAATATATATTACATCAATCAACTCTTGAAAATACGCTTTGTTAAAATGCCAGGTCCTAGGGTTTTGTACTTATATTAATTGCAACTGTTGCTCTACGCAAATAAAAGAACCCAAGCTATCCTTGTTCAAACCTTGCATATAATTACATGCATTCTGTGGATGTTGGCTCGCGGAGCACGGTTGTGTGTGCTCACCTCGCTCTCCCTCCCTTTTCCCCCAGAGTTTGCAAATCAAGACCAATATGAGTACTACCAGGATCAGGAGGGCGAAGGAAATGAAGATGGTGGTAGTTAGGCTAGAATCTAATTCTCTCCTTACAGTCTGGCCGACCAATCTAATTGAAAGGTGTCCTTAATGTTAACCAGGTCTCCTGGATGATATTGAGCACACCTAGGTTATCCCGGTCGCTTGCCTGTGGGGAGATGAGCCTCCCTTTTGCTTCCGTCAATAATGCAATGGTACACTCTTGTGACCTGAAGGCCCCTTTTGTAATACTTGTCCTTATATGGGACTCATGTACTTGGTATTGTAATTATATGACCTGTATCGTGTATGAAATGAATCAGCATTGTATCTGTGAGCACTATCTACTGATCTAGGGAATAGTGCAGTGAAATCACAGGGGATTCTGGGTTGGTTCAATCCCGGGGTTCGACAACTTCGTGAAAGTATCTTGTCGAACACCGAGTGAGTAAATTCCATTCCAGAGTTCCATAGACTGAAAGCACTTCTTCCTCGTGCTGGTATTTCCACGGACACTTCTCATGCATCACTGATTTGCCCCTCCAAAGCTGGTCGCCTGTTGTCATCGATGCCATGAGTGTGGTGGTTGCACCTTGCGGAGACGATGCGCGGCGGTAGATGGTGGCAAAGTGTGACACTAGTGATGCCACTCCTTGCTACTGCACGCCTGTTCTCTAGTAATCCATACAAGCACCGCAGCAATTTGCACCAGCTGCTTCATGATTTGGTTTAGCATCACCTGAGGCTCTCGCAACTGTAGAATCGAGGGACAAGCATCCAATTGCAATGATACCAAGTCCAATTGCTCTTCCACCTCTACTCATCTCTCTTCTGCCGGACTCGTCGCCCTTCTCATCACCATCAAAATAAACCAGATCAGCTCGAAACAGAGAAGATGCTAAGGATCATGAGCTCTGATACCAAATTGTAAGTCCCTTGGGCGTCGACGATGGAATCGCCGAGATGGGAGACGAATTCACACAGAGGTAAGGGAAGACTTAAGGAGAAAGAAGAAGAAACAGGAGAAAGGGGAAATTCTAATTTCAATTTATTTGGTCGACCCCCTCTTGCGTACAAGGATTGGGAATTTAAGCCCAGCTGACGACACCGACAGGTGGACCTCCTAGTCTATGGACCAGGACTAGGGAACATGCACGAAAATTCATTGACCACGTACACCTTAGTCCAACTGCTGTCTCTCTGCCTATGCATGACAGTTTGTACATATTGAAATGAAATGAAGCCAACACCTTTTCCAGATATACGATTGAATTACGGCAAGGTGGAACATGTTCTGTCAGCAAGAACAACACATGTGCTCCATATACACGCCAATATTATGGTCCCGCTCTAACTATCTTTTGGCTTAAACTTCTAGTTGAAATTATACTATGGCGGCCGTTAGTTTTTCTAAGAAAAAATAGAAAAATTTGAGAAAATTGAAAAAACGGTTATATCGATATGAACAATGCAAACGAATAAGGAAAAAAGAAAACAAAAAAGTTAAAAACACTAAAATAAACCGAAATTAGAAGCTGACGTATTCTAAATAGCTTCTGGTTTAAATAAGTCGAAATCCAAAAAAAATCAGAAGCCGAAATAGTTTAGAGTGGGGTTATATATGTGGACGGTTTATCCACCTCCCGTTCTTCACAGCACATTTGCTTTGTTTTTTTAGGAAAACATGTTTGTTTTGCTGACATGGGCCTCATTTTTTTTGGTTTTTTCAGATGTCTTTTGATTTTTAACTTTTTAAATAATCACTATTACCAAAAACAGGTCCGTACTCATACTCCACCATCAGCCCCAGGCACTAAAACCCTCGCTCGCGTGCCGGTGGCTCGCCTAGTCTGGTGTCTCCAACTCGACTCTCCGTCCGGCGCGATGTCGCTTGACCTGGGTTGCGGCGGCGCCAAGATCGCCGGCTGTGAGCACCCTTTTCTTCTCCTTCGTTCGGCACAGATTGGGATTCGTTTCGGCAGCTCTCGTAGTCTCTTACGCGTTCTTGGTTTCGTTTCTTGCTGCAGTGTTGGGGGCACAGATTAGATGGCATTAATGTGTCTCCCTATTTGGTTACTTAGAACCGAATATTGTAGATTGTATAACTGTGTTGATGATATATGCAGGGCAAAGAAACAGTAACTTTATCATCAAAATTTTGTTGAAATCAGAATATTTGGAGGACCGGTTTAGATTAGTTATTGGGACAGCTAGAAATGTTTTTTTACCTCGACCAATGTAAAATGGTGTTTTTGTATACTTGAGTGGGGTAATGCATGCAAATCTTGTTGATAAAATTGGTGGTGCTCATGAGGATCGAGTTAAAAGAAAATGGAAGTGTGGGAGGTAAATTTTGGTTTAGAGTGGAGCTGCCACTTCTCAATGTGATACCTTCTCTTCTTTTGTTAACTATGAAGCATCGGGTTTAGCTAATTGTTTCCTTGGATAACTTAATATTGTGATTATCTCGAGTAAGTCTTCGTAGCTGTCATCGTTGCAAGTTTATATAATCGGTACATCAATATAAGTTTTTATTTGTCTGTCAATTCTGATTGGTTCTTTCTATTCATGAAGGTTTGAACCAGGACAGCAGGTCCTGCTTGTATAAGATGGTGGCCATACGAGATCATCCTTATTTCTATTGTTTGCATGTCAATATCTCGGCTCCTTGCACAATAAGACAGACTTATATTCGCTTGATGTACAATTAGGTTGCGCCATTGTCAAATGGTCCCTCTGTGTTACGTTCCTCTTTCAATTTAACGGTAGCTATTATGTAATCCACAAGAAATACAAGGGAGAATCGAGCGAGAAGATGGAAGAGAGATGGGGGACAGGAGAAGAGTTGGGGAAAAGTTGGAGTCTAACGTCTAAATTGTTAGAGTTAGTAATCTTGTTTAGTCGTATTCGAGTTGGTTTGTTGTGGTCGTAGCCATGTACGAGTTTGTTTCAACGTACGAGTTAGTTTTCGAGTCCGTATTGTAGTTGTCTCTGTGTTGTAGTTGTAAAGTTGGGTATAAAAGAAGAGCAATGTAACGAGAGAGTTGGAGTCAAAGCGATCGGTGTGATCGAAATAAGATAGAGAGAAATAAAGAAAGCGGAAAGTTGATTATCAATTTGATCGGTGTCAATTTTTACTGTCGGCAACTTCACGCTTCCTTTGGCGTGTGACGAAAGTTGATTATCTTAAAACCTTTAGGTTATCTAGTCGTAATCTTGCACCAGCTCGAATGAATATCTAACCTCTCTTAGGTACACCACTAAGAAAGCATTCGAATCCTCCTTAGGTACACCCCTAAGCAAAGACCCTCACTTAGTTCCGTCCCCTAAGTGGGCATTCATCATTGCTTAAAAGCCTTGGCCCGAGCACCTTGGTGTCAGGGGCCCCTACAAGCAAACCTAATCGGAGTACCCTTACTACTTCTGTGCCTATCACAATGCAAGACTAGACCTAGACAACTTAATGAGCTAAATGTCAGAGCTCATATAGCACATGTGGTCGTACAGTGTGACTTAGATGTGCGCAATAATGTTCAGTTCTTAATTGACCTAGGCGAAAATCTCCCCTATATACATGCGAGATTTCCTCTCGCGTGAGATTCCCTCTCACATTTGGCAGATTATCATATGGCTCACCCGCATCCAAAAACTAGGTTTTTCATTTTATTTGATACCAAAGTAACATAGGTTCCCCCTTTGGTACAACATTTTTGAAACCATCATTCCCACGTGAAGATTTTGTTCGAAATTCAAACGTAGCAGAAACTGGTGCTTGTTTAAGCATCTAGACCATATATACAAGTGGTATTTCCAATTGATAGTATACATTGTCTAAACCATATCCTAGATGTTACAATAGTGCGGGTATCAAGTTTTCAAGGAGGTTCAATGCATACGAGTGGTCGTAATACCATTACCCACAGAATAGCAGTTTAACAGAACATACAGGCATGCATAGTAGATTTTACAAACAATATACAATAATTGAAATACTAGGATCAACATGATCAAAGAGGGTGCTTGCCTTGTTCCTGTTGCTCAGAGAATGTTTTGGATGGGTTCTCTGCGTCATTTGGCATGGAGTCATCTAATCGGTAAATAAATCCAAATAAAAGCAAATAAGAGCCAAATAAATAGAGAAAAGACTCACATGTTTTTGTAAATAGAGAAAGATCTTGTTTTTATAAAAATTTAGAAACAAAGATCACTAAATTTGGAGTTCGTATGCAAAAGTTATAAGCGTTTGTGTTTTGGCTTGTTTGAGTTATTCCTTCTCGGTGAGTACAGAGCTATTTATGACTACAAACTCCATACACTTCGAGTACCATTCCACCGACCACAGCATTTCGACTACAAAGGTCTTTGTCCTACTGCAACTTCGGTCGTACTGATCACACAGAGTCAGAGCTTCCGGTATTTGACCACGAAGGTTTCCCAAGCGCTGAGCGGGTATTGCGACTTACGACTATTGATTATCGACTGGGTTCTGTAGATTTCCAATTATCAACCGGGTACTGTAACTTATGACTACGGTCGGTGTTGGATCGAAATCGGCAACAGAGGGGAGGTGAATGTTGCTTAAAATTATCCCCCTAAAGTATCCACTTAAAAGGTTCTTCTCCGATAGCAACGAATGCTATTAAGAAAAGGGTTTGGCTCACTGGAGAATCAAGTACACAGAAGGAAGAACACAAGGCAATAACACTAAAAGAGACAGCAAGAGATATCATCAAACAAAGAATATCAACAGCCAAAGCCCATTTGGCCGGTCTAACTGCAATAGGGTGGGCGGTCAGACCAGTTATACAAGGCCGGTCAGACCACAGTTGATGGAGCGGTCAGACCGCCAAGTGAAATCCGATCAGACCGGACCCCCCAAAAATTCAGTTCAGCAGACTAAAACTTCTGCGCAGAAAACCTCAAAAACCTGATTTCGGCCAAAACAAAGGCTTGCAGTTAATTTCCCTTAGCCAAAAGAGAACACACCTATTCTAAATAGCAGAGAGACATCACTCAACAAGAAAAATCATCAGGAGACAAAGAATTTGAGATTTGAGGTAAAAACTGAAGAGATACAGAGAGGAGAACTAAATCTCAAATTCCCATCTTAGTTTTGATTCTTTGACTATAAAATCGTGAGATTAGCTAAGCAATATCCTTAGTACTCAGAATCTCACAACAAAACACAATCTTTTGAATGGAAACAAAAGATTCCATGAAGCCCTGTACTCAAACCTTAGAATCTTCAAGAACAGAGAAATCTAACGATGGCAAGGGAGATCATAGAAACCAATGAATCCTTGATTTTCTCTAGAAAATGGAATACCCAAAGGGCCTTGAATCACTTCCCATCTCAGAGCAATCAAAAGCCAGCCATTGGATCAAGGATTCAACTCAAGAACACAAATGAATAGAAGGAGGAGCAAAAATGAAATCCATCACAGAAATGCAAGAAAAGAAGATAGCCAATCACAATCCCTTTTCATTGATATTGAGGAAGAGAGATGAATGATTATACAAAGTTTTGCTATATTATCTCAAGCCATCTCTTCTCCCTTCTCACACAATCAAAGAGAAAGCACCCAAGAGAAGAACAAAGCTCACGTAGAAGACATGGGGAACAACCAAAACACCCCCTCCTGCTCTCACCAACTTCTCAACCACTAAAGCCCAAAGCAAAACAAACTCTCTAAAGCTTCTAACCTCTCTCCCAAGCCATACAACATGCAGGAAACACTCCTCCTTTTATGGCCTCTCTTAATGGGTTCACCAAATGCTTTGCCTACTAAGCTTTTGCGCTTTACCCACTAACTCTAGTACTTAACCACAACCCACTTCCTTTAGTGCAGCTTTGTGTATTCACCAAAACGCCCCTCGTGCACCTTCCGGGAAGCTTCCTCATTCCTTGCCTTCCAAGCCTCGCAGCTACCTCGAGTCCTCGCCGTCTTCGGCACACCTCGACCGTTCTGACCTCGGCACCGCCTGTGCCTAGTCCGGTCATCCTGTGCCTCGCCACGACTCCGCCTCGATGTCCTGCAGCCATCACAGACAAGAAACACATTACATAGCACCGCTCGACATTATGTAATCACAATTAGCATCAATGAATCGTACTCAAACATAAAATGGCCCAAACGATCAATCGGGAAGAAGAATATGCCTCAAATTTGTTTAACCAAACCCGACTGCGCTAAGTGCCATTTTGTCACAAACCAAGCAAACCAAACTCAATCTTTTCAAAACACACGTCAATTACTCATCACAAACATGGGTCACATCCACATGGTCTCTCAATCGGGTACTGTAACTTACGATTACGATCACGGCTTACGACTATCGTTTATGGCCTTCGACTATCGACCATAGCTTACGACTATTGATCATGTCTTACGACTATCGACTATCGACCGGTACTGCAACTTACGACTTACAAGTCTATCGACTATTGTTAGCAGATGAGGTTATGACTATGGTCATAGGTTGAAGATTACGACTACTGCAGTCAGCGGTTCCAACTATGCATGCGATCGAATAAGTCAACTACGGTTGTGGTCGAATATCACGACCACGCGAGCGTTCGAAGATCTCAACTATGCTAGTGGTTGGAGATCTCAACTATGCATGTGGTCGAGGATCTTGACTATGCAAGCGGTCAAAGATCTCGACTATGCGAGCGGTCAAATATTTCGACAATGTCAGCGGTCAAAGTTTACGACACAGCAGTGGTCAAAAATTTCATCCTCGACAATTATGGTTCTGTCCTCATGTTCGACTACACCGGTTCCCTTTTAGAGTTTGACTACTTCTAGCTCTCCTGTCGACCTCGATTACCATAGTTATCTTTTCGACTACGATTACTCCTTTTTAACTTAAGCCAACTACGAGGGAGGAGGAGCTCACTGAAGGTGATGACAGTTCACGAGAGGAAGAATGGTTCACAAGAAGTGGAGAAGCTAGCATCAGAGATCTCGTCAGTGGCAGAGGGGTTCGTGGCGACGGTGATTTATCCAGTAGCGATGAAGCTACAAAAAGAGGTGCGCATGAGTTTGCATGCATGCATGCGGAATAGTGAAAGTATGGGTGATAGGAATAAAGGTATGGCTCACCGAAGAGAGAAAGTCTTACGGTCGACGTCTAGTCGGAGATGAAGACGAAGGTCTAGCTCGAGTGATCCTGTACATGAAAGGTCAAACAAATGAGTAGAGTGCTCAAAGGAGAGGTAAGCCGCATTGAGGCGGGGTCGAGGAGAGAAGCTCACCGGATATGTTAGAGCATGGTGGCATGCTCATCGGAGTCACATACGACTTCAGTTTCTCAATGTTTCAAATAGTAGAATGCTCAAGGAATGTGCGCAAGAGACCGTGGGGGCGAGTTGAGGGGAAAATGGTACGGTTGGAGGGGTTTTATAGGCACGGTCTCGGGCTCTCGTCGTGGAGTGTGATATGAAGTCGACGATAACTAGGAAGAGATCTATAGCGTCGGAGAGACATGTTAGGTAGGAGTGGGCAGCAGCAGAGGAGAAACTACGGTTACAGCATCTAAAACCAAGGGCAGCTTGGGCCACGACCACGGTAGAACTGGCGCATGCGCGCGAGGTGGAAGATGATTGCTACTAGTGGGCCCAATGCATCAGTAAGCAAAGAGAGATGGTTTGATGGGATTGTTTGGGTATTACACTCGACATGCAAAGTGTTTAGGAACTGTGCTCAAGTTGCTACGAAGATCAAACGATATACGACCAGCAACTGAGAATTGAACGGTGTTCGAGTAGCTACGGAGGTCGGGTCGATTAATCGCAGTCGTCTTCAAGCAAGTGGTCGAAGCCGACATCCAAAGAACCCCACGTGATCGTAAACAACTACTCAATGTGGTCATAGTCGAAATCAAACCCAACGTGGTCGTAAACGACTACAAGTGGTAGTAATCAAGGGAGAGGGAAAGGGGTGAGGTAAGCTGAGAGGTTTGGGCACTTTAGTCACCTGCCAGATGCACTCGAAACATTTGGGAAAAATCTTTTCGGATGGTGCGGACGATTAGGAATATTTTCAGAGTTTTATTTCTCCTGATTTTTCTAAAAAAATCTGAGAAGATATCTCGTTGAGTTTAAGTATACTTATTTGATTTGGATTCGATCTGATTTATATTTTATGCACTTTTCATTTTCAAAAAATCAAATTTTTTCAAAGAAACTTCAATAAAAACAAAGGGAGAACAAATTCATACAGGAATTTTTTAAAGTAACCCTCATTTTTATATTCCTTATTATTTTCATGATGTTACAATGTACATGCAAGATCTTTTAATTTTTCTGTCTATTAACGGGAGAATTTATAGGAATTTTGTATTTTTTCTAATTTAAGCATAATTTTGTATTTTTTTGACCCTCAAAACGAACTATGGAAATAAGGATCCACACTCTTATAATTATATGGGCCACCTGATGGACATGCATGTCTGATGGGGCTTTTTATTTTTTTCTGTTCATTAGAGAATTAATAGGATTTTCTTCTGATTTAAAGAGTATTTTGGATTTTTTTCACCATCCAAATGTAGGAGGGATCCTTTTTGTGATTCAAGGATTATATAAATAAGAAACTGAAATGGCACCAAATCCTGAATCTTCACGTGTTTGGATGGCAATTGTACCCGTTTACCCGTGTGCCCGTGGGTAAATACCCTAATAGAGTCGGGTATAAGATGTATTCTTTACCCACAGGTATGAAAATAGGAGGAAATCTCTGCCTATCGGGTAAACGGGTATGGATATAGATTAGCTCTACCCATATCCGTCTCGCCTGTTTACCTGTGAAATAAAGTGACAGATAAGCCATTCTAAAATAATAAACATAACTCCCCGCCACCCGCCCGCCCAGACTCTCCGCCAGTCCGCGGAGTTCCCCTCGCGCACTCTCGCTGGCCCATAAAGTGTATACGTCAATTTGGGCCAAATGTCTACAAGTTAAATGTGCTAAGAAGCTCACCCATCGGTCCACCCAACCCATGGAGGAGCAGCCCTGCGCGTCCCTCGTTCTCCAGTCCCCTCCCAGTCGCATCGGCAGCCTCTCCGTCCCCGGCCCTCCGCCCTAAACCTAGGTGCGCACAGCCTCTCCACCGGCCGCCGCTGCCTTCCTCCAGCGCCGGCCGTTCCCTCCTGCCACCGCAGCCGGGAGAGGTCCGCCGCTGCTCCTCACTTCCGGTGCCTCGTCACTCCTGCAGGCTGCCGCCACTACTCACTCCGATGCCGCCGCTCGTCACTCCAGTCTCCGGTGCTTCCCCCGCTCGGCCGCTCCTCACTCTATGCTTCCGAGGTTTGTAAATTGTATCCAATTGCACATGAGCCCAATTCCTAACGGATTAACTCCATTTTAGTAGGATTGTAGAGGTTTCTTGGATGTGGATGGCAGTGGGAGCGTATTGGGGCTAACTCATGGTCTCATGCGAGAATGTGTTATTATACATGCATCAGGTTATGAGGACTGTACTGGAGTGTATTTGGAATCCGTATGTTCTCATTTGAGTTTCACCTGAAACAATAAAAAAGTACCTAGTGATTAGGATTGCATGTAAATACCCTAATCGCAATAATTAGTCCTTTGCTTGGTTCTGTTTTTATCTATGATGAGGTGGTTATTTGGGATCTGGGAATGAACTTATATTCATGATAGGATGCTACTTGTCTTTTTGTTCGGCACTTCCAAATTTGGGAATCAAAGTTTTGGAGCAGTTGCATGAAGATGGACTGGATGATTGTAGGAGGGCTTTTGGCACCCCGCAGGAGGGCTTTGGCCCAATCTTGCTATTTACTTTTGCTATGATTTAATTTTATTACAATTTAGTGATAGTTTTAGTTAGTCATAAGTTAGCACCGTGTGTACTCCATTTCTGGATCTGCAACTGTTGTGGAATTTGAGAACGTAAAAAAAATTCCCACAGCATCCGAGCTCAACACTTAATCTGTGTGAGCTCAACACTTAAGTTATCTCTGTGAGCTCAACACTTAAGTTAGCTCAACTCCTCATTCCCATCCCCTGTTGGGTTTTTGGATTTTGTTGGTGAGTGCTAGTTTCGCTTCCCCAAATTGTTGAGCAATCCGCGTGATTCCATTTCCAATCTCTTGATCAATCAATGGCCCATAGCTCATATGGTTTTAATAACGGTTGCCACTTTGTCTCCACTTTAGTACTTTATCCAATGAGAAGTTAACACCTGTGCAAGCTGATATAACCCAGGGCATTTCCCAGCTAGGTTTGTGAGCCTAGATTCTATCAAATTGGGCGTCCTCCCAGACATATTGTTCTTCCAATCACTTTCTCCCAATGATAGTCTTATTTTCCTAACCTATGTTATAGATGTGTTTGTTTGGTAGTCTAATGCTCATGTGCTCGCGGGTAAACGGATATGCCCGCGGACGACGGATATGGGTGAGTTTTTTTACCCGTCGTCTTTCGCGGGTATGCCCATGAGCATAAATTGGGGTCACAGATACGGGTATGAACGAGCACTGCCCGTACCCGCCGCGCTCGATTGCCATCCCTAATCACGTGCATAACCAATATTCTATCTCAAAACATGCCATAATATTACAAACACGCAAACGAAACGACATCCTCCTACGTGAAAAACCCAACTTAACTAATTTCGCTTCACCAGACAACCGTTCTGATGTCCTCGTGATCAAACAATCATAACACTGTGGCATCACTGAATAGTAGGCTTACCGATTTCGTATCTAATTTTCCACAATACAAAAGTTGGCAAATCATAACCTTCATATTCATATTCCCGGGGGAGTTTCCGCGCGGAGGAATGGCCACGTCGCCCGCGAGAGCGCTTCGGCCGGCAGGTGGCAAAGGAATCTTCGTACGGTCCGGAGCCGTTTTTTTGCGAAAAAGCCCATGTGTTTTCCCGAAATTACGTAAAAGTCCTCGGTTATCGCAAAAAGGTCCCTACCAGTTTTTTTAGCCCCTCCACTTTGCAGGATAGCGCCCCGTATTTTTCTAAATTACGCACGGGTCCTCGTTTGTTTACATACAGGTCCTCGATTTTTTACGAAAAAGATCTTTAACTTTTTCGAAAATACACATTCACCCTCGATTTTTTTTTTAAAAAAAACTCCTCACGAATTATCGCATCTTTTGCTTCGGTACACACGGTGGCTGACGCGGCGTCGCGCCGCGCCTATGAGGCTAGTTAACACAACAGCGAGCAGCGTCGACCACATTCTGGACAGCAGCCTTACAACATTCACATCCAACAATCTATCCAACCAATTCACAAACTCAAGGACTCCGTGGAAAGTTAATAGAATTACCCAAAACCATCTACTAGACCAAATTAGCGGATTAATTACGTAAAGTACTCAAGATCGCCTTACAAGTCACCGCCTACCGAGACAACCTAAACCAGAGTTCTTCTTAGGCTATAGATCCGCTTATAATTAAGATTCTGGGGATTTAAAAATTAGAAACCTAAATGCAAATACTGCTGCAATAACAATCATATACTCAAGAATAGAATAACATGTGAAATGCAAGACAAAACAACAACGCACATGCATCCATAACATTCGTCGTTTAGGTATTAACATACGTGTCTCATTGTAACACATTAATGTTTGTCGATTGCAAAATATAAATATAAATAGAGTGCAAGGTCTACTCTGTCACAGACATGAACATACTCATACGTCTTATATGTTTACACTAAAAGTATGACCCATTAAACTATGTTAACTCTCAACTAGCTACTGTCTAATCATGGGTACGTACTAATGCAAAGTATACAGTAAACTAGCATTTTTCACTTAGAAACACTATGGCCCCGTTTGGCACAGCTCAGCTTCACTAGTGAAGCTGTTTTTTTGGTTTCAGCTTCACCGGTGAAGCTAAAATTGTTTTGGAAAACTGTTTGGCAAAACAGCTTCACCAACAGTTTCATGCATGGCTGAAAGAGGGCAATTGTCCAAGATGCCCCTGTCTACCTGACTTGTTCTAACATTTGGAGTTGTATGTTTGTATATGGTCATATGAATTAAAAAAATAATATATTTGAATGAGTATGAATTAAAAAATTAAAATAAAAAATTAAAATCATTAGAGAAGTGCGAACGGGAGGAGAGGAAACAGGCGTGGGGACCCAGTGGCAAAGTGCTGTAATTTCTGTCAACTACAAGGGCAGTGGGTTCCTAGAACTGCGAGCCTGAGGGAGAGAGCTATGAAAAGCTACTATTTTTAGCTTCACCCCACCCCATTCCCTTGTGAGAGCATGATTTAAGGAGCTTCATCCATGAAGCTGTTTGCAAAAAGGGTGTTTGGTAAAAAAACAGCTCACAACAGCTCATGACGCTGTTGATGAAGCTGTGCCAAACAGGGCCTATATCGACTTCAGTCCTTGCATCACTTTTCTAGCTACCTGTTGTCAGGACCCAAATATCTAAATCCGAACTCTTTATGTATACCGTACTTGTCTATGATCACGCTAGTGCACACAATAGTAACATTAATGCAATATTATCCATACACAATGATAATTAACCAAATAATGAATTTTGATAGGAATAATGGTTTTGACCTTATAGTTGAGTTTACATTTATTTAGTCTAGCAAGCCTTAGACAATAAAGAAGATAACCTGTAGTGGAACAAGGGAACTCCGGTAGCAACCCATCTCATGCCATAGACAATCGACTAGAGTATAGGATGTAGTGATCAACTTTTCTCGTAGAACTCCTCCTCGAAGAATGGTGATAATTGTTCTTCTCCAATAACTGAGTTGTGATTATAGCAAGGATAAGTACATGGTACCCTCAACAAGTTATGCACACAGAATATAATGTATAAATGTACGGCTTATTACAAAGAAAGTGACTATTTTGGTTTATTTTGCATAAAGCTAACTTGACTCATAAATACAATAAATAGATTGAAAGTATACTTTGAAATAGTGGTAATAAATACCAGAAGTAAAACATTATTTCACATAGTTTAATCCTCAAATTCACATAGCTTTCCTTCTTAGTTTTTATTTATGAAAATCTACCTCTCATGAAATCTCTGAGCATGTCTAAGACCGTAGACACAGTTATTCGAATAGATTTATTAACACTCTGCAGCGTTTGTATAGCTTTTCTCACATGATATGATCAACTCACACTATTGGCTAATAACACACTTAGGCGTATGTTAAGATGATTATGACAAAGCTTTTCGGAAACTTCATCCCTGCACTGACCATTTGCTATGACACGAATATAGTTTTAGTAAACAGCGATGTAATACAAGAATTGAAAGGTTACATGGTAGTACATAGTATCCACAGCAACAAGCATCAAACATGATCTTGTTGGACGACATCAACATGATACATACAAAAGCTCGCCGAGTGCTTTAACATTTGTCCAAATGGAAGTTTCATAGATCATAAGGCAACCAAGCTTAACGCCTCGTCTCTTTTATGATCTGTGAAAATTTCCTTTAGAAAGTAATTGCACTCCATTTATTTTATTTCCTTAGACCAAACAACCAGTGTAACGATATTTTGGAGCAGTATTATTACGGATAGACCTCAAAGACACCTCGAGCTCCCAGTTTCTTAACAATCTTATAGTCACTGAATCCTGCTTCCATGAAGATCTTGCGCCAGTCGTTTTCGTCCCGTTGTCGTCCTCTGGTCACCACCATCATGGCTACGTCCATCAGGAGCTGGGCTTCCAACATTGGTCCTGAAGAAGATCCCACTACTATATCGATGATGATTACTTTCCCTCCCCGCGGAGGAACGGCCTTCTTGCATTGAGCTAGGATCTTCACACAGTCCTCGTCGCTCCAATGGTGCAGCACAAGCTACCATGGATGAAGTTCCATATAGTTAAGTCATGCACAATTGAGGACGTTAAATTTAAGAGCTTAATGTGATTATATACATCATAGGCAAAAGAACCGCATAAATCTTAAGCTAACTGTTTTATATATTACTAGGGGCCATTCATATTGACTTTTGGCTTTGACTTATTAATAGTAGCAGCTTCGAGAGAAAATTGTAGAGACACTCATGTACGATTTTGGACGATATAAATGAAGTTACTATAGTGTGTACTACAATAAATTAGTAGACCCTATCTTGAAAAACACTTTTTTTGAAAACTAAGGACTATAGAAAAAACTATTTACGGTAGAAAAGCAAGTTTTAGAAGCAAATATGATAGGGCCTAGGTTAGCACAGATCAACATCTCAATTCCTCACGGCACTTAAAATTCGTGTGATATTCATTCGCAATGAAACATATATAGAGAGGTACTCACTCTGTTCTTTTTTAATTATATTTTTATTTTTTTACGGTCTTGGAGATATGACTTTGACTATTATTTTTTATAACTTTACACTAAGATATACTAATAAAATTATAATATTATAAAAGTGTTGTAACGATAAATCTAATTATATAATTTTCTATAGCCAATCTAAATAGTTTTAAATCTATTGATGATCAAACTTTAAAAAATTTAATGTCATGGATTATCGGAAATAAGTAAAAAAAGAACGAAGGGAGAATTTCACATCAGTTTCCCACGTTATACCTTGAGCAACACTGCTTCCGATGGTGGGACGGACTTGAACATGTCCCCAGCGGCGTAGTTAACGACACCATCGGCTGGGACCTTGTCAATGACCCGCGGAAGGTCCAGCACGGTGCACTTGATCTGCGGGAAGGCCTTGACGATGGTCCTCGCCGCCGTGCCGTCGCCACCACAGCAGTCAGTCAATGACTGCAGTCCCTCGAACAGGTCGCGGCACTCCCGCAAGACCGTGACAAACCCCGAATTGTCGTGGGCCGCTAAACCTTCGTTAAACACCATGTCTTGCTCCGGGAACAGTTGCGCCATACTCTCGTCAAAGAGGGTCGCGCCGTGCACCTCCTCGAATGGTGACGGCTGTGGCGTTGCGAAGTCCTTCTTGAACCAGTCGGCGAGTCCCAGCGCCGCCTCGATGCAGTGTCTCGAGGTTGCGGCGAGCACGACGGACGTCTGGCTGGGGTGGCCGTCGACGACAACGCCGTCCAAGAGAAGGTAGGACAGCGGGGTGAGGCGGTAGGTTCCCGCCTCGGTGATGTCGTCGGCGGCGAAGACGCCCGACGTGGCCAGCAGCCGCATGAGGCGGCGGAGGAATGGTAGCTTAGCCGGTGGGAGGGACAGCGCGGTGATCAGGTCGGGCAGCGATGCTGCGCCTCCGAGGTTGTGGATGGCGGTGGGGATGCCGAGCTTGACGGCGCACTGGAGCCCCATGGACGTGAGGTAGTACAGGCAGTGCCGCCACAGGTCAGCCTGCGCCTGCAGAATCTCCTCGTCGGTGGGAATTACTAAGGGCTGGGATTGAGACGCCATTGCTCTCTCGATCTCTCCCCCTCTTGAGTGTGGCGTTTTAAATAGCGAGCGTCAACCAACTGCTACCAGAGTGCGAGGTGGACATGAACAGGCCATGGCGCTATCGCGCGTGTCCGGCGTGGAAATAGAAAATAACAGGAAAGAGACATATCTTGCCAGTCTAGCGCCCACGACCAGACTGCATGGTAGTGTCAGCTGAACTAGTTAATTTTCTTTTTTGAGATGAAGTTAAACTGCATATATAATTAACTGTGAAATACTAAAGAACGGTATACCGTCCAAGCAAACCTACAGGATAGGTACTAGGCATTGGATTTAATCGCTCTAGCATGTATCCTAAAGTGCTCGACTCCACCCATTTCATCCATAGTTCTACTTCTCTCCCTTCTCTCAGCATTTTGATCCAGAGCAACAGTGGCGTGCGGGTGTTGCGAGCGGCAGCGGCCGGCGGCTGGCATGCGTGCGCAACTAGCAGCGATAGTGGCGTTTATCCCATAGTGTGCTAGCTTGCAGGCTCCAGCTGCGTGCGGATGTGGCAAGCAAGTATGCCTCGGCCTCCGCCGTCACCCGACCATGCTACCGAGCTCATGTTCCGTCTCGCCTTGATCTCAGAAACAGACTTCCGTTCAACCGAGTTCAATCGATGCTTCATTCCTTCAATTATTTTGTTTAAAATAAAGTTAAGCTTACAATAAAGTTAACCTTTTTAAAGCTTCTTCTTTTGTATCAATAACAATATTGTTTTTTTTATTAATTTGTATCGGTTCAATCTTGCTTAGGCTTCAGTATTTATCAAATGGGATAGACTATTGCCCAGACGATTGAAATTTTTTTTCTTTCAGTCACCTAAAGTTGCACATGTTTTTTTTGGAGGGGGGTTGCAATTTTAGTTGACTGAGAGTGCAATTTCAGGTCACCTGAAGTTGCACTCTGAATCACCTAAAGTTGCAGCTGTTTTTTTGGAGGGGGGCTGCAATTTTAGTTCATTGAGAGTACAATTTCAGGTGACTGAAACTTAAAAAAATTTCAGTCGCATGTGCAATAGCAAAATTGTTATCAAATAACTGTAGAACTCAAATAAAGATTGACTATTGTTACACTTTTCTTTACCTATTATTACTAGTCTCCTTCATGATATACTATTGATACTAATGTATAGCTTACCACCTCAAATATGTACCATATGAGAAAAAAAAGTCTTTGTCACGTGAAACATGTGTCCCAGCAAAGAACATAATTATCTTTGCATAGTTTATATGATTAGTTATAGCTACTTGTACTACGTACACTAGGCTGCTCCCTGTACTTAGGGCGTCCGCAATGGTAATAGTTAGTACTAGTTAGGTGAGAGACAAAAGCAAAGACTATTTTATACTGTTGGACCCATATGCTCCTCTCTCATGTTCTTGGACTACGTGAAATAGATCAGCTATTTGCTCGTCGCTAGTGACTACTCTCTCTCCTACTTTTTCCTTGCCACATCAGATCTAGCTAACTAAATAGCCAGCTGTTGGAGACGCCCTTAGCAATCACCAATTCTTTGTCTCATTGTATTCCACCCTTTCCATATTTTTTCAGGATGGTAAAGTATTGGATGATTGGGTGGTTTGATGCGCCTTTTTCCTTATGTGTTTCTTGGAGTCCAAATCAGCAGATTCATTTACTTGCAACAGCATCCTATCGAGAACTTGGATTGACCAGAACCACAAGATTGATGTTCTAGACCCGATCCTAGTTTCATCCAACAGCCAATAAAGATGTTTTGTTAGGATTATTGAACCCTCCTGTAGTCCTGTATTATAGCAAAAGCAAGGTGTTCCAAGTGCGTCCAAATTGTTGAACGGAAGGTCAACAAGCTCGAGTCATTGTATGATGTTTATTGACAGAAATGGGAAAATTTGTATTGTACATGTCAAAACTGAAAAGTTTTCTTTGTGAACAGGTTTCAATTGACAATTTTCTCTTAGTGTCAAAACCGAAAAGTTTTCTTTGTGAACAGGTTTCAATTGACAATTTTCTCTTAGTACAAATTGATACACTATGTTGATATGTCGCAAATTTCTGCGGGTTTTGTTCAGGGAATTTCTGACAGTAAGGTTGTGTCACCTACTACTTCGACCTCTCAGAAGGCGAAGTCTCATCCTGCTGCTTCGACCTCTCAAAAGGCGAAGTACTATTGCACCTTCTGTCAGAAGGATGGATATGTGATTGAGTTCTGCTTCAAGCACACCAAGATTGTGCAAAGAGACCGTGTTCGTGCTGAGTGCTCCTAAGACTAACATGAGGTCTAGCGTCATAGGTATCTCTCCTGATTTGCAGGGTTTTAGGCAGCGTTGAGGACGTGGTTTTCAGACTTCTTCAGGTTTTGGTCCTCGAGTTGCTTCTGGTTAGGGTTTCCGTCGTCTTGAGTATAGACCTCATTTTTCTCGCCGAGATAGCTATCCACGGCATGATCAGTTTACACCAGGCAGAGGTTTGAAGTTCTACTTGCAGACCTTCTGCGTCTGTGAGACGAGAGGCGCTTAGTTCTACTAGAAGTCAGTTTGTTGTTCCTTTGACTGCTTCTTTTGCTCGTCATGTGACTCAGTACTGGGTTTCCAGATCTACTCTTGTTTACCCCAATACTGAGCCATGAATATGTTTTCCTCTCATTGACTCAAGTTCGCTGGGCTAGGAAGAGAGATGTTTGGCTTATGGACTCCGGCTGTTCTCGCTACATGACCGAAGATTTTTGTTGGTTCTCTTTCCTAGTTCGAGCTCTAGGTGATAAGACGATCACCTTTGAAGATGCTTTGCCAGGTTGAGTCATCGCTAAAGGTACTGTGCACATTGATGATTCATTTATTCTTAAGGATATTGCCTTAGTAAGTAAGCTGCAATATAATTTACTATGTGTTTCTTAGCTTATCGATGATGATTTCGAGGTAAGCTTCAAGAAAAATGCTTGCAAGATTCTTAATTCTTCGGGGAGTCTAGTTTGCGGAATTTCTAGGTTTGGGAGGATATTTTGTGCTGATTTTGTCAAGTCTTATGGTGATTCTCTCAGGTGCTTAGTTACTTCAGAGTCCCATGATCTTTCTTCTTGGCATAGGAGACTTGGTCACATTGGTTTTGATCATTTGACCCAAGTTAGCGGCCATGCTCTCATTCGTGGTCTGCCTAAACTCAAGATAGCCAAATACTTAGTTTGTGCTCCTTGCCAGCATGCCAAGATGGTTGCTGATTCTACCCCTCTAGTCACTATGAATATGACCGATGCACCAGGACAACTTCTTCATATGGACACTTTTGGTCCAGCTAGAGTGCAATCGATCGGTAAGAAGTGGTGCATTCTTGTCATGGTTGATGACTTCTCGAAGTTCTCTTTGGTGATTTTCTTAGCCACAAAGGATGAGACTTTTAGTCATTTTCGGGGTTTGTTTGGTAGGTTGTCTTTGAGCTACCTAGTGCCTTACGAGTAATCCACAGTGACAATAACACGGAGTTCAAGAACTCCTACTTTGAGAGCTTCTGTGATGAGACAGGTGTAGAGCATCAATTCTCTTCTCCACACGTCCCTCAGCAAAATGGTATTGTGGAGAGTAAGAATCGTACATTGGTCGAGATGGCCTGGACGATGCTAGACAAGTATGCTACACCTAGGGAGTTTTGGGTTGAGGATATGTGCCATGTTTCGAATAGAGTTTTTCTAAGGGCATGCTTGCTCGCACTTCTTATAAGTTGAGGTATGGGCAAAAGCCCAGTGTTTCACATTTTTGCGTTTTCAGTTGCAAGTGTTTTATTCTAAAGTCTAGGAACCTAGATAATTTTGAATCTCGTTCTTCTGATGGCATCTTTCTAGTTTACTCAATTTCTTCGCGGGGTTATAAGGTCTGGAACTGCGAGACTAGTAGGATAGTAGAGACCTGTGAGGTTACTTTTGATGAGGCCAGTCCTGGCGCTAGGCCGACATCTTAGGTCCAGTAGTGCAGTCTAAGATCATTTTTGTAGATGATGAGGAGGATGAAGATGAAGGTTCTTTACCTGATCCAGTCTATCCTTCCCATGAGGTGCCTGCTTCTACCACTGCACCTCAGGGAGATCAGCCCTTACCTTCTGATTCTTCGGGAGCTTGTGGCTCTGCTCCTACTTCCACAGCTCATGTGGTAGAGGCCACTTCTTCTTCTCATTCAGGACCTCCCGGACATATTCAGCATCGTCATCCCACTAAGTAGATGATAGGAGATCTTCATGAGCGTGTCACGCACTCAAAATTTGGGTTATCTCTTTTCTGCCTACATTCTACTTTTGTTGCCATATTCAAGCCCAAGGATATTTGTCATGCACTATCTGATGAGTCTTGGGTTAACACTACTACAAAAAAGGCCATGTATGAGGAGTTAGAGAATTTCAGGAGGAACAAGGTCTGAATGCTTGTTGAGCCCACTAGTAGTCATAATGTTATAGGAACCAAGTAGGTCTTCAAAAACAAGCAGAGTGAGGATGGGGTAGTCATTCGAAACAAGGCTAGACTGGTAGCTCAAGGTTTTTCCTAGGTGGAGGGTTTAGATTTTGAGAAGATCTTTACCCCTAAAGCTAGGCTAGAGGCTATTAGGATTCTGCTTGCCTTTGCAGCGTCTAAAGGCTTCAAGTTGTACCAGATGGATGTCAAGAGTGTCTTCCTCAATGGGTATATTGAAGAAGAGGTTTATGTTAGACAGCCTCTAGGTTTCAAGAACCCCAAATACCCAACCATGTTTTCAAGCTTTCCAAAGCCCTATATAGACTTAAGCAAGCCTCTAAAGCTTGGTATAAAAGACTTAAGTCCTATCTGTTGAGTCATAGGTTTGAGATGAGTAAGGTAGACAAGATCTTGTTCATTTGTAGGTATGACAATGACCTTTTGCTCATCCAGATTTATGTGGATGACTGTAACATCCTAAAAATTTGGATATCCAAAAATCTGGAGTTTAAAAAAAAAACTTTTTCTTGCATTTTGCTGGCCTTCAAATTTCTTTCGAATATTTATTTGAAATCTTCTGAGTTTTGGTGACATGCAAAGTGGTACGTGAAGAAACAGTATCCAAGCTTTAAAAAAAAATGATCTACACCCAAAATTAAAATATAAGTTTTAAGCAATAAAAATTTGAAATCCAATTTACTTAAATTTAAGAGAAGCAATGGTCAAAGGAGTATAGAAAAAGGGAGAAGAAAGTCACATCTAAATAGTAAAAATTTAAATTTAAATTTTAAATGTCATGCAAAAATTAAATCAGTAAACCTTAATATAAATTAAACTGTAAATTAAAAACTTGAACTAAAAATCTAAATTTCAAAGTTTTGGCTTGAGCCTTCATTTTATCCTTTTCTTCTCTTTCCCTTTTTCCTCTCGCTTCCGGGTGGGCCCAACCACTTTCCCTCTCCTTCCCTCTATGCCGCTGGGGCCAGCTCCTGCCCGCCTCCTCTTTCCTCTTCTCTCCCTTCCTCCTCAGCGCCTGGCTCTTCTTTTCCCCGTCGCGTGGATGAGCTTCAGCCGAGTCACCGCCTCTTTCCCCTCTGACTCTGCAGCGGGCACCAGCAGCACGCGCGCCAGCTCTGTCCCCTCCGCCGCCTGCCACTGCTCTGCTCTGCGCCACGCCGAGCCCCGCACCGCTCGCTCGGTCGTGTCACCACCGAGCCCCGCGCTGGTCCTCCGCCCGGTCCCTCGTCGCCTCCACCCGGTTCTCCGTGCCTCTCTCGTCCCTCTGCGCCTACAAGAGCCCCGCTTCCTTTTCCCCATTGCTCTCCACGCCCCCTCTCTTCCCCGCTAGCTGCACGGTGAGTTTTCCCCAAAATCCGACCGCCGCCAATATTTTTCCCTCCGCCGCCTCCTCGGTCGACCATCTTCGAATTCTTCACCGAGGGAGCACCGTCACAGCGCCCTCAACCGGCCCCACCCCTCAATCGGGCCTCTCCGCCGCCTCAGCTCACCGGCGCCATGAGCCTACTCGCGCCGCCCATGGCCGCTGCCGCTTCCCCCTCGGTTGACCCGAGGCCGATTCCCCGCGCCGAGGGCTTCTCCATGGTGCACAGGAGCTCCTCCGACCATTGGCCGCGCCCTCCACCGCCGTGCTTCTCCTCCACGGCGACCTCTCGCGCCGCCCATGGCCATCGCCGCCGGCCCCCTCCGGCACCTCCCCGCCTCCAAAGGTCACTCGGTAAGCTTCCCTCCGCCGCTCTCCTACTCATGCGCGCGCCGTTCCTTTCCCTCTCCTCCCCGGCCGCCGGCGCCTCACTTCCACCTCACCGTCGACCGCCCTGTGCCGTCGCCCACCCTCCTTGGCGCCACCCCAGCCGAAGCCCTGCCACCATGAGCCTCCTCGCCGCGTGGCATTCCATTTCACTGGTCTCCGGCGCCACCCTGGCTGCCCTTCGCCGGCGCCACCGCCCCCTTTCCCCCTGGCCGAGCACCTCCCCTGTTTCTTTTGCTTCTGCCCCCTCTCTATCGGCTCAGCCAGAGACAGTGGCTTTCCTCTCTGTGCCTCTATTATGACATGTGGGCCCCACTGCAGATTAGCATCTACCTAATGGATATCACCTGCATCCTCTCAATTTACTTCCTGGAGCAACATAGAATATGAATTGTAAATGAAAATGGGAGTAAACATTTGATTGTGTGAGTAAACTAAAAGGGTCATGAATGAAATTACAAATTTAAGATTGATTAATTGCATGTAAAGACACATTGTGACTAAGAATAAGAGTAAGGAGATTACTTGTAATTTCATAATGAGGAAGATGTGTACATTTAAATTAAAAATTTAACGATGGTTCATATTGTGCCAGTTAAGATTATTACATTAATCTTCATGTGCAACTAAAGCGAGAATATATATGATCTATTTTCAGATGGCATATAATCGACATAGATCCAAGGGTTACTAATGTTAAAAATCAAGCAGGTGAAACTAAGTAAAAGATTCTCTTTTATAAATCAAATGTACTAAAAGTTAATCCAACATTGATTAAAGACGCATGTTTGAAACCTTATAAAGATAATCCCAACAATTTCAGACTTTACTCTGCAAACTCGTATAATACTTAAAAGCTCGGGTGGTCTAAAAGATATCTTTCATATCCTAACCAAAATCTATTAATGCAAACTAAGTAAATTAATTTAGCAAGATTCTGCCACATAAAATATCGGGTGTGGATTCCACATCTCTAATATCATGAGAGCTGCCTTCCCAAAAATGTTTAAAATGTTTTTGGTACAAACTTTAACATTTAATGGTCAAGAGTAGTTAATAATAAAAGAAATAGCTTTATTAAGAAAATTTCTATTAATTCATAGTACCCCTTTTTCAATAAATTGCTATTCAATGGCCGGCTCCACCTAGTTTTCCCCAAATCTAAAGTAGGATAATCTCATTAGTATTTCTGTGTCATAAACCCTCCTCCCTCCTTCATTGAATGCCCTGCTACCAATTATCGCTAGTTCGGCTCCGACAAATACTCCGTGTCCACAAAACCTCATCTCAAACCACCTATTTAATCATAATAAAAATTAATCAAGTTCAATTGGGTTTATTTGGATTTATTTGGATCTCTTGAGTTATTTGTTTTTATTTGGATTCAGTCATTTATCGCATAGTTAGAAACTGGAGTTCCGAAGAGTCGATGGATCAAGCGAGATCAAGATCAAGGTGAAGATAAAGACCAGAAACCCAAGACCATCAAATGAGATAGCTTCGAGTGAGCTCAAGACCGCGGTAAACCGCGCAGGCGAGTCAATACTTTGATCATGTTGAACCTACATTTCTGCAAATTACTTTTGTTTAAATTATCAAATTGCATGCGGTTATTTATATGCAAATACATGTTAATTTTAGACTCTAGTTATATTCCATTGTGTGCCTTGAATTAATATTACCCCTCTGTTGGAATATTTGAAGTCGAGAACCTTGTCGCCCTAGCAAAAATTATAATAATACCCTTTCGAAAATAAGTCCGTAATTATATGCCATGCTTAGTAATGATTAGGTACTCATGGGCGCGAAGGCGCCCAAGCATCACTATAATCATGAGAAATTGATTTGGGCAGTCATGGTGGGAATGACTGGTATATTTTGACAGGGTTATTTTATGCTCCCAAAACTCTCAATTTGCTTCAATATCTGAGCGGATGGTTTGGGGGCTGGTATGTGGTGCGAAGGAATGCACAAAATTGTGGAGTGTGGTAGAACCGCTCAGATAATACTAAGGACTGAATCTTGTCATGTCAACCCGTGTAAAACAGTACAACCACAAGTCTCAGAAATACAACTTGGCTAAGTAAACTTATCGAAATCCGGACTCATCTCACTTTGGTAGTGGATTGATGGGGTTATGATATGGCAAGGGGGCTGAAGGGACACCGGTGAGGGTGAAGTTTCTCGGTCGTGCTAGCGCAGAGGGGAGGGAAGCCCGACGCTAGTAGTAGTGAGAAACATCCGTGCAAGCAGATGGGGCCCATCGCAAATGGGAGGTTACCCATAAGGTGAGATGGGAGAAAGGGCTAGATACTTTGAAAAGTCACCGTGATTTGTCGCTCGACCACACGTCTAAGGAATCGTGTGGGGCAACAAGTTGATTGTCTCTTGTGGTGAAAGTGTACAAACTCTGCAGAGTCAAAACTATTCGAATAGCCGTGCCCACGGTCAAGGGCGGACATGGGAACTTAACCAGATATAGTTCTACTTCAAAATGCTTTATGAATGGGATTGGAAAAGTGGAGGGCAGCGGAAAGCCCTGATTTGAGTTGTCCTGGGTGTCGTCCCAGTGGTAAGTTAAGCGGCTATAACGCTGAAAGATGTCAAATGGTGTGATGCCATATGTATGGAAAAATTATGGTGATATTAGGCATATGGTGTGATGTCATATGTATGGAAAATCATGTTAATATTCCTTGAACATTATGTTTTGTTCCAAAACTGCTAGGTCTCATGAAATTTTATGTATTGTATTTCAAATAGTGGCATTTCTATTCCTACAAAATAAAATACGGAAAGAATAAGCAGGGTCGTGAGTGTGAGTAAAGGAAATAGATGTTCGTAGAGTACACATAAAGGTATTGGTGGATTCATGTCGATCTTAAATAGGAAATGATAATGTGGGTTCTGGGAGAAATAAATTGGTGGAGTCTAGCTGAATAGATAGGCTAGATAGATGATTTAAATGATTTTTGGAGATTTAGGGATTGCACAGATAAATAATGGATTACGACACTGATAAATAAATTCTTGGGAGATGACAATATTGGAATTAATAGATTCGGTTACTAGATGAATCGATTGAATTTTCTGAATCGGAGGAGTAATACAAGTATTGGATTTTAGTTCTGATTAGTGATTTACTTGGTGGGAGGATACTAGTGGATCGTATAATTAATCAATGATATTCTTGGTGAATACATAGTGGTGAATGTTAATTCTTGGAAGATGTTGACAGCATGGGGCATTAATAGAAGTTGATCAATTACTGGGTGGATGAATTGAATTTCTGAGAAGATTGGAGGATTCATAACAATTAGTGGATTATAACCTTGGTAAATTGAATTTTCTGAGGAGGTTTATTTGTGGATTAGCTAGTGATAGATAATGGAAAATGAGATTGATTATTGGATTATGGTTTTGAATCAATGACGAAAAGGATTGAATACGAATGATAGTGGTGAATTTGAAAGTAATTATGTTAGAGAATCATTAGAATTCAGAAGTGAGGAGCTGATGAATAGTAGTGACATGATTGGATTATTAGTAAACCAAAATACAAGTAAGATCGGTGGATTAAATAAATGATGACACTTGCTGTTTGGAGTTTTAGACAGCAGTCAATAAAGAAAGTGCATTTTCGGTGGATTAAGTCAATTTTTGGCTATTGTAGTATAGAGTTAGGTAGCAATAGTAACACTTTGATTAAATAATAGTAATAATGCTACTAAAAGCGGTTTTTGGCAAATAAAATAACCCGAGCCTCTCCTTTGTTAAGCCATGCATACTATTTATTTGCATTCTGTGTATTGGCTCGCGGAGCACGGGGTCGGAGTGCTCACGCTCGCTTTTGCGACAAAATTCAGGATCAGGAATCAGATCACCTTGCCTCAGCAACACGACTGGACATGCTGGAGAAGAAGATGAAGATGTCAAGGGCTAGGTCGCGAACCTCCAGTTGGCTGCCTGTGGGCATGTCCTGAAGGTCCCACCTGTGTGCTTCGTTCTTCCGCTGCTGCAATTTTATGATTTTGGCCTATTCGGCCCATGGGTAAGTCTATTATTTTAATTACGCTTCCGCATGATATGTATTTTTGATATTCAGAACTGTAATCTGTGAGCACTATCTACTGATCCAGGGAATAGTGCGGTGGAATCACAGAGGAATCCAGATATTAATATCTGGGTCCTTACAGGGATGGTATCAGAGCATATCGACTGCAGGTCGTGACCTAGTTAGCCTGGCCGTTAGTTTCATGACTAGACCTATTTCTTCACTATTTATTTCCAAAAATATAAGTAGTATTGCTCATTCTCATCTCTCTTAGATGATTCCCTTCTCATCTATATGCTGCCTGAGCCATATTTACTTCTAAAAGCTCTCTTACCCCGAATTCAAATGACAATACTAGAATGAGAGCTAATATCAATCAAATTACCCCTAAATATTTCCCTCTTCTTTCTATTGAATTAAAAAGAAAGATTTTGCTCTTCTTATCGTACCCTTACTCCAAAAATTTAAGATTTGGAACGTTGAAGATATTTATGAAGATTAGGTGGTTCCGTTTTAAATAAACTATGCCAATGAACCCTATGCCCCATATGGGTGTCTCCCCGAATAGACGTTGTCTTGTCGCGAGCTTTCACTTTGGCCCTGTGCACTGCCTTCTTGTCCTCGGACGTCATATTTCGCAGTCACAGGAAAAGATTGTTTTAAAGAATTTACAAGATTTAAGTGCCGCCCCAGCTTCTCGGGGGTGCTCTTTTAAAATTTAAATGGGTTTGGAATGCCTTATCCCCACGACTCAATCCTTACCTCATGCTATCCCCTCTCACCCCATTTGCTACAAACCCAGTCAAAGCTACTGAAGCAAGGTGATAGATAGTTGAAGCCAAGGCAATCAAGAATAAGTGAAGACTCTGCAATCTTCTAGTGTTTAAAGAAAACAACATCACTGTAATGAAGACAACCGCCAGAGTGTCCACAGAGCAAGGTCACCAGTTTCTACAAAGAACAAGACCCTTGCCCCAGGAATTGCTCCTCAAATCCGATGTTGATCAAGACAGCTAAGAGTACAATAGATGAATAATGACAATCGTCATTTATTTAAGGGGGGTAGCACTAAGAGACGGGAATGTTGAAACACTACCACAATATATGTTTTGGAGGTGCAACAACCTAGACTTAGAGCTAATCGAACCAGTACGAGAAGATTTGCAGAACCGGAAGTCTTATAGTGATAAGGACAAAAGACCACCATATAAATGTATCCGTCTTCGCATCAGCATCCCTCAAACCATCTACTCCCTAGGGCATAGGCCAATACTGCCCACCCCTCAATGTGAATTTTACACCCACCGTAGGCCCAATAGGCGATGTGACTATTCCACTCTATGAAGGCAGGAAGACAACAATATCAAAGAGCAAATAATTGGAAGTCTACGACCTATCCAGGAAAACAAGGTATCTCTCTTCCCTTTTGACTTCTCCAAGTGCTAAACCCTATTGTGCAGATTTTCACCTCTCTGTGAAGCTAGGGAGCTATACATCGAGCAACACCCCGGAAACCCATTGCTAGCCAATATAACCCCACCTACTTCTTTCTACTCTACCGGAATCTCGGGGTCGAGATTCATTTAAGGGGGGTAGATTTGTAACATCCTAAAAATTTGGATATCCAAAAATCTGGAGTTTTTTTTAAAAAAAAACTTTTTCTTGCATTTTGCTGGCCTTCAAATTTCTTTCGAATATTTATTTGAAATCTTCTGAGTTTTGGTGACATGCAAAGTGGTACGTGAAGAAACAGTATCCAAGCTTTAAAAAAAAATGATCTACACCCAAAATTAAAATATAAGTTTTAAGCAATAAAAATTTGAAATCCAATTTACTTAAATTTAAGAGAAGCAATGGTCAAAGGAGTATAGAAAAAGGGAGAAGAAAGTCACATCTAAATAGTAAAAATTTAAATTTAAATTTTAAATGTCATGCAAAAATTAAATCAGTAAACCTTAATATAAATTAAACTGTAAATTAAAAACTTGAACTAAAAATCTAAATTTCAAAGTTTTGGCTTGAGCCTACATTTTATCCTTTTCTTCTCTTTCCCTTTTTCCTCTCGCTTCCGGGTGGGCCCAACCACTTTCCCTCTCCTTCCCTCTATGCCGCTGGGGCCAGCTCCTGCCCGCCTCCTCTTTCCTCTTCTCTCCCTTCCTCCTCAGCGCCTGGCTCTTCTTTTCCCCGTCGCGTGGATGAGCTTCAGCCGCGTCACCGCCTCTTTCCCCTCTGACTCTGCAGCGGGCACCAGCAGCACGCGCGCCAGCTCCGTCCCCTCCGCCGCCTGCCACTGCTCTGCTCTGCGCCACGCCGAGCCCCGCACCGCTCGCTCGGTCGTGTCACCACCGAGCCCCGCGCTGGTCCTCCGCCCGGTCCCTCGTCGCCTCCACCCGGTTCTCCGTGCCTCTCTCGTCCCTCTGCGCCTACAAGAGCCCCGCTTCCTTTTCCCCATTGCTCTCCACGCCCCCTCTCTTCCCCGCTAGCTGCACGGTGAGTTTTCCCCAAAATCCGACCGCCGCCAATATTTTTCCCTCCGCCGCCTCCTCGGTCGACCATCTTCGAATTCTTCACCGAGGGAGCACCGTCACAGCGCCCTCAACCGGCCCCACCCCTCAATCGGGCCTCTCCGCCGCCTCAGCTCACCGGCGCCATGAGCCTACTCGCGCGCCCATGGCCGCTGCCGCTTCCCCCTCGGTTGACCCGAGGCCGATTCCCCGCGCCGAGGGCTTCTCCATGGTGCACGGGAGCTCCTCCGACCATTGGCCGGCGCCCTCCACCGCCCGTGCTTCTCCTCCACGGCGACCTCCTCGCGCCGCCCATGGCCATCCCCGCCGGCCCCCTCCGGCACCTCCCCGCCTCCAAAGGTCACTCGGTAAGCTTCCCTCCGCCGCTCTCCTACTCATGCGCGCGCCGTTCCTTTCCCTCTCCTCCCCGGCCGCCGGCGCCTCACTTCCACCTCACCGTCGACCGCCCTGTGCCGTCGCCCACCCTCCTTGGCGCCACCCCAGCCGAAGCCCTGCCACGATGAGCCTCCTCGTCGCCAGGGCATTCCATTTCACTGGTCTCCGGCGCCACCCTGGCTGCCCTTCGCCGGCGCCACCGCCCCCTTTCCCCCTGGCCGAGCACCTCCCCTGTTTCTTTTGCTTCTGCCCCCTCTCTATCGGCTCAGCCAGAGACAGTGGCTTTCCTCTCTGTGCCTCTATTATGACATGTGGGCCCCACTGCAGATTAGCATCTACCTAATGGATATCACCTGCATCCTCTCAATTTACTTCCTGGAGCAACATAGAATATGAATTGTAAATGAAAATGGGAGTAAACATTTGATTGTGTGAGTAAACTAAAAGGGATTGATTAATTGCATGTAAAGACACATTGTGACTAAGAATAAGAGTAAGGAGATTACTTGTAATTTCATAATGAGGAAGATGTGTACATTTAAATTAAAAATTTAACGATGGTTCATATTGTGCCAGTTAAGATTATTACATTAATCTTCATGTGCAACTAAAGCGAGAATATATATGATCTATTTTCAGATGGCATATAATCGACATAGATCCAAGGGTTACTAATGTTAAAAATCAAGCAGGTGAAACTAAGTAAAAGATTCTCTTTTATAAATCAAATGTACTAAAAGTTAATCCAACATTGATTAAAGACGCATGTTTGAAACCTTATAAAGATAATCCCAACAATTTCAGACTTTACTCTGCAAACTCGTATAATACTTAAAAGCTCGGGTGGTCTAAAAGATATCTTTCATATCCTAACCAAAATCTATTAATGCAAACTAAGTAAATTAATTTAGCAAGATTCTGCCACATAAAATATCGGGTGTGGATTCCACATCTCTAATATCATGAGAGCTGCCTTCCCAAAAATGTTTAAAATGTTTTTGGTACAAACTTTAACATTTAATGGTCAAGAGTAGTTAATAATAAAAGAAATAGCTTTATTAAGAAAATTTCTATTAATTCATAGTACCCCTTTTTCAATAAATTGCTATTCAATGGCCGGCTCCACCTAGTTTTCCCCAAATCTAAAGTAGGATAATCTCATTAGTATTTCTGTGTCATAAACCCTCCTCCCTCCTTCATTGAATGCCCTGCTACCAATTATCGCTAGTTCGGCTCCGACAAATACTCCGTGTCCACAAAACCTCATCTCAAACCACCTATTTAATCATAATAAAAATTAATCAAGTTCAATTGGGTTTATTTGGATTTATTTGGATCTCTTGAGTTATTTGTTTTTATTTGGATTCAGTCATTTATCGCATAGTTAGAAACTGGAGTTCCGAAGAGTCGATGGATCAAGCGAGATCAAGATCAAGGTGAAGATAAAGACTAGAAACCCAAGACCATCAAATGAGACAGCTTCGAGTGAGCTCAAGACCGCGGTAAACCGCGCAGGCGAGTCAATACTTTGATCATGTTGAACCTACATTTCTGCAAATTACTTTTGTTTAAATTATCAAATTGCATGCGGTTATTTATATGCAAATACATGTTAATTTTAGACTCTAGTTATATTCCATTGTGTGCCTTGAATTAATATTACCCCTCCGTTGGAATATTTGAAGTCGAGAACCTTGTCGCCTAGCAAAAATTATAATAATACCCTTTCAAAATAAGTCCGTAATTATATGCCATGCTTAGTAATGATTAGGTACTCATGGGCGCGAAGGCGCCCAAGCATCACTATAATCATGAGAAATTGATTTGGGCAGTCATGGTGGGAATGACTGGTATATTTTGACAGGGTTATTTTATGCTCCCAAAACTCTCAATTTGCTTCAATATCTCGAGCGGATGGTTTGGGGCTGGTATGTGGTGCGAAGGAATGCACAAAATTGTGGAGTGTGGTAGAACCGCTCAGATAATACTAAGGACTGAATCTTGTCATGTCAACCCGTGTAAAAGCAAGACAACCACAAGTCTGTAAATACAACTTGGCTAAGTAAACTTATCGAAATCCCGGACTCATCTCACTGGTAGTGGATTGATGGGGTTATGCTATGGCAAGGGGGCCTGAAGGGACACCAGTGAGGGGTGAAGTTTCTCAGTCGTGCTAGCGCAGAGGGGAGGGAAGCCCGTACGCTAGTAGTAGTGAGAAACATCCCGTGCAAACAGATGGGGCCCATCGCAAATGGGAGGTTACCCATAAGGTGAGATGGGAGAAAGGGGCTAGATACTTTGAAAAGTCACTGTGACGGTCTGCTCGACCACACGTCTAAGGAATCGTGTGGGGCAACAAGTTGATTGTCTCTTGTGGTGAAAGTGTACAAACTCTGCAGAGTCAAAACTATTCGAATAGCCGTGCCCACGGTCAAGGGCGGACATGGGAACTTAACCAGATATAGTTCTACTTCAAAATGCTTTATGAATGGGATTGGAAAAGTGGAGGGCAGCGAAAAGCCCTGATTTGAGTTGTCCTGGGTGTCGTCCCAGTGGTAAGTTAAGCGGCTATAACGCTGAAAGATGTCAAATGGTGTGATGCCATATGTATGGAAAAATTATGGTGATATTAGGCATATGGTGTGATGCCATATGTATGGAAAATCATGTTAATATTCCTTGAACATTATGTTTTGTTCCAAAACTGCTAGGTCTCATGAAATTTTATGTATTGTATTTCAAATAGTGGCATTTCTATTCCTACAAAATAAAATACGGAAAGAATAAGCAGGGTCGTGAGTGTGAGTAAAGGAAATAGATGTTCGTAGAGTACACATAAAGGTATTGGTGGATTCATGTCGATCTTAAATAGGAAATGATAATGTGGGTTCTGGGAGAAATAAATTGGTGGAGTCTAGCTGAATAGATAGGCTAGATAGATGATTTAAATGATTTTTGGAGATTTAGGGATTGCACAGATAAATAATGGATTACGACACTGATAAATAAATTCTTGGGAGATGACAATATTGGAATTAATAGATTCGGTTACTAGATGAATCGATTGAATTTTCGGGAATCTGGAGGAGTAATACAAGTATTGGATTTTAGTTCCTGATTAGTGATTTACTTGGTGGGAGGATACTAGTGGATCGTATAATTAATCAATGATATTCTTGGTGAATACATAGTGGTGAATGTTAATTCTTGGAAGATGTTGACAGCATGGGGCATTAATAGAAGTTGATCAATTACTGGGTGGATGAATTGAATTTCTGAGAAGATTGGAGGATTCATAACAATTAGTGGATTATAACCTTGGTAAATTGAATTTTCTGAGGAGGTTTATTTGTGGATTAGCTAGTGATAGATAATGGAAAATGAGATTGATTATTGGATTATGGTTTTGAATCAATGACGAAAAGGATTGAATACGAATGATAGTGGTGAATTTGAAAGTAATTATGTTAGAGAATCATTAGAATTCAGAAGTGAGGAGCTGATGAATAGTAGTGACATGATTGGATTATTAGTAAACCAAAATACAAGTAAGATCGGTGGATTAAATAAATGATGACACTTGCTGTTTGGAGTTTTAGACAGATCAATAAAGAAAGTGCATTTTCGGTGGATTAAGTCAATTTTTGGCTATTGTAGTATAGAGTTAGGTAGCAATAGTAACACTTTGATTAAATAATAGTAATAATGCTACTAAAGCGGTTTTTGGCAAATAAAATAACCCGAGCCTCTCCTTTGTTAAGCCATGCATACTATTTATTTGCATTACAGTGTATTGGCTCATGAGCACGGGTCGGAGTGCTCACGCCGCTTTGCGACAAAATTCAGGATCAGAATCGATCACCTTGCCTCAAAGAACACGATTGGACATGCTGGAGAAGAAGATGAAGATGTCAAGGGCTAGGTCGCGAACCTCCGGTTGGTGCTGTGGGCATGTCCTGAAGGTCCCACCTGTGTGCTTCGTTCTTCCGCTGCTGCAATTTTATGATTTTGGCCTATTCGGCCCATGGGTAAGTCTATTATTTTAATTACGCTTCCGCATGATATGTATTTTTGATATTCAGAACTGTAATCTGTGAGCACTATCTACTGATCCAGGGAATAGTGCGGTGGAATCACAGAGGAATCCAGATATTAATATCTGGGTCCTTACAATGACATTATCTTTAGTGGCTCCTCTTATGCTCTTGTTTCCCAGTTTTCTGATGTTATGAGCATAGAGTTTGAGATGAGCATGGTGGGTAAGTTGTTTCTCGGCTTCCAGATTAAGCAGACTTGGGAGGATACCTTCTTGCATCAAGGCAAGTACAATTAGACCTGCTGAGACACTTTGACATGAGTGATGCCAACCCAGTATCAACTCCGATGGTGACCTCGACCACACTTGATCCTAACGAAGATAGTGAGCCTGTAGATCAGAAGGAATACCGTAGCATGATTGGCTCGCTCTTGTACCTCACTGCCTCGAGGCCATTCATACACTTCATCGTGTGTCTGTGCACTCGATTTTAGGCCTCTCCTCATGCCTCTCATCGTCAGGCGGTGAAGCGCATCTTTAGGTACCTTCGAGCTACTCTAGACTATAGTATCTGGTACTCTTTTTTTCTTGTCTTTCCCTAAGAGGATACTCCGACACAGAATTCGTTGACTGTAGGATAGATATGAAGAGCACTTCTGGCACTTGCCAATTCATTAGCACTTCTCTTGTCTCTTGGTCTTTTAGGAAGCAGTCCAGTGTTGCACAGTCCATTGCAGAGGCCGAGTATATTGCAGCTGTTAGTTGCTGTAGTTAGGTGCTTTGGATGGTTTCGACCATGCGGGACTTTGGGTTAGCCATAGATAGTATTTCTCTTTTCTGTGATAACACTTCTACCATTAGCATTACTAAGAACCCAGTGCAGCACTCTAGGACCAAGCACATAGATATCTGATATCATTTCCTTAAAGACCATATGGAGAAGGGTGACATAGTGCTTCAGTTTTTGTAGTGACCACCAGTTGGTTGATATTTTCACCAAGCTTTTAGATAGCTCGAGGTTCATGGACTTGCGGGGAGAGCTTGGGGTGGTCTGTCCCTATGGTATAATCTTAGGGGGAGTATCATGCACTTTCTGTATTATACCGTTCATATGCTTCTTTGTCTTTCTGTTGTACTTTGTTCGTTGGGTGCATTTGGGTTAGTCTTTCTAGCGTAGACTAGAGTGGTTCTCATTCTTAGATGGTTAGACTTCTTTCTCTCATCTTGTAATTCTAGGATGTTGCTTATTAGTTGCTTTTCTTCTCACTAGGTTGAGTCACTCACTTCTTTTAGGTCTAGCAGTGGTTGGGCCCCCTTGGGTAGATAGAGAACGTGTTCACTCCCTTGTATTTTACATGACTAGCGGATAGTCCTAGAGTCATATGGGGTAGATGAAAGCAAATATGAGTCATAGTATTCTTACTATCTTGTCTATGCTTTAAGGACTGCCATGATAGCTCTTTTAAATGTGAAAAACTTGAACTAAATCATGTCATGCTTCCTATTATGATTCATGCCATGTCAAATCAGATAAGTTGAGTTTTGAACTTAGATTGAGCTATGCTAGTTTTTTTATTGAAACATGAGTTATTATTAACTCTTTTTTCTCGAACTAAGTCAAAAAAAAGCAAAATGGTCTCTTTTGTGCGAAAAACTGACCTTACCAATTCTTTCTCATAAGACGGCTTGCCATTGCACTAGGCATGAACTCAGGGGGAGTTTTGGTTGACCAAGATCACTTCCTTAAGTGTCCTGCTTTGAGTAGTCACATAAGGCTTGAGATCTAACTTATGGCCACGAAAACAAGATTTCGTGAAAAATGGTTGAGGCTTAGCAAAAACCAAATGAATTCAAGATTTACCAAATATGCTAAATTTGCTCAATTACAAATATTATCAAGTGCTTGAACAAAATATTTCAATTTTGAACTTGTATCAATCTAAGTTGACTCAATTATAGCTTCTCGGCTCTATTTAGCATGTTGACATGACTTGGCTCATTTCTGGATAAATTAACATGCTAAAAATCTATTTAATTTTAGCATCATTGCTTATTTAGCTTGAACTTGGCTATATATGTTTTGGTATGATTTAGATAGCACTTTCATTTTTTTATATCTTGGTGTAATACTTAGAAAGTTATTTTAGATAATTTTCATGGCTCCTAATGATCAAAATGAACAAAATACAGCCACTTCATTTTTTCATGCTCTATCTCCTTCCATGCATCTTGATGACTCCATTGTCAAAGGAGGAGAAAGATTGGTAAAAATACATACCTAGAGCATGATTTGGGTTTTATACAAAATTTTTCGATTTAGGAGCTTTTGATCTCATCTCACTATAATCAAGGTTAAATTGAACAATTGTCCTTTCATGTGGACCTAAAGTGAAATTTCCTGATTCATTTGGTGGATTTGAAGCCTTTTGTAGAAAATTTGTTATTTTCGGTGGCTTCACTCTATTTCTGTTTCATACGGTCATTTTTAGTCATTTCATTCTTCTTGTGACCATTTTGGAGCTCTCTTTGCAAAATTCTTCTTCTAAAACCACTTCCAATTTGTATTTTTAAGTATTTTCAATGTGTTCAGTAAGGGGGAGATTGAAGGACCGTGTGAGAAGGTGCAAATTAGTGTTATGATGAACCATTACAATTTTTGTGGAGTGGTCAAGTGAGTGTGCAAAGATCGTTTTTTGTCTGGATTGGTTTGGGCAGAATTTGTGGATTTTGGCATTTGAGTCTTGGATTGAGTTAGGATGATCTGGGTCATTGGATTAAGGTTGCATGATGCATGTCTTGGCTAATGTAGGTCAAGTTGTGAAGAACTTATGCCTGAAAGTAATTTATTTGTCTTTAGATGTGCAGGGTTGCTTGGACTCAACCGTAGTCAACGGCGAGGATCGGGGCTAGGCACAGAGAGGAGATAAGGCCCAGAATGATTGAGGATGCTGAGTGAAATGGTGAGCTCAAGTATGGCACGAGAAAGACAGGAAATGTTAAAGATGAGTTCGAACGGCGGGATGGCGCCATGTAGCTTGCACGGGCCAAGTGAGCCGTGGTTCGGTGGAACCGAGATGGGAGAGACTTGGCGACATGTGGCAAGCTAGCGGTGTACCTACACGTGGCAAGCTAGTGGTGTGCCCTACACGTGGCAAACATGGTGACTTCTTATAGTGGTTGGTGATGAGCAAGTTAATAAAGGGTATTTTGGTAGTTTGACCAAAATATCAAAAACCTTCTTGATCAAAACCGCGGAGTATAGGTGATACGTCAGAGAGTGGTTTAGGTCAAGGTGGAGTTGGTTGGATCAAGGCTAAAGGATTTAGCGGATGCACACTTATGCACTTTGAAAAGCGTGCATAAGTGAATTTGTGTAAAATCCATGTGTGGGGTTAACGGGTTTTCCCCATTGTAATAGTGGATAGGATCCATTAAGAGATGTAGGTGGCTAGTTGCCCACCTATAAAAGGGGTTGGGATAGAGACATGTGTTGTGACCCATCCAACCCATCTTTCATGTGTTCTCTTTTTAGGGTTAGGATTTGAGAGTAGAGCACATGGTGTGCTCTTTGTCCTCCAAGGTGGAGTGACTATAAAACTTTCTATCTCAAGTAAGCAATTTATCAATCTTTGCGTATTTCATGGATCCATCTTCGTTTTGATTGATTTGCCCTTGATTTGGCCTCAAAGTGTAATGTCTTGATCCGAGGGTTTTTTAGTTGATTTCTTTGGTAATCTACCTTACTATGATATGTATGAATATATCTAGATCTATCTTGGTCATCATCCACCACGAGCAAGTTGTATTCGTCGATTTCGATTTTGACTCAATTTTGAAGAATCTTCCAACAAACTGAAAAAGTTCTCAACTTTGGCCATGATTCTCATGATAGTATGTTGGAATAGGTTCACAATACCCTAGAGAAGATCCCTGCAAAGTTTCACATCATTTGGATCTCCGGATCAAAAGTTACATCTATTTTTCATTTTGAAAACTCTGCTGAAAACCCTCTATTCATTGTCAATTCCCTAATTTTCGACCACGTTCAGACTTTCGACCATGTTTGCTCTTTTCGACCACGTTGGGTTCTCAACCGCTCACTGGTCGTCGACCACACCGATCGGATTTCGACTTCAGTCGAACACCGAGTTTGCAATCGCTCTTAGGCCATCGACCACATTGGTTTCGATCACTCATTGGTTGTAAACTATCTTGGTTATCTTCTGAACAGTTTCAACCACGATGGTTTTTGACCACTCTCTAGTTGTTGACAACTCAAGTCGAATTTTGACCACATTGTAGTTGAAGTTCGATCAAGTAGTCGAAATTCTAACCACGGTGTTTCTCTGATTAGTTTGTGCTCAGCTTTGTGCGTCTTTCGACCACGTAGTCGGTTTCTACCACGCAGTCGACTTTCAACCACTTTGTCAACTTCCGACCACGTAGTCGACTTCCAACCACGTAGTCGAATTTTAACCACGTTGTTTTCCTTACTTGTTTTGCTCAGCTCTGAGGGTCTTTGGTTTTCCAGTGAAGTTGCTATCCTAAGTTTCATAACTTTGTAGCTATCGGAGTAAGAGATAAGTGAATACTTGGGGAAAATTTTTTAAGGCACTATTTATCCCTCTCTATTGTCTATCCGGTTCTACAAAGTTGCATGCATCAAGCACCAAACACATAACTCCAAAAAAAAGGGGGGACTTAACCAATCGAGCAAATGGTAAGGAACAAAACGAATCAACTCAGACTTGTGAAGGAGGTCCCGCACGCGTGAAGGAGGAAGGTGCCGACGACTAACGGCGCCGAGGTTCCAGGAACGCATTGCGCGTGCGGAGGAAGGAGCTGTTCGACGATGTGCTCGCGGAGGCGCACGAGGAGGAGGAGGATGGCTGCGAGGTTTCATGCGCGCGGGGTTGAGGAAGGAGCTGACGACGAGCGCACGCCTATGATGCACGGACACGGATACGCCGACACGATACGACACGACACCGACACGGGAATTCGCCGTTTTCCCAAAAATACCGATACGGCGATACGGCTATATATATTTAAATAATAAATAAATTATATATATATATATATATATATATATATATATGTGTGTGTGTGTGTGTGTGTGTGTGTGTGTGTGTGTGTGTATTATTTTCTATGTTTCCACATGCTTATTGTAAACTTGTAATTTGTAAAGTGTAATTTCCTCTCTAGCACTAGAATTAGCGGCTTCCATTTTTCTAGAATGATGAAACAAGCAATCAAGCACAAGTTTGCTAAATGCCTAAATATATATTGCTGGCTTTCTGCAGTCTGCATCTCAACCCTAAATGCTAAAACAGAGAAGCGGGGAGATAATAACTCGGTGGAGCGGGGATGTCGGCGGCGCGCGAGGGAAAGTCGGCGGTGCGCGGGAGAAAGCCGACGGGCGGCGACACATGGGAGAAAGCCGACGGGCGGCGGCGAGGTGCGGGAGCCGACGGGAGTGGGCGGTGGCGAGGTGCGGGAGCCAGCGGGACCGGGTGGCGGCGAGATGCGGGAGCCGGCGGGAGCGGATGGCGGCGCGAGCGGCCAATGCGAAGAAGCGGAGAAGTGTGAGCGTGCGAGCGCGATGGGAATGAGGTGCTCGATATCCTAGGCGGGAGGTTAGAGTTAGGGCAACGCCCGTGTGTGCGTTATGGGCCGGCGGCCGACCGTGTCCTGGGCCAATCCTGGGCCGGCTGTGTCCATGCCGTGTCCGACTCGTATATTTAGTGTGTTCGACACGTGTCGAGAATTTTAATAATTAAAATTAATTCTTAAATCGGCCGATACGTCACCGACACGTGTCCAAGACGTGTCTGTGTCGTATCCGTGTCCGACATACGACAGTTTTGAGGCGTGTCCGTGCTACATAGGCGCACGCGATAGTGTTTGTCACGCGAGACAGCTGCACACTGATCAGGGTCATTCAACTAGAAGACGATGATCCTACGGCCAGATGATATCCTGTCGGAATTGATTTCTAGTTTCTACTTGCAAGCGTGCACGTCATGGCTGTATTATGTAGAGAGAGAAAAACCATATTTCCACAATTGCACATATCTGGATGGTGATAGCGTCAGTTGACAGATTTGGTTGACGAATTTGGTGCAAAAGAGTCCCGTTCAAAATATTGTTTAGAGAGGCACATTTTGCCACTGCGCTACACTACGAGACATGGGGCAGAACTATGCATGGAAGAATCCTGAATAGAGGCAAAGATTTTCGTCAAGAAGCACCGCGAGCCATCTGTTAGAGTGATCTCAGGGCTTTGGCCCAACGGCCAAAGCCCAACCCTTGATCGCGCCCTGATCGGGGGCGCCCAGCCCGTTTGGCTGGTGGGCCCCTGTCGCCAGCGCTATAAATACAGAGGTGGGGGCCGGGCGGCACGCATCACGAGGTTGACCGCGCCGCCGTCACCCCACCGACAAACCCTAAACCCGATCTGTTGAGGGGGCGCTGAGCCGTCGGATCGCATCGGGCGGCTGAGATCGAGCCAACGCCGCGGCGACTTTCGCCCAGCGGCGGCGAAATCCCGCCAGCCCAGTTGTTGCGCGAGATCGCGCGCCGCGAGGCGAGAGCCGTCGGATGCGAATCCGACGGCCGACGGCGCGGGCGACGCGGTGTCCGCGCGCGCGCGCGCTGCGTGAGGAGCGCGCGCAGCGCAGGCGCGCGCGCGTGAGGCCGAGAGCGCGCGCGCGACGAGAGACGGCCGAGCAGGCCGCCGTGGGCGCGGGCGCGTCGCGTCGCGCGCAGCGGAGAGCTGGCTGGTGGGCGCGGACGCGAGGAGCAGCCGAATGGCGTTATGAACAATAAAATCTGAATTTTGGATTTAATGTTTTGAAGCATTTTTGATGAATTTCAATGAAATTTGCACCAATATCTCGTAATTTTGCACCAACGTGTTAATTTTTCCAGAGATTGATGTTTACAATATAATGCTTCGAATATTGAATTATTTTTAAATAATTACAGTTTCATTGCAAAAGTTAATATTGATGATTTTTCATTATTAAATTCGAACCAACGGAGAATTTAATTTTGAAAAAAATAGATAAAATTCAGAGATTTATGATATCGTTATTTTCGACCAACGTTGTTAATATCGTATTATAAATTTTTAATGTTGATTTCATGCATTATTTCTATTTCGCCCAACGGTGATGTAGATTTAATGTATGATAGAATTATTTTTGAATTGTATGTCGATTTTTGACCAACGTTGGAAATAAGGCATATGATTTTGATGTTACGTTCTCACCGTATTTGAAATATTTTTTCAGGAGGATACAACTTAATGAGTTGTATTAGAGAAATCCCACTCTCAAAGGTGATAATTATGGAGAGTGGAAGAAAAGTTAGATTTAGCTTTTATCTTGGCCGAGGTGGACTGGTCTTCACTACAAGACGTCCCACCGAGCCTTTGGCGCGGTGAGGGAACAGAATGAGGATGACACCGCATGGCGAGAAAAGACAGAGGATCATGCTCCTTACGGATGTCTTATGATCTTGATCATAAGAATGGACCACACCAACAAGAAATGTATGGCTGTGATAAAGAACACAATTGAGCTCGCTATTCGGGCTCAATTGCAGAGTGTGACATGTCCATCGAATACCTTGATAAAATAAAGAGTCAGTTCACTGGCTCTTCAAAGACTTATGCTACACAGCTGATTAAGCAGATGGTAACAGAGAGGTATTCTAGCGGTGGCAATGGCATAAGAGAGCACATTCTTAGAATGAGCAACTTGGCATCTAAACTGAAACCGATGGATTTGGCTCTCAAGGATGAGTTCCTCATTCATTTGGTTTTTGCTTCTTTGCCAAAAGAGTTTGACACTTTTGTTGTCAACTATAATATGCAGCCCGAGAAATGGGACATGGAAAAGTGCATAGCCATGTGCGTGCAAGAGGAGGAAAGAATCAAAACCTCACATGGTGGTTCTATCAACTTTGTGAGGGAAAACAAGAAAAAGAATTATAACAGTAACCCTTTCTCAAAGAACAAGGGCAAAGCCTCAGACATCAGCCTCAACAGAACAAATTTGTTGAGACAAAGACCAGTGCCTTTCATTGCAAGAAGACAGACACTACAAGAAGGATTGTCCTGACTATTTAAAGATGATAATGGCTAAGAAAGGTGAGAACATTATTACCTTTATTAATGAATGCCTGTATGTGAAATATTCGAAATCCACTTGGTGGATTGACTCAGGAGCAACTGTTCATGTTGCTAATTCTTTACAGGGATTCCGTTCGACGAGGACTACGCAAAGAAAAGAAAGATGCGTTAAAGTCGCAAATGGAGTCGAAGCTGAAGTTGAAGCCGTTGGCGATCTTTCATTAGAATTAGCTAATGGCTCCACTCTTCTACTTAGAGATGTCCTTTTTGTACCCTCTTTACAGAGGAATTTGATTAGTGTGTCAAATTTGGACAAAGATGGTTATGATTGCAATTTTGGAAATGGCAAGTGCGAAATAATGTTTAATAAAGAATGTGTTGGTATTGCCATATTGCAGAATGAGCTTTATTTGTTATCATTGTGTGATGATGTGAATGTCGATGCGATAATGAGAACGTTGCGTGTAGAAAGTGATTGAATCTCGTCTACGAATGTAAACAGAAAACGAAAGAGAACTCTAGATGAGTCGTCGAAATTATGGCACTGTCGTTTAGGCCATATTTCGAGGGGGAGAATAGAAAGACTAGTAAAGAATGATATTCTTCCTCCATTAGAGTTCTCAGACTTAGAACAATGCAGAGAATGCATTAAAGGAAAATATGTAAAGAAAATAAAGAAAGACGCTAAAAGAAGCACAGGAGTTCTACAAATTATTCACACAGATATTTGTGGTCCTTTTCCTGTGAAAAGTGTGGATGGATATGACTCGTTCATAACATTCACAGATGATTACTCCCGTTATGGATATATTTATCCAATCAAAGAAAGAAATGAAGCCTTGGATAAATTCAAGATATTTAAGGCTGAAATTGAAAACCAACACGATTTAAAGATTAAGATAGTCCGATCTGATCGTGGGGGGGAGTACTACGGTCGACATACCCCATATGGACAAGTTCCTGGACCTTTTGCGAGGTTTTTACAGGAAAATGGAATAGTGGCCCAGTATTCTATGCCGGGCGAACCTCAGCAAAATGGAGTAGCTGAAAGACGCAACCGTACCCGATGGATATGGTGCGAAGCATGATGAGCTACTCCACACTCCCATTGAGTTTATGGATGGAGGCGTTGAAAACCGCCATTCATATTCTCAACAGAGTGCCTAGTAAGTCGGTGCCCAAAACACCGTACGAGTTGTGGACAGGAAGAGTTCCCTCACTAAAGCACTTACGTGTGTGGGGAGTCTCACTGAGGCTAAAGTATTTAACCCAAACCTTGGGAAACTTGATCCCAAAACAGTAAGTTGCCATTTCATTGGCTACCCTGAAAAGTCAAAAGGTTATCGTTTCTACTGTCCAGACAGATACACAAAGTTTGTAGAAACGAGACACGCTGTCTTCTTAGAGGATGAAATGATGAGGGGAGCATGGTAGCTCGTGAGATTGACCTTGAAGAGAAGCGGTGTATGCGCCCACTCCGATGATTCAAGAGCCATTCTTCACACTACCTCATCGTCGCTGCACCGACGGTGCAAGACAACGTGGTGCCAAGACTGTTATTGTTCCTCCCGTGGCAACAATGAATGAGAATGAAGAACCTGTTCTTCAGATCATATAGAACCTATTGCCACAGATGAGGGGAGCAACAAAGACCTCAAACAAGAGATGTACCAAATGAGGAGGCCCTGAGGAGGTCTCAAAGAGTAAGAAGATCAGCTATTTCTAATGATTATCAGATTTATCATACAGAGGAATTTCAAATGGAGGATGATCCCACCTCATTTGAAGAAGCCATGAGAAGCGAAAATTCCTCAAAATGGCTTGAGGCCATGGAAGAGGAGATGAGGTCCATGAAGACTAATAAAGTGCGGGACTTGGAAATTATTCCTAAAGGAGCCAAAACAAGAGGGTAAATGGGTCTACAAGACTAAACATGACTCCCAAGGAATGTAGAAAGACATAAAGCGCGACTTGTGGCAAAAGGCTTTACGCAAAGAGAAGGGATTGATTACAATGAGACCTTTTCTCGGTTTCATGTAAAGATTCTTTCAGAATCATAATGGCATTAGTAGCACATTATGATTTAGAGTTACATCGATGGATGTAAAGACGGCATTTCTTAATGGGGATTTGGAGGAAAATGTTTACATGGCACAACCGAAAGGTTTTGTCGTGGAAGGAAATGAAAGAATGGGATGCCGCCTAAAGAAATCGATTTATGGGTTAAAGCAAGCTTCAAGACAGTGGTATTTGAAGTTTGACAGTACAATAAGAAAATTTGGGTTTAAAGAGAATGTAGAGGACAACTGTGTTTATGCAAAGTTTAAAGATGGAAAGTTTATCTTCCTAATCCTGTATGTGGATGATATCCTCATCGGCTAGTAGTGATGTCATCACTCATCGAGACAAAGAAGTTTTGTCCTCAAACTTTGATATGAAAGATCTTGGTGAAGCTTCGTTCGCTTTAGGATCGAAATTCACCGGGATAGAAACAAAGGGGTATTGGGACTGTCACAAAAGGCATACATAGAGAAAGTCTTAAAGAAATTTGGTATGCATAAATGTAGTCCATCACCTGCACCTATAGTCAAGGGCGACAGATATGGGGAATTTCAATGCCCTAGGAACCAGTATGAGATCGATCAAATGAAAGCGGTTCCATATGCTTCAGTTGTCGGAAGCTTACAGTATGCTCAAGTGTGCACACGCCCGACTTAGCATTTGTTACTGGGTTATTTGGCGATTCAGAGCAATCTCGGAATAGAACATTGAAATTGATAAAGAAAGTCTTGCGTTATTTGCAAGGAACAAAAGGCCTCATGATGACATACGAAGATCGATTCACTCCATATAGTGGGGTATACATATTCGATTTTGCGGAGATGATAGAAAGTCTACATCCGGATATGTGTTCACTCGCTAAAGGAGCTATATCGTGGAAAAGCTCAAAACAAACCGTCACTACATCGCCCACAATGTATGCCGAGTTTGTAGCATGTTATGAGGCTACGGGCGGTGAACTGCTAAAGAAGTTCATACCCGGTTTAAAAGTGGTTGACGACATCAATAGACCACTTAAGTTGTACTGCGATAACGAACCCGCAGTAACGTATGCCCACAACAATAAGTCAAGTGGTGCTGCCAAACACATTGACATAAAGTACTATGTTGTGAAAGATAAAGTTCGGGATCAAATTATAAGTCTTGAGCACATAAGTACCGCAAAGATGTTAGCGGATCCGCTTACCAAAGGCTTACCACCCAACGTGTTCAGAGAACATGTAGCCGGCATGGGTTTAAGGGAAAGCCTATGAATCCTGGACTAAAAGATGGCCCAAAGTTTAAAGTAACTGTTTCAGAACAGAGAGGTGTATTGTAACTGTTGAATCTATCGGCGATTGACCGTGACGATGAGACATGTTCTATGCACTAATCTGTGATGGAATGTGTAAAGTCAAAAGTAATTAAAGATAAAGTATAGACTGAGATCAAGGGGGAGAATGTTAGAGTGATCTCGTGGCTTTGGCCCAACGCCAAAGCCCAACCCTTGATCGCGCCGATCGGGGCGCCACCCGTTTGGTGGTGGGCCCTCGCCGCCGCCGCTTATAAATACAGAGGTGGGGCGGGCGGCACGCATCACGAGGTTGACGCGCCGCCGTCACCCCACCGACAAACCCTAAACCCGATCTGTTGAGGGGGCGCTGAGCCGACGGGAAGTCACCACCGGCCAGGGAGATCGTCGCCACCGCGAGACGCCACCGCCGCTCCTCTTCCCCGACCGTCGCTGCCCGTGCGCAGAGCTTCACCGACGAACCTCGATGGTCGGATCTTCATCCTCTACACCGGAAGGTTGGTACCTCTCTCTCTCCCTCTCGGATTACCTCAAGAACCCTAGAGAAAGGATAGCCCGCTAGATCTAATCTAGGGACCCTAAAGAACCTAGTACTAATACCATCTACATGCATGCTTGTTTCTTGGAAAGAAAATTTGGTAACGGTACTGACGTATGTTGTTCTATCTGTGTGAGTGCTGCTTAGATAGGTCCCGCAAGCTTGGCGAGGATTAATATCTTCTATGAGATTATAAGAAAGATGTACATGCGCACAAACACACCACCACACACAACACACGCACATACATCAGTGCACCCTCACACATGCCTCAAATTGCATGGGTCAGAGATAAATCTATGACCTTATGCACACGCTTGCCCTGTAAGGACTAATATAGTGTTGTGATAATTAACATGAGTTAGTCCACCTTGTTAATCTATTGCAAAAAAAAAACTCATTGTAGTTGACCTTTTGATTGAAAAATGTAATCATTTTGAATAATTAAGTACATGTCGACAATGATCCACGCCAATGCATGAACACAAATATATACAAATGGATTTTGTAGATTTAGTCACTTAGTACAACAATAAGCACTAAAAAGTCATAGGCATACATAGTAATGTAATTTGGAAGACCTGTTTTATGCTTGGATATTTCTTGCAATCCGATTGCCAAACGTAAACGTACTTGTTGGAGGGTACTTAAGTTATAAGGTAGGACAGCCAGGTATCAACTTAGGATGGAAGGCTAAATAAGTAATTGCAACATCCGTTGAAGTTGCATTAAGTAGTTAATGGTAAAATTGGGAAAACCCTAGTACAGGCAGTTGTCCCTCTCGTCGCCGTCCTTCATCTTGACGGTGGAAGGACTCTTCCATGGTAAAGGTTGAATATGAAAAATTAAGCATCAAAGCCCCTCAACAGCGAAATGTCCAAGTGAAGTAGCATGGGTGGAAAAAGATAAAGCGTTTTTTGCATACACATTAATAGCTGATTGCAGCACGACAAATTGTTGAGAGACTAGATGACTCAGTATAAAATTTAGCAAACTAGATTAAAACTAAGTAACTCAGTATAAAATTTAGTAAATTAGATTAAAACTAAGTAAATATATACAATTTATGTTGTTTCACTGAGTACTCGGTAAATACTACTGCATAAAAGATAATCACAGATGGTTCAAAAACGTCATCACAGACGGTAATTAACAACACAAACGATTTTTAAAAATAACCGTCTGTGTTGTGTATGTATTACAGACAATTTTCACATATAACCGTCTGTAATGTATACTTATTACAAACGGTTTTTAAATATAACCATCTGTGATATGTACATAACACAAACGACTAATAAAACAAACCATCTGTGATGTATTATCACAAACGGTTTTAAAAAAAATTGTCTGTGATATTACTAATCACCATTTCTGGTTTTCTAAATCTTTCTCATTTACTAGAAGTAGTAGATATATATTTCATGGTAACACTAAAATATGTAGTCTTGCACACCCAATAATTTAAATGAGTTAGAGAAAAAGTCATATCCCATATTACACTTGTCTTCAAAGGGCATAAAGCAAACGACACATTGGATCCAGTTTGTCATTTGAGTCATGTCCTTTGAAGCCCAAGTGTGATATAGGATTTGACTTTGTCTCTAGCTAGCTCCTCATATCACCCTTCAGCTTCAAATGGTATGAAGCAAATTACACACTGGATCTAGTGTGTCATTTGCTTTATGCCCTTTGAAGTATAAGTGTGATATAGAATCTGACTTTGTCTCTAGCTCATTTATGTTATGGGGTGTATAAGACTACGTATGTTAGTGTTATCATGAAATATATATGTATCGCTTCTAGTGCATAGGGAAGATAGGAAAAACTAAGATGGTGATTAGTAATGGTAACAGGTGGAGTTTGATCAAAGTTTGTCCATGACAACCATTTGTGAGTTGGTGACATTTGAAGTATAAAAAATAATTTTACACAACACACACCAAATATATCTCACAGAATAAAGAATGAATTAATATAGTTGGTGTGTATTATTTAAAATTATTTTTTCTACTTCAGATATCACTAACTTGTTAGGATTGTAAAATTGTGAACCTTGGCGGGTGGGAGGCCATCTGGCGGCCGGGTGGGTGATGGCATAACTCATTTTTATTCCATTCCTCAGATGATAGCGATATCAAACATAACATATTTTGCATAGCTAAAAAAATCAAGTGCAACTTTATTTAATTATAATCGTGTAAGATATTGACTTGAGATCTATATATGACTCATCTTTAATTTAAGGAATAAATGCTTAAGAGCATTAGTAATTCATCTTCGGGGTATTGACATCAATAGGGTATAATTGAAACTTAAGCCCAGGCATTCATCCTCAGGATATGTAACAATGGTGATACATTGTTCATTTCAATATCATAAACAAGAAAGAAGAATGTTACATACGGCGTGCTCGGGGAGGAGGCACGCCGAGGAGGAGGCGACGTGCTTGGGGAAGAGGCGGCATGCTCGGGGAGGAGAAGGTGGCGTGATTGGGGTGGAGGTGCACCGAGGAGGAGATAGCGTGCTCGGGGAGGAGAAGGCGCGATGGGGAGGTGGCACCATGCTCAGGGAGGAGGAGGGGGCACGATGAGGAGGCAGTGCCGTGCTTGGGGAGGAGGCGCAACAAGGAGATGGTGCTGTGCTCAGGGAGAAGGAGGCATGACGAGGAGGTGGCCAGCTTGAGGGAGAAGGCACACCGGGGAGGAGGCAGCGTGCTCCAGGAGCTAACGCACCAAGGAGGAGGCGATGGCTCGTGCTCGAGGAGGAGGCAGTAGCTCATGATCGGGAGAGAGTTAAGAGATATATTAAGATTTTGAGTGGGGGCGCAGACAAACCCTAGAGTGATTCGAATACAAATAGGTTGGACATAGCACGGACGGTTCTAAATTATACCATATGTGATAATACATCACAGACAATTCTACTTTAGAACCAACTATAATAAATATACATCACAATCGATTCTAACATAGAACTGTCTGTGATAATACACATCCCAGACGGTTATAAATTAGAATCATCTGTGATAATAAACATCACAAATGGTTCTAAATTCATTCTCATGTCATAAATACAAATTCACATATATTTGACACATTCTCATATATATAAATGCAAATTTACATATATATGACACATTCTCATATACATAAATGCAAATACAAATTCAAATATACATGACACATTTGGTAATTATACCAATCGATACTATTCACATATATAGAAGACAGTAAATACAAATTCATCCTGGTTTTTTTATTTTTGTATTTACATATAGCCAAACAACGTGGCCAGTTGCTTCTTACAAAGATTAAAAAAGTAAAAAACCTATGCCAGTCACTTCTTACAAAGATCAAAGTTTTTCTAGTGGCGGAGGTAGCATGCTATCTCCATCTTTAAAGCTTCATAGGTGACGTTGTCGGCATCGGATGGTTCAGGATCATCAGTGAATGAAGCCCAAAATGTATCCACTCGCTGACACGCTCATTTGAGTGTCTCCCAAACACCCTCCAACTAATGAATCAAGTTGAATTGCGCCCATAGGCTCTCTTCCCTTACTTTAGAGGTCTCTGCAAGGTTGACTTGGTTGCCCGCCACCTCGACTAAGCACTCCATGCGACGGCATGCCTCTTAGAGACATGCAACATCATTGTGGAGGACCACATTGATGGTGAGGTTAGCTCACTGAAAGTGGGAGACCAATTGAAAGATGTGTCGGAGAAGGATGTCAAGACGACGGAAGGTTGTCATCACCTTCTTTGGCAAATCCTTAGACATAGGAGGGAGGACACTATTAGAACAGTGTCCTTTCGCATCATCTACCAGCGTAGGATCGGCGAGATGCTCATACAGGATGGCCATCAATGCCGGGGGTAAGGAAGAGGGCGCCAGAGCCAATTTTTTGTGCCTAAGAGTAGGTAATATGTGTATCAGCAATGTGTAGATTCATCTTTGGTACATGGCAGCTGATCATTTTTATAAATTCAGTGCATGAGATGAAGAGACACATCGGGGAGCCGAAACAATCAGAGACAGATCGGGGAGATGAAGCGATCAGAGACACATCAGGGAGATGAAGCGCACCATTCATTCAAAGATACATCACAAATGTATTGTATAAATAACCGTCTGTGGTAATATCACAGACAGTTCTAACTAAACATTGATGGTGATATCTACAATTATCACAGATGGTTTGTGTTTAATAACTGTCTATGAACTATCATAGGTGGTTATTAACAAGAATTGTTTGTGATAATTGCATAGCACATACTGTTCTAGCCATCGCTAGTAATACAGACGCTCATGCTTGTAAAATCGTTTGTGATAATTATAACACAGACGGTTCCCCATGAACTATCTGTAATGAGACATCCAGTATAGCCTATTTTATAGTAGTGAAATTATCTCCAAACTAAGTAACTTAATGGAATTTACATACCTTTATTATTATCTACAGTAGTATGGGGGTGATGAAGTGCACATAGAAGGCTTATTAAATCTTTAGTATTGAATAAGACCATCCTCAAGAGTAGTACCACCCGAATACACAATTAGGGTGGTAAACGAGTCGAGCTCGAGCCGAGCCTAGCCGCTCGGTACAGGCTTGAGCCAAGCGTGAGTAAACCTAAGTTGGCAGTGGAGCTTTGAACTAGGCTTGAGCTCAGGCTCAGGCTTGGATGAGGCTTGAGCTCTCGAGCTCACCAAGGCTTGGTAACATAGGAGAGGCAACTGCCGATGGGGAGTATGAGTGCGTCAGAGAGTAGGAGAAGAGGTGATGGGCGGGCGGGTGGGAGGAGAAGTGGCCAGGGAGGTAGGGTGGTGGGAGGAGAGGTGGTTGGGAGGGAGAGAGGGGAGATGGATGAGGAAAAGAGAGGATCGAGCTAACCTGTACTACCACTATGGCCATTACTGGCACTACTGTCGTCACCATCACAGCAGCTACCGCTATCACCTACCCTCTTCCGTCGCCACTATCATCACTACTGCTAATAGGGCTGTAAACGAGCCGAGCTCAAGCGAGCTTGGTCTTCCAGGCTCAATCTTGGTAGAAGCTCGAGCCGAGCTAGGGTTGGGGTCCGGGCCTAGACTTAGGCTCGAGCTCGGCTCGGCCTAAGCTCGAGTAGGCTCGAGCTCAGCTCGTTGAAGCTCAAATGCAATTAAAATAATTTATTATGCACTATTTTTCAATAATAAGAAAATTTTGAGTTTGAGTTCGGCTCTAGTAAGCTCGATAACAGTCAAAATAATTCAAACATACACTAATTTTCAACAATAAGAAAAGCTCGAGCTCAAGCTCGAGTTTAGCTTTAGTAAGCTCGGTAAGAGTTAATATATATCACTATTTAAACTTGAATTGAGGCTCGCGAACTATTCAAGCTTGGCTCGGTAAAGCTCGTGAGCTCGAGATCAAGCTCGAGTTCGCACGGCTCATTTAAAGTTTGAGCCAAGCTCAAATGAAGCCTAAAACGAATCGAACTTGAGTAGTTTGCGAGCTTCAAGCTTTTTTACAGCCTTAGCTGCTAAGCTATTTGTTGAAATTAATCTTGTCATGTTGTATCCTTGAGTCTAAGTATGTATGCATGCGAGCATGTATGTGTTAGCTGTGCACGTGTGGTGATAGGATAGAGTCAATTAGTCATCAGAGTTAGTTCCATGGATAGTTGCATGAGTTGAGTTTGTTGGGTTATTTGTTGCTTCATGTGGTGTGGAGGCGTGGCGTAGCGTTGGATGGAGTGAACATGCAGGGCATGGTGTGTGATGTCCTGAATAATAAATTTGCCAAAAATCTAGAAAATCCATGTCGTCTTTGATCCATGAACCTTAGCCACAAACTTGGTCCATAGCCTATGGCCCACATGTCAGTGACTAAACATTTTTCTTTTAGAAAAATAATTCTGCCAAAAATCCAAAACCTTGCTGACATAAGAAATCTAATTTGCTTTACAAAAATAAATCTAGAAAATCCAAAAATGCCAGAACAATCTTTCTTTCCCTTTTTCCTACATTCAAATTATCTACTGAGAGTCCGTTCCTCTCCATACGAAGTTTGATTGACGTGATTATTATTCCTAAATTAATCTAAAATTGAGCTCTATCTTTTAGTTCTAGTTTTGTTGTTTTTGGATTTTATTTGGATTTAATTATGTTCCGTTCGCTTTCTCTCTCGTTAGATAACATATTTGAAGGAGCAGAAGCAGGATTTGAAGGCTAAGAAGTGGTAACTAAGCAAAGCTAAGGCAAATAATGACCTTTGATGATGTTGAATTTGTTGAATCTATTATTTTAAAACTAAGTATTATTATTTTATTTTAAATTATTCTATATTGCTAACTTATTACAAACCATTGTACTTAGTAGTTATCAACCAATTTTATTAAATCCCACTTTTGAGAATTTGAATGACATGATTCCATTGTTATCATACGATGGGTAACTATCTAGTGATGGAATAGTAGTATCCACTTGGATTGTACGTCTAGTATGCTTAGCCATGCTTATTGTTACATTGGGCTCATCATCACATGTTGATCAATTAATTAATTTTGACTTAATGAGATATTGAATCATGGTGGTTGACTATAATTATAAAATTTATGTACCATGACATGGGTAGTGTCATTGGTGTTGGTTAAACAAAATTATTTTTACTTGGGTGAGTGATCGTGAAGTAAAGGGAGAAGTGTGGTTAGCACTTTGGGATGTCGATGCCTCACTTGGGTAATGTCTAAGAACTTAACTTTATGCGCCATTGATCTGAGTCTTATCATACAATCACATGTCCAATATGGAATGGACCTGGCTAATTAATTTGTAATGTTTCAGCCTTGATTTTTTCATTGAGATGATGTTGATGGTTAGTTCATTTTTTAGTAATATTTCACGTGGTACAAGAGAGGGCTTTTCTAACTGGGTGATTAGCCTACTAGGCAGCGAAACCTTAGGGGGTGAAATCAGTTTTGGATTGAACATTGTAAAAGCTTTGTCATAATCTCTCCACCGCACACCAAAGGAAGTGTGCTAATCATGTGATAATATGAGATGGTCATGTCTTATGGGTAAAGTTGTGTAATCTCTGCAGAGTGTAAAACTATTCGAATAGCAATGTCTCAATTATGGACAATGCTTAGTGATTTTACACGAGGGGTAGAATTTCATAAAACCTTAGTTGGGAGGTGAATGATCAGTTTCACTTGTGGTTTATTCAACTCCTTTGACTTATTTACTTATTAATCATTTTAAAAGTGTGCCTTCAATCTATTTATTGTATTTACCTTAAATTATCGCTTTCTGCAAAAATAACCATTCAGCCTTCACTTGATATGCATTGCATCATTATATAATTTGAGTTTCATGAACACGATGATGTAGAATATGAGCAACATATGAATCAACTGAATTAGAAAGCTGCTACACTTCAGGCAGCTCGTCCCCCATCCAGATTTGTAGCATTCATGAGGACTAGACTGCCTACTTATTCTAGTTCATTAGATCATGGTCGATATTTCATATATGTTTTCACTATGTGGACTAGCGTGATCCTAGATTGGTGTAGAATACACAGAGTCCGAATTTGCACATTCGGGTCTCGATAGTTGGCATGACAATATTAAGGAGGAGAATGTTGGAATTAATCTTGTCATGTTGTATCCTTGAGTCTAAGTATGTATGCATGCGTGCATGTATGTGTTAGCAATGCACATGTGGTGATAGGATAGAGTTAATTAGTCATCAGAGTTAGTTCCATGGATGGTGGCATGAGTTGAGTATGTTGGGTTGTTTGTTGCTTCATGTGGTGTGGAGGTGTGGCATGGAGTTCGATGGAGTGAACATGTAGAGCATGGCGCATGAGGTCCTAAAGAATTGGCACACACGAGATGTGGAGTTAGCAATGGAATTGGTCAAGTAGTTAACAAGTGCAACACTAGGTCATTCTTGTATAAATAGTTGAAGTGTTGGCTGCAATATATGTAGCCAGCAAGGGCTATGAGGGCCTTTTTCGTGGCTACTATGGGATGGTTAAAGTGAGTCCAATCCCTCCCCCATGTGTGTGTATGTGTGTTTATCATATATGTGTGTGTTCTGTATTCATCTCTGTGAGAGACATTGAAAGAGATACATGAAGAGAGTGAGAAGGGAGATCTGAGAGTGATTTCCAAGAGAGATAGGAGTTGAGTGATTAAGCTCCAACACTGCCACTGTCACTGTCTCTAAGGCTCAGTCCTTACCTAGATGAATGAGGCCTTGGTCTAGATACTTGCGATAAAGGAGGCCTAGATCTGGATGGCAACAACGAAGGAGGCCCAGATCCTAAGGAGCGGGAGTGTAGGTTGTGGCTAGTGGGAAGTGGGAGTGCAGGTTGCAGCCTCATAGGAGGAGTGGCCAGAGGGAGTGGACACTTGGTTTGTGGAGAGTCTGGGCCGAAGGGGGAGATTTTGGGTTGGGCTGCACTTGGGCTAAGCCCTATCAAGCTCTTTGAGCTCGGCTTAGTAAAAGCTCAGGAGGCTGAGATTAGGCTAAAGCTTAGCTTGTTTGGAGCTTGGGCCAAGCTTGAATCAAGCTTGGGATGAGCCGAGCTTGAGTAGCTCACAAGCCTTGAGCTTTTCTTGTAGCCCTATATACAACTCTCATCTACCATGCCTAAAAGAAGAATATAATAGCATAGCAGTGCCAAAGACACCATGAATATGATGAACTTGGTGCATAAAGGTGTCTATCAAGACTATCCCTAGTGGATGCAGTTGTACTCCCATGCCTTTCTACCAACCAGCCAAGAGGCCATTCTCTACATTATATAATGTGACTTCTAAAGAAACAGAGCAATTAATTTATGATGTCAAGGTTGCTAACAAATCACTGTGCACTTGAATACGATAGTGTTCAATGGCTAAAGTTGATTACAAATTTGGGATGCAAACAAAAGTAAATGTAGGCCATGAGTAGGCTGGACACTCATGTCTATGTCATTTCTTCCCTAAAGCTGAATTACTTTGAAGGCAAAGTGTGCTATGAAATTGCCCAGCGTGTCTAGATTAGTGAGGTAGGTTCAAGGTTTGATATAAAAAGATAACAAAATCCTTATTTTGAGATCACTCACATGGAGTCCATCTCACGGACGCATCTCCCTCGCGTGATGTGTGCCTTCTGGGATGCGTACTCGATGCCGACACATGGCGCATCAGCGTTCTTTCTTCTTTCCTCTTGTTGGGATCCAAATATGCATACTGAGACCCTCTGTGTATACTGCACAAACCCATGATCATAATAGTCCACATAGTGAAAACATACATAAAATATCATTTCATACACACGATTAAGCAAGAAAGAAGCAAATATTATTAACTATCAGAGTAGTGACCTTAGGGTCAAAGTTTAAAATTAATGGCCTCAAAGGCTAAATATCTTGAATTAAATTATAGTAGAAGGAATAAAGTTATATGCCCACAGGAAATCAACTGGGGTAGTGTGACCTAGTTCTCGACGATCCTTGATGCAGTCCTCATCAACCAACATGATGATGATGAAGTCTTTAGCAACTAAGCAGTATTATGTATAGCAATGATGAGTACATGGTGTTCAAGTTTTACATAGAGTGCATTATATATAGATACAATGCTTATTACCAAGGAATATTGTCATAGCTTATTTTGCATAAAGCAACAATTGACTTTCAAATATGGTAAATAGATCAAAAACATAGTTTTGAGAAACAACATAATAAGTAAATAATCAATTAATCAATTATCACTTAGCTCAATTAGTCGAACATATTCACTTTCCTTCCCAATTTTGTTTATGAAAATCTACCCCTTGTGTGAAATCCTCAAGCATGTCCATGACAGCGGATGGCTATTCGAATAGTTCTAAACACTATGCAGAGGTTGTACAACTTTCCTACACAATATGATTAACTGAAATTGTCCACTCACACACTTCCTTAGGCATGTGACTAAGAAGATCATAACAATACCTTCTAGAATCTTCACCCTGACATTGACCCTTCCATCTGATGAGCCTATTTCGTTGGCACACGAAGATATTTCTTAAGCTATGAGACATGAAAGACATCATGCATTGACTACGGCAACTCAAGTTGCTGAGTAACTTCTCCTCCACACTTGACAATCGTCAATAGTCCCACACAACTAGGGGCAAGTTTCCCACTGGCCTGGAGTCTTTTAACACCCTTGAGTGGTGTCACAAGGAGGTATATGTAGTCATTGTGTTCAAAGCTCAAATCATGTTAGCAATCATCTGTGTAACACTTCTGATGTGGTAGGGGGTGTGTGTTTGCCCCATCTTCATGATGTAGTATTGGAGATAACTAGACCTGTACAACCTAATGAATGACACCGCCAACCACCATCTCTTTTACGGCACACTACAACACTCGATTCACCCAACCACACACTTCAATCCATTTGTCTACACCCCCTACATTAGCTTCTGTCAGGACTTCATCCTTCTCTAATCATAGCCACTTGGTCATCTGCTTCTTGAATAACATCGGGTCCAAGCACAAGGTATCCTCCAGTTTCCTTCAAATTAAGTGAAGTCCTGCAAAGTCACTCATAGAGAGCTTCAAATGGCGACACCTGCGAGCTAGCTTGATAACAGTTGTTGTAAGATAGCTCTACATATGGCAAACATTTGTCCCAACTCGCAGTGTGAGCCAAATGTTAGCTATTCTTATGCCTTACAAATAATTTATTCGCTAGCACATGGAATTCATCATAGCATTTCACCTTAAAGTATATGAGGGTATCATATTTTTTTAGGGAAGCTGAGGTGTAGACTATTAATTTTTACCAAATATCTAATTCCCTTTAAGATACCATTAATTCTGTTGTCAAATATCAGAAGTGAAACACAACACTAATAACCATTTGCACAAAGCTAGGATAAGTGATGTCACTAACTTAGCCCAACTCTTAGGGATGCAGCTATTTGTGTCCCATAGGAGCTCTAGATAACACCGTATAGTCGTCACTACTATAAGAGTATAAGTTCCGCGTGCATATGATTAAAAGCGGTGAATCAAAATAGAGCGCTAGTGGTAAAGCTTATTAGTGTGCATTCCCCTAGGTAACTTTTGGGTGACTATACAACGAGGGCACTTATCGCGGGCCTGAGTCTGCTAATGCTCCACTAATAGGTCATGCTATATTACCACTAGACAGGTCCTATGGTAATCCGCAAATAAGACAATAAAGACACTAAATAATGATCACTTCATTTATGTAATAAGTACTCTTACAAGGTAAGGTAGGTTCATGGAGCTCAACATATATCAAATTACCGAAGAAGAAACTCTAGGACCATTGGCATGCATGTTGACTCTTCTCCAACTCCTGTACTAATGTTGAAGCATTTCAATGATCGGGTAGATTTGATGATTTTCCAAATGTGGAGTTGAAACCTCTTTATATAGGGGTGGCTGTGTCGGAACCCGGAGTAACGACTCCTGGATCCTCTGTATAAATTGCACTAGTCCAGGATCAGCTAGTGCACACAGTAACAACAAAGATAAATACCAAGCACAAATGACTAACTTCATTAAATAAAGAGTACGGCCTTATGGCCAAGTCTACATCAATGCCCATTGGCAAAATAAATAAAGCAAAGAACTGCAGAAGCAAACTGATAAATAGCGAAGCTCAAGCCTGCCCATAGGCAAACGACAGTAAGACGCGGCCTATTCATCCTGATCTTCACCGTAGTCGACGACATCTTCCTCTATATGGAGATTGCAAGGTGAGTACAAACTTGTACTCCACAAATCACACGGAGAAATGCAACGTAATGATAAAGGCTTCAATGGAAGGCTTATAGGGTTAGTTTGCACAAAACAACATTTGATGAAATACAACAAATAGATTGAAAATGCTGAATTTAATACAGCAAGTAAAAACAATACTTGTATTGAACATAATACTGTCAGTGCAGGCTCCGACCAAATACCAACCTATTCTCGGGCATCCCACCCGGACCATCTTTTCCAAAAGATCACGTATGGATTCCATCCATCCACACGTTTCCAAACACTCGTGGATTCCATCCATCCACAAGCTTCCAATCTCTCTCATGGGTTCCATCCACCCACAAGGTTTTCATTCTCTCATGGATTCCATCCATCCACAAGGTTTTCAAAAATCATTCTTGACAAACAAAGTCTAATCCATGAAAAACTTTTAGTCGGCATGCCCATGACCGTGGGCACGGCTATCCAGGATAGATTATACACTTTGCAGATGTTGTACAGCTTTACCCACAAGACACGATCATCCCTTTGTACCACTAGATTACACACTTCCTTAGGTGTGCGGTGGGGAGTCGTGACAAGGCCTTTATAATGCAAAGCTTTTAACCTGGCCAAGCCAACTCTAAGGTTTCACCCCAGTAAGGAATCCACCAGACCAGGACCCCCTCTTGAGCCTGAGTGAGACTTCTCATGGCTACAACCACGCTCACCCAAGTGGGACTTCGCATGGCACCAACCACGCCCACTTTCAGCCTACGACTTGACTCAGATTGGGACTTCGCAAATTATTCAGCCAGGGTTGTCCCATGCCAGCCATGTGGTAGTACGATAGGGCTTTGCAACAGTAGCTCACAGACCGGTCCTTAATCTGACTTAGGCCCAACCACATACCCCTGTGCACGACAGTCAACCACTACGGCTCCGACCAACAGGGCATGCCTGCACCCACCAATCTAACCAATTGCCTAAGTCTAAACCAATTTTTATATTTTGTTTTCAAAATATTTCATAAACCTCCTTGACTCACCAAAGTCAAGAGTGCATTTAGAGGAATCATCATTTCAAGTGAAAAGTTCATCATTTTATGTGAAAAAGTATCCCAACCCATAATTATGTCTAAGCAAGGCTAAGCATTTTCTATTCATAAAGTCTCTAGCCAAACTAATGTATGTATCAACTAGAGTTTTAATCTAGGGTTACAAGGGGTAAGAATTTGCAATGTCAAAGGAGGGAGTAACAGACAGTTATTAACTAAATTTAAAACTGAATTGAAATACATTGAATAGAAATATGCATGCAATATAATTTAAATCAACATAATTTTATTTTGAAAACTGGGATCAACATGATCAAGGAGTGTGACTTGCCTTGCTCTTCAACTTGGTGTGAATCTTCGTCGAAGAATTTTCCCGAATCGTCGAACTCTACACGTAAAAATAACCCACCAAATTCAAATAAATTCAAATTGACTTCAAATATTTGAATCCAGGCCAGAAATGGATATAGGGGAATTTGTGATGAATTTAGAAATTTGAATGGGCTAAATCGGAGTTAGGACGAAGAAGAACGAGCTCCGGGAAGTTTAAATTCAGAGAAAAAGAAAAAGACTGATTTCTGGAATTATTTTTCTACTGAAAAAGGGATTTATGACGTTAGCAGAGATTAAAGGAATTATTTTCCTAAAAGAAAATCAGATTTATGGCGTCAGCCCTGACCCAAAGAGACTGACAGTGGGCCCCGAGTCTATGGACTCGGTCCACAGAGAGGGGAAACGGCCGAGGCGACGCGGGGTACTGACGGGGCAGAGAGGCGCCGCGTTGGCGCTGGGGTGGCGCCACATGGCTGCCACCTGGGCTGCCACGTGGGCAAGGTGGCCGACCGGCCGGAGGCGCACGGGGGCGGCATGCTCGCCGACGAACGGCGGCGCAGCTGTCGGCGGCGAGGGCGGGAACGGGGAGAGGAGGCCGAGGGGAACTCGGGGGAGGGGCGCGGCTTACCGGAGGCGGCCGGAAAAAGGCCGGCGGCGAGGAGGGCGGCGGCGGCGCTCGGGGGCTTCGGTGCGGCGGTGATGGAGTGGCCAGGAGAGGAAACGGAGGGTAGAGGGAGGTGGGGCGGGTTGTGGCGGAGCCGAGGAGGGGCTTAAATAGGCTCGGGGAGGGGGGAGGCCAGGGGAATTCCTCGCCGGAGAGGGCGAGATCGTGGCGGCGGTTGCGGGAGGCCGACGCGGAATTGGGGGAGGAGGTGGGCACGGGAGGGGAACGTGGGGCGTGGGCGCATGGGAGGAGTGGCGGCACGCTCGGGGGAAACGGGATGAGGCCGGGTAGTGCGGGGCGGCGCATCGGCCTGGCGACGGCGCGGCCGGGGAAGAAGGGGCGCGTGGGGAAGACGGGCCTAACAGGTCGGGCCCACGCGCAGCGAGAGGGGGAGGAGAGGGGGCGGTTGCCGGGTGGGGCCGGGGAGGAGGAGAGAGGGGAAGCGGGAGCGCGGATGGCGCCGTGTGGCGGGGAAGGAGGATCGGGCGGTGGAGGATGAGAGCGGGGCGGACGGGCGGATGGGCGGGCGTGAGGGGAGGCGGCCGATCTGGACCGTACGCGTAGCGAGCGGGGGAAGGGGAGAGGCGGGATCTGAGCAGGCGGCATCTAGCCGTCCACGTGGCAGCCGGAGGGGAGGAGAGGATTTTTAATTTTGTTTTTCTGATTTAGGATTTTTCAGAAAGCCTAGAAAATTAGATAAGCCTCAGAAAAATATAAAATAACTTCCAAAAATTCCAGGAAAATTCACAGAAGCTCCTGGTGACATTTTAGACTTAATAAAAATATTTCCAACTAATGTTGGTATTATATTTTCATACTTAAAATACTTTTTAATTTCAAAAAGACATTTTATACTCCAAAAAAACTCAGAAAACTAAACAAATCCAAATAAATCCAAATAATTAATTTGAATTAGGATTTTTATAGAAAAATAAAATATCATTTTATTTAATAATTATTTTTAGGTTTTCACTTAAAATACTTTTTAAATCTAGCTTTTTCAAAGACAGAAATCTAGGGAAAAACTAAATTAAATTTAGGCAACAAAATACTTATTTAATTTAAATTTTATTTTAATTAAATTTTATTTATTTATTTATTTAATTGTAATAAAAACATGGGCTGTTACAGGCTGGCTAACCCAGGTCTGTTGGGCCAGCCGGCTAAGGTCAGTTTGGCTGACCAGCCCTACCTGGTCTCCAAACTCTGTTTGGTAAGTCAGTGGAGGTGTGGCTGGCCGGTGTCCATACGATTGGTCAGCCGACCTGATGGACAAACGAGATGGAGCAAAGATGGTGCAAAGACTTGGCCCTTGCACATTCTCTGTCTGGTGATGATCGATTTGGCTGGGAGGCCAAATCTTGTTTGGATTGGCCAAGTCGGTCATGTTGGGGGTGAGGCCTAGTGATGCAACTAGATTGCCCGACCTGGGCCTAGCCAACCATTATGGAAACTAGGCTGGCTGGCCAGGGGCATGGCTAGTTGGCCTATTGGTGGGACTTGCCAACTTTGCTTCTTTTTCTAGATTTTTTGTTACCCCTCTCAGTCTACCCGTCAGTCTGATGGTGATATGCAACATTGAAACCAAATAGGTTCCCATGGCATTGTGTATGCTCTACCAGAATCATGAGGTGAATTGGGTTCCTCTATCTCAAACAATGTTCTTTGGCACTCCACGAAGGATGACAATTATGGGCACATAAAGCTTTGCCAAGTGATCTCTGGTGTAGGTGGTCTTGACTAGAATGAAGTGGGCAGTTTTGGTTAAGCGATCCACAATTACTCATATGGAGTCATAACTTGATTCAATCATGGGTAGACCAATGATGAAATCCATGAAAATTTATTCCCACTTCCACTCGACAATTTTCAAGGGTTGCAACAAACTTGCTAGTCTCCGGTGCTCTGCCTTCATCTTTTAGCATACAACACACAAGCAGCACACTCGACAATCTCTCGCTCATACTAGGCCATCAAAATTTATCATTGTGATCTTGATACATCTTAGAACTTCTAGGGTGGATAGATTACTTCGACTCATGAGACTCCTTGAGTATCAAATCCATAAGGTCTTTCTATTGGGCACACAATTTTGCTCCTTGAGCCATATCATTCCTTGCTCATCTTTCGTGAAGTCAGGGTTCTTGCCACACTTCATGTTAAGCTTAATTTCCTTAACATCAAGGTCATCCTTTTGAGCTCCTCGAATTTGATCCTCCAATGTCAGCTTTATGTCCACGTTAGCTAAGTATCCTTCGACAACTATATCCCAGCTCAACTTCTGAAATTCCTTGCAAAGTTCAGGCTGACTCTCCTTGATCATCAAGTTATTGTAGTAGCTCTTTCAACTCAACACATCTACCACTACATTGGCTTTGCCTAGGTGATAGTGAATTCTAACATCATAGTCTTTAATCAACTACAATGCTTTGCACGCTGCTAACAATGCATGTCATCACACTGAGGCCTAGTGTTCTTTTAGGATCTCGAATGATCGAAAAAATTCTATCACCAGCTCACTTTTTTGAACTTCGGTCACGTTCTTTCACTAATTGAATATGATCTCAATTCATTCCCGTGAAACTATTCTGACCAATCTCCGAAATAGGGACACTGCTCGACGAGGATTGAGAGGGGTCCCATATGCATCGACATCCATGATGGTAAATTGGCCCTCAGGTATTTTCGATAATCCTATTCCTTTTAGGATTTTCCAGAGAATAGTGCATCACACGAATCTGATGACAATGATGAAGAATGAGTCGACAACATCTTCAAAAGATTATAGAAGTGAGTAATTTTTGAGCCAATCTTGGTGAATTTGTAATAATTCTAGTAATAAATATATGACATGAGTATTGAATAAACATCTCTAGACACAAATGGACTACTCAGGTTGTAAAAATAGGAATTCATGCTTAATAGAGCAAGTAAGTGGGCTACAATGATCTGCATAATGCACAAATTGATTTAATTGATTTCTGTCAGGTGTTGGGTTGCGTCTACTAGCAGCAAGGCCTCCTTGCCACAAGGGTCTAATATGATCACGTATTTATGTGACAATTTCTCTAATTAGTCAGGCTTTGAACTCTAGACTACCTTACCGAACTCTTGACACATATGGACTCCAACACAGCAGTTTTGCCTCCTTGGGTTCATAAAAAACCACTTCAAACAAGGAATTACAGGAAGATACCATGCCACCTTAGCAGGAGGTCCTTTCTTCACCTCTATTCCCTCACCGTCCTCTGATTGATTCTTACACTTATATTGGGATACGTTGCACATCGGACATACATGCATGTTTGCATACTCTTTACGGTACAGGATACAGTCGTTCGAACATACACGTATTCTTTCTAGTTCCATTCCCATGGACAAAGAACATTCTTATCTTTATAGGTTGTTTTGGGCAACTCGTTTCCCTCCAAAAGCATGTCCGCTAAAATACTTAATAATGACGTGAAACTCTTGTCGAACCAACTGTTGCTTGCCTTCAATTTCAGTCATTCAAGCATGGCTGACAACCTGATGTATTTTGACTTGAAGGATGTGAACAAAGGTTTCTTCAAGTGCTCCATCAAGCCCTAAAATTTAACATACTCTCTCTCATCACAGTTTTTTTCTGCATCACGAAGTATCTAATACAGATTGTCATCATGCAACATATCTGAATCGGAACCACAATCGACATCATCCGGTGGCATATCATTGACTTCATCGGTGATATCATTATTACTACCTTCCTATGTAATTTACTCTTCACTATGACTGATCCAATGTACATATCCCTTTATGAAACCCCTTCGAATCAAGTGTGCTTTAATCCACGCTTGGTTCTTAATCATCTTTAGATTCTCACCGTCAATGTATGGATAGTACATATATTCCACCCCCCTTATTCAACATATCCTCCTCGGCAGCTCTTCTAAAAGTCGACATGCCATTAATGCACTCTTCACTCACATGGTTCCCAGTGTACGTCCAGCTTCGGTCCTACATTACACATATAACAAATTAGTTTCTTTTGATTCTTACGTAACAAACAATTTCTATGAGACATTACAACCCCCATTTACCCCCATTTATAAGATTTAAGGATACATAAAGCATATTTTTTTTACTTTGAACTACACTTTTGACCTTAGAACACTAACATGTCATATTTTAGATTTTATTTTAATAAGTAAAATAAGTCAGTTAATTCATTAAGGTTATGTTTATTCCATGTATCAATGGCCAATTCTCAGCGGAAGGTTACATTGGAACAATTATTATTTATTTCAAGCTATTTCGGCTCTTTCTTAATCTTCAAAAAGAAATAAATTTCCTAGATATATATGATCTAAAGTAGCTATATGTAGCAGGAATAATTAATTAAATTAAGTACACATAGACTATAAATTGACTAAACCCTAAATCCTAGACCATGCTAGATGTAAATAATCTTCTCTCTATATCAAGCTAGCTAGATCTAATCCATCTTCAATTCTCCTTTCACCAAAAGCTAGATCTAAATTATAACACAATTAGTAACAAATTACTAACCATAGACACTCAAGAAATGAATGGATCTACAATCATTTTTACTAAATAGTCTCCTTTCATCAAATAGTCACCTACTCAAAGCAGCAGCCTAGATCTAGAATTTAAGACAGATGGTCGATGGGTCTGTATAGTGAAATTATCACAGATGGTTTTTTTAATAAAAATCATCTGTGGTGACTTAATTATTATAGATGGTTTTTAATACGAACCGTCTGTGAAGTATCACGGATGGTTCTAATAGAAACTGTCTGTGATATTTTGGCAATATCATAGATGATTTTTGTTAATAACCATCTGTGATACCTCACAAACAGTTTTTTACCATGAACAATCTATGATATTACATCTCCACTGATGGTTTTTTGCACTAGCATCAACATAGATGGTCTCTAAACTAAAATCATCTGTGATTGTTTTTAATACTAATGGTTTTGTGTAAACGTCTATGATGTGGCGTCTAGTATTAGGCTTTTTTTTAGTAGTGGTGGTTCCTTCGACATTTGAGGGTGGGAGTTGTTGGAGCTCATTCTGGTGTGTGCGTAATCCATAATCGCCACGCTGGAATGCTGAAGGCCATAAGAAAACTTCAGCAAGAACACGAGGAGTTGTTCCCTTCGCTGGATATGAGGAACAGATGGTGCATTCGCTACCTAGGGGCCAACTTCTTCTAGTAGTTCTCGAAGCAATCGTTGATGAAGCTATTCAAGAGGCTGGCTATGCAGAACCAGCAGTACAAATTTGATGCTTTATGGGGATTTGTTGGATGACCGCCCATTCCTAGGGCGGCACAACCCGAACACCTCACACCGTTGGTAGAGCTTAACCCTGTTGATCCGAGTAGGTGGACCTCAAGGAACATTAAGTGCTTCTCTCACTGGATCAAGGCCGAGCCATTGGAGAAGTAGTCCCTAATGCACGACACCGATGATGTAAGGTACGGTATAATGACCACTAACCTTGTCGAGGTATACAACTAGGTTCTTAGGGGCCTTCATTCTTAGCCCCTCGTCACCATCGTAGAAGGTGTTCTGCACAGCACAATCAGCAATTTCGGAGAGAGGCATGCAGCCAACCCACAAACATCATATTGCTTGAAGATTACAGCGTACATGCAGGCAAAGATAGAGAAGGGCCAATCGCACACGGTCTATGTGATGGGTAATACGAAGCATCATTTCGACGTGCTCCTCTAGGATAGAGCCGGATTTGGGATGGCTCGTTCTCTTCTCACCCACAAGGATGCCATGGAGATCATATAAACGAACCTAGCTGCATGTGCAACAAGCCAAAACTCTTACACAAGCTATGCTCTTATGTCCTCGTTGCATGCAGGACTGCGCACATGGGCCCTTTGAACTTTATGTCTGAGTACTTCTTGATGGAGAGGGTGATGCAGGTGTGGTGTGGCGAGCTTAGGGGGTTCAATGTTGTGGGCAACTTCACCACCTTGGATATTACAAGAGGACATGGATTTCGAATGTTGATATGCTGAAGGATGGGAAGGGTCATCGGTAGAGCCATGTATTACCAATGATATGGATGAAGTGCAAGCCGGGAAATTGGGTAGATGTTGCGTGCGCTATGACTAGGAGGGCCACACAATTAGACAATGCAAGGCACCTGCTGATGAGTAGGCACACTAGCATGGTTTGCGATATGACTTCTTCGAGTGTGCAAAGTGGCACCAAGATTACAAATCATTGTACATAGTCATCTGTACTTCATTAGTTGCTACGTTTATGTACGTAGTGCCTTAGTAAATGTATCATATGTTGAATGTATTATTTATGTAACTATTGTGGTACTATCCCCTTTTTATTACTGTTCTAAGTAGTGTCCTGCTAGCCTAGTACTGTTTTATTTGTTGTTTACAAGTTAAATTTAATTCTGCTTTACATTCGATGTTTTTTTGCACGTAAATGCTAACTTCAAGTTGTTTTGCAGGTATGGCTCATGCCTTTATGGATCGGATTGGCCTTTCGACTTACTGGATGAGTGCGTCAACTAGTTGCATCACGTGTTACGTTGTGCCTGCATCCTGGGGTGCGGACAATGCAACTAAGTTGGAGGTGATCCACACGCGAACTACTCGAGTGGCCTAGAGGCTAGACCCACGCTGGGTAGATAGGTTTGCATCTCGGTTTCACTGTTTTCTTGTCATATGTAGCTCGCATACTGATCTTTTTTTTGCTTCATAGACTCAGCGATGCTGGTCTACTACCTCTCGCCTAGATGGTACAAGCCACAGACGAGGACAATCCAATTCCAGCTATGGTTGGGGACGACGAAGAGGTCCAGGCTAGGCCAGAGCGGTCGCGATGCTTCCTGTTTGATTGCTCCCTACTGACAACTCTAGTGGACCAGTGGTGGGCAGAGACGCACATTTCTACTTTCCATTCGAGGAGATGGCCCCTACTCTGCAGGACATCTCGCGGCTGCTTGGCCTCCCTACCATGAAAGATGTTGCCTTGTTGCCAGAGGCTCTGGCTAGCTGGCGTGATGACTTGCTGGCCTAGTTTCATGGAGTCTTTCTGCTCGGTGCCATAGAGGGGTACTTCATCTTCCCACCGGCACAAACGCACAACCCATCCTTACGATGGCTCTTACATGGACGCGATGTGACTAAACAGCCATGTTTGTGCAAGACATGACCCAACGAGCTAGATTTGCGTAGGATATGACCTAACCAAGTAGCTTTGTGCTGCGACGTGACCGAATGACCGAATAGATTAGTCATACTACTCTAGAAGTACATACTATCTAGATTACCAAAATAACCAAATGCTCAATAACATACTATCCAGAATAACCAATAGATTAGTCATTCTATCCAAGTACAACTTCCAGAATAACCAACAGACCAGTATTTTATGGAGCTTGTAGGGAAGGCACTAGAAAATGTTGCAAAAGCTCATCATAAGACTAGCAATTACCTGGAAGGTTAGTTTGAAATATCATGAATACACTATATATAAGTACTTGCTAGACAAAGAGAGACAATGTAAGAATGCATCTGTAAAGCACAACGTAACTCAACGAGGCAGCTTTGTGCTACGATGTGACCTAATGATGCAGTGACACGACGCAAGGCTGCAATACGGTTCCTCACCAGGCCCGCTGCCTCACGGACGACAAATTAGCTTCAACCGAATTACGCTCCAACCGCGTTCGTCAATCCGCATTAGCATTCAAATACTACCCCAACAGGGTACTCCTACATCATGACTACAACAATATCTCGCTCAAATGGAGAACCAGTAGGATGAGATCCACAGGTTCGGAAGGGCTGCTGTAGCCCACAACGAACAAAGGGAGCATGCCAGAAGGCCACCTCCCCACAACAATGCCCGCCATAATAGCAATCCCTACCTCAACATTCCAACCGAGCACTCGCCACAAGAACCGCCCAAGGGGGAGACACCGCCCCTCTGTTGGTGCAGAGACATATGCAAGTTTTTTAAGTCCAAGTAGGGGCTCAGTCTCGGCATGCGCTACTGGGGTTGCGCAAACTACGCATCGAAGTATCCCAATCGCCGTTGGGACACGAACAGCTATTGGCAGCCAGTAAGGACCTACTACAACTTATTCACATAACATTTCTCTTTGCAAGTGTGCACTAACATCCTCTCCCGTCTACCCGTAGTCTCCGAGTCCACTATGTGCCTACCGCAGTTAGATCTACCAAGAGATCCACCACACGACCAGTGACGTATTGACTATGAGGAGTGGGACACCAAGACTGACCGTGAGAGAATGGACGAGCGCTGCTGCGACGAAGAGCGCAGCGATCGTATCCGACAAGAGACTAGGCTCATCTTGAGGCATGAAGGTGTAGAGCTCGCGAGGAGGAACACGAGAGAAAGCATGAACTGGTGACCAAGACGTGGGCGGCGGGCGAGGAGTGCAACGTCGAGCTCATAAGGAAGGGTAAATGACCACAATCCACGCAGTAGTTCGAGGCATTCCGTAGCAACCCCCTGCCGGTCATTTTGTTCCTTTATGAACATACATGTATTCTAGCATTATCGGATGCTTCTGTCACAATGTATCGTAATAGTATCGACGTTTACTTAAGCAATTATTGGAAGCACTATACCATGTAACCACATCGTATATGTGTCGGTTCAGGGACTCCAATATATTAAAGGGTACAGTCGCCCAACGTTGGGTTACAGAAGACTACTTTTGTAAAATAAAATAAAAATACAGGTATAATTTTGTATTTTCAAATAAAAAGGATTATTTAAAAAAATTTCACGTTTGTCTATGGCAAATGTACAGGCCTGAACAAATCATAGCCCGGCCCACAACTGAGCTTGATACGCTATGGCTCATCCAGGCCGGGCATAGAGAATGCGCCGAAAAGCCAACAGGACAATGGAAAGCCCTACTGGGCTCATTTCCTTTTGAAAATACAATGTGCTATTTGCCCACAGAACCTAGGAGCCACACAGGTGGACACAAAATTGCGAAATTGAGCACCTTGTTGATCCATATTGCAAGGTATCTAATAAGGATTGTTTTTCTGGACTGTGACTTGTGTCTTTTAAATATAATTTATTAATTTAATAAATAATAATTATTAAGAGAAGATAAAAATAAAAAATACTGAAAAGCTAAAAAGAAACCGTTTGTTGGGCCTCCTCACGCTTTCCGATCATGAAATGTCGGCGCTTGTGACTATGTAGCTTATTGAGGTCTCCTGATAACGGAGCTAAGGGCATGTCCAATAGTGATTTAGAGCAAGTATAATAGTATAGTCAACTAATGGCTATAATACTTGTCCATTTCATCTATAGTCTTCAAAAAAATAGTTCATACAATAAGGTATCTATTACAATAACTATTTGGCCCCACGTGTAAGAGAGTGAAATGCATATTTTTACGTGCTATAGCTAGCTGTAATTTAGTAGCCAGTTTCCTTCTCTCTCTTCCTTTCTCTCTCTGCCATGTAAGATTTAGTTGATATTATATGTGCTATAGCCTGCTGACTAAGCCTTATTGTACCTTCTCTTATGAGCTAACTCTAAACATATTATTTCATATTTTAATAGAAGAGAGAGAAAAGCTAGCTCTTGATCAAGAGCTAGTCTCATACACACATTCCAAGATTATATGAGATGTCATGTGGGACTATTCATGTTATGAGCTATGTGCTAAAAATTAATATTATTGGAGAAGTAACTAGCTTATATCATTGTACATGCCCTAAGGAAGAGGAGCTTGCTAATGACAGATCATTGAGGCGGGTGAGGAGGAAAAATATGGAACAATATATATTCGCAGGAAATAGTGTCTTCCCAACGCTTTCCTAGAGAAGAAGGAATCAGCCGACACTCATCGAGGCCGCAAGGGAATGAAGTCGCTCCTCTGCGTTTCCTTGGTACCGATATCAAGCCAAACATCGATGACCCAGATAAGACTGCCTTTATTGCTAAGGCATGGGTGACTCCATTAACTTCGCATGGACAACGATAAGCACTGGTTCCTTGTCTTCTTTTTTATATGGACGTGCAGTTACGGACGGTGCCGCATTGGAGAAGAGGTATAGGCTCTGTTTAAATTGATTTTTAAAAACTATTTTTTACTATAAATTATTTTTCTATAGTATTTAATTTTTAAATAAAGTATCTTTTCAAGACGGGGTCTACTAGTCGATTGTACATATTATAGTGACTGTATTTATATCGGTCAAAATCGTATACGAGTATCTCTCTTTCTTCAAGTTTCTCTACAAGCTGTTACTATTTATAAACCAAAGCTAATCTGAACGGGCCATAGTCAGATGACAATGGCAGGTGGAAGTGAGAGATCGAGTAGCGACAACTCATCAAAGGTGAGGGATAGAAACCGTTGACATATCTACCATTGTAATTGTTTTCTTTTAAATTTAGTCTCTCGACACCTGTTTTTATAAATCTAACCCCTCACCCTGACCTTGGTAGCTGTGGTAGACGATACGTATCATCTGCCATGCTATAGTAGCTGGCAAGTCCTGCTAAGCAACAGTGGCTCGACAGGTCCTACCGAGCACCGACAAATTAGGCACAACTTAATTAGTGTTAATTAATCATAATTAGCACTAATTAATTAACATATTTCATGATTAGTACTAATTAAATCAACATGTTCCACTATTGCGGCTGGTTGAACGTCCTACCGACTAGGGGAACTCAATAGGTATAGTAGGTACCTACCGAGTTCAAGAAGAAGATTATATTTATAAAAAAAACAGAAATTTGATGGCTAAATTTAAAACAAATGATTGCAGATATGTCAACAGTTTGAGGGATAGAGCCCATCATAATTGAGGATCAAGGTAGGGCTGTAAACAAGCCGAGCTCAAGCGAGCTTGGCCTTCCAGGCTCAAGTTCGTAGAAGCTCAAGCCGAGCTCGAGTTGGGGCCTAAGTCTTGACCTGGGCTCGAGCTCGGCTCATTGAAGCTCAATAATAATTAAAATAATTTATTATGCACTAGTTTTCAACAATAAGAAAAGTTTGAGCTCGAATTCGACTCGAGTAAGCTCGATAATAGTCAAAATAATTCAAACATACATTCATTTTCAACAAAAAAAAAGAGAAAAGCTCAAGCTCGAGTTTGGTTCGGGTAAATACGGTAAGAGTTAATATGTATCACTATTTAAGCTCAAATCAAGGCCCGCGAATTATTTGAACTCGGCTCGGTGAATCTCGCGAGCTTGACATCAAGTTTTAGTTCGATTTATTTAAAGTTCGAGCCAAACTTAAACTGAATCTAGGATAAATCGAGCTTAAATAGCTAATTAGTCTTGAGTTTTTCTTTGGGAGTATCTATACAGCATTCGACTATTTTTGAGGACAAAAACAGTCAGATTTTGAGCCGTTAGATGGAGATCCAACGCCCTAGATCATTTTTTTTGGAGGGGGTCATTTTTTTGGAGGGGGGCTTGTATGAGTGGATCCGTTGAATGGAGATCTAACGCTCCAGATCAATCTGACTGTTTTTATCTTCAAAAGTAGTCAAATATTGTATAGACATTCCTTTTTCTTTTCAGTCGTAGGTGGAGGTGGGTAAAATGGAGAAATTTGGACGTTTTTAGCACTGTAGTCACCGGAAATTCCAAAAATGGTGCCGGAGAGAACAAAATTCCAAATGTAGCCCCCTGCCGGCCGCACCACTAAACGGGGACGCGACACGTGTTAATGGTGCGGCCGAGGAGCGCACGATACCGGAGTGGTGCGGTCCCCGACCGCACCATTTAGTCGTGCGGTGGCGCGGCGCACCATTTGCCGAGTGGTGCGGCGAGCGCAGCATTTGGCCGAGTGGTGCGGTGGCCGACCACACCACATGTCTGCGTCGCGTCGCTCGCCAAAAGCCGCCCGGATTCCCGCGTGTTGCTGGCTTTTTTCGGCTGGAAGTAGGTCCCGTGCTGCTGCTATTGCATGTTCTTCTGCAGGATTGTAACACACGTATATACATGAGAACCGACCCCTACTTCATTCTCTGCATGTGACCGTTTTCGTCTCGCGATAAAAGGAAGAGGGTGGCATGGCTTTTGAAGGCTCCAGTGCATTTGCATTTGCTCTAGACAGAGAAGCAGCAAGAGAGGGAGCAAGAGAGGGCGATCATAGTGAAGGAAAGAAGAACGGCAAACACGGCATTTGAAGTAATTTTGGAAGGTATCTGAAGTTCTCGCAATTGTGAAAGTTGTAGATCGTCTCGTGAGCTTCAAGAAAAGGTAAATATCATCTCCATGCGTCTATAATGTTATTATAGTGATTAGCCTGTAATTAACGTAAACGTTCTGTATATGTTATGCATATGTCCATAGTTTATGTAATTATCGTGTTTTATTTTATATTTTATGTGAATAAATTATGGACTGTTGTTGTCCACTGTAATATGTGTTTTTGGTTGTAGCGTATTGTATTTTTTTTGATAAAATGTTTGTAGTTGTAGTGTATTGTATTTTATGTTATATGTGAAGAATTTTTGTACTGCTCTTGTGGACAGTAATTTTATAAAAATGTTGACTGGATTGTAACTACATTTAAATGATGTCATTGTGAAGCACACTGCTAGTCAGAAAGGCCACTTGCGTAGCTACTGTTTGTAGTAACATGTACTCATTCATGTAGCCAAGATCACTGAATAATATTAGATCTTGCTGTGCATGTTTGAGAGAGCATGGTTCCATAAAATAGGAGAGAAATTTGGATAAATTGTAATTTATTTATCACATAAATTAGCGAGTAAATTTGATTTATGTAGGATTTGCTAGGGCACTCCGTAAATTAATTAAAAATTAGATTTACTAATAAATAAGTACCATACGAAATTGAGATGGAAATATTACGCTTGTATGTGGTAGGCAGTAGTTACTGTATGATGGTATTGTTGTTGTATGTTATATATGCTGAGAGGGTTCAGTATGGACTTATGTTAGGTACGCCATGGGTGACATCCAAGACTTATTCGTGTTCTACGGAAGTGGTCTCGTGCGCGACGGGCCGTACGGGGCAGACATGAATAATTGTGACCGGACTGTGATCCGGGCACGCAATCTGAACACCATGAGCCTGTCGGAGCTACGAAGATGTGTGCGTTCCGCATTCGATCGGGACACCGCAAGGAACAAATTACGGATCGAGGCAGTGTATGCCGCTGTTGGAGGTGCTGCAGGGGAGACAGTGTGGCAACTTATAAAGGTGACGAGCGACGCTTCATGGGCGAACTACATGGAGGTCGTGTGCAACCCAGACGCATTGATATATGCCAGGCCAATGGTGTATGTTCAATTCGTGGAGAGGACAGAATCATCCGCCATGGGTGGCTCTGGTGGTGCTGACGGAGATGTAGAGCGTGCATTACTCTCCGGCGGTCATGAAGATGCTGGTGAAGGAGGAGTCAATGAGTTAATGGGAGATGAAGACCTGCAGAGGCCCGTGGAGAATTTTCAGCCGAATGAAGGTGCGGAGAGGTGGTGGATCGCACGTGTTGACTGTCACGAGTACCTTGAGAACCAGGTGTAGGAAAGCGAGGAGGAGGACGATGTGGAAACAGAGAGTTTAGGAGAGAAGAAAGAAGAGGAACCTACAGCGGGAGGTGTGGTAGGTGGTGTTGTAACCACGGAGGGTGCGTACGTGCCGTCCAGATTGGACGACATTGCAGCGGAATCCCTAGTTCTGCCACGGGCGGAGGAGGCAGAGTGGGGATTCAATGAAGGCACACTCGTTGTAGGGCAGAGCTTCCGTAACAAGAGTGTTGCACAGCAAGCTATTGCCACATACACCGTCAACATCAGCCGGACATATCGGGTGCACAGGTCCAACCCTGATAGCTACATTGTGAAGTGTGTCGACGGCTCCTGCCCTGGCAAGGTCCGTGCGCAGCGGTTCAGAGGCGCTGCCACGGACTTCCGGATAACGGTGCTGAAGGATCACACTTGTGAGCTTGCGGCGCCACTACCTAGGCACCGCAACATGACGTCGTCATATGTTGTGGAGCTGATAAGGCATCTTGTGGCTGCAAATGTATCCATTTCTCCCAAGGTTCTCATGGCGGAGGTAGCGAACACGGTGGGGTTTGCTGTGAGCTACAAGAAGGTGTGGCGGGGGAAACAGAAGGTCCTGCGGAGTATGTTCGGGACGTATGAGGAGGCATATGATTTGGTCCCGAGAATGTTGTGTCAGATTGCAGCAGCAAACCCAGGCATCCCGACGGAGTCGCAACCCCCCACGACAACTCTTTCCTGGCGAACATTGTTTGTCCTAGTGCCCATTTCATCCTCCCACACCCAGAATCGGCAACCACCGGGGGCTTCCTGCGATTCAATGAGAAGAAGATTTTTAAACATACCACTACGATTTGAATGAACCCGAAACAATCTTACTCACCGAGTAATAGGGGCACTTGTAGTAGTGCCTCCCAGGATTCGAGGCCGTCTGTGATGTCTTACGTCTAACAACCGTGTTGCATTTCGGGCAAATCACCGTGGGTGTATGCGAAGAGTCACTTTGGTGACTCATTGCCTTGTCGGGGGGAGATAGCACGAAAGAAAACTACACAGATTGGGAACAACTAATTCAGGAGGTGAGTTAAAACAATGCAAGGGACTAGGTGAGGAATGGCTCCCTTTTATAGGCTGTGGGGGGCAGGCTCAGTAACACAGGCCACAGAATAACACGACGTCACGCAATGACATGACAAAGCGGGGCAGCTTTCTGTAGTGACATGACAAAAGAGGACAGCTTTTCGCAGTGACATGACAAAAGAGGCCAGCTTTCCGCAGTGATATGACAAAAGAGGCCAGCTTTGCAAAGTGACATGACAAAAGAGGCCAGCTTTCCGTAGTGACATGACAAAAGAGGCTAGCTTTGCTCAGTGAGATGACAATAGAGTGCTGCTTTGCGCAGGGACATGACAAAACGGGCCAGCTTTTGCTCAGTGAGGTGACAAAAGATGCCAGCTTTGCACAGTGACATGACAAAACCGGGCAGCTTTGCTCAGTGAGATGACAAAAGAGGGCAGTTTTGCTTAGTGACATGATAAAACAGGGCAGCTTTGCTCAGAGAAATGACAAAACGGGGCAGCTTTGCTCAGTGAGATGACAAAAGAGGGCAGCTTTGCTCAGTGACATGACAAAACGGGGCAGCTTTGCTCAGTGACATGACAAAAGATGCCAGCTTTTCGCAGTGACACGACAAAACCGTCCAGCTTTGCCCAGTGAGAACACAATACCAGGCAGCTTTGCCCAGTGACATGACAAAAGGGGGCAGCTTTGCCCAGTGACATGACAAAACGAGCCCTTTTTTTAGTGATATCACAGCACCCCGATCTTTACTCACTGCTACAACCACGCGGACAGCTTTACGCCGAAATTTTCTGACGTCCATGATAAAAGTAGTTGATATGCCGACACGTTTGCAATGACCGTAGCTTGTTGTTTCAGAAATTATGATTACTGGCCTCTGAGAAGGCAATGTTGTAGCACTTATTTCGTGGAATGTACTGTTTCCTGCAAACGACTAAAAAGGCTACGTTGTACCAAATACATTGAATGGTCCAAGCTCTGAATTTATTACGAGACTACAGGCTCTGAAAAGCCTTCGTAGGGACATTTATTGCTACACTGGAATCCTGCAAAAGCGAAAAGATTACCATGTCGTCCTCTCCATGGACTATGCCCACTGCACCAGATAACCTGCCTACATAAAGGCCTCCTATGTCTTCCATACCACATCTCCTCCTCAAGCCATCACAATACTACTACACAACAATGTCTTCCTGGAGGTCCGACCCATATGGAGTGCCGGAGTGGCATGAGCACCCGAAGTGCCATTGCGGCTTTAGGACGATGTTGTGCGTCTAGACGGATCGAGTACAACGAGCCAACTACGGCCGTAGGTCCAGACCTGGATGACGACTTCATGGTAACGACGGCAACTAAATCCTTTGTTTCTTGTTATCATTTTTCAACTTGATCCATGACATCTACCACGCCACACATAGCCTTGCGAGTTCATCGAATGGGTGGATCGGGTGCCACCGGCATGGCCATGGAACCGGCCAATGGAGGTGGAAAACAAAGGACAATACTTTGTCAAGATGACTCAGGCTCGCAAGGTGGAACGACAGATGCGGCTTGAGCAAGAGCGCCGCGTGAGGGTGGACCAAATCCGTCTGAAGGGCAAGGAGGATGAGCTGCAAAGGAGGCGGGAGCAGTTAAGTCTGCGTGAAGCAGCCATCAAGCGTCAGGAGGAAGAGCAACCCTAACAACCCAAGAGTGACAGGAAGAAGGATGTAGTGGAGCCATCTTTAGGGCGCGAGAAAAAGGGGAAACAACCACGCTACACCCAGTAGACAAAATGTAATAGACCCAGCGCTGAGCCTAGGGTCCAAAAACGGAATTAAGACGTCCAGGGGTCTAAATGTGAATATTTTTTTTTTAAAAAAAGAGCTAGGTTGCTCCATATTCAGTATCATATGCAATACATAACGAATTTTTAAAATATATTCCATATTTTTTTTGCATCTCATATTCTATATTACAAATTTTCTGCACACTCTCAAAAAAATTAATTACATGTGTATGCATAATATTTATGTAACTATATAATCAAACCATAATTAAAACTTGTAATTTGCAAAACCCTAACCCTAACTCAGTGTGGACAGTAGACATGCAAATGGTGCGGTGTGGGGGCGCATCACATGCAAATTTTTCATTTAATTTGTTCCAATAAAACAACATAACATTATCGAAAAATGTTATTGCCAGTTCAACATATTTTTCACGGTCAGCAATGTACGAAAATCACAAATACACTAATCGTTATCGTACTCTACCAACCAAAATTCTTAATTTTCATAAATGCAAATAAAATTACACTACCAGCAAACTCCACTCCACATCAAATACATATTTTTTCAAACACCATTAACAATGTACCAAAATTTTTCAAAAATAAAAATCTACACAAAAATAATTCATACATGTATCATCCGCAATAAATAACGAATATTTAAAATAAACTTCATATTTTTTTCATCTCTTATTCTATATTATAAATTTGCTGCACACTCTTAAAAAATATATTACATGTGTATGCATAATATTTATAATTACAAACATTTTATCTAACTATCTAATCAAAACATAAAAAACAAATTTACAATTTATTTTGCGCGCTGATCGGGCAACCCTAACCCTAGCACTGTAGCACCAAGTGGTGCGGTCGGGTGCCGCATGACTCCCCGAGTCGTGCACCTGGGGACCGCACCACTCGGCAAATGGTGCGCCGCGCCACCGCACGACTAAATGACCGCACCACTCCGGTATCGTGCGCTCCCCGGCCGCACCATTAACACGTGTCGCGTCCTCGTTTAGTGGTGCGGTCGGCAGGGGGCTACATTTGAAATTTTGTTCTCTTCGACGCTATTTTTAGAATTTTCGGTGACTACAGTGCTAAAAACGTCCAAATTTCTAAAATGGAGGAGTCAGAGACATCAATCAGCGTTTCGTCAGAGGCGACAGCAGAGCTATCATTCGGTTCTGGCTTTGATTCCTACCTTGTTGTCCGGGTTATGTTCAGGCCGGGCCCGACGGCCCAGACTGCTCTAATTTTTCTCACTGCCTAACATAGACCTCCCTAGCGGGCATTATTGCTCATGTGTAATGTGAAAGTAAATACAGTATGATTAAGATGTGCCAACTCATTGGCCCTGCAATATCGTACAATAATAAACCGTCTGTGATACCTGTGATACTCCTTTTTCCCGCCACAAATACCATAGACGGCCTCCAAATTAAAACCGTCTGTAATAGTGTACATCACAGACGATTTCACAAAATCGTCTGTGATTTGGCGTCTAGTATTAGGCTTTCTGTAGTAGTGTGACCTAATTACAAAACTATTTATTATAAAGCAAATACTATGAATAGAAGCTTTACGTCTGACGCTCTTACCATCCTTGCAAGCATGTGTGTCCGGACTCCTGCGGAAAGATGTGGGCCCGCTTGACCTTCCCCTTCCTTGCGTCGTGTTCACCGGTGGCGAGCTAACTCGACAGGCGGCAAGAGAGGGCAAGAAAGGCCATGGTGGTTGATTGGTAGGCTAACTCGACAGGCGGCCAACGAGATAGGGCAAAGAAGGCCATGGGGCAGCACTCGCTGATGTAGAATTTTGTGGACTACAGCTGTACACAAAGATCACGGACAACTTCACCACCATCGATCGTCTCCTAGTTGCCTCATGAAGCTCCCAGCCAGGAAGATGTTCAACTACGACGGTACATATTCAACTACCTTGTAGAAGACAGCAAAATTGACACCCAATCCTACTAGCTTTTGTAACACCCCTATTTCTGAGGACGTTAGGTTACCCTCGCAATTACCCAGAATTGTTCAGCTGCGATTACTGTAGATGAGTGTACACCATTGCCAATACAAGCTTAAGCATAAAAACCAAATTTTATTATAAAATTAAGCCTTAACAGCCAGGTTTTACATAGTCGAGGCGTACAACCCAAAGTTACATTACAAAAGAAACTCCACAAGCATACCTGAGTGTAGAATAAACCCTAACACCAGGTGTCATCTATATCGTAGAACTCAGCGTCGTCTTGATAGACTCCTTCATTTTTTTGACAAGCATTCTCTGTTTCTGATTTTAGCAAGTATGAGTACAAACAACCGTACTCAACAAGTCACATGTGAAATGCTATTTAACTATATGTAAGAGATTGCCATGGAGTGGGGTAAAGCAGTTTATTATTTTATGTGGATGCAATTTTGTATGTAAACATTTTGTTTTTAAACACAAGATATCAAATCCTAAAATTCTTTAGGAATTTGGGGGTTTCAAAACTTGATTACCAGACTTCCACATTTCCAAAACAATTCTAAATCTACTTATCTTAACCATTGGAATCACCCATTAAATACAACTTTATATACCGGATGCACGGTGTATACAAATACCATTTATAAATAACTCTGCAGAGCTGCCCTACTTTACCCATAAGATTCCTCAACCCTCATGACTAAGTTGAGAAAACAAGGTTGTTTCACTACTCATCTTTTTATATAACCTCTACCCGATAGACTATGGGCCCCTGTCACGAAAAACGACGGCTGGACAGAGAGGAGCCTACCGTTGTGAAAGTATGGTTTTACCGTTTCCATACCACAACCCTACGCCGGCTGTTCCCTCTTTCTAGAATAGTATATCACGCCATTATGTAGATATTCAATCGATTTGAGCAGTTACTAAATCAGGTTTAACAAGTCAACGCTTGTGGTTGAGCGGTTTCTATATTCTTTACTTGGCATAAAGGTCTAGTCCTTATATTTTCACTGTGACAACTTTCATTCACAAACCCATATTCAGTGCCCGTGGCACTGCCACCATTCTATACCAAGCCTCAACGCTAGGATAAGGTCATGAGCTTAGGCAATCTCATGGCTTCCTGTGATACATCCTATCCTAGAACCACTTTTAAAAATTCTATCGGCAAAATGCCAAGACTCTTAATAGTAAAATATTGTGGAGTTCCTAATCTACTGTGATTACATTAAAAATATTTTTAATATTACTAAGTCTTGTCAAGGTGAATATGGCTATCAAATTAGACTGGGCTTTTCAGGTGGTAGAACATTAGCTAATATCATGTTATTCTAAACATCTTTTGTACATAAAATAATAGTGCGTAAATGTAGGATCAAAAATGGCAACAGAGGGGGGGGGTGAATGGTGCCTTCAAAAATCGCCCCACGGTATCCACAAAATCTTTTCTCCGATAGCTATAGGAGCTATGAAGAAGGGAACCAAAAGCTCACTGAAAACCAATAACAAATTGACAAAAGATTTTAGAGCAAGCTTGGCCGAAAAGGCTACAAACCGACAATCATGTTTCACAGGCTAGTGAAAAAGAATTTTAAACCAAGAAGCTGACTTTGCAGAGAAGTGCGAGCTAGAAATTGAGTAAGACTGAGAACCTAAAAAAAATTAAGCACTGCTAAGGCTAAAGAAAATCACTAGATTGGCAAAAACAGCAAAAAGGAGACACAGCCGACAACAAAAAGGGTTCACTGATCTGGCTGAGAAAAAGAAGGATACAAAGAGTACCAAGCTGACCGAAGGCAACTAACATTGCTGCTGCTGAAAATAACAAAAGGATCCTGCCCGAAATCAACAAACAGAAAGCAGCCGAATGTAAACTGTAGATTGAACCTACAGCCGAGAGGAGGAATTGACCGGACTAACTTTCAGCAGAAGAAAACAGCACCGAAAAAGAAATTAGAAGGCATCTGAAAACTAGAGAGCTGCTGCCGAACAGCAGTAGACCGAACTGAAATAAAACAAGGGAACCTTGCTGCCGAGAAACTTCAGACTGCAGCCGAAAAACAACAAAACCAAGAGAAAACCAGTTGGAGAGGGATTAGGAGCTGTCGGCACTGAGAACTGACAAAGCTACACTGATCTGAACCGAAAAGGAGAGGAATTCAAAGAATAGAGATGACTGCAGTCAAGGAATTGCAGGCTACAGACCGAAAATGCAGAAATTACTGCTTACTCTCGAAACTGAAAATTTAACCACTACTTGCTACTTTTCTCTTGACACTTGATAGGGACTTCATCCCAAATAGCATCTAGGACTCAAGAATCAAGAAAATACCGACCAAAAGGCAAAGAATCAAGATCTGGGCAGAAAACTGATAATCTGAAAATATGAACCGAAAAAGAGACACATTTCCAAATTGGTTGCCATTCTCCAATCTTTAGCTTTAGAGACTTTGAAATTCAGCAGGAAGTGATCTCTTAGCAAGAAAATACAAGCAAATAGCTGACCTTTTTGGCTAGATACCTAGAACCACACTTGCTCTGCCATCAAACCCTAAATTTCCAAAAACAGAGGAAGTGAGCTTGAGCTGATTTCTTTGGAAGAAGCTAGCTGAAAAAGGGATTGCTCTCAAGAATATAGTAGCCAAATGGCTTTGAGATGATTCCCCGTTCAAAGCTAATCCATTTTGCTACTTCTCGAAGAGAGATTTCAAGACTAAGACAATAGAATCAGAAAAGGAACCGAGAGCCAAATAGAAGAAAGAACTTGACCCAGGCACAGAGAAGCATAAGAAATCAGATTTCTCAATCAAAAGGCATCTCAAATATATGATAACTCAAATCGATACATTCCCATGAATGATTACATAGAGGAATGATTACACAGGGTTTGCTACAACCTCTCATCCCATTCTCACACCCTGAGACACACACACACACAGAGAGACAACCAGAGCTCACTCCCTACAGACCACACTCCACTGCTTGCTCTCAAGAATACATTTACTCTTCTGCCTCCACCTCTCCATATGAAGGCATGAGCTCAACTCAAAGTAGGAAATCAAGAAGTGGCAGCCAATGCCCACTCCCTTTCCTCACACACCAAAGAGGCAAGAAGTCAACACAAGAAAATGGAGGGAAAACCATCCTCTAAGAGCAACTCCAGCAGAGCCCCTACTTGAGCCTCATCCTACTTTTGAGGGTCGAGGGGCAAAAACTCACTCCAGCAGGGCCCCTACTTGAGCCCTCAAAAGTAGGGGGCCCTCAAATCTCCCCCTCGAGCCCTCATTCCTGGGGGGTCTGGAGGGAGCCCCTACTTTTGAGGGCTCAAGTAGGGGCCCTGCTGGAGCGAGTTTTTTGCCCCTCGACCCTCAAAAGTAGGATGAGGATGAGGGTGGGTCCTATGTGTCATCCCTTCTAAGAATGAATTTGAGGGTCCTGTTTTGAGGGCTCCTGCTGGAGTGTAGCCCAAAAAACAGAGCCCTCAAAAGTAGGGAGAGCCCTCAAATAAAAAGTAGGGGCCCTGTTTTGAGGGCTACTGCTGGAGTTGCTCTAACTCATGGCTTGGGTCAATTCTCCAAAATTGCCCCTCAAGCACCTTCCCGGAAGCTTCCCGCAACCGGCACCCTGATCGTCTGGACCTCGACTCCTCCCTTAGTCCCGGTCCACTCCGCTGCACACGACTGCACCCGGCATGCTGACCGTCTGGACCTCAGCTCCTCCCTGAGCCTAGTCCCGATCCACCTCGCCGTTGACCATCGTGTCCAACCGACTCCAGCTCCGGTTCATCGTCTCCCAGCTCGCAACCACCTTGGCCGCCTCAATCATCTTTGGCATCTCCGACCGTCTGGACCTCAACACCTCCTGTGCCTAGTCCCGGTCCTCCTCGCCTTACCATGACCTAGCTCCGAAGTCCTGCAGTCACACAGACAAGCAAACCATTACATAGCACCGCACGAAACAGTATAAACAACATTAGCATTAACAAAAAGGTACTCAAGCATGAAATACCCAAATTGACCGATCGAGAAGGAAAACAAGCGTCCTAAGCACTCTCGACCGCAATCGACCAAGTCCAACCAAACCGGACCGCGCCATGCACCGACTCGGCGCGAACCGACCAAACCAAACTCAAACTTTCCCGAAACCGAGTCAATTACTCATCACAAACATGGGGACACCTCCACATGGTCTCTCAATCTCCCCCTTGATGAGTATATTGACAAACACAGAAAAAGCATAAAGTTGAGTTTGTTTTGAAAGTCATACATGGTCTAAAAGAGAAGAAAAGCGATTTAAGACCATGTCGACAAAGGAGCAAAAGAAAGAGCAAGTATTCCTCAAAAGCTCCCAGTTTTTCCTTGAAATGTCTTTTTCGCCAATATTCTCCCCCTTTTGGCAATAAAATCATAAGATGCAAAGGAGGGAATAAAGTATGGTGTTGGATGAAATGGCTGAATTTTATTCAATCTAAGCAATTAGAGCCATGAAGATTATCCAAATTGACTTTTGAGTATTACACCAAGCCATAACATATTTGAATACTATCAAGACCATGACAAAATATGCATAATCAAGCCAAGCCACATAAGTACAATCTGAATATTAGATGAATCTGTTAACATGTCAAGCCATTCAAGATCGTAGTCTAGCTAAACGTATCCAAAGATGATGCAACCATGTCAATAATCTAAGTGGAAGCAAGAAGCTAGGATTGAGTCAATTTAGAGTGCTACATGTTCAAGAATGAATCATTTGTTCAAGTACTTGATTCTTTTTGAAGTTAGGCAAATTTAGCACAATGGACATATTTTTCTTTGAAACTCATGGCCGTTTCCAACTAAAATTTTAGTCATGTGCTAGATCTCAAGTCTTATGCGACCACTCCAAGCAAGAAGCTTAAGGAGATGATCTTGGTCATCCAAAACTCCCCCTGAGTTCATGCCTCGTGCAATGGCAAGTAGTCTCATGAGAAAGAATTGGTGAGATTAGTTTTTTCGCATACAAAATAGATCTTTTTGCTTTCTTAAACAGTTGTACTAACTCATGCTTCATCAAGAACCTAGCATAGCTCAATCTAAAGACTCAACTCAGCCTATTTGACATGGCATGAATCATAAAAGGATAACTAAAGACAGACTAGTCTCAAGAGCTAACATGACATGTTTTAATTCAAGTTGTCCAATTTTAATTAACTTATCAATGGCAAAGGCTTGACGACACATATAAAGTTATGATAAATCTAGCAAATAAGCATGGATCATGGCAAGATGTAAAGTATCGTAAACATGTCATATAAGGATAATAGTCAAGGCTCCATGTAATTATATTACAATGCAGAATGCTGAAATGCAAGGAAATCCAGCTCCCCCTTAACATGTGATGCACTTTTAGTTCAAGTTGAGTTATGTCAATATTAGGCTTCAGAAGTTCCCAAATGAACTCCCCCTGATCCAAAGCTAAAAACTGAGAAGCTGGCAAAGAAAGCTGAAAAAGCAGTTCTTAAAGCATAGAGAAGATATAAAGAATACTATGGCTCAAACTGACTCTCATCTACCCCATATGATACTAGGGCTATCAATTGCCCATCTAACACACTAAGAAGCAAACACGATCCCTGTCTACCAAAGGGTGGTCCAACCCTTGCTAGAACCTATAAGAAGTGAGTGAGCTCAACCTAGTGAGAAGAGAGACAGCTAATAAGCAGTATCCTAGATCATAAGATGAGAGGAAGAAGTCTAAGCAACTAGACAAGAGAACCACTCTAATCTATGCTAGGAGGACTAACCCAAATGCACCCAAATGCAATGCAACAAAATGAGAACAGAAACATATAAACAAGATAAAGCATAAAGCACAGAGCTCCCCTCACAACAATCCATAAGGACAGACCACCCTAAGCTTTCTCCGCAAGGCTGAAAACCTAGAGCTATCCAAAGGCTTGGTAAAGATATCGGCCAACTGGTGGTCACTCTCCACAAACTGGAGCACTATGTCACCCTTCTCCACATAATCTCTAAGAAAGTGATATCTGATATCAATGTGCTTGGTCCGGAAGTGCTGCACTGGGTTCTAGCAATGTTAATATCAGAAGTGTTGTCACAAAAGAGTGGAACACTGTCTATAACTAACCCAAAGTCTCGTAGGGTCGAAGCCATCCAAAGTATCTGACTGCAGCAACTGGCAGCAGAACATACTCGGCCTCTGCGGTGGACTGTGCAACACCGGACTGCTTCCTAAAAGACCAAGAGACAAGAGAAGTGCCAATGAATTGGCAGGTGCCAGAAGTTCTCTTGCTATCTATCCTACAGCCAGCAAAGTCTGCATCCGAGTAGGCTCTAAGAGAAAGACAGGACGAGGAAGAGTACCAGATACCATAGTCAATGGTAGCTCGAAGGTACCGAAGAATGCGCTTCACCGCCTGGCGGTGAGATACGCGAGGAGAAGCCTGAAACCGAGTACAAAGACACACAGAGAAGTGTATGTCCGGTCTCGAGACAGTGAGGTACAAGAGAGAGCCAATCATGCTTCTGTACTCTTTTTGATCCACTGGCTCGCTATCCTCATCTGGGTCAAGTGAAGCTGTTGATGCCATAGGAGTTGACACCGGCTTGCCATCACTCATGTCAAAGCGTCTCAGGAGGTCACGAGTGTACTTGCCCTGATGCAAGAAAGTAGCCCCCCCGAGTCTGCTTGATCTGGAAGCTAAGGAAGAAAGTCAACTCGCCCATATGCTCATCTCAAACTCGGTGCTCATGACATATGAGAACTATGAAACAAGACCATGAGAAGAGCCGCCAAAGATGATATCATCCACATAAACCTGGACGAGTAGAATGTCATTGCCATGCCTGCGAATGAACAAGATCTTGTTTACCTTACCCATCTCAAACCCATGACTCAATAAGTAGGACTTAAACCTGTCATACCAAGCTCTAAGGGCTTGCTTAAGTCCATACAGGGCTTTGGAAAGCTTGTAGACATGGTTTGGATATTTAGGGTTCTCGAAACCTGGAGGCTGTCTAACATATACTTCTTCCTCAATAAACCTATTGAGGAAAGCACTCTTGACATCCATCTGGTAAAGCTTGAAGCCCTTAGAAGCTGCGAAAGCAAACAGGATTCTAATAGCCTCTAGCCTAGCTACAGGGGCAAAGGTCTCCTCAAAATCTAGACCCTCAACCTGGAAGAAGCCCTGAGCTACCAGTCTAGCCTTGTTTTGAATGACTACCCCATCCTCACTCTGCTTGTTTTTGAACACCCACTTAGTACCTATGACATTATGACTTCTAGGGGGCTCAACAAGCGACCAGACCTTGTTTCTCTCAAAATTTTCTAACTCCTCATGCATGGCATTGACCCAAGACTCATCAGAAAGAGCATGATCAACATCTTTGGGCTCGAAAGAAGCGACGAAAGCAGAATGGAGACAGAAGTGAGACATGCCAGACTTTGAGCGAGTGACGCGCTCAAAGAGATCTCCAATCATCTGCTCTGAAGGATAGTCTTTTTGGATATTTCGGGGAGGTCCTGGATGAGATGAAGAAGTGGCCTCTACCTCATGAGTTGATGAGGTAGGAACAGAGCCACTAGCTCCAGAAGAAGCAGAAGGCATGGGCTGATCTCCTCGAGGTGCAGTGGAGGAAGCAGGCACCTCAAGGGGAGGAGGAACTGGATTGGGTAGACAACCCTCATCTCCATCCTCCTCATCATCCACAAAGATGGTCTCGGATTGCTCTAAATAACCTGAGATATTGGGCCTAGTCCCCGGACTGGCCTCATAGAAGGTCACCTCACAGGTCTCTACCATTTTGCTAAACTCGCAGTTCCAAATCCTATAAGCCCACGAAGAAGTCGAGTAACCTAGAAAGATACCATCACAAGAACGTGACTCGAACTTATCTAGGTTCCCGGACTTCAAGATAAAGCACTTGCAACCAAACACGCGAAAATGTGAGACACTGGGCTTTCGCCCATATCTCAACTCATAAGAGGTGTGATGCAAGTGTGCCCTCAGAAAAACTCTGTTTGAAACATGGCACGCGGTGGCTATAGCTTCAGCCCAAAACTTTCTCGGTGTAGAGTACTCATCAAGCATCGTCCTGGCCATCTCGACCAAGGTACGGTTCTTCCTCTCCACAACGTCATTCTGCTGAGGGACGTATGGAGAAGAGAACTGGTGCTCTACACCCGTCTCACCGCAAAATCTCTCGAAATAGGAATTCTTAAACTCCGTGCCATTGTCACTGCGGATCGCTCGTAAGGCACCCGGGAGCTCAACAGAAAGCCTACTAAACAAATCCCGAAAATGGGTAAATGTCTCATCCTTCGAGGCTAAGAAAAACACCGAAGAATACCTCGAGAAGTCATCGACCATGACAAGAACATACCACTTCCTCCCGCCGATCAGATTTAGCTGGTCCAACTGTGTCCATATGGAGCAGCTGTCCTGGTGCATCGGTCATAGTCACTGTGACCGGAGGATGAGAAGCGGCGACCATTTTGCCGTGCCAGCAAGGAGCACAAACTAGATCTTTGACCATCTTGAGTTTAGGCAGACCACGAATGAGATCGTGGCCGCTAACTCGGGTCAAATGGTCAAATCCAATATGACTAACTCTCCTATGCCAGAAAGTGAGGTCACGGGACTCAGAAGCAACTAAACACATGAGAGGATCACCGGAAGACTCAACAAAATCAGCACGAAAGATCCTCCCATATCTAGAAATCCCGCAAACCAGACTACCCGAAAAATCAAGAATTTTGCAATTGTTTTTCTTAAAGCTCACCTCGTAACCGTATCGG